>CATIUR010000005.1:154682276-155362276 GCA_949592205.1 Helichrysum umbraculigerum | reverse complement strand
TTTATTGTAACATCCGTTTTTGTGACTATCTGGTAATTTCTTTTAAAATTTAGATGTTATTAGTTGTTATATTTAATTATTGTGCATTTTATATGATTTGAACTATAACTTAGATAAGTAAGTTAATTGGCGAATTGTGACTAGTGAAATATAAACTGTTTTAAATAGTTATAGCTCGCGGTAAAATAAAATAGTTTTCTCGCAAAATGGTTTTTAGGTTCCAGACAATAGATTGAACGGGGACTAGTTTTAAGGAATGCGGAGTCGGTTTTGAAGTTGGGCCGACTTGTTTAAAAACCTTCCAAAAGAGGAAAGTTTCTATTTTCTTCAAAAAACCTTGTGAAACAAAAACCTAAACCTTAAACAAGAAATTCAATTAGGAAGCTGTGATCTGATCTTGTTGGCTCAATTTAACTCAACAACATCATTATCCTAAGTGATTGGTAAGTTTAATTTTGAATTCAAGTTGTAAGCTTCAATTTTAATTGATAAATGAACAAATCATGTGGTATGTGGTGATAGTAATGGTGTATGATGTTATAAACTGTTATAGGAAGTATTAATTGTTATGTTAAGCTGCCTGGAATTTAGTTTGGAAGTTTTGAATATGATTTTTCGGACCTGGGTTTTGGTCCAGTCGAACAGCGCTGGAAGATGGATAGTACCCGGCGGGTACTATCCTTACCCGGCGGGTAGATCATCTTAGCCTGGAACCCGGCGGGTAAATGGGTTACCCGGCGGCTGATAGAAGCTTTAAAACCTGACTTATTTCTGTTGTAACCCAAATTAAATTCACCCGGCGGCTAACCCGGGAACCCGGCGGATAGAATGGGTTACCCGGCGGTTAATGTGGGTACCCGGCGGGTACTTGTGTTTTGCAGGAAAAGTTTAATTGATTAACATGTGATGATTTATACAAGCTTTAATAATAATGTTACTAATGTATTAAGTATGATAAGATGATATGATACTAAAATGTACGTGATATGTAGTATACTCCTTGATATTGAGTTAATGTGACATTTTATATAAATTGTACGATATTGAACGAATTACTGATTTGTGATTCTGTTGTGGTGTTTACAGATACACCGAGGACTCAGTGAGTTAGTCAACTGAGTAAGTGAAGTAAAGTTGACAGGTGAATAGACTTAGAACCTCAGTGTGGTTTGGTTGTGACTTATTGGTTACAACGATATAAATATAGTGATTGTTGATTACATTGTTGATACATATATATATAACTGTGATGTGTTGCCTATGTGCATTCTGGTGATTCGGGGGTCAACAATTGTTGGACTGATTGCTACAGGTTAGTCAATGTGAGATTTGTAATCATGTGTTGAGAATGGAACACATATTGATTAAAGGTAGCAATCAGTTATCGGTAAAATCACTGTATTGGCCTGCAGTGATTGTAAGTGTTGCTTGGTGGGCCATCCGCGGTCAGAGGGCTTGACAAGGACCACCGATCCTCTTGGTGATGTTGTGTCAAAGTGATATTGTTGTT
This sequence comes from Helichrysum umbraculigerum, assembly GCA_949592205.1. Classification (NCBI taxonomy): domain Eukaryota; kingdom Viridiplantae; phylum Streptophyta; class Magnoliopsida; order Asterales; family Asteraceae; genus Helichrysum; species Helichrysum umbraculigerum. Next base: position 155,360,766 of record CATIUR010000005.1, on the reverse strand, counting down.
AATTGACATTGTTATAGCTAAGTCAAACTGTTGTAACAGGTTTATTCACTTAGCTTCGTGCTAATCCCGTTGTTTACTCCTTGCAGGTTTATGTGATGTTTTGGGATGGGACAAGGAGTGACTGGGAGTGTTTGACCAGGATTACTCTGATTTTATTAGATACAGTTACTCGTGTTTTGGTTATATAATAATTATGATAAAGTAATGGTTTGTAAACTAGCAGTTAATACTTATAACTTGTAATATGTTTTGATAGAGGACATAATGTCATCCAAGTGAATATGAATGGGATTTCGCTTCCGAGTTTAAAAAAAAAAAAAAAAAATGTTGTGTAAAATTGGTGCGTGTTATTTTTATTGTTTTGATTTCGGGGAAAGTTTGCTAGGTTAGGATAGTTGGTAGGTAAATTTTGTAGTTAAAACATTTTTTATGGTTGCATGCGATAAGTTGATTCATTTTGAAGCTGAATCATTGGCTTAAAAAACAGAATAAAGGTTTGTATATAGTGAATCATGATAAGGAGTTCATTGATTCATTGTAGTAGATGAATTGAATCATTGGTTGTATATATCGGATGGAAAAATAGATTCTAAGTGTATTCAATAGGATGTGATTTTAATAGACATGTGTCGGCACGTTTGTTAAAGGTTTTCATAAAGTTATCAGATTTGTTAGTTAGTATTTCATGCCAGACCTTGTTTACCCATAATGGTTTTTTAAAGGCTTGCACAAGGTGAGGCCTTGTTGGCCCATATTTTTAAGGTTTGATAATATAAAGTGAATCATTATGTAGGTGAGTCAATGTGTGAGTAAGTAAATGAATCTGTAGGTTACAAAACAGAATACAAGCTTGCATAAAGTGAATCATAATAAGGGGTTCATTGATTTATTGTGTTGCCTGGAACTAGTTTTCATGTTAAAACTTTATAGTTTATAAGTTAATAAATCATTGCTTAGTAAAACAGAATCAAAATTTGTATGGATTGAATCAGAATAAAAATTACATTGAATCATTGTAGTAGGGACACTGAATCATTAGGTTGATAAATTAATGGGGAAAAACAGAATATTAGTGTATATATTTTCTGATTCATATTGTAACTATATGTGAATAATTGTGTAATTTGAACAGTTTAGTAAAAGATTCAGACGATCATACGGGATTCATATTTCTATATAGACTCCACGATTGATCGGCTAGTTACTAAAGTTGAGAAGCTATCATTGTTCCATGATCAACAGAAACAACTAATGGAACAAGTTTTTTGCGGAGACTCCTTTGCACCCACCCATGAAAAACGCAGAAGTGATAAAGTCATTAATTGGTATCTCGCAGCCGGATAAATTAAACGTTAAGAATCCTCCTGTTAGCCGAAATAAAGGATGTGGATCCACAAAAAAGGAAGGATTGAGATTGCGAAAGAGAAAGCTGTGGCTAACGCAAATAAGCAGGTTCGTACATGTAACACCCCCAAATTTTAACAGTTTGCGAAAGCGACGTTTTTGGGTGTTACTAATTAATAATCACAAGCACAAAGGATACAGTGAACGACTCTAAATGAGACGTTCGAAAAGTTATTACATTAATACATAAGTAGTTTCAAAATACAAGCTCGAGTTCAAGTAAATTCCTAGAGATTCTAATACATAACAACTAGTACAAAAGTAATGTAATAAAATCTCCAAGCTTGTAAATGCATGCGACTCGAGCTAAGTAAGCTTATCCTGCTGGGCATCCCTACTGATGCTGTGTACCTGAGAAGCATTACTAAAACGGTCAACCAAAAAGGTTGGTGAATCTCACAGGTTTTTAAGTAAGTAAACAGTTGAACACACAAGTAGTATTTGTAAATCATAGCCAGCCAGTAAGTAACGATCACAGGTTATGCTCATCGTTTACTTAAGTTTTAATAAGTGGGTGGTTGCAGGTTATGCTAACCGTTTGATACAATTGCCATGAGCCACCATAGTTGAAGCTTAACGTACAGTATTTATAGGTACCCCCTCATGAATGTAATCCAAAACATTCATACGGAACGAGTAAGAAACGCCCGTTTCTACAGGAACGGTTCGTGGTAGTGCTTGCTACCCCGGGCGGGGATTGTCAGTCCCATATGGATCCATATACTAAAACTCGCGCTTATCACATAACTAACAACTATGGTTCAGGAGGATTTCATTGGATTAGTCGTAAACTCATGCAGTTGGCGTATTCGTAATCTCATACAGTAAGTAAATCATGGCAGCGAGTAAGTTTTGTGTGTTCATGTAAGACAGTAATGCATCTCACCCCTGAGTATAAAACAGTAAAGTAGGGGCTGTAAGACTCACCTGAGTCTGGCAGATAATGTAGTAAGTAAGCAAGTAGTATCCCGAACTAGCAACCCTTAGCGTCCTAATACGCATAAGGTTTAGTAAGTAAATGGAATACTTGTAAAGTATCCATGCTAGTTGTTCCCAAACTAGTTAATGTCCGTTAGTTTGTTTGTACGTTTGTATTCGTTTGTAAATCGTAGTTTGTATAAAAGTTGTACGGTCTGTTTGTTATCAGTGTATAATAATAATTCCATCCATTATTATTATGTATTCATAGTAGTTGTACAGTTGTAAAGTATACTCGTAAAATCGTTTGTTTGTATTACAACATGTATCGTTTGCGTAAGTTCCAATGGGCTTAAACCCCAAAGGGTACGAGTGAAACCTCGTAAGTATTCGAGTGTATGTTCGTATCAGTTAACGTGTAATCCAGCACGTAACTAGTGAGTGAACTTGTAAGTTCGTATCGGATGTAATCCAGTGTAGTTGTTCAAGTGTATGTTTGTTGGAGTGCAATCTCCTAAGTATTTCCAAGTGTAATCTCGTACGCGTGTGTGAGTGAAATCTCACGTTAGTTTAGTATAGTCTTGTACGTATTCAAGTGTTGCTGTATACTCTCGAAAGTATAGTATTTTCATGTATAAGTAGCATTGCATTTGATTTAGTAGTTGAAAAGTGACTCCAACACTTAGAATATATTTTGTTTTCTGATCTGGGCTATCTGCGACACAAGGCTTGTGTCGCAGACCGTATGCGACATAAGGTCTGTGTCGTATGGATTGATTTTGGTTTGGTGTTTATGCGACACAATGGTTGTGTCGCAGACAAGGGTACGACACAATGATACGACATAGTCGTTGTGTCGCAATCAAGCGATAGGTAAACTTTGTGTCGTAGATGATACGACATATAGTGCGACATAAGCGTTGTGTCGCATACATTGCGACATAACGTGCGACATAACATACGACATAGAATGCGACACAGTGTTGTGTCGCATAAACTTTTGGTCCGATGCGACACAAGAGGTCTGTTCGGATTTCAAGTTTCCGAAAACGTATTTTCCAGTTTCCGTTGGGTCTAGAACTTTTATACTAGTTTTAAAATGTTACTATGAGTCCATAATAACTATTGGTAGTCGTTTTTAAGGTTTGTGGTGTCGTTTTCTTTAAAATGACCAAAACCGACATTTTCGTTAACGTGTTCAAAAACGTGTTTTAATTACATATTTGGACATTACTAAGCTAGGGGAACAATAATCTAGTAAAATAAAAGTAATCGGAAAAGTTTCGGGTCGCCGGAAAACTTACAAAGTTGTCGAAACGAAAATCCGAAAAGATAGGATTGTAGCTCTCGTTCTCGTGATCACTTTTCTCCAAACCGAGCCTAGCTCCCGAGGTGTTTCAAGGGTGTTTTTATGATGATTTAGTGTTGATTTTTAGAGAGAGAGAGAAAACCGATAGAGAGAGAGAGAGAGGTTGAGTGTGAGTTGTGTTTGTGTGTGAGGTTGAATGAGAGGGCATGGGGGTGATGCCCCATGTCCTTGGGCCGGTTTTTGGGTGGGGCCACAAGGTGTGGTCTCACCAATTTTTCGTTCCCTCGCGTACGTGCTCCGTGCGGTGTTCGTTTCCCCGGTCGTTTAGACGTTAAAATCATTTTATACCCAATTAAATATACGTTTAAAATACGAATATTATTTGGTAATTTAGTTGAAGCATTTTAATAAAATACTTTGTTTTGAAGTTATAAAATGTAACATTTGTTTTGTTTTGTCGGTTGGTCGAGTTTTCGGAGAGTTCGGTAACGTTTGGGTTAAAACGTACGTTTTCGTTACATTATAAACATAATATAGAGTAGTAGTCAAAGTAATTAAATAATCTCACATTATTTAATAATTGTTTTCCCAATGTCCGCAAGTTTGTACAATTGTAGTTTCATACGATATGTACGAATCGTATACGCGTATATATATATATTCCATCCACATATATATATAAAGTAAATAACGTGTATAATCCTATTTCATATTATATACAAGTAATAATCACGTAATTAGGAAAATTTTAAGTTGATCCAAATTTTGGGGTTGTTACAGTACATGTCAATACTGTGGAGTAAAAGGTCATTATAGAACCACTTGTTCACAGAAAGCGATCGATGATGCAGCCAAGAGAAACAGTGGCACGAATGAGGCAACCGATTTGCATGATTAGTTGTTTAGCTAAAACGTATTGTTTTTTTTTTTTTTACATTTTTTTTGGCCTTTGTAGGGCTCTATGTATTAAAAATTGTTATCATTAACGTCGTATGAAGCTTTTTCTTTTTCCCTGCTAACAAGTTGTCTCTAAATAGAAACAGGTAGTTTCCTATTGTTTTATAAAACACAGTCATATAAATTTGTATATTGATTATCTATGAAAATACAGCTAACAATACACTAACATACACTAACAATCTAAAATTACTCATTGATTCATTTATTTGACCACTACGATTCAACCAAATAACCCATTGATTCAAACTTATTATTATGTCAAACAATTGGTGTACCACATTGAATCAACAGTTGTTTGTATGCTTCATTACCTTTAAATCAATTCTTTTCACTATTGATGTAATTAGTATTAACACAACTTTACTACATCCACACAACTTACTAAAAACTATATATATCACCTTTTAAATAAAGTAAGGCTATGTCTTTTTGTTACCTGATTCTCATGTATGTGCTGATAAGGAGTAGCAGCTAATTCACCTCATGATAATTATACTATGATCCAAAAATAACCCACAATGAACACGCTACTTTATGTATGGGTTGAAAACCGAGTAAGATGATAAAATCATCCGCATTCCAATTTACTAAACCACAACCAATATTACTCTAGCTTTTGACAAATAAAAGCTCCATTGTATCTTCATCGTTCGACATTTCTTCTACCTTGTATCTCACGTTCAATGGTTTTACAGATATTGGGTGAATCGATTCCCAAAACTCGTTCACTATATCGATTATCACAAAGATAATGAAACTGGTTTTAAATCGAAGCAATATACCAAACACAGAAACTTTAAACCGCCTTGATCATCTACCCAAAAAAAACGCAGACTCTAAAACAAAATAAAAAACTGAGATGGGAACACAAATGTAATGTTTGTTTTTGTTTATCTCCTTTTATTTGGCAAGGCTAAATCGTTTGCCCCTTCCAATTGAATACACAAAATTCTCAGGAACAAATTTCACACAAATGCTTTCAACGAAATATCGATGACAAAGATTACAAATTGAATGAAATAAATTTTATTCAATTAAATATTTCATGCAAATAATAGAAGATTCAATGAAACAAACAATTCACGCAAATCATCGTCCAGCCATTTCATTTGTGTACATCTGATATTGAATTTGTAAATGAATATCTTGTTGTTTACTATCACCTTTTTTAGTGGAGATTTCAAACGGTTTCGTATAATTGGAAAGCAGTTTTGATATTAATTGATAGAATAAAAAAATAATAAAAACCTAATATTAAAATAAGAAAAGTCTAAAATGCCCTTTGACTTTAAAATGAAATGATTGGTCAAAAATGCTTCTCCCTTTTCTCCAACAAAAAAACCTTCTTTTTAGATCCTCTAACTATATATATATATATATATATATATATATATATATATATATATATATATATAAAGTTAATACGAGTATTTTCTTATAAATTATAGCAAACTTTTTTAAGTATTCTATTTAATATTAGAACACTTTTTGTCACTTACATTCAAGTAAGGGAAAATTATCAAAAAAAGAAATGAAATATTGACATATTTAAAATTCTAGAAATCAACTATCAATATTATCAATAATAGACAAACTATCATTTTCATCATATTTTTAGCAATATGATACCTCGAAATTCGGAAAAATGATGGCGAATATACCTGATAGAATGATAGTTGCTTTCTACTATTGATACTTTTGATAGTTCGTTTCTATAATCTAAAATTAGTCGATACTTCGTTTCTATTTTAGATAATTTTCCCTAAAAGTAATCATAAATGGCAATCTATTACTACTATAAAATAGTTTGGTCATTTGGTAGTCTTAAACTCAAACTGATATAATAAAGGGGTTGGCAAATAAAAAATATTCAACTCGAAACGATTTGTATAACCCATTTAGGTAAACGGGGCAAACATGTTAATGGGTTGGGTCATTTTCTTTAAAAAAAAATAAAACTATTTTACAGCTGGTTGATCGATCTACATGTTGACGCAAACCTTAACGGCTTAACGTAACTCAAATCCGACCCAAAAACAAAAATGGTTGATGGGTTTTAAGTTTGTGTACTGATCGGCTGAAAATCCAACTCTAACTTATAAGAATGTATATAATTAAGTAAGAACATGATATATCACTATCTTTTTCCAGTTTTCACTATATGACAACGTATAATTGATTATAAAATACCCCAAGTAAAAAAATTTATGCCGCTGCATAACGTGGGTAAATTGCTAGTATATAGAGGTACAATTATCATTTTAGGCCAAAGATCAAAGGAAACAAATATAACTCGATTTTAGTTTACGTCAAGGAATGAAAGCCTCTCAAATTTAATTAGAGGTCATGTTCACTCACATTAAATTCATAAATAATTTAAATTTAATTAAGTTAGCACATTTTCAATGTGTGGTAACATGATTATCATTTTTTTTTTCAAAACATGAGAGGATTTCAATTCTCCTTAAACATTCATATAATTACATTCCAGCTCTTACTTTTTCAAAAGAAAATAAATAAATAAATAAATAAATAAATAAATAAATAATAATAATAATAATAATAATAATAATAATAATAATAATAATAATAATAATAATAATAATAATAATAATAATAGATAAATAAAACGATCATATTTCTATTATATCTTGGTTTTTGGAAGGATGAAATTCAGAGGAGAATGTACCTTTGAGGACAAGGAGGAGAAAAATCTCCTCTAATAAAAAAGTGCTATATGTCACATGCCAAATTTTCTTTTTTACCCCCACCACCTTTTTAATATTGTATACTACTCCCTCCTACTTCCTTCCTTCCCACCCCCTCCCCTCCACCACCCACCACTAGCTGCAACCCGCCGCCACTAATCGCCGTCACCCGTCGCCACCGGCTGCCGGTATTTATTTTATTTTATTTTTTTGATTAAAATTTTTTTTTAATTTTTTTTCTAATTTTTTTTACATATTATCACTTTATACTGCATTTTGTTAAAATTATACTGCATTTTATTATTTTTATTGCATTTTGTATATATATGTTTAATAGATATTGTTCATTTTTACTGCATTTTGTATTATACACATTATCTTTTTGATGTTTTTACTGCATTTTATTTATACACCTCAATGTAATATATATTGCTTGTTTTTTTTACTGCATTTTAAGTTATATATAATCTATTTTGTACTGCATTTTGTTAAAATTACATTGCATTTTATTATTATTACTGCATTTTCCATATATTTCATTAATTACGTACTGTTTGTTTTTTTTACTGCATTTTATATTATACATATTATCCATTTTTACTGCATTTTGTATAAAAGTATAATACGTATTGTTGTTTTTACTGCATTTTGCATATATTTCATATAGTACACATTGTTCGTTTTTTACTGAATTTTATATTATACATAATCTATTTGTACTGCATTTTATTATTTTTACTGCATTTTGCATATATTTTATTTATTAGATATTGTTTGTTATTCACTGCATTTATATTATACATATTATCTATTTGTACTGCATTTTGTATAAAAGTATACTACATATTGTTGTATTTACTGCATTTTGCATATATTTCATTTAGGATATATTGTTATATTTTTACTGCATTTTATATTATACATATTATCTATTTGTACAACATTTTGTTGACGTCGCGTATAAAAGATGCAGTAATATATATCAAAGTTTTAGTTAATTAACAATAATATATAAAATGCAGTGAAAAAAACTTATAGTTTTATTCCAAATGCAGTAGAAAAAGGGATACTGTATATAATAAAAAAATTTTGAAAAAAAAATTGTGTATAAAAAATTTCTGGCTACCGAAATCCGGCGGCGACTGGTAGCTGCTGACGGTGGATGGCGGCAGCCATGTGGTGGCAGTAGGTGGTGGGGGTGGTGGTAGGTGGGGTTGGGGGAAGAAGAAGGTAGGAGGAGGAAGAAAAGAAAGTGGGGGGGTTAAAATGTAAAAATTAAAATAGTGGAAAGGGTGTGGGGTGAACTTTTTTGTTATGTTTTTTTTGTTAACTTTTAACCCTATTTTTCAAACTAATTACAAAAATGTCATACCTTATAACCATTGTATAACACCCCATAACTTGGATTTTTTTTTTTTTTTTATTTCGGAAGCGCAAATCCCATTTATATCAATATATATATATATGACAATATATATAACATCTAGTCCTACCAAAACATTACAAAGTTTATAAGTATTAAGTATGATTACAACGGTAATACAATAACTTGGTGTTATGTTAACAAAACGTGATTTATCCAAAATGATCAGAGTTCCAGTTGTCAAACATTTCTTCAAAACAACGTCATTTGCCTAATCATATCCCAAAAGTTAACCTGCAAGAGTAGGTGGGGAATTAGCACAAAGCTAAGTGAGTAAACTAAATCTAACAATCTAACTTAGTATAACAATCAATTCACAACAATCATCTAAATAAACAATCAAACAGAGGATCGGTGGTTCTTGAGATACCCTCAGTCCGCGGTGGCACTCCAAGAACACTTAATAATCAACTGCAGGCCAATACAGAGATTTTTACCGATAGTTTATTGCTATCTTTAACCAATATGGATTAATTTACAATGAATGTTCATCCGACCCATAAGGATTAACCTATAGCAACTAAACCCAAAATTGACCTCTATCATTCCAACCTATCATGGAATTATTCACTAGCAATCAATCAATCCATCAAACAACAAGTTTAATCAATAATCCTACCATCAACGTAACGATAAATCAGTCAATACAAGCAACTTAAAATTGATGTAACTAACTGTTAACACCAGGATTAAATTGTGACAACCAGTCCACTCACCTGTTTCGCTTCAATCTCCACACTCAAAATTCTAACTTTATTGAGTCTTCGGTGTCTCTGTAAACACAATCAAAACACAAGTTAATAACTTGTTTTATAATTTAATTAAGGCTATACTCAAATACTTACATCAATAATCTAGTAATACTAATAGCTAAATGATATAAACATTGAATTCTAAGAAGTTCACAAGACATCCTATCTTTCAAAATAACAAAGGCAAACGCGATCCGGGTTCATGGGTTGGGATCGCGTTTCTTTGAACAAAAACTTTCTGTAACCAAAAACCACATACGAACGCGATCCGGGTTCATGGGTTGGGATCGCGTTCCAAAGAAGAAAAACGTTCTGTAACCATTTTACACTAAGAAACGCGATCCGGGTTCAGGGCTGGGATCGCGTTTGAAAGACTAAAATGCGAAGGAACCAGTTTATAACTAAGGAACGCGATCCAGGTCAAGTTGTGGGATCGCGTTTCAAAGCTTTTCATCTCCAATCAGACCTGCAACTTACAACTACGAACTACAAACTCAAAATTGACCAAGTGCAGTTATATACTCAAACTTTTACCCATATTTGACCACAATATCATCTATGAACATAATGTAACAATAAACAATAACATCTAACATCAAAATCCATACATGCATCATCATTTTACCCAATTTCAACCAAACCCACATTCATTCAAATAGAGTATGGAACACAAGAAATTTAACCTAATTAATCAAAAATTCAGTTTATAATCACTACACAAAACATATTCAAGTATAACTTACTCCATTCCATCATTAATTTGACCTAATTCAACATTTCAAGCTTATGTATGAAAATGAGCATTATACACTTACAAATCTTTGATGATGATGATATGAAGAAGATGAAGAGCAAGATAAAACTTAAAAATCACAGTCTTCACTTGAAGAAATCAGTTCCAATTTGATTTTTCTTTGATTGTGGTTATGTGTGTGTTCTTGAGAGATTTAGGCAAAAATGGTAGAAGTGAGAACAAAAAGGATCGATCATTTCATTTAACCCAACTGCATGAAATCTTAAATTACACCCCTTCTAAATTTATTGTCTGGAACCTAAATTTTCAGACGCGAGAAAATTATTTTATTTTACCGTCACTTAAGTTTATTTAAAACAAACAATATTTCACTAGTCATAATATTTCCTGAAACTTATTTTCCTATAAATTTTAAAATCAAACACACATATATAACAATTTTAAATTGCATAAAATTAAGGAAAATACCTGTTTCTCCTAGGCCCAATTTGGGGATGTTACAAATCACCCCTTCTTATAAAGATTTCGTCCCCGAAATCTCACTAGAAGTAAACAAACTAGGGTATCTAACTCGCATACTCTCCTCCGTTTCCCAAGTGAGATATGCACCCAAACTATGTTTCCACTTCACTAACACCATAGGAATTTCTTTCCTACGTAATTTGGTCACTTTTTTATCTAAAAGCTCGACAGGTTCCTCAACCAATTTCTTACTTGAGTCAACACGAAGATCTTGCAAAGGAAGGATTTGGGATTGATCCTCCACATTGCACTTTCTTAAATAGCAAACATTGAATGTATCGTGAATACCAGCTAATTCAGGTGGAAGATCTAAAGAAACCGATTGTTCATTAATCACTTGCCGGATTTTAAATGGGCCAATATAACGAGGAGCTAACTTCCCACGTTTACCAAATCTAATAACACCCGTCCACGGAGAAACCTTTAAATATACAAGTTCCCCTTCAACAAAAACAACAGGTCGCCTAGGTGGGTCAGCATACTGTTTCTGTCTATCACGTGCCGCTTTCAGTTTCTCACGAGCAATCTTAACTTTGTCAGCTGTAATTTGAACTATATCGGGACCCGCAAACTGTTTTTCTCCCGCTTCTAACCAACATGTAGGTGTTCGACAACGGCGCCCATACAACATCTCATACGGCGGCATACCAATGCTAGAATGATAAGAATTATTATAAGCAAACTCTATCAATGGTAAGTGTGAATCCCAAGAACCGCCATACTCAAGCACACAAGCTCTCAACATATCCTCGAGTGTCTGAATAGTACGCTCTGACTGTCCGTCTGTCTGAGGATGATAAGCTGTACTGAGATTAACTCTGGTACCTAATTCACGTTGCAAACTCTGCCAAAAACCAGAAACAAACCTAGAATTTCTATCGGAAACAATGGATAAAGGAATACCATGTCTAACAACAATCTCATGAATGTACAATTGAGCAAGTCGAGTCAACAATGCCGTCTCACTGGTGGCTAGAAAATGTGCACTCTTGGTTAATCTATCAACAATCACCCATATCATATCATTACCTTTCTGAGTGTGGGGAAATTTGGTAACGAAATCCATAGTAATGTGCTCCCATTTCCATTCCGGAATATCTAACTGTTTCAATGAACCATAGGGCTTCTGATGTTCTGCTTTAACCTGGGAACATATATGACAAGTCTCCACCATTCGAGCAACATCGGTTTTCATAGTTGGCCACCAATACAATGGTTTCAAATTATTGTACATTTTCGTACTCCCTGGATGAACCGATAACCTCGATTTGTGTGCCTCCGACAATATTAAATCTCTAAGTCCCCCAATCAATGGAACCCAAACCCGAGACTGGAAAGTTTTCAATCCTCGAGAATCATCAATCAATAAATCTTTCCGTTTCAACAAAATCTCAGATTTTAAATTTTGATCCAACAATGCCTCTAACTGTGCAGCTTTCAACTGAGAAATCAAATCAGAAGATATTTCCAAACGCATAAAATAAACTCAGTCGGAAGGTACATTTCGGCTTAGAGCATCGGCAACCACATTAGCTTTACCCGGGTGATATCGGATTTCACAATCATAATCCTTAATCAATTCCAACCATCGGCGCTGTCTCATATTAAGTTCCATCTGAGTAAACATATACTGGAGGCTTTTATGATCTGTACATACAACACAACTAGTACCGTATAAATAATGTCTCTAGATTTTCAACGCAAACACCACAGCTGCAAGCTCTAAATCGTGATTTCTTTCATGAGTTTTAAGCTGACGAGAATCATATGCAATAACACGATTATGTTTCATTAAAACATCACCCAAACCAGCATGTGAAGCATCACAATAAACCACAAAATCATCAGAACCGTCAGGTAGTGCTAACACTGGAGCCTGACACAACAACTGTTTAAGAGTCTGAAAGGATAATTCTTGTTGATCACTCCACTCAAATTTAACATCCTTTCTAGTCAACTTGGTTAACGGGCCAGCAATTTTTGAGAAATCCTTGATAAACTTTCGATAATACCCTACTAAACCAAGAAAACTTTTAATCTCAGAAGGAGTTTTAGGAGCATTCCAATTCATAAAGGCTTCCACTTTAGAAGGATCCACTTTGACCCCATCTTTACAAATAATATGACCAAGAAACTGTACCTCTCGAAGCCAAAATTCACACTTAGAAAATTTTGCATAAAGATTTTCTTTTCTCAAAATATCAAGATCTCAAGTGATGTTCATGCTCCATCTCAGATTTAGAATAAATTAAAATATCGTCAATAAATACAATCACAAACTTGTCTAGAAAAGGTCGACATACACGATTCATTAAATCCATAAAAATAGCAGGAGCATTAGTCAATCCAAAAGGCATAACTAAAAACTCGTAATGACCATACCGTTTACGAAAAGCAGTCTTAGGAACATCTTCCTCACGAACTCGTACCTGATGATAACCAGATCTCAAATCAATCTTAGAAAAATAGGATGATCCCTATAACTGATCAAATAATTCATCAATTCTGGGCAATGGATATTTGTTTTTCACTGTTCTTTTATTGAGCTCTCTATAATCAATACACATTCGAAGAGTACCATCCTTTTTCTTAACAAACAATACCGGAGCACCCCACGGGGAAGAACTCGGTCTAATAAACCCTTTATCTAACAATTCCTGAATTTGACCCATCATCTCACGGATTTCAGTAGGAGCCAATCTATAAGGAGACTTAGCTACAGGAGTCGAACCAGGAATCAAATCAATCTGAAATTCTACATCTCTTACAGGGGGTAAACCGGGCAATTCATCAGGAAATACTTTCGGGTATTCGGAAACCACCGGAAAATCAAACAAAGATTTCTTTTCTAACTTGCTATTTATCACATATGCCAAATAAGAATCACATCCCTTAGATAGGGATTTCCTAGCTTTCAACAAAGAAATCAACGGAAGACTACCCTTTACACGTTCTCCTCGAGCCATGACATATGACCCATCAGAAATCGGAAGTCTTATAATCTTTTTGTGACAATCAATATTGGCTTTATTCAAACTTAACCAATCCATACCGATCACTACATCGAAACTAGGAATTGGCATTAACAAAAAGGAGACTAAAAAATTATGACCCTCAATAAGCATACTAGCTCCAACTACCGACGTGGTAACCAGAACTAATTTACTGTCAGCAATCTCAACTTCTAAAGGTTTAACAATGAAAGAGGGGGTCAATTTCAGTCTATCACAAAATTTCACAGAAATAAACGAACAGTTTGCACCAGAATCAAACAATACACGAGCTGGTACAGAGTTTATGAGAAAAGTACCAGTAATAACATCTTCAGTGGTGACAGCTTCATCAACTGTCATTTGAAAAGCTCGGCTAGCAACTACTGGTGGATTCTTCCTCTTTTGACCAGAGGATGACGAACCTTTTCCCGTACCCATACTCTGTCTCTTCGCCTCAGGACAATCCCCTGCACGATGCCCTTCTTTATGGCAATTCCAACACATGCTATTCGGGTAAGTACAATCTTTTGTAGCGTGTCCAAAAATTCCACACTTAACACACCTAGATGTCTGGGGAGTACAAGGACCATTATGCCTAGCTCGACATCTATTACAATAATTGCTATCCGTTGGAATACCAGAATTTGATCTCCTGTTTTGCTGACTACCTTGCCCTTTTTGTTTACCCAAAGAATTTCCCTTGTTTTTCTGTGAATACCTTTCTTTATTCAACACCCTTTTTGCTATAATATCACCATCAACCGAACGAGCTAAATCATAAGCTTGTGGGAGTGAACCCGCTAATCTCACTGAGGTACGGTAATCGGGAGGTAGAGTTTTCACAAAATGATCAATTTTGGTCCGTTCAGTCGGAACCCACTGTTGTACAAACCGTAATTTATCCGAAAATTGCTTAATCAACTCGTCGATTGTCATCTGATCAGTCTTTTGCAAGTCAAGGAATTCTTGCCTAATCCTTGAAAGATTATACTCTGAGCAAAATTGCTTACAAATCTCATCATGAAAATCTGGCCATCTTATAGCATTCAACTGTTGTGGAGATAATGGTGCAGTAATCGAATCCCACCATGACATGGCTTGACCCTTTAACAACTGAACCGCATAAGGTACCTTATCCTCCTCCTCACAATGACATACATTTAGTTTTCTCTCAACATCACGAAGCCAGTCAAGAGTGACCGTAGGATCGGTACTTCCAGAATAAGCTGAAGGATTGCAAGACATAAAGGTTTTAAGAGAACAACCTTTCTTCAACTGTTGAAAAGGTGGAATAGGTATTTGATAACTAGAATAACCAGTCGAAGGAAAAGGACCCTAAGTTTGATAAGTATAACCCTGTTGTTGCTGTTGCGGAGCAAAAGGAATAGATACCGGAATCCGTGTAGAAGATACAATGGGTGGAACATTAGTCACAATATGTGGACGAGTAGAACTGGATGTTGAGAAGATCCAGCCTGTTCTCTCTGAAGTTCCAACACTCTATTCTCCAATCTCATAATATACTCCTGATCAGTTTCGGTTTCTCCACCGGCTAAATTAGATGTACCATTATGACCCTGATTCTCTGGTGGTGCATCTGTCCGCGAAGTATCATTGAGAGTATGGGAAGGTGGCTCATTATCCGCCATATCTGTCATCACATCACATCTCAACATTCGTTAATTGTTAGTACTAGCAAACTAACCCAATCAACTATCATAACTAATCCCCACCACAAGAAATGTTTGACCAACATGACTAAGTTTAGGATTGAACACTTTAAAATGCTTAATTCACCTAAACCTAGGTTCTGATACCAACTTATAACACCCCATAACTTGGATTTTTTTTGTTTTTTTTTTAAATTTCGGAAGCGCAAATCCCATTTATATCAATATATATATATGACAATATATATAACATCTAGTCATACCAAAACATTACAAAGTTTATAAGTATTAAGTATGATTACAACGGTAATACAATAACTTGGTGTTATGTTAACAAAACGTGATTTATCCAAAATGATCAGAGTTCCAGTTGTCAAACATTTCTTCAAAACAACGTCATTTGCCTAATCATATCCCAAAAGTTAACCTGCAAGAGTAGGTGGGGAATTAGCACAAAGCTAAGTGAGTAAACTAAATCTAACAATCTAACTTAGTATAACAATCAATTCACAACAATCATCTAAATAAACAATCAAACAGAGGATCGGTGGTTCTTGAGATACCCTCAGTCCGCGGTGGCACTCCAAGAACACTTAATAATCAACTGCAGGCCAATACAGAGATTTTTACCGATAGTTTATTGCTATCTTTAACCAATATGGATTAATTTACAATGAATGTTCATCCGACCCATAAGGATTAACCTATAGCAACTAAACCCAAAATTGACCTCTATCATTCCAACCTATCATGGAATTATTCACTAGCAATCAATCAATCCATCAAACAACAAGTTTAATCAATAATCCTACCATCAACGTAACGATAAATCAGTCAATACAAGCAACTTAAAATTGATGTAACTAACTGTTAACACCAGGATTAAATTGTGACAACCAGTCCACTCACCTGTTTCGCTTCAATCTCCACACTCAAAATTCTAACTTTATTGAGTCTTCGGTGTCTCTGTAAACACAATCAAAACACAAGTTAATAACTTGTTTTATAATTTAATTAAGGCTATACTCAAATACTTACATCAATAATCTAGTAATACTAATAGCTAAATGATATAAACACTGAATTCTAAGAAGTTCACAAGACATCCTATCTTTCAAAATAACAAAGGCAAACGCGATCCGGGTTCATGGGTTGGGATCGCGTTTCTTTGAACAAAAACTTTCTGTAACCAAAAACCACATACGAACGCGATCCGGGTTCATGGGTTGGGATCGCGTTCCAAAGAAGAAAAACGTTCTGTAACCATTTTACACTAAGAAACGCGATCCGGGTTCAGGGCTGGGATCGCGTTTGAAAGACTAAAATGCGAAGGAACCAGTTTATAACTAAGGAACGCGATCCAGGTCAAGTTGTGGGATCGCGTTTCAAAGCTTTTCATCTCCAATCAGACCTGCAACTTACAACTACGAACTACAAACTCAAAATCGACCAAGTGCAGTTATATACTCAAACTTTTACCCATATTTGACCACAATATCATCTATGAACATAATGTAACAATAAACAATAACATCCAACATCAAAATCCATACATGCATCATCATTTTACCCAATTTCAACCAAACCCACATTCATTCAAATAGAGTATGGAACACAAGAAATTTAACCTAATTAATCAAGAATTCAGTTTATAATCACTACACAAAACATATCCAAGTATAACTTACTCCATTCCATCATTAATTTGACCTAATTCAACATTTCAAGCATATGTATGAAAATGAGCATTATACACTTACAAATCTTTGATGATGATGATATGAAGAAGATGAAGAGCAAGATAAAACTTAAAAATCACAGTCTTCACTTGAAGAAATCAGTTCCAATTTGATTTTTCTTTGTTTGTGGTTATGTGTGTGTTCTTGAGAGATTTAGGCAAAAATGGTAGAAGTGAGAACAAAAAGGATCGATCATTTGATTTAACCCAACTGCATGAAATCTTAAATTACACCCCTTCTAAATTTATTGTCTGGAACCTAAATTTTCAGACGCGAGAAAATTATTTTATTTTACCGTCACTTAAGTTTATTTAAAACAAACAATATTTCACTAGTCATAATATTTCCTGAAACTTATTTTCCTATAAATTTTAAAATCAAACACACATATATAACAATTTTAAATTGCATAAAATTAAGGAAAATACCTGTTTCTTTTAGGTCCAATTTGGGGATGTTACACATTGATCCAAATCACATAATGATTCAATGACCACAATTAATTTTCTCCTCCTTTTCTTCAAATACCTTCTTCCCCTATGATACTATAAAAGTATCTTTTCAAAATTGTTTTTACTTTTGTTATAAAACAGAAAACATAATACCATTTACATTGTAGAAATAGAAATACGATGCATATAATATAGGATTGAGTATTTCGAAATGTATTAAATTACATAGTGACTTGTATTTGTGAATATTTCACCAAGACGATTTTTATTGTATTCAAGAATCTTTCTTATTTGAACCTTTAATGTAAAATATGACCTATTACTGGTTTAGTACCAAATTGTAACTTGTTAATGTATTTCCCTTTTTGTTTAAAGTGATATGAAATTGTTAAACTGGTAAGAAAAAAGTTTTCAATATTGTAGAGGACGAGTCTTTATTTGACTCAGATGTACGCACTCTAACATGTGTATTTCAATGACCATTTTCAATTCGGCCCTTTTCATGGCCACCCCAAGAGTTTTATCTAGGAAAGTTATATTTTTATACCTCTTGTGAAGCCATCAACACATCCTACGACTATAATCTCAAAATTTCAACACTGATTTGCACCATTAAACCCACTATCCACGGCCTCGACGTTCCAGCCACTGGGACC
Organism: Helichrysum umbraculigerum; assembly: GCA_949592205.1. Classification (NCBI taxonomy): domain Eukaryota; kingdom Viridiplantae; phylum Streptophyta; class Magnoliopsida; order Asterales; family Asteraceae; genus Helichrysum; species Helichrysum umbraculigerum. The sequence goes on along the minus strand of CATIUR010000005.1, from coordinate 155,342,506 downwards.
AGCACCACCCACCTCCACACTCGATCATGACATCATAATTCCAGTCACTATATATAATATGCACCACCAACCCTATACCACCCACTAGGGGTGTTCATGGATGGTTAACCGGAGACTTGGTTAACCGGAGACCGGTTAACCGGACTCTCGATTCGCCATATTCTTGAATCTAAACCGAAACCGAAAAATTCGGTTAACCGGGAATCGGTTAACCGATTTTTCGGTTCGGTTAATAGGTTAACCAAAATAACATTTTATTAATTATAACTTATTTAAAAAGTAATTAATAACACATAAATATACATTTTCTAATAAGTGTTCACTAAATTTAACATATTTTGATAATAAAAGTATCCAACGATAACCTTTATACTCGTTATAATTATGTATTAATGTTATACGTACGTTATTCGTTCGAATATAATTAGAACTAAGTGGTAATAATTACCATATTAGGCCAATATTAAGTTACTATATTACATTAAAATGAGTGGAAAAGAAATATAAATGATTAATTCAAAATACAAGTGTAAATATCCATATATAAATATAACATATACAATGTATATACATATATTAAAAACTACATATAAAATTTTCGTTTTTTTCGGTTAACCGTTTATCATGTCTATTCTAAAATCATGAACCGATACCAAAACTGAAAAACCGAAAAAAAACCGGTTCGGTTAACCGAAACCGAAAAAAGAAAAAATCGGATCGGTTTACCAAACTTCGGTTCAATTCAACCGGTTTTCGGTTAGGTTTTCCAGTTTCGGAATATTTTGAACACCCCTACCACCCACGACGTTAAACACTGTTAATGAATTGAAGCTTTTACATAGTATCATTCTATATTTGTGGTTTTACGTAATAATGATTTTTTATGTAATTTGAAATCTGAGTTTGTATTATGCAACTTGCAACATCCTATTTTGTTTTGGGTATGGGTTTTAATTTCGAATTTGTTATTTATATACTATCGAGATGCTACATCATAGTTTTGTTTTGGATTTTGATTTCGGATGTATATGTATGAAATTCGATTTCGAATGGTTGTGTATGATGTTGTCGAAAGTTTATAGTCAGGAAGAAGAAGAAAAAAACTAACCTTACATACAAATGGTTAAAGCAAAGATTTAGTAGTAATTAACTCAAATACATGTTTTACCATGTTAATATTTGTTTGAGGTTCTGCTACATAGGATGATAGACTTTTAGGTTTTATTACATCCTTATTATTAGGGCTCGTTTATTGGTCATTTTAGTGTACTAGCTTGATATATTTATGAGATTGAGTAATGTATTTCATATAAAATTGTACTACGAGTTAGGAGGTGCGTAGTACACACATGTATGAACTTATATATGAATCTAGTTGCGAACATGGCTGGAGTCAAAGTCTATGTTGCAATTTTAGGAACAACACCAAATTGATACAATATCATTCGGTGCTCCCGATGAAACAATTTGTTCGTAAAATGTACAACACCAAGTGAATACGTAGTTAATCTGGTGTTGTTGGTCACAATAACGTAACGAAATGTTGCGACTTTTCATGAATATTTGTGACCTTTTCTTGTACTTATTTAGCCACCATTGATGACTTGCATACATACATAGGTCATTTTACAGTGTAATAAACATTTCGTGATCAATCTAGCTAGAGAGCCAGTGCGCTTGATAAGATCTCTTTCTTAGCTTCATCATAAATCTTATCATTTGGTCTTAACAACACTTATAGTATCTTTTTGTTTATATATACTTGTTACGAGTGCCCACAAAAATGGTACTTTGAATTATCTAATTGTTGATTTCATGCAATCCAAGCCATTGTAGATCGAGTTGATATACTTCAATCTGAAAGTATCCAATAGGATTCGAAATATATATCCAGATTTTATAATGATTAATATATGCACCATATTTCAAACATCGTTTTCAATATTTAAAGTCTTATGAAAGCTTAATTCAAAATAGGGTTAATTATCTAAAATTACCATCTATTTTAAAATTTGTCCTTTTTTTCCATCCTACTTTTTTATGTCCTATTTTTTCATTCTACTTTTACATCTTGTCCCTTTTTTCCTATCCTACTTTTTTATGTCCTATTTCCTCATCTTACTTTTACATCTTGTCCCCTTTTTTTCTCATTTGTTACCTGAAAACCTACTGTAGCAGGTTGTATAACATGAGAATTAAAAAGAAAAAAAATCGCACCCATAACTGAAATTTTCCATCGCCATTTCAAACAATTATTTTAGAACTTTAATACATACAAAAAATGAATAAATTTACATACAAAACATTCAATACACTATTTAATAAGAAAGCAACTTAATATCATAATGAAACCACAAAGGTACGCTTAATTATTCCTAATATCACATATAGTAAATTACTTATAGTATTGCTAAATTATGAGAACTAAAATTTTGGACAGGGCTGGACGCCTGGACTGCTTGAACAACCCATTCACCCACCCAATTGATGTTCAGTACGTAAATTTATTCATTTTTTGTGTGTATTAAAGGTCTAAAATAATTGTTTGAAATGGCGATGGAAAAGTTCAGTTATGGGTGTAATATTTTTTCTTTTTAATTCCAATGTTATACAACATGCTGCAGTAGGTTTTCAGGTAACAAATGGGAAAATGGGACAAGATGTAAAAGTAAGATGAGAAAATAAGACATAAAAAAGTAGAATGGGAAAAAAGGGACAAGATGTAGAAATAGGATGAGGAAATGAGATATAAAAAAGTAGGATGAGAAAAGAGTGACAAATTTAAAAGTAGGTAGTTATTTTAGGTAATTAACCCAAAAAATTCAGATAAGACGTTATTAGATGTATCTAACTTATATGTGTGTTAAAAAGCTTTTCTGTGTAAGTGGGAAGAAGTGTTTACAGTTGGGTTTTCAATGACGGATGAATAAAGCATGTCCATTTGCTTTCTAGGGTTTCACAAGAACCCTAAACCCAAAACAATTTTGTGGTACTACATATGTACCTATAAACATAAACAATATCTTAATACACAAAAACAATATAATGATTCATTCTATGTTCATCAACCCATTTGTCAAAAGTGTAGAATACAGATATACAAAAACAGTTAACTATATAAGTAGTTAACTAGTTTTTTAATCAAATTTTTAAAAAAAGGCGATGAAATTTATCGAATCCTACAGTTAGATGTTGCTAGTTAGCACCTACAATAAGATAATAGATGAACCATAAGCTTTCAGGGATATGATCGCTATTTCTCAGTTCTTTCATGAATAACTTTATTGTAGCTCAATCTATTCGTTACGTTCTTGTGGCTTAGCTTGTTGGAATAACCTACAGATCTTTGTGTCAAAATCTTGTGTTTTTCATTTTTGTATTTGTAGGGGAAATCAACCATTGATCTCGTGTAATCGTTGGTAGTTTAGTTATGATTATGAAGGCAAATGATTATATTTTAACACCCGAAGAATGTGGAGGAGGTGGTTAACTGGTTCGTGACTCATTGGTGATGAAATGCAAGCCAATAAACTACGTACACATCTATACTATTGATTTTGGTCCAATTTTCATGTTCATGGGTTCAAAATCCTATGGTTAACTTCTGGGCACAAAATTCAAAAACCCATGTTTATGGAAACATGATTAAGCACACACTATCTTTTGATGCAATTCATTCAAGAATATAATTAACCATACAGATCGATATACACAACTAAAAACATCATTATTAGGCTCAAATAAATTGCAAATTTAAAAACTCAATACTGTGATAGAAGCTCAAATTAATACTATAAACAATACATTAGCAATATGATACAGAAACCTCGTACGTAATTAATCTGGGAGCGGCAAACCATAATTAAACTTTGTTATTCCTTTTGGGTTCATTATCTAACCCTCGACGTAATTAAATTCATGACACAACCTAGCAGATCGAAGAACACACCAAAGCTTACAAATTGGTGTACTTTCTCTTGAAGTTTCTTTTAATTCGGGGTAAGGTTTAGTGTAACTTTGCGTCATATATCATCTATTATACAAGTAATAAATTTAACTTGACGCATGTAAGAACCCCTAATTTCGACCCATAAAGTGTTCACCACATGAACCCTAAAATCTATTTCGTTTATCGATAACGGAGAATTTAAAAAGATTTGAGGAGGGAGAAACAGTACTAGCTTTTCTAGGAACTTGGTTACCTGCAGATCTGTAATTCGATGAAGTTTCTTGATGAGGATTATGAGTATGATCTTTATCTTCATTACTACTGCTGCTAGCCACTTTATTTTGGATAGCCCTTTCACCATCAATCTCCCTAATCTTATGCAAATATTTCTTCAATGGTTCTGCATAATCATCAAACCCTAGATTCAACATAGCCCAACAAACATCATCTCCATTGACAGTCTTTCGCTTCTCTTTTCGACAATGATCTGAAGCTTCTCCGGTCACAAAACTGATGAACTCAGAAACACATTCCTGCATGGTTTCTTTAGCTTCTTTGGAGATTTTTGCATTTGGGGGGAGAATTTGCTTCATGATACGACCTACATTAGCAATTGGTAGTAATCGGTCTTGTTCCTTGATCATGCCAAGATCTTGTTGAGAAGCACTCGTGGTGGCATCATATGTTGAAAAGTTTAACACTTCTCTAGCTGAGTAATTAGATCCTATATTGTGAACCATTTTATTTTAGTAAATCTTGATCCTCTAAAACATAGACACGTTGCTCTTTTATATCAATAAGTCTACTATATATATTACAAAAGAAAATTGTATCTACTTACCATCATCTAGAGTGGTTCGGCCCATTTACACTTCTAACCAGAACAGTCTGCAGTCTTTATCGTTAATTAAGAAATATAGATTGATGACGCTACGAAGCGTCGGCCCACCACTAAACTTTAATCTATTACCACTAGAAACAATGGCTGACGATATGTTAAGATCAACGGTCGAGATTAAAGACACTATAAAGATTATATTGTCAACTTGAACTAAAGAATAACGAATATGAGAAAAGCAACAGAAACTCATAAGTAGAAAGTCTAAAGAATGGTACACGTTAGGTTACTTTAAGATGCTTGATTCAAATTAGAAGGACCAATTCATAACAAACAAAAAAGAAAGAAAATGACTTGCAATAACATCCAAGTTAAGTTAGTAATGGTCCCCGCTAATTAGGTCAGTAATTAAATTGTTATTCTGGTAATGGTGTCAATAATTATTGGATTAAGATAATAAGAGTATTAAAAGGGTCTTTGATTTTGGGGAGGAGCACGTGTCCACCTCGGAACATGCATGAATGCTATCAAACAAGACCTAAAAAGAACTTATAATAATAAAGCACCATAAACTATTGGTTTACTAAACTTAGGTTGCCAGGATTACCTACATCTTAGGTCTAAGCCTAGCACTTGGCCACCCCTATCCGTCAAAGAAAATATCTTTTGCTTCTAGTAAATTCCTATTAGCTTTGAGATCCTTTGATTTCGGTTCAACATGTGAAGTCAATGTAAGAAGTTTTTATCACAAAAAAAAAATGTGAATTTAAAAAAATAAAAATAAAATATAATTATAATTACAAAAATAATAATAATAAATTATTTTTATAGAATGATAATGATTTATACATCATCACATTTTAGCAATACACCAACAATTGTGCTTGAAAATTATTATACAATACAATAATATACTCTAATACATGATTAGTAATGTATTGCTAAAATGTAGTCGTGTACAAATTACTACTCTTTCCAAATTAAGGCAGAGACGACCTATTTAAAGTTGAGCATTTGAAGCTTATTAAACACATCAATCTGATCAGTCAGATTGAAAACTTAATTAACAAGCGATATTAAACTATGGTGTTTTCAAACATTAGACTCTGCAAATAATCGATCGGTACATCAAGGTCATTTTAGCTGATAATTTGTTTAAATCTATGATAGATTTAAAAGAAGAACCGAGTATTAATTGACGAGTACGAGAGTAACAAGTAAGAAATTTAAATGTAAGAGTAAAAATATATCTTCTTTTGTGGGATAAAAAATGACAATAATACCGTAAAAGATCTTTTTAAATCATTCAAAATTTTACTAGAGGCAGCCGCATATTTTGCATATTCGCCTTTAGAAATATCTATAAGAGAAGGGATTGTCCGCGGTTACATAGTTGTGGTTCACTATTATGAGTCGTTGATCACAAACAAAAGATTTAATCTGCTAGGTGACATACCATCGTCAAATTTCATATGTTAACTTCAATATGACCCATTACACAGTCATTTTGTTTTGAGGTTTTGGGGCGCTAGACCGAACCACACTATGGAGATGCATGTTGACCGCACCTAACTAGACCACCATAACAAGTGTTGCCCCTGGACCCCATTAGTGGTCCATGATCATTACAATGACATGTCTTAATTGAGAAATGATACACGGACCAACTAAATATTGGTCTAGTGTCATGAATTTGTTGAACCGTGGATGTTGTTATACCCACTAACAAGAGGTTAGAGAATATAAAAAAAAAAAAATCAATGATATTCAGGAATGTAGGATTGTAAAACGTTTTTTAGAACTAATAAATTGATGACATGTATAATTTGATTAGCTCAAGGTCTATTGATTGTAGTATCATTTCTCTCATGTTAATTTATATATGCACAATTAACAAAGGTTTAATAATGAAATATACGATTTTTAAAAAAAATTGACTTATGCTTGTGATATACAAACAACATATATATTGTAAATACAACGAAAAACTTGATACAATTGGAGTCTTCCATACGTCCTGCAGAAACAAAGATTAAAAATGGAAAGCCTAATATATATAGTCTTTATGTAGCTAGTTAGGTGGTGTTGTCGGTTTATGGCAGGCAAAATGCAATGAAATAGACTTGTCTTTATTTGGGAAACTATGGTAGTATTAGCTTTTGAATCTCAATTAATAATTTGTGTTATATAATTAAATACAACTGATTTCAATATTAAAATTGTAACATATATTTAGTTAATTACAAGAAGATTCACGTAATTAATCTAGAACGTACGGCCGACTCATCGTGAAATCGGGTCTTTGGACTTTTGTTTACAATTAAATTATTGCATTTTTTTTTACACCAAGTAACAAAAAGATTGTGATAAAATTAAAGTTAGGTACGTTGATGGTTAGGAAAATGTATGTGCTTACGTAGTATAAAACTAATATATAATTTGTACAATCAATCATTACGGCTAGTGGAATTGTAGAGGTGTGAATTCGATCGCCTTGTAGGCGTAGTGGGATTTATTTTTCTCCTGGAGAGAACTATCGAGTAAGAATATTTTGTGTTTGAAAACCAATAAAAATCTAATAAATTTATGATTTTATGGTATCCGGTTAAAAGAAAAGAACATATATGTATTCGTATTTAGGGGTGTAAATGAGCCGAGTCGAGTCGAGTCGAGTCGAGCTCAAGCTAGACTAAGCTTGAGCTCGGCTCGTTAAGAACCTAAATTTAAGGGCTAGAGCTCGAGCACGGCTTGTTTAGAATCTAAAAGGCTAGAGCTTGAGTTCGGCTCGTGGCGAATTTAGTAAGTAATGCTCGAGCCCGACTCATCTATTATAAGATTATTTATGAATTAAAGCCGCTAAAAATAATTATTATAAGATATTATTTATTTAATTATTTTTTATTTAACTATAATACCTTTTATATCTTAAGTGGTTTTCAAATATATATAACTAGTAAACTTTAACGCCGTGCAATGTACGGCCCACAACCAAAATTGTTACTAATAATTTTATTTACGATTTTGATTACAGAAGCTATTAGGGCTTTCGTTAATACCTTCAGACATGCATTAAATATTTTACGATAACTATAACAATTTTTTTTGTCTCCCGTAAATTTATTTTGACCCCTTAATTTTGATAAAAATACAAATCCTTTATGCATATCTAAAAGCCTAAACAAAAACCCTAAGGGTTTTCATTAGCAAAAGCCAATAATGTGGTAATTAATTTAAAAACTTACAATGTCTTTACCAAGTCTTTACTTGTTCAATAAAATTTAAGATATCTAAATAAACAAAAAACAATATAAACCTAGAATAAAATGTTACATTTAATCACTTGGTAAGTATATCTTTTTAATGTTAAATTCATTTATAAACGTCTTTTAGTACCCTTTGTCCTTAAAAACTAACAACTTGACATTTTCAATTTTATAGCACGTTGTAATATCTTATCACAAATTCACGTTAAATTAATATAACTTTCAATGTTACTTATCATAACGTGAAAATTATTGGTTGTTTACAAACTTATTTGTCAATTTTTTTAACTGTGCTAATTTATTCATAAAGAGTAATTAAATGATGTATCGAATAGCTTGTTTTTCTTTTTGATAGAGTTAAACAGAAATATAGATTGAGAAAATAAAAACATTTGCAAAAATAAATTTTGTAAAAGATGTAGATGTACGTGTCATTGCACATCTTATACATCTTCATTTTCTTTACAATTTAAAATAAAAATTATAGATTTTAAAATTTGAAAGGTTTGTTATAAGAAAATGCAAAACAAATATTAAAATTAAATAAATTTGATAAAAAGTAAAAATGAAAGTTGTGTTAAAAATGAAAGAAAATATATATACAAATATTAAAAGAATTGTGCTAAATAGTTAAATAAATTTGATAAAAAATAAGAATGAAAGCTTTTACAAATATGAAAGAAATTAAAATAAATAAACCAATACTAAAAGACTTATGTTAAATAATATAATAAATAAGTTTAAAAAATTAAAAAAATGGTGATGACTGATGAGGTGTCACAATTTGAGATTATATACTCTTCTTTATATATATAGAAAAATAAGATTTGCTGTAATTATTTTCAGCATAGTATATATAATCTTATCTATTAAATAATGTATATATAAAAATTATTATTATACATAAATGATAGGCTCGTGAGCATGTTCAAGCTCGATATTAAAAGCTTGAATTCTGTGACACCCGACAAATTAGGGCTAGTAATTAGTTCCTAATCATCTAGTTAATACATGTAATTAGTGCTATGTTAGACTAATTGTATGTATCATTATGTATATTGTTATATATACACGTACGCGATTTGATTAAATCGTGTCATATCATATCGGACGGATTCCGACTCATTAATACGGACGTTGATGAACATAATTTATTAATTAATGTGAAATTATTTAATAAATGTTGGTGCATTTTGTGTGTCAGTCAGTTGGTCAAACGTTTGTAATTGTCAAAGTCAATTAGTCTGCGTATATATAGTGTTTAGTGTGTATATGCGATTCTGTAAACGAATAGTGAAATAGAAAATATACACAAATTAGTGTTTAGACGACATTTGGTTGATACCAGTTGAAAGTCCCGTGCGCGTAGGATCTGATCGGATCGATTAATCAATACAAATAACCCAGAAACTAATTATAACCGATTAATACCTTCGCGAATCAACCGAAAAAGCTCAAAATAACGATCCGAAACCGACGAATCCTTGATTCTTATGTCTCTGATACCAGTTGAAAGTCCCGTGCGCGTAGGATCTGATCGGATCGATTAATCAATAACAAACAATCGATAATGATTCACGAACACAAACGATTCTATAACGTTTTCTTTGTATTCACAATTAAGTATAAACGTTACAAATACAAAACAACTCTCGTTCTCTCCTCTTTCTCTCTGAAAACGGCTCACACACCCTCACAAATGTCCAACCCTAAAACCGAATATAACACGCCTATTTATAGGCTGTCCAAAGCCTAATGCGACACTAGCCAAGTGTCGCTAATAGCGACACTGACCAAGTGTCGCGTAAACACTAATTTGTGTATATTTTCTATTTCACTATTCGTTTACAGACTCGCATATACATACTAAACACTATACATACGCAGACTAATTGACTTTGACAATTACAAACGTTTGACCAACTGACTGACACACTAAAATGCATCAACAATAAACATATTGAATACTAAATATTAATTCGATAATATTTTATACGTATATCGTATCGTATCAAATAAATCGTACACGACAAACACGCGCGAGACGCGCCCGACGAACGAACGAAAATCAAAATATATTTTTATAAATTTAAAATATATTATCTTGAATGAAGTATTCACTTGAAATATCGTATATTAAACCGATAACGAAAAATGTTTAATTGAAACATCACGCGATTTATAGCCGCAACCCAAAATTGTAAACCGAACCCAACTCATAACCAAAACATTTTTATAAGTGTTTTCAAGTATTCTTGAGTAATACTAAACCCTAAAAATTTTCGAGGTTCAATCGTAATTTAAAACTCGTTTGTATAACGTATAATGTCTAAAAATACGTCGAAATGACCGGGGAAACAAACACCGCACGGAGCGCAAACTCGGGGAACAAAATTTGGGCAACCCACGCCATGGTGGGCCACCCCCAAACCGGCTCCCATACAAGAGTATGGAAACCCATACTCCCACCTCACTTCTTCCTTTCTCCCATTTACACTCAAAAACCACCAACCCAAATCTCTTTCATTTTCCCTCAAAAATTCGGTAACCCAAATCACCCCAAAAACATCACCAAAAACGCACCATTTCACGGAGTGGATTCAAGAAGGAACGATCACCAACTCGAACTCTTCATCTTCATCTTCTTCGTTTTCATTTTCGTGGTATGAAACTTCTTAACACTTTTAAAATACTTGTAAAGCTTTTATTTATATATTAGAACATTTACTCAGCGAAATTATGTCCAAAAACCGACTTAAAATGCATTTCTAAAACTCAAATGCACAAGCAGCTACGTCTGCGAACTGAGTTGCGTCTCAGTCCACAGATCATGCTGCGAACCGAGATTCACCACCCAAACTTTGACTCGCGAAGTCAAACATGCGAACCGTACTTGCCTTGCGAGCCCACCTCGGTTCGCAGCCTACTTTGCCTTGCGAACCCGATCCCAGTTCGCATCGCAAACTCAGTTCGCACCGCAATCTCAGTCCGCGGCCAACCTTGGTTAGTTTTTCTGAATTTAAATTTTCGATGCGTTTTTATTAAAGCAATGTAAACAGAAATAACTAGCCAGGGGCTCTGCCCCTTGAACCCCGCTAGGGGTTGTCACCTCTTGGACCCTGCTACCAGGGGCGCTGCCCCCGGACTCCTGTACACGAACTCTAAACTTAAACAACAAACGAATACTTGGACAACTTGCTTAGGCTGACTGATTAGTCGCTTACTTATATAACCTCGCGTGTTTTTAGGACGTTAGGAGGTTATTGTTTGGGACAACACCCGTGCGTTGGGGACGCTAGCACTACAGGTGAGTTCATAACCCCACTTTTAAACTGTTTTACTGTTTTTGGGGTGAGAATGCATGCACTAATTTCATGGTTTTTCCTGAACGCAAATTGTTTACCTGATGTTTATAATAAACATGTTGGATTTAAACCATCGATGAGTTTCTCAAATATACTTTTAGATGAGTTAAGTATATAAAAACTGGAAAACATTTAGACTTCTTACAGTTATAACTTTTAGGAACTAAATGCCTCTACATCGTCGTTCCATAATCACTAGGGTTAGACTAGTACTTGAGTAAACATCCACTGGAGGCATCATTACCTGTTAAACTCGAAACTACGAACGCCTGGTAATATCATACATTGTTTGAGTACATGGTACTACTTCCGACAACCTTGTGGTCACCTTATATACTATTTAGACACATTGTGTTGTCTTTGAGCGATACGTGACAACTGATTGTACAATCGGGGCATTGGTGCCACTATTGATTTACACATGCGTACATGATAACCATACGGGCACATGGTACTACTTCTGACACAAATTTATTCCCTGAAACTTCTTTATTGGGTACAACTCGAAGAGACAGAAGATTAGAGATGCAAACTTGATAAACATGATAATTACATGAGCACAAAGTGCTACTTCCGATGCTCATGCCTACTTGATGTACAGTAAACTATTTGATCATGATGTGCCACTCCCGATACAAAACGATATCACGGTTAAGTAATACAAAACGATATCACGGTTAAGTGATACAACACGATATTACGGTAAAGAAATACAAAACGATATCACGGTTAAGTGATACAACACGATATTGCGGTAAAGCAATACAAAACGATATCACGATTAAGTGATACAAAACGATATCACGGTTAAGTTATACAAAACAATGTCACGGTTAAGTGACACAAGACGATATTGCGGTAAAGCAATACAAAACAACTATTGTTGTATAGCAATACGAAAAATTAAATCGTGTGATTTACACTTGCCTTACTACCGGTAGGGTAGCATAACTATTTGAAAATATATGAATTACTTATACTTATTGCAGTGGAGCAATACCCTATGCCTTGAGACATACTAGTACCTCACTGCTGGTAGAGCAGTACGACTGTTTAGAAAACATATGACTTTTGTACATAATATTGCGGTAGGGCAATACAACTGGTTAGATCTTGTGATCTATATTTATATATTGCGGTAGGGCAATACAACAATACAACACTCATAACTTACACTTAACATATTGCGGTAGGGCAATACGAATGTTTAAACCTCATGATTATATATATACAATATTTCTATGAAGCAATACAACTATCTATATCTTGTGACTTACTTTTGCAATATTGCAGGGGAGCAATACTTTCAATCCTGTGGTTTACAATATCGACATTATAATTTTAACGATTTTCAACTATCAAAACCTATGAAATCACCAACAATTTTGTTGACCCATTTTAGCGTGTATTCTCAGGTTTACTGCAACAGTAGGACTGCACACACTCAGGACAGATAGCTCGAGTCGCATGCATACAACTATTTGGAGATTTCTTTGCATTATTCTTGTATTACTAATTATGTATTGAAATCTCTAAGGTCATTTGCGAACTCACAACTAATGTAAACTTTTGATTACGACAATGTAACTACTTTTGTATTATTTCCAAAACGTCTCATATAGAGTCGTTCGCTTTATCTTTGTACTGTGATTTCCGGATTAGTCGCGCCTCGACCCGAATCGCTTCCGCTGTACGAAATTGGGGGTGCGACAAATTCAGACTTGTTTATCAAACGAGCTTCAAAATATGTTCAAGCTCGAGCTCGTTTAAACTCGACTCGAAACAAGTTTTTAACGAGTCGAGTTTAAGTAGCTTGCGAGCTAACTTGCTTTATTTACAACTCTATTCAGATCTATGTAATTATAAAGATAAATGGATCAATATCGCTTTAAAATTAGACTATCTAATTAGTGTTTTGAACCATAAAAAAATGAAAAACAAATAGCCCTTCGCCTAGTAGTGTATGGAGAACTCATTAATTATGAGATCATGTGTTGAAATTGTGAGTATGGAGAACTCATTAATTATGAGAACTCTATATGTGTGAAAGGTGTGTATATATACTATGTGAGTTAGATGTAATGTTGCTATTTAGACCGCTCCCAACGCTTCGTCAGTTGGAGGGTCAGCTCGCCGTCGATTGACCGGTAAGGTTGGCACAGCTGGCCCCGTCATTTGGAGGGTCAGTTATCCAACTGGAGAGATGACAAAGAGTGGGAATGGCGTGAATAATTTTTTTTTTTCTATTTTGACCGTTGAATAATATATATATATATATATATATATATATATATATATATATATAAAAACGTTATTAAAAGGTCATATATCCATTTTTTACTGTTTATATTTTTACCCATATTTTTCAATCCATTCAATCCTATATATATACACACACACTTCAAACACTTATTTTTCATACATCTACAACTACAAACAACTATCGTTAACAACAACTCTTTATACATATACACACACCACTCTTTTTCGCACTACACTTTATCACCTTCATACAACACTTTCATCTATACAATTCAACACAACAATTATCAAATCATAAATTGATTACGATTCCGATATGTATGATTATTTGGTGGTCATGGCTTGTTTCAGTCCGGACGCTATGCTCGAGACCCTTGATATGTTGAGCATGGATTCGGATCCCAAAGACGTGGCCGTAAGTTCAAACCGGACACCAAGAGCACCAAGATGATACTTACCAAGAGATCGTTTCCCTGCCGGTGAACGTTTGTGGCAAGACTACTTTGCCGAGCACCCGACATTCCTTCCAGGTTACTTTCGAAGACGATTTCGGATGAGCAAGGGTTTGTTCCTCCGTATATGTCAAGGTATAATATCGTATGCCCAACTTCTGCTACCTCAATATTTTGCTTAGTTTCATCAAACCCGAGACGTCATCGGTAGACTTAATTTTAATGTTTACCAAAAGTGCACTTCCATCGTACGTCAATTGGCATACGGTTGTGCTGCCGACGCATTTGATTAATACTTACATATGGTAAAACAAACATCGTACGATTGTCTGGACAATTTCTGTAATTGTAATTTTCATCTATTTTCGACCAATTACTTAAGAAAACCAACATTACTCCAAGATGTGCAGCGTCTACATCAACGTCATGTCGAGTTGCATGGTTTTCTGGGTACACTCGAAAGCATTGATTGTATGCACTAGCCTTAGAAAAGTTCTCCAATGGCATGGAAATGTTAATACACATGAGGTAATCAAAGCTGTCCAATGGTCGTGATTGAAGTGGTTGCCTCTTACGATTTGTGAATTTGGCACTGTTGAGGCATGATCCTTTTAACTTGATTATATGATAACAACAACTTGATTATAATACAAAGTAGATTTCATATATAGCCAGCATTTAATATCAAAAAGATAGTTTAGGCAGTACACAAGTCAGTTCTGTATGCCGGGTCCAAAGGATTTCTGTGAGATGGCTATGTACAACCAGCACAGAGAATCTATTATGGACAACTTTCATGTTCATGAGAGTTATTTCCAGAGCTTGCTACATACTTATGTATTCAACTAATCGAAGATGAAGTTGAAGATAGAGACGAAGACCCAGCGGAAGGATTAAAGTCTATTTGAAGCCAGCTCAGATAATGCAGATCATCAAGATTGTTGCAGATGCAATTTGATGATTCACACAACACTTTGGCGTATCAAAAGCTGTCAAAACTCTATCTAAAGCATAGTACTAAGGGACAACATTGTCGAGTATGGACGTTTGTGGCATGGTGCACCCTCTACCTTATGTTTGTCAATACGCAGGCGCGTGGAGTGCACGTGAGACACATTCTGCATACTGCAGATTGTGTTTGCAGTACAATCAGAAGATTTTATGGGCACGTCTGATATTCCCCCATGGATCGGAGGACATGTAAGGGTATTTGATTGGCTAAGGAGATACGGGAATACGTGTTGCTCGCCTATAAATAGAGGACTTTGTAGAAATTGCAAAATGTGAATCATAAAAGTTAGATAGAGAGCATGCTTAGTATTTTAGCATTTCTTGTAGCCAGCTCATAGTGTAGCATAGGTAGAGAGTGTTAAATCTGTATTCAACAGTTAGTGATTCCACTTAAAGCTAACTTGTAATTCTTTGATTCATATCAATAAAGAATTAAGCTGAAAATTATAATGTGTTCTTTCATTATCACACTTGAATCTGTTAAGTTAGTTAATCAGGAAAATTCGTATACACTCCCCCTCTACAACCATATGTTGTTAGTTTAGGACCAACATGCACGATTACTTTGATCCTGAGGGTTCGAGTAACGACATCGAATGCGCTGGGACTTATTTCAACAAATTATATCATCACGCTGGCGGATTTTATTTGGAATGGGCGATGCTTGTGAAGTCATTTAAGTGTTCACTGACGGAAAATGATCGAAATGAAGTTCAAGATATACCAAGAATTTGTGAGAAAAGATGTGGAACGAGCGTTCGGTATGCTTCAAGGATGTTGGGCAATCATTATAAATCCAGCAAGACCATATAACATCAACAAAGTACGAAGAAACGTGTACACTTTTCTTATTTTACACAACATGATAATCGAGGACAACGTACGCAATATGTGTCAACTTGAGGAAGATTATATGTCAAACATGGAAAATTTGCCGCAACGTTCGTGGTCAGAGAGAGTTGCAACACAGATGTGTATGGACAAGGAATTACAAGATCGAAGGGTGCATCATCAACTTCTTCTTTTTTTTTTTTTCCAATGAATGGTTTTTTTAAATGATTGTATGTTTTTTTCTAATTAACGTAATGTTTTTAATTTAATGAAAATTTTTAATTAATTTCGTATTTTAAACATATAAAGTAAATAATGTGTGGGTCCCAGAAATTTAAAGTGACGCATCAGGGTTGACAATGGTCATGCAGTTGTTAGTCAATTTTAGAAAGCATTGATGTGGTGCAGATGTAGCACCAACTGACACGTGAGTTTCAGTCGGTGGTTGATAGTGGTATTATAAGGAACAAAATATACACCCCTCCATCCCATTTTTGTTGTTCACATTTCTATTTTTGTCTGTTCAAAGAATATTGTCTACATGGAAAAAAATAAGTGTTAACCATATTCTACCCTCATTTATTACTCATTATAATCTATTTCTTAATAAAAGTTAAACTTACCTTGATTATAAGAGCAAAATAGACGTTCATACGATCTACCATAAATATTAATAAAAAAAAACCGAGGACAAATTTAAAATGAGACGGAGGAGGGAGTATATATCAAACTTCAAAAGTAAAAAAATGAGTACATCTTAAAGCATTGTTATTTTTCTATCATAGTGACTTTAAATTTTAAAGTTAATTAGTATTCAAAATGATAAATACGGAATAAAATTATGTTACTGTTAATTTCATTTAAAATTTTTAAACTCTAACACACTACTTTTTTATTGCTGTGAAGTTTATTGTCCCTTTGGAAAATTCAAATAATGCAAATTTAATATAACATAGGAAGAGGGGTTATGACATAAATTCAATTAATCAATTAGGTTCCTCAATTTTTAATTAAATTAAAACCTCTATTTTAATTGGACAATCAACATTCCGTGTGTATACATGTTTGAGATCTAGCAGATCAAATAAAAGTAGGCAAAGATTTCAGGTTAGAATTAGGCTTTGTCTCTCCATACCCCCCTAATATGCTCAACATACCACTTTTGATTTTTTTTTTTTAAAAAAGTACAGAAAAAGTACAGAATGAAAGAAAAAGTGATGGAATAAAGTACAGAATGTAAGAAAAAGTAATGGAATAAAGTACAGAATGTAAAAATAGGTGGTATGAAGAGTAGAAACCTAGAATTACCCATCAAAATAAGTTTTTGTTATCTTAAATATTTTTATTTTAATGGTATATAGACCACTTTAGCAAATAAGCAAAACTATTGGGGGTGGCTTGTAATTTGTAGGGCAGATATAGTCATTTAGATGCTTGTACGGCCGATATATTTTATTTGTACACCGGTGAAGTTGGACAGTTTGATGATCGTGGATGGCCGGAAAATCAGACCATTGTCATTTATTTTGTTCTTTTTCCTTCTTTCTTTTTACCTTTTACTATCTCCCTTAGTTTTATAACTTTTCTTTAGAAAAGATTAACTACACTTATTCTCACATGCTGTTAGCGGGATCGGATATTATTGTTGTTCAGTTAACTAGACCAATAACATTATGTGTCTATATGTATCGTATGTAGCAAAAGTAAAATGACATCAATTGTGTGATAAAGTCTTAATTAATCAGTAGTTCGATATTATTGTTAATGTAACATTTGGATACATTGTCCGTATGCTAACATCATCACCACATCATCAAAACCGGTGTCACGTTAGCGGTTTACAAGTTGTAGGAGATTTGATACATACATTAATAATAACTTAAAGTTTTTTAATACACAATATAAGTCATTAAATTTGGTTACATACTAAAGAAGTGGACACATAGTTTAATGTATTTTGGAATATGCACTTAACCCTTTTAGAAAAGATGAAAACACATACTCCGTATCTAACAAAACACTACACGTATTACTTATA
This sequence comes from Helichrysum umbraculigerum, assembly GCA_949592205.1. NCBI lineage: Eukaryota > Viridiplantae > Streptophyta > Magnoliopsida > Asterales > Asteraceae > Helichrysum > Helichrysum umbraculigerum. The sequence continues at coordinate 155,324,497 of CATIUR010000005.1, read as the reverse complement.
AACTTGTTTCAAGCCTTTCTGTGATCCAAATGCTGCCTTAAAAAAAAAAAAAAAAACTGAGATTTGAGCTCATAACCTTTTAATTGTTGGATAATAACTTTGACATGCTAAGACATAACTAAGTCCGTTAAAGTTTTTGAATTTTAACACACCCGGCCCATGGAAAAAAGAAAAAAAACTAGCCCCATATCCCAAAAATGGCTAACCTAGTAAGGTTAACAAAAAGGTAACGAATCTTTAAGCGCTTCTAATTGAGAGCTTCTATAGTCGTTAGTATGAGAGAGGTAGATCATATAATTACCCCATGGTTTAATAATAACATCTTTAGTATTGGATAAAGCACAAGTGACTATAATTAATTTTCAACCAAGTGGCACTTGACTACTTCGTATAAGCTGGCTCTAGGGACCATCGAGAGTTCCCACTTATATTGAAATATATTCTGCACTCCAACCATCTTCTCTTTGGTTAGTGGGCTAAGTATCTCTTAACACTTTTAACTAAAAAGTTTTTGATGTTGATTCTCGTTCGTAAGGTTTCATAAACAATGTAATTAAGCTCTAAAACCCTCAAAAGATAGATGTAATGATGTAGACTGTAAATTACTAACACGAATTAAACCTGTTGATTGTATGAATACCCAGAATAATCTCTTTCAACAATCGTTGATTAAAAAATATACCGATATTAGGAACTAACATCAGGGCATGTTCTTCAATACTTGAGCCTCCATCATGTAATTAAGATCTTTGGTGAGAGAATGGGTGAAGACGTGAAGTAGCGCATTAGTGTTTACGTGATTGTCAAGAGGATGGTATGATATATATCGTAATTTTATAGATACGAATATATAGCATGACAACTCGCTCCGTCAGGATCTCTTCAACAAGTCTCATAGATATTTAGGACAACGCTGCTAACGGCGGAAAATCTAAAAAACTTATTATTATAGTTATAGGTAAAATGCGCTAGTGCAACAAATATTTTTATGCATGTCAAGAATATTATAAACTTTCTTTTATGTAATAATACTACTTAATGAAAAGTATTAGTGGATAAGCATGTGCTGATGTCCATACCTACCGGTAAAGTACTTTCCTAGCTAGATTTGACTTCTACCTCACCTTTTAAAGGTCTTCCCTTAATCAATTAACTTTGATTAGGATCCCTAAAACAATTATACCTCCAGTTCTAAGATAAGGCTCCTATGTATGTAAGTTTTATTGTAAAAGTGAAAAAAATGAAGAAATCAGACCCGGAAATTGGAAAACCTACATTGTGTATCGAAATCAGTACATCCTTCGATACATCTATTTCATGCTTATCTTCATCAGAATTCATCTTTGTTATTTCATTGTATATAAACTGATTTTGGTTGAAATGAGTCAATTGTTGGAAATGGTAAAGATAATGTATAAATCACAACAAGCCTATCATATATGAAATGAGTGCATTCCCTTTTTTAGAGAAAAGAGTGTGCTTTTAATGGTTATAAAAACATCTATACAAATTTACAATAAGAGTTTTAGGTCTCTGAATAAAACTAATTAGAAGGTTGTATGTATCAAATATAGACTTCAGATGACCATCATACCATTCTGTCTGACCATTACCATTCTGTCTGACCATTTGGATATATTCCACTTTTAGCTGCATTTTTTATTTGACCCGTTTGAGATAAATACAATTCATGTCGGCCCATTCATAAGTAAATGGGTCGATATTGCCATGTTGAGATTATTAGAAATTCGTAGGTAATCCTGAACATGTTCCCACCCCCCACCGGCCTATTAAATAAGCCACGAGTCTATAAGACATTAATCAATCATGACCACCATTTTTAGCAAAAGAGGAATATCTGTGAGACCGTGACTACAGTCAGCCCTTTTTAACAATAACAAATACAGAGTAAACCGTGATCTATACATCCATTATTCCCTGTCATGCCTTTTTTAACGTGGCCAAGCATCCACAGGGCTACAAAACTGCTAAAAAAAGATTCATAATACACGGAAAAGGCAGAACAGGAAGATGGATATATATGCTTTAACAATGCAGTAATGGACTGAAAAAGTTGACCGATTAATTTTTAATGGAAAAATGTACATGTAGTAAGCCAGGGGAATAAAGCAAGTTAAAAGTCAAAAAGGAAATTCTAAAATGAAAGAAAAAAACATAGTGAGGCTACTAGTGCATGCTAAGAGGCATACAACATTCTTCCTGTACTATCTATTCGAATGGAATACATGATGACCGAAACAACGATCTTAAGTTCTTATTCTTCAGGGTTCATAAAATAAGGCCTTATTCGGTTTCCAACACATTCAGAGTCCACTAGACCAGAATGTATTCTCTAAATAGCCTGATGTCCTTAATTAACAAATACGGAGTACTTTATATCTACTTAAATTAGTATGACTAGATGTTGTAAAGCTAGGCATAAGTGAATTGGGTTAACTTTTCAAGTATGCTGCAAATGTTGTTATGTTGTGATGTGAAGATAAATTGAACAAAGAAAACGCTTTTGGTCAAAACAGAGATCGCTACGCGAAGTATTTTTATGGCTACGCGAACTGGAGATTGCGACGCGAACTATTCTCATGGCGACGCGAAAGTGGTGATGGCGTCTCGAAATCCTATATAAGTAAACCTTATGTTATTGTAACCCTTGGACTACAAATTTGATAGGAAAGTACTCTCGGTTTGGCCCCGTGGACTAAACCAATCTCCAAGCTGGAGATTGGATATAACTACGTTGAATCCTTGTTTTCTTTATTGTTTTCGTTATCTTGTTTGCTTGTTTATTTTATCCGTTTACTGTTTGTGAGTCTAACCTCATTTACACGAGTGTTGTTTGGGTTGGTTAATTATCAACAACAGGTGTTAGAGTGATCAACTAATCTCCTTGTTGGTTGTTTGGTTCCGCGATATTCCTAACAACTGGTATCATAGCTTCATGTTCTGAAGATCGGGAACGATGGCGGATGTGAGCATGATCAAGATTAGGTTTTGATGGTTAAAGTTTCTTTTTTTTTTTTCTTAAAAGATATAGATTTGGGATAGATCTTGATCCGGAAGAAAATCGAGAACCATCGTGGAACAATTGATAGACACGGTTAAGGATTTGTTTTGCAACAGGTTATAGAAATTGTTAGGCTCGGGCAACAACTAGTTGAAAAAAGAAGACGAAGTTGCTGGCAAGTTGATAATCGCGACGTGAAAGGTTAGGATCGCGACGCGATCAGGTGTTTTTTTTATCGCGACACGATTATTGAAGATCGAGACACGATCTTGTGTTGAAATCGCGACGCGATTCCAGGGTTTTGCGACGCGATTATGGGTCAGACAATTGTCGGGGCGGTAATAGGGTCTGTAATCAGATTTCGATTGGTGGTTTGTTGTGGAGAGAGTTTTTGCCGATTCAGGTTTTGGATTCGGATTCATTATTTTTTGCGATCTCGTGCAAAAGAATATACGAACGTTATCAAACTAGGTGCTTTGATGTTGCGAGTGTGTGACTTGATGTCTCGAGAATTTTTCGATACGGACTGGATTATTCAAAAGATGTGAGGTTTGTTACGGTGCTCAAGAGGATGGTTTTCTTGGTTGGGTATTTGGTTAATAAATGGTACCACATCCGTTTTTTTTTTGGAAAACGTCAGTGGGAGTTATCGAGAAAGTTTGTTATCACTCGCAGGTTGAAACGAGAGACAAGATTTTTGGTCGGGTATTCCATAAGTTTGGAATGATTAGGCAGGTTAGAGCTACTAGACTTGGAGATATTGGTGGTAGAAGATGTCGGATAGAAAGCGTTCGACTGGGCTCGGGTATTGGCTTATGTTTGGTTCAACGATAGAGCGAATCTTCTGGAGGAATCAATCGGGAATCTGCAAGTGGGTTAGAGACGGATAAATGTGTAAGTCCTAATGTTTGAGCTTTCGGATATTGTTGAGAGTGTCTGGAACTTTTGGGGAGTTTGTTAACCGAGGGAAGTATCGAAGCTAGTGGGAGTTTCGCAACTAGTGGGAGCTTTGGAGATTGGTGTGCAACTGTTGGATCTCGGTTTCTACGGTGATATGATTAATATGCAGATTCCATGTAACACTGGAGCGTTTGGATCTTCGTTTTTTACTCTCCAATAGTAAAGAAATTTGCGACTGACCGTGGGTTATGAATCGGAGTCTTCTCTGATAGCCGCGATTGTTATTTTAATATGTACATTGAGAGCAAGCTGAGTGGGAGAAGATGAGTTCATAGAAATCGTAGCCATGTTTGGGGTCGGTGTACTAGTGGGAAAGCAAAAGTTTGTAATGTAGGTATTCAAGGTTGTGACTGCGTTCTCATGAGTGAACCTTGATGATGATCTACGGGAATGTTCTATCGGTGATTTTCTGATTGCTGGGAATGAAAATCGGATAGACGAAATTCTGTACGGGTGCTTGATGACATGTCGGTGGAAAATTAGATGTGGCTGTAATCGACAAGTTGAAGGGATTTGTATCTCTTGATAGAAACTTGAGGTTGGAGTCGTTGCACACTTCAACGAATCTTCTTGGGCCTAGAAGATGATGATGTTTAGAGAGTGTTCCTAGTTTCATGATGTGAGTGTTCTGGTAGCTTTGTGTCGAAAGTCTTCTGAATCTGTGTGGTCGAGCGGCGTGACCTGATAGTATTTCGGCGGTGTGAAGTTTGAACGGGTGACATTGGTGAAAGGACGAGATTGTGAAGGATTACTGGTTTTGGGGTTAAATTAATTTTCAAGTGGCACTACTACACAATCCACTATTATAACACCCTACAATTTCAAGATCGTTTTTTTTTTTTTAACATTTCGGAAGCGTATATTGAAATTCATACATTATAGATTGCATGTATTACAAACCAAAATAGCAATCCACAATTACATGGTTTGAAATCCAAAGTACCATAATATTTACAAATATTAAGATAGGTGTTATTTAATTCAAAACATAATGGTAAACCCATGACATGTTCATAAACAGAGTGAGCTGTCAAACATTCCATCAATACCCGACTTCTTGCCAACCCACATTCAAAAGCTTAACCTGCAAGAAGTGAGGAGGAGGGATTAGCACAAAGCTAAGTGAATAGATCTCTAACCAACAATCTAAACATAGCTTAACAATTGTCTACAGCAAAGCATAGTAAACAAACAAATCAACGAGGATCGGTGGTCCTTGAGGTACCCTCATGCCGCGGTGGCCCCCAAGTAACACTTAAAACCAACTGAAGGTAAAACAGTGGTTAAACCGATAGTTTGGTTACTAATACTACATACAACATACTTACAATAAACAACACATGTACATAGCACTTATGTTGTCCAAAGTATTAGTACCCAAACCCAATCCATGTTGACCTCCGACATTCAATTAGTCCACAACCATCATGGCAATGTATATTGATGTGTGCTAAAGTATAGACAATTATAATAACAAGTTTAATTAAGGATATACTAAATAATACTATCACACAATTCAGGCAAGATTGACCCGTTCATGTAATATAGCTTAATAAGTAAGTCCAAATTCGAACACAAGGAACACAGGAAAACGTTATTCTTATTTATAACTAATTATCTATTTATTCTAATTACAAATATTTTCAATTATAGTACAATTAAATAGAAGGATCCAATTTACAATAATCTACAAGATAAGGGGGACGTTTTAGTTCCGAACGAACATATTTATATTTATATTTTTGATACAGATTCTAATAGATAATTTTTAAGAAACAACTTAAGTATACTCAATTGGATAGAAGATTATAACTATCTAAACAATTATTTATTAAACGTACTATATCAACTTATGTCTATTTGCTTTGTTGGCTATTATTATTGGTGAATTACTAAGGTGGAAAATCACAAAGATTAAGATAATATTCATATAGCAACACTCCCAAATATTAAGTAAAGTATCACTATTTATTAAGATCTATCAGCAGTTTATTAATACAATTCCAAGATTAGGTTGAATTACAATGTTACTTAACATTAATAATTGACAATCATTAATTAATTTATAAAACTCACAAGATTAGTAAAGCTATCTATATAAATCAATTAACTGTTATCAATATTAATATAACACATACAATTCTTGTATAATAAGCATTCAATAATATAGTTCCAACATAAACATATAATTCATATAATAAATCTAATAAACATACATTTAAACATTCATAATGAAAACCTAATAAATAATTAATTCAAATAAACAATATCCAAAATAACCCAAAAGATTAATAAAGTTACAAGGATAAAGAAACCGAACCAATTAGCAAACCAGCTTTTCCTAGGGTTAAAAACCTTCAAACCCTAGCTCCTTTGCCTCCAAAATCCAGTGTTGTAAAAGTCGGTCTGGGGCGGCGATTAGTCGGGGACTAGTCGGCCTGAAGCCCCATCCCGATTCGCCATCGGCCAAGTCGGTCCCAAAAGTCGGTCAACGGTCAACGGTCAACGGATCAAAGTCGGGTCTGGGTCGGTTTTTTGGACAAAAGTCGGTCAAGAGCGGGACAAAGTCGGGTCTGGGTCGGTTTTTTGAACCGGTCAACTTTGGTCAACTTAAAAAAAAAAAAAATTACAGTTTTTTAGCTATGTTTTATGGATTTTGAAGAATTATGTTAAAGTCTATGTTTATTTATGTTTATGTTTATGGTTTTCATCTATTATTACACATACAATTTTGAAATTTATTATTTAATTGTAAAAAAGTCAACAAAAGTCAAATCCGACTAGTCCTCGACTAGTCCCGACTAGTCCTTCCGAGGTCCCGACCGACTCGCCCCCGACTTCCGACTTTTACAACCTTGCCAAAATCGCACCTTAAAGTCGTCCTAAAACCCTAACTTTCAGTTTTAGTATTCTTGAATCGTATATGGTTTAAGCTAAATTGAGCCTCTATTTATAGTTTTATTGGCCGACCTTCCAACCGCCGGTTGGATTCTCCAACCGCCGGTTGAAGTTACTTGAATCCGGGTCCAACTCCACGTGTCTGCACCGCCTTAAACCCTAAAGCTGAATCGCCGGTTGGTTAATCCAACCGCCGATTGAATGTTAATTCCAGAATATTTCATTTTCGGGCTTGGGCTTAATTCTTGGACTCTCAATCTTCATAACCGGACTTCTTTGTTTTCTTGGCCCAATTCTTCATTTTAACTCTTTTAGTCTTCATTTCTTCAAGGTCTTTAATCTTTATTTCTTCAAGTGCTTTAATTCTTCAGTTCTGGTCTTGTTCTTGTTCCTTTTTCTTCATTCTTCAATTAAAATACATTCCTACAATTATTAACAAAATAAGTATCTAAAATCATATAAATGCAATAAAATGTATAAAAATATAAGGATAAATTATTATAAAATATACTATCTATTTGATGCTTATCAAATATCCCCACACTTAAGTTCTGCTTGTCCTCAAGTAGAAAACTGAATAAAATTTAAAAATAAGCATCAAACTAATATTTAAGAATCAGAATACCAATACTAAAAATCTGTTTCATAAGTTAAAAATTTAAACAATTTAATTAACATGGATAACTATAATGTATAAATAAAATTATTATTATTTGTGTAATATATAACTTATGAATGATTACTAATATATTTGTCCACTTTAAACAATCTATACTCATATTTCTGAATACCCTTTTTATTGTTAGTTTGTATATTACTTATGATTTCCATATATGATATACTTTTAAATTTAATTATACAATTTACTTTTATATTCCAATTAAATATATGAAATACATTTTTAAGAATCAAGACATTGGTGACAGGTCTGCATTTTCATGCAACAGAGCGACATAACTTGATTCAGGTTTAAGCAAAACCATACTTGGTCAAACCATTTTGGCGACCTCATTAGGTATCTTTTATTTTTAAGACTTTTCAAGTACTTTTGACTTGCGTTTGCTTAATTTTTAAGTATATATTAATAGAGACCAGGTCTATACTTTCGTATAACAGAGGAAACCATCAATATATACCCCCAAATGTACTCACATAAGTAAAAAGATATAAAATTATTGCATAATAAACTTAAAATTTAAGACTTTTATGTCATACATCATATTATGTATCATAAAATAATAAACAAGTTATATTATTAATTTATTAAAATTCAGAAATCTTCATATAGATTGCCTATTAGTACATCATATCATATAACTATATATCACTTCCTTATTAAGTAGCTTACATTATATATACAAAACAGTTAATCCATATTAAAGTCTAAACTTTTAAATACAAAAGAAAACTTTTAACAAAAGTATTCTAACTAATAAATACTTTGTTATTCACTTAAAATTTTAAATTTTCAAAATTTTAGAACAATAGAAACTTAAATGTTTAATTAAAGAAATTCTTTTTCTTACGAACCCTATCCCCACACTTAAATTATACAATGCCCTCATTGTATAAAAATGATAAACAAAAGTGAGTAAGGGAAAGAAAAATAGAACAGAAAAACTCCCCTGACTGAAATTATAAATTTCATCATCGGCTAAGAAAAATCTTCTTGGTTGATTCCTTCATCTCTTGAAAAATAATATACAACATCCACACTTTCGTAGTTAATCACGATTGTATTTAGCATATGCAATAAGCCTTTAAACCCCTCGGTATCCCGAGTGGACGAGTTATAGTCTCGTGAGGGTTTCCAGTGAACACACCCACAAAGTTCAACCTAAAAATAAAAAGAAAAACATAACATATAAACATAAACACGGGTTGTCTCCCGAGAAGTACTTTTGTTTAAGTGTCGGTAAGTTCGACTTAATCATATCTCCTATTCTTCTAGAGATATATCTGAAATATGTTCAATAACATTATCTTCATAGTATTTCTTCAAACGATGCCCATTGACTTTAAAAATACCCCCATTAAGAGATATCAAATCTACACTTCCATTTGTATGAACTTGGTGAATAACATATGGTCCGCTCCATCTCGATTTCAATTTACCCGGAAATAACCTAATACGTGAATTATATAAAAGCACCCGTTCTCCAGCAACGAATTCTTTATCTCCCCGAAGTCTTGCATCATGCCATTTCTCCGTTCTTTCTTTATAAAATCTTGAATTCTCATAAGCATTCCAACGAAGCTCATCTAACTCATGTATCTGTAAAAAGCGATGCTTACCAACTTTATCGGTATCCATGTTGCATTCTCGAAGTGCCCAATATGCTTTGTGTTCTATTTCCACTGGTAAATGACAAGCTTTTCCATAAACTAGTCTATACGGAGTACAACCTGTAGGTGTTTTAAATGCTGTCCTATACGCCCAAAGTGCATCATTTAATTTTTTCGACCATTCTTTTCTGTTAGAACCAACAGAACGTTCCAAAATACGTTTTAACGCACGATTGGTATTTTCAACTTGTCCACTCGTTTGTGGATGATAAGGCGTAGCAATTCGATGAGTAACTCCATATCTTTTCAATATTTTCTTCAATTGAGTGTTACAAAAATGAGTACCCCGATCACTAATCAATGCCTTAGGAGTTCCAAATCTCGAATATAAATGTTTAAGAAATTTTACCACAACTCTTGCATAATTCGTAAGTAATGCCTTTGCCTCTGCCCACTTGGAAACATAATCCACAGCTACTAATATATACTTATTACCGTGACTCATAGGAAATGGTCCCATAAAATCAATACCCCAAACATCAAATATTTCACAAACCTGTATACCAGTTTGTGGCATCTCATCTTTTTTAGAAATATTCCCAGCTCTTTGGCATGAATCACAATTCCTAACGTAAGCATATGTATCTTTAAAAATTGTCGGCCAATAGAATCATGCATCAAATATTTTCTTCGCAGTGTAACTTGGTCCATTATGACCCCCTACTGGTCCTTCATGACAATGCTTTATAATCTGTTGAGCTTCTTCACCATGTGCACATCGTCTGATTATGCCATCTGCACAGTATCTGAAAAGAAATGGATCTTCCCAAAAATAATACTTTAAATCAGAAAAGAATTTCTTCTTTTTCTGGTAATCCATCTTTGGTAAAATTTTAGTAACCAAATAATTTGTATAATTCGCAAACCAAGGTATATCCATTACTTCTTGTATAGTCATTAATTTCTCATCCGGAAATGTATCTTTAATATCTTCTTCATCCAACACTCCTAATCCCGGATTTTCCAACCTTGACAAATGATCAGCTGCGACATTTTCAGCTCCTTTCTTGTCTTTAATTTCAATATCGACTTCCTGCAATAAAAGAATCCATCGCAATAAACGAGGGCGCGCATCCTGCTTATTAAACAAATACTTCAAAGCAGAATGGTCAGTATAAACCACAGTTTTAGTTAAGACAAGATAAGAACGGAATTTATCGAAAGCAAAAACTACTGCCAAAAGTTCCTTTTCCGTAGTTGTGTAATTTTCCTGAGCATCTGTTAATGTTTTACTGGCATAATAAATTGGCTTAAACTTCTTATCAACTTTTTGTCCTAGAACAGCTCCAACTGCATAGTCACTAGCATCACACATCAATTCAAAAGGTAAACTCCAATCTGGACTCGTCATTACTGGAGCAGATACCAACTTTTCTTTCAATGCATCAAACGACTGTTTGCATTCATCTGTAAACTCAAATTTTGCATCCTTCTCAAGTAAACGATTAAGCGGTTTTGCAGTTTTTGAAAAATCTTTTATAAATCTCCTATAAAATCCAGCATGTCTTAGAAAACTTCTTATTCCTTTTACATTTGTAGGATAAGGTAGTTTTGAAATAGCTTCAATCTTCGCTTGATCTACCTCAATTCTTGTTTTGGATAATTTATGACCTAAAACAATTCATTCTCTAACCATAAAATGACATTTTTCCCAGTTAAGAACTAGATTTGCTCCTTCATATCTTTGCAACATCTTATGTAAATTTTCTAAACAAGCATCAAACGAATCTCCAAATACCGAGAAATCATCCATAAATACTTCCATGAAGTCTTCTACCATATCATGAAATATTGCGATCATGCAACGCTGAAATGTAGCTGGTGCATTACATAAACCAAACGGCATTCTTCTATAAGCGAAAGTACCAAACGGACAGGTAAATGTTGTTTTATCTTGATCTTCAGCTGCTATCGGTATTTGAAAATATCCTGAAAATCCATCCAGAAAACAATAGAATTCCTTTCCTGATAACCTTTCTATCATCTGATCAATAAATGGTAATGGAAAATGATCTTTCCTGGTAGCATCATTTAATTTCCTATAATCAATACAAACTCTCCATCCCGTTACTGTCCTTGTTGGTATCAATTCATTCTTTTCATTAGGTACCACCGTTATTCCACCTTTCTTTGGTACGACATGTATTGGACTTACCCATGGACTATCTGAAATAGGATAGATTAACCCTGAATCCAACAATTTAATGATTTCTTTCCTGACCACATCTTTAACATTCGGATTCAATCTTCTTAAAGGTTGTACGACTGGCTTAAAATCTTTTTCCATCAAGATTTTATGAGTACAGTACGTAGGACTGATTCCTTTAATATCCATTATTTTCCATGCTATTGCTTGTTTATGCTGTTTAAGAATCTGAACTAATCGTTCTTTCTCTGATTTTGACAATTTTGAAGATATTATAACTGGAAAGTCTAATGTTCCTTGTAAATAAGCATATTCCAAATGTGCTGGTAGCTCTTTAAGTTCCAACTGTGGTGGTTCTTCAATAGATGTCTTGATCTCAAATATCTCTTCTTTAAAACAAGGAATATTGTTCACAGAATATGGTATCAATTCCTGGTTAATAATTTTAGCAATTGGCTGTGTTTCTTCCTCTTCAGGATGTTGTTGAATAACCACGGTTGCTTCTTCCAAATCTTCATCTTCCTCTAATAACTTATCAAATTCTGCTAAATCCTTTGCAGTATCAAACTCTTTAGTCCATCCATTAAGGATTCCTATATCTGTTTGATCTTTTCCTATAAAATCTTGAAAAGAAGAGTTATCCATATATTCATATGAATTTAAATAATAACAAGTATCATCCACATAATCAGGAAATTTCATGGAATTATTAACATCAAAAACAATTTTATCATTCCCCAATCTCATGGTAATTTTTCTATTAAAAAACATCTATTAGGGCATGTGTAGTTGCTAAAAATGGTCTTCCTAATATAATAGAGACTTTAGGGTCTTCTACCATATCTAAGATTACAAAATCACATGGAAAAACAAATTTATCAACTTTAATCAAAACATTTTCAACTATTCCCTTAGAATATTGCACAGATCGGTCAGCTAATTCAATACACATACGAATAGGTTTTGGTTCTCCTAATCCTAAACGCATATAAAGAGTATATGGCATTAATGAAATACTAGCACCTAAATCTGCTAATGCATTTTCAATATCAATTTCACCAATTTTACAAGGTATAGTGATACTCCCTGGATCTTTGACTTTTGGAGGTAGCTTATTCTGCATTATTGCTGAGCATCTCGCATTCATAGTCACCTTTGTCACATTATTCATTTTACTTTTGTTGGTCAGCAGCTCCTTAAGATATTTTGCATACTTCGGCATTTGAGCTATAGCTTCAACAAAAGAAATGTTAATATGAAGTTGTTTCAGAATTTCCAGAAATTTGTGGTATTGTTCATCTTCTTTGTCCTTCCTCAGAGCAGCTGGATATGGAAGTGGGGGTGTATATTCTTTAATGACTTCTTTAACCTTATTTTCTCCAATGCTCTTTTTATTTGGTTGTATGTCTTCATCAATTGTTTCTTTTTCAACCTGTTCAGACTCAACAATTTTATTAGTTATAACAGGAGAGTCAACATTCTTACCACTTCTGGTAATTACTGCTTTAGCTTGCTCCTTTGGATTTGTTTCAGTAAATCCTGGTAATGTTCCTGGAAATCTCTCCTGTAGTGCTTTAGCAATCTGATGAACCGATCCTTCAATTTGTTTGATCGATGCTTCATTATTACGCATTCTTGTATTAGTTTCCTCTTATCTTTTATTACTTGCCTCAGCCATTTTTCCCAATGCATTTTCTAGTATTATCATTCTGTCATTATAGGAAGTATTTTGTTCTGTTTTGACATAATAACCTGGTGCTCCTTGTTGATACTGTTGTCCTGGTTGACTAGTTCTTCTAAATTTAGAAACTTGACGATAATTTGGAATTCCTTGAAAATCCCCATACATAACTTCTTCAGTGATTATTCCACTATCATTATTAGGACATTCTGTCTTTAGATGATTTCCTCCACATATTTCACAACCAATCCTGATTGCATGAACTTGTTCATTTACATTCTTAATATCTCTTCCCATACTTTTCAATTTTGCAGTGATTGCTGCGAGACCATCACTATCTTCAGATATTCTTTTTCTTCCAGATGAACCATCATCCCATAATTGAGAATGTTTTGCTAATTCTTCAATTCCGGCTTTTGCTACTGCTGTAGTTTTCCTAGGTACTGGGCCTTGTGCATCTAACTGTTGAAGTGTTGCTCGATCAACTCCCTTATAAAATACCGTTATTTCTTGTTGGACATTTAAATCATGCTGTGGACATTTATGTAACATCTCCTTATATCTTTCCCAAGCTTGATATAAAGATTCATCGGGTTTCTGCTTAAAATTCCTAATCTCGTCGATCATCTTTGACGTTTTTGAAGGTGTACAATACATTTTCAGAAATTTTCTACGAAGATCTTCCCAAGTAGTAATAGATCCGGCTGGTTCATTATTAATCCATCTCTTAGCTCCATCTTTTAATGTTAAAGGAAATACCCGTAACATCACCTGATCTCTTGTAACATTAGGAATATTAAACATATCTGCAATTTCTAAAATTTTCTCAACATGCTCGTTTGCATCTTCTTTATCTTCTCCCTTGAAAGGATTCTCTCTCAATTCCTTCATAAATTGTCCATTTAATTCAAATTCTACTTCTCTAGATATAGCAGGCCTAACCACTCCCGGTCTTGGATCTCCACGAGTTTGAATCGTGTAATCCTCAAACGTCATGTTAGCTATGTCTGCCATATCTCTTTGTTTTGGTTCAGAATCTCTTGGAAACACTGAATGTTGTCTCGAATGTACTCTATCTAAATCTGAATCGGAGTAATACCTTCTATTAGCCGTTTTGACTAAACTGTTATGAAATATCAAATCGTCTTCGTCAGATGAAATTCCTTGTTCTGGCGAATTAGGTGGCGCATATGACAATCGTCTTCTAGAATGAAATTCTCGTTCTGGTTCGTCAAATGGACTAAGTGGATCCGGATGAAGTGTGCGGGTCATACATCCATCTGCAAAGAAGAACAGAAGTTTAGTAGTACTTTAAATTCAAAAGTAGATGTTAGTAGTTTGTTAGTAATATTCAAGTTGGTAAATATGAATCCCGATAATTTAATGATAAAACACATTCAAAATTAAATATTCGAAAAATTATACCTAACCCAACTCTCCTATTTGTTAGTAATGCAATTTAGTTAATTATACAACAATTCAAAATTACAGTGATTTTTGTTAAGTTTCTTTTACAAAGCTAGTCAATAGATCTCGGTAGCTCCATTGATAGTACACAAAAGCGGAGAAACAGGTCAACGCTAAGCTTATTAAAAACCTATTTGTTTTGAGAAGCACCTTACCTCTTATATGATAAATCAATGAGGTAGGGCTTTACTCTCCTTATACCTTTGTTTTTGTCAGTATTCTCAATGGGTGAGCCGATATTTCTTATTGATTTTGCAATGTATCAGAAATAAAAATTATACAGGTAAAATAATTAGTTTAAAATAAAATACACCGCTCCCCCGGTAAAACAAAAGTTCAACCGGTTAAGTGTTCCCCGGCAGCAGCGCCAAAAACTTGATGTGTACTAAAGTATAAACAATTATAATAACAAGTTTAATTAAGGAAATACTAAATAATACTATCACACAATTCAGGCAAGATTGACCCGTTCATGTAATATAGCTTAATAAGTAAGTCCAAATTCGAACACAAGGAACACATGAAAACGATATTCTTATTTATAACTAATTATCTATTTATTCTAATTACAAATATTTACAATTATAGTACAATTAAATACAAGGATCCAATTTACAATAATCTACAAGATAAGGGGGACGTTTTAGTTCCGAACGAACATATTTATATTTATATTTTTGATACAGATTCTAATAGATAAGTTTTAAGAAACAACTTAAATATACTCAATTGGATAGAAGATTATAACTATCTAAACAATTATTTATTAAACGTATTATATCAACTTATGTCTATTTGCTTTGTTGGCTATTATTATTGGTGAATTACTAAGGTAGAAAATCACAAAGATTAAGATAATTTTCATATAGCAACACTCCCAAATATTAAGTAAAGTATCACTATTTATTAAGATTTATCAGCAGTTTATTAATACAATTCCAAGATTAGGTTAAATTACAATGTTACTTAACATTAATAATTGACAATCATTAATTAATTTATAAAACTCACAAGATTAGTAAAGCTGTCTATATAAATCAATTAACTGTTATCAATATTAATATAACACAGACAATTCTTGTATAATAAACATTCAATAATATAGTTTCAACATAAACATATAATTCATATAATAAATCTAATAAACATACATTTAAACATTCATAATGAAAACCTAATAAACAATTAATTTAAATAAACAATATCCAAAATAACCCAAAAGATTAATAAAGTTACAAGGATAAAGAAACCGAACCAATTAGCAAACCAGCTTTTCCTAGGGTTAAAAACCTTCAAACCCTAGCTACTTTGCCTCCAAAATCGCACCTTAAAGTCGTCCTAAAACCCTAACTTTCGGTTTTAGTATTCTTGAATCGTATATGGTTTAAGCTAAATTGAGCCTCTATTTATAGTTTTACTGGCCGACCTTCCAACCGCCGGTTGGATTCTCCAACCGCCGGTTGAAGTTATTTGAATCCGGGTCCAACTCCACGTGTCTGCACCGCCTTAAACCCTAAAGCTCAACCGCCGGTTGGTTAATCCAACCGCCGGTTGAATGTTAATTCCAGAATATTCCATTTTCGGGCTTGGGCTTAATTCTTGGACTCTCAATCTTCATAACCGGACTTCTTTGTTTTCTTGGCCCAATTCTTCATTTTAACTCTTTTAGTCTTCATTTCTTCAAGGTCTTTAATCTTTATTTCTTCAAGTGCTTTAATTCTTCAGTTCTGGTCTTGTTCTTGTTCCTTTTTCTTCATTCTTCAATTAAAATACATTCCTGCAATTATTAACAAAATAAGTATCTAAAATCATATAAATGCAATAAAATGTATAAAAATATAAGGATAAATTATTATTAAATATACTATCTATTTGATGCTTATCATATATAAATAGAAGGTACAACCAATGTATAAAGTAGATCAAATTTACCCGTTGTAACCATATTGTTACAACTAATTTAGACTGAAAGTCCAAGATCCACTCACCCTTGACGATCACCGTCTCCACTCAATGGTCTTATTTTATTGAGTCTTTGGTTTATCTGAGAACACAATCAAAACCCGAATTAGATTCTCGTATCGAGTTTGTTACAATTTAATCATGTATATAATGTCAAATAATTGCATATACTATACTTCCAATCTTAGCTAAATAATCATAAGTGCACAAGTTACAAGTTGTCAAATTAGTCAGATTATAACTAGCAAACGCGATCCGGGTTAGGAGTGGCTGGATCGCGTTCCACAGTTCAAAACATTCTGTTACCAAATTACACTTGCAAACGTGATCCGGGCTAGGAGTGGCTGGATCGCGTTCCCAAGAATAAAATCAATTCAACTCAAGTTTAACACTAACTAACGCGATCCGGACACTTGGGAGTTGGATCGCGTTTCAAAGAACAAGTCGTACTAAGCCTAAATTACACATAGCAACGCGATCCGGTGCCTTGGAGCTGGATCGCGTTCCTCTACTTTGAAACAGAGCATCAGACCTGCAACAACTTTCAGCTCGAACCAAAAACACAAAAACACAAATTGCCTATACAAAACACGAATTTGCTCAACAATTAACCTCTAACATCTTCAATTATCATATTATAACAACTAACAACATCATCTAACACTACAATAAACACATGCATCCACATTTACCTAAATTTCTAACCAAATTCAAATTTTTCCAACCTAGAAGTTGAAGAACACAATAATTTATCATATACACCATAAGATCAGTTTAATAAGGATCATTCAACTTCAATCAAGCATATAGTAATTATGTTCATCACCAATTTAACCTAGTTCAATCACTTAAGCATAAACATGAAAATGGGCAAACTCACCTACAATGGAGATGATAAATAGATGATGATGATGAAAGATCAGTTGATGAATCAAGATCACAGCCTTAAGATGATCCCAATGCTTTAAATCTTGATTTTTCTTATGATTTCTAAGTGTAGGTGAAGGTGTAGTTGAGAGCAATTTAGATGAACAAGAAAATGAAGAATTTTGGGGGAAAAGAAGTTAGGTCGATCCACCCATCAAATGCAGTATAAGTTGGTATTAAAATTATACCCGTCCTAAATCTATTGTCTGGAACCTAAAAGATTATTTGCGAGAAATAAGTTTTATTATACCGTCAACTCAATTAACTTAAAACAAGCAATAATTTATCTAACACAATAAATCATTTGACCATTTGACCTATTAATTTAAATTGTCTAAATCATACCAATTATTTCTAAAGACGGTTTAAATACATTAAATTAATGAAAATACCGTATTTCTACTAGGCCCAAGTCAAGGATGCTACAAATCTTCCCTCCTTAAGGAGATTTCGTCCCTGAAATCTCGCCATGCTCAAAAAGACTAGGATAGCGCGTCCTAATACTAGACTCGGTCTCCCATGTAAGGTTTGGTCCCAAACTATGGTTCCACTTAACTAACACCATTGGAATGTCCTTCTTTCGAAGTTTAGTCATGATATCGCGTAAAAAGTCACGTTTTTACTACCGATATCTCTCTCATTCTGGAACGATTCATGGCATTTTGAACTCAAATATGGTTCAAAACAATGACATTATGCCAAGGTGGTCAAAACAATGTTGCACGATAAAAATCAAGCAAAACGGATGAAAAACGAAGATTCCACACACGTTTGAAGATTCAAAGCATCAAAACGAGATTTCAAGACTAAAGTGCCTATCACCAACATCCATCTTATCCAAGATGTTGGTTTTCAAAATACGAATCCAACAGAAGAAGAATCAACAAAAACGGACGAAGAATGAAGATTCTACGTACACCGGAAGATTCAAATGATTCGCACAACACATCTGAAGATTAGAGACATATTTTTGGGATATCTTTGTATCAAAGTGTTCGTTTTTGAATTACGAATCCAACGAAAAAAGAATCAACTCAAACGGACGCATAACGAAGAAAATACGCACGAATTAAGAAACGCAGCAAAAGACGGCGAAACGGGGCGGGTGGCAGCCACCAGCCGCCGGCCAGCCACCAGCCGCCGCCGGCTAGCTGGTGGGCGGCGCCGGCCTTCTGTCCCTCGCCCTGGTTTCCTTTTTTGGCTAATTCACGTACCTGGTGCGCCTACTTTCCGCGTTGTACAGTACCCGGTGCGCCTACTTTCCGCGTTGTACAGTACCTGGTGCACCTTTTTTCCCACATTGCGCTAATGTGCACCCCTTGATGCTAATGTGAGCCTAAACTCACCTATAAATAGAGGGCTTGGGTTCCATTTGCAAGACACACCATATGCACACACATTAAGCATATTTCTCTCTTTCTTTCTCTAGAATTCTCTCTCTAGCACTACTCTTAGGAGTTAGAGGAGAATTATTCTTGTAGTTATTTCCTCTCTCTAGTTTCTCTCTCTAGCACTACTCTTAGGAGTTAGAGGAGAACTAAAGAGATATAAGTGTAGGAGCTTGTTTAGAATAGAACGAAAGCAAGAAACGCATTGTAATCTTCAGTGTATGCTCGGAATTGTGTCAATTAATTCAAGTCTACTTTCTCCCGCATTTAATCCTGGTTCTTTCTATCCTTATCTATCTTAATTAATTACGTTTATATTGATTATGCTAGATTTAGTTATTGCCATGATTAGAGAGTAGTATACTTGTTGTGTTTGCTTGTGATGTAGTTAGTTAATTATGGGATGATTTATAATTAAATACTAAAGATCGGTAATATTACTTTGATCGTCTTATTGCATGTTCTTGTTTGATTGTTGCCTTAGGATTATCATAGTAGTAAAATATATCCGGTCTTAATTATCGCAAAGTAATATGTCGGCCCATATTCGACTGTTATACAGTATAGCGTTGGAAACACTTTAGGTGTAGTACAAACACGTGGAAGCTGTGTAACGACCGAAAGTAGTTATATTACGAACTAATTTATAAAATGAGAAACCTAGTTTAATTAACCTTTCTAAATAGACTTTTAAACTTCAAATTAATCTATCGCCTTTCCACCAATAAACGTGATTACAACACCTTTTTACGACGTCCAATTAAAAGGTAGTCAATTATCTGTGTCAATATAATTTGTCAAAGGTATGAAACTATGGAACCGCAAGGCTACATGGGGAATTATCGTAGGACAAGACATGGCCAAGGATTGAAGCGGTGGAACCACTTTAAGTGAGGAACGCTGTGGATAATTAGGGGATTTATTGGGTAGTCTTAAGCAAGGGCTGGTTTAAAGTCATAAATGAACTTTTTAAAATACATGAATCTGTTAGGATGATGAGGAATCTTTATATGATTCAGTAATGTCTAGTACCTTAAGATTTTGTTCCCGTTCGTATGAAAGTATTATTAAACCTTAATTAAGATTTTGCTTATTATTCAAAATACTTTGTAATGTTACCATAACCTAGCTCCCGGTGTGACATGCTAATGGGATTTTAATTAGTAGGGAATCTAGTGTTTACATGCAAGTATTCAAGAATGATAATTAACTAATATCTTTCAAAATAGTTTCTCCAAATATCATCCCATAACTTAATTAACGAAGTCTCAGCAAACACTATCTTTATCTATCTGCTTTAGGTTTTACTTTTATTTCGCTTTTATTTATTTACTTGCCTAAGTTAGTTAATATAAAAACCAAAACCCCCACTATTTTATAAACCATTCACTAGTTTGAAAGCCCTCATCTGCCTCGCCTTAGTTTCAATTCAGTCGGTTTGAAGAACGACTCTAGGTCATACCTACCACTTGCTCACCCTTAGGATTAGCATTGTTAGGAAAAACTTAGGCCCCGCAATTACAAATTTAAAACAACCCACTGCTGGTGCCCGGTTAGTAATCATTAACGACACCGACCTGATCGGGCGCCAACAAGTTTTTGGCGCCGTTGCCGGGGAACCAACTGTACGATCCTTAGGCGTCAAGATGAACTTACTAGCTAGTGAACCTTTAGGATTAACTCTTCTCCTTAGACCCCTACGTCTTTCTTTGTTTTTCCTTACTTTTAGTACTTTTATAAAGTACGTTATCCCTATCCACTCAACCAGTCAACCACCTGCCAACGAGACTATGACAGCTACACGTATAACTCTCGCTGAAAACTCTAAACCTCTGATTGAAGGTCGAGGTGGACCAATCGTCTATCCGGAAACCGATAGAACTTCATTTGAATTAAAGCCCCACATTGTTCAGTTAGTCCAAAACCTCTGTCAATTCCGTGGCCTACCAAATGATGATCCCAACTCCCACCTTGACAAATTCATTTCCTTATCCAACTCTTTTAAGCCGATTGGGGTTAATCAGGACATAGTCTACCTATACCTATTTCCCTATTCACTCACTCTCAATGCACAAACCTGGTTTGAGGAACTAGAGATTAACTCTATAACCTCTTGGGTGGAATTAGCAACCAAATTTTTGGCCAAATATTTCCCCCCATCAAAACAAGCCACGTTTAGGTCCAACATCATAAACTTCCGTCAAGTTAATGATGAATCAATCTACAATGCATGGGACCGCTTTAAGAAATTTCTTAAGAAATGTCCAAATCATCGATTTGAGCGCTCAGACCAGTTGCGCATTTTCTACAATGGTCTCTTCCCACATCACCGTCCTTTACTTGATACCGCCTCTCAAGGTAGTTTCATAGACTGTACGGCAAATGAAGCTTGGAGCCTTATTGAGAATATGACAATACACAACCATGACTGGAACAGTGAAAATCACCCCTCACTAGTGGATTCACCTACTACAATCGGGAATGAAGCTATCAAAACCCTCACTCAGCAAGTGGAAGATCTAACCAAGGAGATCAAGGAATTGAAAAGTCAACCACAACAAGTCTGTCAAGTTCAAACCTGCCTTAATTGTGCTAATCTGAACCACTCAGCCCAAATTCCTCAGTCTCATCTAACTTCACCCAATACTAACCCTTCTCTTAACCCACCTAGGAATAGCACACTAACTTGCCAACCTCAACCTTTGGAACCCTCTTCCTCATAAATCCCTAGTTTTGACGACACCCTGATACAAGTCATTCAAGGAATCTCAGCTAGTCAAGACCAAACTGATATCTTCTTAAGAGATCAACTGACTTTGTTAAAAGCTCTCAAATCCCAATTAGGACAATTAGCACAGCGTATTAATGCTAAACCTCAGGATAGTCCAACTAGTTCCCATAAGGAGGCTTCCCATATTCAAGACTCTCAGGTAGCACATAGCCCACCTACGATTTCTTCTCCGGTGAAGGAACCACCTATTGTCCCATCGACAATGGATTTAGAGTCTGCACCAAATAGGAAAGTAAACATTCCATTTCCGGCTCGTCTTAAACAATGAACCGACAAGCTTAAGTCTTTTCAACTTGATAGGAAATTCCTAGATACCGCCTCTGAAGTTCACTCCAAAAAGTACTTCAGAAAACTTCTTACAACCAAGGATAAGGTACCCGAAGTACCCAATGTCCCGCTGAACGAGGAATGTTCAGCTATCTTGAAAAATATCATTCCTGAAAAACTCGGAGACACCGGACGTTTTACTCTCCCTATTTCCATCTACAATTCAGGCATTATCTGTTCTCTCGCCGATTTAGGAGCTAGTATTAATCTTATGCCATACTCGCTTTCAAGAGGCTTGAGTTAGAAAATCTTCGACCTACCAAAATGACAATACAGCTTGCTGACCACTCGGTCAAGTACCCTAGGGGAATTGCTGAAAATGTTTTAGTTAGGATTGACAAATTTCTTTACCCAGCAGATTTTGTAGTAATGGATATGCAGGAAGACGTACACATCCCAATCATACTAGGAAGACCTTTCATGAATACGGCCAAGGCAATCATCAACGTCTTCGCACAAACCATCAGCTTGCAGTCTCAGGGAGAAACCATCACTTTCCATATCGACAATCCTAACGCTGAAAACCAAGCCGATATGTACATGATCTCCACGGACAAGACCATAGAGGACAAAGAAACTGCAGAGTCAACAAGTGAAAGTAAATCTAGTAAGGAAATGGCAATCACGCCATATTTTCCGATTGACCTCCGACGAATAGGACAAGAGATGAAAAATGCATCTCCATCAGCAAACAAACCGACGATGAAAGAAATTGGGAAGATAAAGATTGAAGAAGAAAACAAAAGAAGCACACCGCCAACTAATCCATTTACCATGGAAGAAATGGCGGGAAGTAACCACAATCATCCCACGAGAAGAGAAACACTGGAGGAATATTCCAAACGCACAAGGTACCAACCGCAAACCATCATAGAACACAAAGTGCTCGAAGAATTCATCCAAAGATTTGACAAAGTAGTAGGAGGAATAAGCGGCGTAGTCAACATGCTTGCTCTTTCCCCTGCTGAACTGCAATTCTGTCTACAACAGAAACGGACTTACGCTAGAATCTACAATGCCCTTAAAAGATCTAACATCCCATTCACCTCAACACAATGGGAGATGTTAGGATCCGTTAGAGCGCATATGAAAGAGAGTACTGGACATCCGAGCAGTCGTTCCGACATCTTGATATAAAAATGAACTCACATCATTGCTTGACTTGTTAAATAGAGAAGATCACCTTAGTTCCAAAGAAAGCGGATATATGGTTATCAACTCCACTATTGAAAAACAAGTTGAGTTATTGATTGAAGAACTTAGTGATCTTGTTTGGGAGGAATCAAGGCGCGAACGACCTTTTAGGGCTGCATATGAATCACCACTTGATATCGCTACTTTGTTACAATCCATCTACGGGAGATTCAACAACGGAAAAGTAACTCCAGAACGAAGTTCATATTCTACTCAGGATGCAAGGATATACTTCGTCAGCTTGTTCTAGTTTTCTCAGAATCCGATTTCCCATTCAACAATCATCAGCACCTGCAAATAGAGAACCTGTGCACATGCATAAGAAGATTCAACGGAGAACCCAAGACCGAGAATTATGAAGGCATAAAACTGCAATTCTTGGCGTTTGTTTGCTCTCTCTGGAAAAACCCACCGCCAAGAGAGGTTGTTAAGACAGACACAACCACCATGACTGACCCTAGTGGGACTGTCACTAAAGCAGTCGACTACATCACCTTCTGTTGGTGCATTTTGTGTGTCAGTCAGTTGGTCAAACAATTGTAATTGTCAAAGTCAATTAGTCTACGTATGATGTGTTTAGTGTGTATATTCGAGTATGTAAACGAAATGTAATTATATAGAATATACATAGAATTGGGCTAGCGACGTTGGGTCAGACGTCGCAAGGGTCTGGGCCTGCGACATTGGGCTTAACGTCGCAGGGTCCGATAGGTGTGATATAAATACGAGTGTTAGGTTTCATTTGAGGGTTGATCAAACCCTAGAGAGTGTGGAGCCGTTTTAGAGTAGAGAGGAGAGGAGAAAACGAGTTTGTGATTGTAATCTTTATACGTTCAATTGTGAATATATACAAGATTATAGAGAATCGTTTGTGTATTCGTGAATCATTATCGATTGTTTGTTCGTGATTAAACGATCCGATCAGATCTATACGTGTTCGGGACTATCAATTGGTATCAGAGCCGCAGAATCAAGGATTCGTCGGTTTCGGATCGTGCTTTAGAACGTTTTCGGTTTGATTCGCGAAGGTTTTATTGATTAATCTTCGTTTGTGGGTTAGGTTGCTTGAAGATTTCGATTTCTGAAGGTGTTTTCTGGGTTTGTTCGTCGATTTTCGTTCGAAATTCGTTAGGGTTTCGAAAATTTTCGATTTTAGGGTTTTGGAGCTGGTCAGTCGCGTTTTTGCGACGTTAGCTGCGACGTCGCTAAGTTCCGCGACGTTACTAGCGACGTTAGTTGCGACGTTGTGTGCGACGTCACACTTTTGACCTTAATTGGTCACTGCGACCTTAGCCGCGACGTTTGGTGCGACGTCGCTTGATTTTGCGACATCACCTGCGACGTCGCTTGCGACGTTATTGATTTTGACCTTAAGTGGTTAATGCGACGTAGGCTGCGACGTCGCTAGCCTCTGCGACGTTGGATTGCGACGTTATACACTACGTCGCATTTTCAATTCTTAATTGAGTCATCGGACTTCTGCGACGTTGCTAATTTTTTCTGCCACATTACCCTCGTTCTAGATTCGTAAAAAAAAAAAAAAAAAAAAAAACTGTTCAAAATTTTAGTCTGGAAAAAGTTTCATTTTACCCGGAAAATTTTTTGCGTTTTCAAAATTTTTCCATAGGCTTAAAACTGTTCAATTTTAGTCTGAAAAAAGTTTCATTTTACCCGGCCAGTTTTTGACGTTTTCGGACGAAATTTTGGCGGGAAAAACGCGCAAATTTTGTAATTTCAAATTTTGTTTTTAGGCTTAAAATAGCTTAATTTTAGTGTCCGAAAAGTTTCGCTACACTCTGTCGGTTTTCGAAATTTTCGAATTCAATTTTGGAGGGAAAATTCGGATATGGCTTTTGGTAACAAAGTGCCTCATTCTACATCTTTGTTCTATAGTGATTTTGCGAGTTGGAAGATTAAGTTATGCAATTTCATTGAATACAAAGATCCAAATCTGTTCAATTGGTTTAACACCATTGATCGATATGAGCAACCAAGACTCGATGGGGTGCTTAAGTCAAGAGCACAAATGTCAGTCAAGGAACGAGCAGAGTTTGATAAAGACAATAGAGCGTATGAGATGATTACCAAGTGCTTGCCAGAAGTTGTGATTAATGAATTTCAAGATCAAGCAACTTCTATAGGTTTATGGGATGCTCTTATAGCGGCTTACGATCAAAAGGAAAAGCAGTCAAAGGCTAATATTCAAATTCCTAGTCTAAATGATACTTCCAGATCTACTTCCAACTCAGCAGCATCTACTTCTACTAGCACTTCATATGCTTCCTATATCTCTCATACAGCTCCTTCAAAGGCTACTGAGGATCATGCTACAATCTTTGCAGCTTTCCTCAACTCTTATGAGACTTTCCTTTCCAAGAAGGCTAGTACTCTACAGCTCACTGAGGAAGACTTTAAACAGATCGACTCTGATGATCTCGAGCAAATGGACATCAAATGGAGCATGGCCATGATAACCCAAAGGACAAAGAAGTTTCTTCAAAGAACGGGCAAAAAGGACCTGGATGACGATGGTGATACAGGTCTTGGTTTTAATAAAAGCAAAGTAAAATGCAAGAACTGTCAGATTCATGGGCACTTTGCTAAGGAGTGTGAGAAAGAAAAATATCATTCATCTGGATTCACCACTCCTACAGCTCCAACGACTCCAGAGAAGAACACAACATCACAGGCTATGACGGTGTATTCTCAGGGAGTGTTTGATTTTAGTGCACTTCAAGGAGAGGTTCAACACAGTGCACTTTTGGCAAAGATACATGAGGAAGAAACAGAATCTGAAAAACCTTTTACTTGCATATCTTGTATTAAATTGGAAGCTTCTTTAAAATGTTTTCAAATAGACTATGTAGACTTGAGAGAAAAGGTCGAGAAACTCACTGAGTCAAATAAGTTTCTAAAAGCTAATGAAATACTTTATGAAAAAGAAGTTGAGGCTCATAAGTTTGACACTGAGAAATATAAAGCTAAAGTTTTCAGTCAACAAGATGCCATTAAGAGCTATTTAACAGAAATTGAGTTGTTAAATAAAGAACTTTCTGAGCTAAAGTCTGAGTCTGACTCTTTTAAAAAAGGAATCACAAGTTTCTCAAACTCTCATAAAATCTTCGATGAAATTGTTGACAAGCAGAGGACAAATACAAGTAGTAAGGCTGGAATAGGGTATAACTCAGTTCCACCTCCTACTAATCACTATCCTCGGCCTGTTAAGGAAGGCACCGAAGAACTTGTGGCTGACTACTCATCATGGTCAGCTACAAAGTCTAAAGAAGCTACATCCAATCCCAAAAGGCAGGCAAAGGAGAAAACTAAACGGACAGAGTATCCCTTGCCTACTTTTGTTAAGTCTGATAGTACACCTCCAGTTAGTGTAGAGGAGGGTGTTGAGATAGAGGATCTACCGGAAGAGGCTGAAATCAAAGTTGAAAAAGTTAATGTAAAGCCAGAAAATCATATACTTACCAATGAAACTATAAAGGTTTCAAATACAAAGGGTAAAAACAAGGTTGAAAATGAATCCAAAAGGGTTCAACATCAAATGAAGGATTCAAATGTAAAATCTAAAAGTGAACAACCTTCAACATCAACTTGTTCAACTTCCGAGGCTTCTACATCAACGTGTACACATAAGTGTTCACGTCCTGTAACTGCCTCATCTTCTAAGCTTCCAACGGTTCATTCTCCACCTCAACCTTTCGTGGGTAATCATTGGAATAGGTCGTACATTGAACGACGTTCTTGTTTCCATTGTGGACAACAAGGACATATAATTGGGGATTGTCGGTTATTATCCCTAGATAGGTTTGGTAGAGGGATGCCAAGAACTTCCTCCTTTAGGAATTCTTATTCAAAATCGTTTTCTAGGCGTGCTTCGTATTCGCCTATATCAAGATATGCATCCTCTTCTCCAAAACCTATGGCTAGTGTAAACAAAGTTGTGCCTAGTAAACCTCAAGTTCAACAGCACAACATTGTTGAAAACAACTCATCTGAACCTACACAGGTTTGGAAACCCAAATCCACAAACAACACATCAATGAAATCTTCCGAGTTTTTAAAATATCATAAACTCATTGATGTGATGGTTATGGATGATCATGGACAACCCAAGTCTATCAAGGCTTGGGTGTCCCATAAGTACTAACGTTTAATTGTTTGTGGTGGTGCAGTCAGGTTGTTATTAGCTAATATTTTTAGTGACTGCGAGGATGTGAATATTTTTGGAAGATTGTTTTTCAATATGATTATTTATGATTGGATGGATGAGATTATCGAAGTAACGAGTTGGTAAAAGTGATTAAAAGGCATTTGACTTGACTTGATATGTGATTTTGATGCTTTTCTTTATTTGTTAGAATTGCAACAGCCATTCTTTATACTTTTTAGTATTAAAGAAATGCAATGTTGTGAAATTTATTCAATTAAAAAAAATACAAAAATATGTTTAATGTTTAAGGGGAGTATTTTTGGATTGGATATAAGAATTTACTGTTCAGCGGGAGTAATTCTGAATATTAAAAATTCTGATTATTTAATTTAGAAATGTGAACAGCAAGATTCTTAATTCTTGAAAAGATGTTGGATTGTGTGTCTGTAAACAACTTGGGATATGATAGTACATCGGGGAACATGCACAAAATGGAAGTTTTAAGGTTTATTCTTGATGTATCAGTAGGTTTATCTAGCATACTTAATACAGTTTTTATGAAAATTATCTTCATCATATGATGTATTGGTAGGCATGATACATATCGGTCTATGGGTTATTAAGAAGTAATTCAAATACGTGTCTATGATCTTGTGGTAAACACCTTGTGATGTACGACACTAAGTCTTAATTCCTTAGCTTAGCTTGACATACTTCTAATTTTGGATTGCATATCTGAGATCTTTTGGGGGAGTATGTTGATTGTTTCCTCTGTTGTACGTAAGTACAGACCTGGTTTCAATTCAGCATATTCTCAAAACTAAGCAAACGTGAGTCAATGTACTTGCAAAGTCTTATATTTAAGGTACTGGTCAAGGTCATCAATTGAATAAATCAAGTTTGGTTTGACTGCGATCGGTTTTGCTTAAACCTGAATCAAGTGTATGTCGCTCTGTTGTACACAAGTACAGACCTGTCACCGCTGGCTTGATTCTTAAAATTGATCCTCTTATATTCTTTCTAAATTTGGAAACTATGTTTATGTCTAGGTTACAGGGGTATGTCTATGGTGGGGACCACGGTGAAATATTCATACTAACAATAATAGGTTTAACCAAAGACACGGATGTAACATGTTTAGGTGGACAAACAATACCAATAATCGTCTTGAAATACTTTTTATAAAAGGTGTTTTAAATGTGCTAAGTAAATTTAAAGAGGGCAAATATACTGATAATCGAGATAACACTTACTATTTTCTAATAATAGCATGTTGGCCTGATATGATCCCTAAGCAGACTTAAAACAATCCGATCCCCAAATTTATTTTAATCTTTGTTATTTACTTTTCCTTTATAAAGAAAATACAAAAAGATTTTATTTCTATGTTATTTTCTTCAATATCACATATCTTGTTAAAGTCAAATATTGAAGATGTAAAGGATGTCAGTTTTTCTCCAAAGATTGTGAAGATAATTCTATCGGAGAAGCTGCTGATGATTGAGAGATGGTCACTGAGTTTGAAGATCTTATTGTATGATAAATTTGTGTCAGTCACATGAATTTGGACATCAAGATTTCTTGGAAGACCATGCTATCTCAAAGGGGGAGTTTCTGATTGTCAAAGACATGAAAGAGTTTGTTGATGAAGACTAATTGAAGACTTATTTGACCAAGCTGCTGACAAGGGGGAGTTTGTTGGTGCATTTTGTGTGTCAGTCAGTTGGTCAAACAATTGTAATTGTCAAAGTCAATTAGTCTACGTATGATGTGTTTAGTGTGTATATTCGAGTATGTAAACGAAATGTAATTATATAGAATATACATAGAATTGGGCTAGCGACGTTGGGTCAGACGTCGCAAGGGTCTGGGCCTGCAACGTTGGGCTTAACGTCGCAGGGTCCGATAGGTGTGATATAAATACGAGTGTTAGGTTTCATTTGAGGGTTGATCAAACCATAGAGAGTGTGGAGCCGTTTTAGAGTGGAGAGAGAGACAGAGAGAAACGAATTTGAGTTTGTGAGTCTGTAATCTTTATACGTTCAATTGTGAATATATACAAGATTATAGAGAATCGTTTGTGTGTTCGTGAATCATTATCATTTGTTATTCATTGATTATACGATCCGATCAGATCCCACGAGTAAGGGACTATCACCTTCGGACTTCACGGACTTGCAAGGACAACTTCAGAGCATCTTCAGAACTACAAGTAAGAATCGAGAGATAGTCCATTTGAATTGATTACGATAATAGTCAATCATTTCATGAGAATCTATCCATCTCGATACACTTTTCCGCAACCTAGGGCCCACAACATCAACAAAGGGGATCCCATGGATGCATCCATCTCCATCTAGCTAGGAGAAAAGAAGTCGAGCTCTCGACCTTAAAAGAGTGCTTCTCGGGAGGCAACCCGTGTTTTTACATTTCCGCAATTTTACATTCCAAGAAGTGATGAAATCTCCGACTATCTTTCACACTCGGATAATACAAAGAATGCTCCAGCCTGCAATGAAGCATCAACAACCGAAGAATCGTATATCCGACGTGTTCACACTTACGAGACCAATCACAAGAAGACTTGATTAAGAGTGAACCCAACAAGATGAAGTTCGGCAAACGCATACCAAGGAACACTGCAAATACCAGGGAGTACTTCTTTACCAGTCTCTTTCCTTCGTTTTAAATATGCCATATCCACTATGCTTATCACTAAGTGTGGGATTCAAACCCAAAATACACCGCTAAAAGAATACGTCTTAGATGTTTAAATTTCTAAGTGTGGGATTTTATACCAATCAGAGCTTAGAATAACATCGAGGACGATGTTCCTTTAAGTGTGGGATAGCAGTAGTTGCACTACTGTAAAATGGATAATGGTGTATGCTTGATTCTAAACTCGCTGCTCTTTAGACCATCCTTCTCTAAAAAGTAAACAAAATTTTCAAAATTGGGTTAAAAAATATGTCGAAAATGAAAAATTTTAAACAAAGAATGATTTACTTTGGGGAAGAAGGATAAATAAAATACGAATTCCTTTGAAAAATTAGTTTAGTAATCCCATAAAGAGCATTGCATGATTTGGCACACAACAAACCAACTTTCGATTCGTGAGGTATCTTGATCCATATAAAGCATTCACTTTTAATGCTTCACTTTTTCGATTCTTGAGTGTGCCGATGTATGTGTTTAGAATCAGAACTTGCTCATGTAATGCATTTCGAGTCCAAATTGGTGAGTAAAAAGGAGATCGAATCACATCATTCTTGAACCCCTCTACACACCCCAAAATAAACACGTTATCCCGTACCTACTCAAAAGCATCCCTCAAACTTCATAAAAGTTCCAAAGATGAAAAAAGAAAGGCTACAAGGATACGAAGTCAAAAATGCCCAAGAAAAATCGAAGAAAAGAAAGTCAAATGGAGAAAAAGACTCCTTCCAAATACCGAAAGAAAAGGGCGTCAGTCATCCCAAAAAGTCAAAAATTTCAGCTTTCCAACTTCACCAAAAAGAAAATCCAACAAAACACCCTCTCATATCACCAACGCCTCACTCCAAAACCCTACATCACTTCCCCTAGAATGATTGTGGCTAGACCGACTTCACGCGCACCAAAAAGGTAACGATTTGATTCTCGATCAAGCCTATGACGATAAACGATACATGACTGGCGTTCTGAGTGATTGATAATTTTAGAATACGAAACCCTAAACACTTTGAGTGATTAGAGTGACCACCTTGAGAGGATCGCCTAGTCATGTATCCAAGATCAAAAATCAAAAGCATGCTCCCAAAGATTACAACCTTGCTTTCTCAAATAACAAATATTTTATTTTTCCAAAACCCCCTTAGCAAAGAGTTCCGCCTTAAAATATTTCATTATCTTCTTATCTTTAACCATGTTGAATACTAGTTTGCTTGAGGACAAGCAAAGTTCTAAGTGTGGGATACTTGATATCGCGTAAAAAGTCACGTTTTTACTACCGATATCTCTCTCATTCTGGAACGATTCTTGGCATTTTGAACTCAAATATGGTTCAAAACAATGACATTATGCCAAGGTGGTCAAAACAAGGTTGCACGATAAAAATCAAGCAAAACGGAAGAAAAACGAAGATTCCACACACGTTTGAAGATTCAAAGCATCAAAACGAGATTTCAAGACTAAAGTGCCTATCACCAACATCCATCTTATCCAAGATGTTGGTTTTCAAAATACGAATCCAACAGAAGAAGAATCAACAAAAACGAACGAAGAATGAAGATTCTACGTACACCGGAAGATTCAAACGATTCGCACAACACATCTGAAGATTAGAGACATATTTTTGGGATATCTTTGCATCAAAGTGTTCGTTTTTGAATTACAAATCCAACGCAAAAAGAATCAACTAAAACGGACGCATAACGAAGAAAATACGCACGAATTAAGAAACGCAGCAAAAGACGGCGAAACGGGGCGGGTGGCGGCCACCAGCCACCGCCGGCCAGCTGGTGGGCGGCGCCGGCCTGCCGTCCCCCGCCCCGGTT
This sequence comes from Helichrysum umbraculigerum, assembly GCA_949592205.1. Classification (NCBI taxonomy): domain Eukaryota; kingdom Viridiplantae; phylum Streptophyta; class Magnoliopsida; order Asterales; family Asteraceae; genus Helichrysum; species Helichrysum umbraculigerum. Next base: position 155,292,691 of record CATIUR010000005.1, on the reverse strand, counting down.
TCCTTTTTTGGCTAATTCACGTACCTGGTGCGCCTACTTTCCGCGTTGTACAGTACCCGGTGCGCCTACTTTCCGCGTTGTACAGTACCTGGTGCACCTTTTTTCCCACATTGCGCTAATGTGCACCCCTTGATGCTAATGTGAGCCTAAACTCACCTATAAATAGAGGGCTTGGGTTCCATTTTCAAGACACACCATATGCACACACATTAAGCATATTTCTCTCTTTCTTTCTCTAGAATTCTCTCTCTAGCACTACTCTTAGGAGTTAGAGGAGAATCATTCTTGTAGTTAGTTCCTCTCTCTAGTTTCTCTCTCTAGCACTACTCTTAGGAGTTAGAGGAGAACTAAAGAGATATAAGTGTAGGAGCTTGTTTAGAATAGAACGAAAGCAAGAAACGCATTGTAATCTTCAGTGTATGCTCGGAATTGTGTCAATTAATTCAAGTCTACTTTCTCCCGCATTTAATCCTGGTTCTTTCTATACTTATCTATCTTAATTAATTACGTTTATATTGATTATGCTAGATTTAGTTATTGCCATGATTAGAGAGTAGTATACTTGTTGTGTTTGCTTGTGATGTAGTTAGTTAATTATGGGATGATTTATAATTAAATACTAAAGATCGGTAATATTACTTTGATCGTCTTATTGCATGTTCTTGTTTGATTGTTGCCTTAGGATTATCATAGTAGTAAAATATATCGGGTCTTAATTATCGCAAAGTAATATGACGGCCCATATTCGACTGTTATACAGTATAGCGTTGGAAACACTTTAGGTGTAGTACAAACACGTGGAAGCTGTGTAACGACCGAAAGTAGTTATATTACGAACTAATTTATAAAATGAGAAACCTAGTTTAATTAACCTTTCTAAATAGACTTTTAAACTTCAAATTAATCTATCACTTTTCCACCAATAAACGTGATTACAACACCTTTTTACGACGTCCAATTAAAAGGTAGTCAATTATCTAATATCTTTCAAAATAGTTTCTCCAAATATCATCCCATAACTTAATTAACGAAGTCTCAGCAAACACTATCTTTATCTATCTGCTTTAGGTTTTACTTTTATTTCGCTTTTATTTATTTACTTGCCTAAGTTAGTTAATATAAAAACCAAAACCCCCACTATTTTATAAACCATTCACTAGTTTGAAAGCCCTCATCTGCCTCGCCTTAGTTTCAATTCAGTCGGTTTGAAGAACGACTCTAGGTCATACCTACCACTTGCTCACCCTTAGGATTAGCATTGTTAGGAAAAACTTAGGCCCCGCAATTACAAATTTAAAACAACCCACTGCTGGTGCCCGGTTAGTAATCGTTTAAAGAAACCGACCTGATCGGGCGCCAACAAGTCACCTTACGGTCTAAAAGCTCTACGGGTTCCTCTACTAGCCTTTGACTTTGGTCAACACGTAAGTCTTGCAACGGAAGAACTTGGGATTGGTCCTCCACATTGCATTTCCTTAAGTAGCACACGTTGAAAGTATCATGGATATCCGCTAATTCAAGAGGAAGATCTAACGACACATTTTGATCATTAACCACTTGTGGAATTCTAAATGGGCCAATGTATCTAGGGGCAAGTTTACCACGTTTACCAAACTGAATAACACCCTTCCAAGGTGAAACTTTCAAGTAAACCAATTCACCCTCTACAAATGAAACGGGTCGACGACGCGGATCGGCATATTGCTTTTGCCTATCACGGGAAACTTTTAACCTATCACGGGCTATAGCTACCTTATCGGCTGTAATCTGCACTATCTCGAATTCTACCAACGGCAAGTGAGAATCTCAAGACCCATCCAATTGTTATAAGCGAATTCTACCAACGGCAAATGAAAAGAATTGTTATAAGCGAATTTTACCAACGGCAAATGAAAAGAATTGTTATAAGCGAATTCACCCTCTACAAATGAAAAGAATTGTTATAAGCGAATTCTACCAACGGCAAGTGAGAATCTCAAGACCCATCCAATTCCAACACACAAGCCCTTAACATGTCCTCGACAGTCTGAATAGTCCGCTCAGACTGACCATCAGTCTGAGGATGATAAGCAGTGCTCAAATTGACTCTAGTACCCAATCCCCGTTGTAAACTCTGCCAAAACCCAGATGCAAACCGAGAATCTCTGTCAGAAACTATAGACAACGGAATCCCATGCCTTGACACAACCTCATTAATGTACAACTGCGCCAGTTTACTCAAGGATGCCGTCTCACTAGTGGTAAGAAAGTGAGCACTTTTGGTCAATCTATCGACAATTACCAAAATCATATCGTTACCCTTAACCGTTCGAGGTAGTTTGGTCACAAAATCCATGGTTACATGCTCCCATTTCCACTCAGGAATCTCAAGTTGTTTCAAAGTTCCATATGGTTTTTGATGTTCTGCTTTTACTTGCGAGCAAATATGGCAAGATTCCACAAATCAAGCTACATCCACTTTCAAAGTAGGCCACCAATACAAAGGTTTTAAATCGTGATACATTTTGGTACTCCCGGGATGAATCGACAGTTTAGATTTGTGAGCTTCTAACAAGATCACATCTCGAAGACCACCTAACAAAGGAACCCAGACTCGAGATTGAAAGGTCTTTAATCCACGTGAGTCATCAACCAATAAATCCTTTCTTTTAAGCATAACCTCGGATTTCAAGTTATTATCCATCATTGCCTCCATTTGTGCTGATTTTAACTGATCAATCAAATCTGATGAAACCTCTAACCGCATGAAACGCACCTTTCTGATTTTTCTTTCCGACTTAAAGCATCCGCCACAACATTGGCCTTACCCGGGTGGTAATGAATCTCGCAGTCATAATCCTTAATCAATTCCAACCATCGCCTTTGACGCATGTTGAGCTCTTTCTGAAAGAACATATATTGAAGACTTTTGTGATCCGTACAAATAACACATTTCGTGCCGTAAAGATAATGCCTCCAAATCTTCAAGGCGAAAACCACAGCCGCTAGTTCAAGGTCATGGGTAGGATAATTTGTCTCATGAGGTTTCAATTGACGTGAAGCATAGGCAATAGCACGGTCACGCTGCATCAAAACACAACCTAAGCCCGCAGAAGAAGCATCATAATACACAATAAAATCATCGGACCCGTCAGGTAATGCTAAAACCGGAGCCTGACACAATAACTGTTTCAAAGTCTGAAAAGCTGACTCTTGTTGCTCAGTCCACTTAAATTTCACATCCTTTCGGGTTAGTTTAGTCAAAGGACCCGCGATCTTAGAGAAATCCTTAATGAACTTACGGTAGTAGCCAGCTAACCCCAGAAAACTCTTAATCTCAGACGGAGACTTGGGAGCTTGCCAATTCATAACGGCCTCAATATTTGATTGATCCACTTTAACCCCATCCTCACAAATAACGTGTCCCAAAATTTGGACCTCACGGAGCCAAAACTCACATTTTGAAAATTTAGCATATAATTTCTCCTTTCTCAAAGTGTCAAGAACCATACGCAAGTGTATCTCATGATCGGATTCAGACTTAGAATAAACCAAGATATCATCAATAAATACGATAACAAACTTATCAAGAAAAGGTCGACAAACTCTATTCATCAAATCCATGAAAACTGCCGGAGCATTAGTCAACCCAAAAGGCATAAAAAGAAACTCATAATGGTCATATCGCGTACAAAATGCAGTCTTTGAAATATCATCCTCATGAACCCGTACTTGGTGATAACCCGATCTCAAATCTATTTTAGATAAATAAGAGGACCCTTGCAATTGATCAAACAACTCATCTATTCGAGGCAAAGGGTATTTATTCTTAACTGTTCTTTTATTTAATTCCCTGTAATCGATACACATTCTAAGGATGCCATCTTTCTTTTTAACAAACAATACCAGTGGGCCCCAAGGAGAAGAACTCAGTCTAATAAATCCTTTATCTAATAACTCTTGAATATGACTCATCATCTCACGGATTTCGAAGGGAGCTAATCTATAAGGTGCTTTAGCTACAGGGGTAGAGCCGGGAATCAAATCAATATGATATTCTACATCTCTAATAGGGGGCAAGCCAGGCAATTCATTAGGGAAAACATCTGGATATTCGGAAACCACACGAACATCCGGAACAGACCTCTTTTCTAACTTAGCATTTACCACATAGGCTAGGTATGAGTCGCAACCCTTAGCTAGAGATTTTCTAGCTTTCATCATAGAAATCAAAGGAATTTTGCCTTTCTCCCTTTCTCCTCGAGCCACAATATATGATTCATCAGAGATTGGGATTTTTATTAACTTCCTATGACAATCTATATTTGCTTTGTTCTCACTTAACCAATCCATGCCTAGAACGACATCAAAACCGGGAATGGGCATCAATAGAAAGGAAACAGGGAAACTATGACCCTCAATCAAAATGCTAGCTCCCATCACCGATGTGGTAACCGGAACCATTTTACCATTTGCTACCTCAACCTCAATAGGATTTAAATTACATGTGTTACTCAATTTCAGCCTTTCATAGAATTGCATGGATATAAAAGAGCAATTTGCTCCGGAATCAAATAGACCACAAGCCGGTACAGAATTTAAAAGAAAGGTACCAGTTACGACATCTTCAGTTCGGACAGCTTCATCAGCTGTCATTTGGAAAGCCCTGCCAGTTGCAGATGGTGGAATCTTCCTTTTCTGGCCAGAAGATGAAGACCCCGTGACCGAATCAGTTTTCCATTTCCCCGCCTCCGGACACATACCCGAACGGTGGCCCTCTTTGTGGCAATTCCAACATACATGATTTGGGAACGGGAAATCCTTGATATTATGTCCAAACTGTCCACATTTGATACACCTAGCTGTCTGAGGAGTGCAATGACCGGTGTGCCTTGATTTACAATTCTGGCACCAATTGGATTTATCCACTGTACCACCACTAGCATTTTGTTTTATGTTCTGGTGATTACCTTGCCATTTCTTGATCCCTTGACTAGCCGTAGATTCACCCTTTGGTTTCATTGGGGACCTCTCCTTAATACTCTAATCTTGAGCCCGAATGTCACCATCCACTGAACGGGCTAAAGAAAATGCTTGGGTAAGAGACCCCGCTAATCTTACAGTGGTCCTATAGCTGGGAGGTAGAGCTTCAACAAACTGCTCCACCTGGGTCCTTTCTGTAGGGACCCATTGTTGAACAAACCTTAACTTTTCCGAAAACTGGGAAATGAGCTCATCAATAGTCATATTATCCGTCAAGTGTAGATCTAGAAATTCCCTTCGAATACGTGCCATGTCAAAATCCGAGCAATATTGCTTACATACTTCATTGTAAAAGTCAGACCATCGAATTGACGCCCTTTGTTGCGGTGTCAAGACAGAAGTAATGGAATCCCACCATGTCATAGCCGGACCTTTGAGAAGCTGTACTGCAAAAGGAACTTTGCTTTCTTCCTCACACCGGCATACCTCAAATTTTCTTTCTACATCCCTCAACCAATCCAAAGTAACAGAGGGGTTTGTACTACAGGAGTAATCAGATGGTCCACAAGATTTAAAAGTCTTAAAAGAACATAATCTCGGTTGATGTTGAGGGGGAAAAATCGGAATCTGATGAACCAATGGCCCTGAAGAAGAAAAAGGAGCTGATGTCTGATAATTACCATAATGCTGTTGTTGGTGGTAATAAGGTAGAGACGTAGGTATCTGCGATGTCACCACGGGAGGTGATATCGTGCTAACAAACGGTGGTAAAGACTGTGAGACTTGCTGGGATGTTCTAGCTTGTTGATCTCGCATGAACTGTTGTTCTACACCCCTAAGTCTATTCAATTCATCCTCAAGTTGTAACACATATTCATCTTGGCTTAAATCCTCAGCCGAAAATGAAGTACCGGTTTGGCCTTGTCTATCATTCTGGTTCGCAGGAGAGGAAACATTTGTTCTAGAAACATGTTTGTCCCTTACTTTGGATCTAGAACGAACCGAGTCACTCTAATTGCTAGCGGAAATAACAATTAGATCACGAATAATTACACGAACAATCAATACGCAATCAATATCAAACGAACGTAATATTATTGCTTATAGTCGATCAGATTACAGAGAATTTCGACAAATTGCGTTTAGGGTTTCGTCAACCCTAAAACAGAAAACACAAATCGTTTTTATACAAAAACTGGCACCTGCGACGTAGCACGCTACGTCGCAGGCCCAAGCCCATGCGACGTCTGCTACGTCGCAGGCCCAAAACCTGACGTCGCACCTGCGACGTTGTGCGCTACGTCGCAGGAGTCAGAACACTATTTCTAATTACAAACTACGAGCTAGACCAACTGACAGACACTAAACATGTACTAACAAACTCCCCCGTGTCTTCAGCTTGGTCTTCAAAAATCTTCATTAAACCCAGCCCGCAGGAAACTGGCCGTCGGCATGAATTCCATTAGCTACACAAACAGTAACAACATTGTAAAACTGTTGTGCTAAACGTCTGTTGAATTCATTCTTCTGACCAACCCGAATCCGATTATCATAGAGTTTTCTTAAATCTTTTTCATGAAAATTAATCAAACTCATCGGATCATACAGCCTAAACGTTGCTTGCTTCAAATTCCATATACCTCCAACTTCTGGCCACGGTTCAGAATCTGGAACGAAAGTAATAACCGCTTCACCAGTCTGTGGATCAAGTTCCCATTTTACAAGTCTTCTCAGAAAATAATAAGGAACTGATTCCAGAGGTATCTCAGTCAAACATTTAGCCGGCGAATAGTGAACTTTAACCAAAGGCTTCCTGGTGACTGGATCAATCTTTTTCTTCCACGTATACCGAGTTCCCAACGTCGGCTTCAATTTCGAATAAGTCTTCGATAATACTTCCCGACGTAGACTTCTCTGAATGAACTCAGCATAATCATTCTCGAAAGGATTAATCAATTTAAGCTGAGCTAATCGATTAATCTCTCCTTTTGGCAACGTGCTCAATCTATCAAAGCGCATTCTAAAATACTGAACTCCATCTTCTCTCTTGATCATAAACAAATTCCTCTGACACTTCCAGCTTTTAATAACACCGGTATAATTCCGACTAACCCGGTACACTTGACATTTCACTGGAATAGGAACTGGATTTCGTCCCTTAGGCCACCATTTCTTGTTTCTCTCTCTCTTTTCTTCAGCAGTTAATTTCTTTGCTGCTGAGTCCGGTGCCTGTGTCTCTGAAGCTGGAGTTGCAGCAGAACTAGATTCTCCATGTTGCGCTTTATCAGGACTCTCGTCTTCACTTGAATCAGATTCAATAATTGGTGCATCATCATAAGTTTCCCCAGATTGTGCATCATCATACATTTCATCTGCATCCAACTGTTCCTCTTCAATCGAGACATCCTCGTTCATCTCAAACACATTTTCTGTTTCTTCCTCAGAGCCAACTCCACTGGCCATCCTCTGAATAAATGATAAGTCAGCGAATGAGTAATCAACTGCCAGCGGTCTTGGTTGACCTGGAATATCATCAACAGAGAAATAATCCAAAAGAGAAATATTTTCATTAATATTTTCAATTACAGGGTTGGGATTTACAGACGCAGGTTCACTTGACTCTAAAGTGGGTATCCCAGACCCAGACTCCCCCGAGGCAAGTAACCTGCCTTCCAAAACGTTAACCCTATTCTTCGTTTCCTCAAGCTCTTTAGATTGAACCTCGATCAAAGCAGCTTGTTCAGCAATCTTCTCATCCTGAGCCTCCAGCTTTTGCTTCATCTGCTGCATATCTTCCATGATCTTTTGCATGAAAGCTGGAGTCGGTTGAATCTCAAAAACATCCTGTTGCTGTGGATTGACTGGAGCTCGTGTTGACGAAGAGCGACGAACACGACGAGGCGGTCGATAAGTCTCATCAGCAGGATCATCACCGTCGCGTGTACGTTTTCCAGTATCCCTTGGAGGTACATACTTGCGTCCTTGTCTGATTCGACGCTTAATCCTCAGATATCTGAATGAATCGGAAAGCCTGATACGTTCCATCTCAGAGGGATGCGGAACAGTACCATCAGAATGCTCAGGCGTCGGACCCCCATCCTGAGGTCCTACATTCGCAGTATCTTCAGAATCGGAATTCTCAACCGTGTCATGCGATGCTGGATTGTCCGAATCCACATGCCCGAACTGCTCAATGTTCTCCAAAAGAGCATCCACGTTCTCCCCCGCAGCTTGAGCAGGTATGTTCTCCCCCGCAGCTTGAACTGGAATGTTCACAAACGGTTGCTGCGGTTGCTGAGGTGCTGGAACATCCATATACTGAGGATCTGGGGGCGGAACATAATTTTCATCAATAATAGCACCGAATAAAGGAACATCCCTTGGTGCCTCGACCCCTTTCTCAAACCCTGCACAGATAGTAAAAATCCGACTCATCATCGGTGAAATCTTTAGCGGATGATCGATATCACCCTGTGCCTGAAGCTCCGGATGATGACGATTGATGTGCAACTGTACAAATCTTGGATATAAAATCCATTTCTGATCCCCAGCATTCGCATTATCAACCATAGCCCTAAAGATAAATCCCGAGAAATTGAACGGCTTGTTATATACCAATGCTAGCATAGCAGAAGCCAGATTTCGGCTCATCCCATCCGTTCCACCTTTCCTATTCCCCAAGCACACAATGATCACGTGCATCAAATATCTCCAGACGCGTGTGAGATTCGCTTTTCGATATTGATCAGAGGGAATCCCGGGATATCCTAACCGTTGCATAGCTCCGGTAACAAAAATATGATCAAAACCGACAGGCATATCCGGTTGATCATTCAGCTGTAAAAGTTCCCGAATGCTTTGTTCTGTAATAGTAATCTCCGTACCCAGAACAGTAGAGACCAATCGTGTAACGTCGTTTTCAGTAACGACAGTTGCGTTTCTCCAAAAAGGGTTGATCAGATTCCCAAACGCCATAGTGTTATCAGAAATGGCGTGAAATACCCTTGAGCGTCTCAAAAACGCGATCATCTGACGATACGGTGCAGCTTTGTCAGAAGTGTCAGTAAGGAAAGCAGCCGTATTGTGACGAGCTTCAAAAATCAAAGCCATATCTGCACAAACAGAAACAGATTGCAACTCGAAAAAGGTTAGAAAAATGTTATATTTTTTTAAACAAAACCTTTCAAATTCCCTGGAACTAGCGACGTAGCCGCGTACGTCGCATGAACATAGAGCGATGTAGAACTGTACGTCGCTAAAATTCAAAATAAATTGAAAAGCGACGTAAGGCCTGACGTCGCATAAAATTCGAGCGACGTCAAGGGGGACGTCGCATTTTGCAATTTATTGTGAATTTAATCACTTTAATTAAAAGAGCGACGTAGCGTGGTACGTCGCATCGGACGTCGCAGTAAAAGCGACGTAGGGATGGGCGACGTAGGAAATGAACAATAAATAATAAAAGCGACGTAGGCCACTACGTCGCATCGTACGTCGCACTGACGAACATTCATCCCCAACCCAGAAACCCTAACCCTCGAATTTAGGGGTTTTCAAAATCAATCGCACTACAAGGTGCGGCTAACGATGGTGATCACGAAAACATAAATTATAACCAGTACTTTACACGATATACCATCTAATTTATCCCAAAACCGAAACCCCTTTAACCCGTAATATATACATAGCAATTAAACACAATATACACGGTGAAAATGGGTAAAATCGGTACCTAAGTGTGCGGAATAACGAGTAGATCAAAACTACGTGAATAGATCGGAAAGAAAACAGCAACAAATCACAAATATGCTCGTAAAAATGCTACGTCGCAAATCGCCTCTCGTACGTCGCAGGCTACGTCGCACGTGAATAGTGAATAGTGTGACGAGTTACGTCGCAGTGGATACTATTTAAAGTCTAACCCTATGTGCGACGTAGGCTGGGACGTCGCAGGCGACGTAGAGCCGGACGTCGCATAAAACAGTTGTGATCCAAATTTGAATTTTTAAACCGTTTACTCGTTATTTTAGCAAATAAAATCCAAATGACTCATGACTTGGGAAAATAACTTAGAATAAAAATAAAACATAAAAAGAAATAACTAAACTAAAAAATCTTTTTGATATTTTCTTTAATATTCAAAAAGTAAAAAGAAAATTACTAACACTCTATTTTTGGTGACGGAGTTGAGTTGTCTGATTAGGGATCATATCGGAATAACATGCATTTATTAGGAATAGTAAGTGTTATTTCGATCATCAGTATATTTGTCCACTTTAAATTTACGTGGCACATTTAAAACACCTTTTATAAAAATTATTTCAAGACAATTATTGGTATTGTTTGTCCACCTAAACATGTTACATCCGTATTTGTGAGCTAACCTTTATTGTTAGAATGAATATTAATTTTGTGAAACCTATTATATGATATACTGATAAACTTTAGTAAAACAAACACTGCATATTCACACAAGGTAGAGATTACAAGACCAAGTTTATCTCGGTTTTCTCATAACATACACTTGATATTTATATTTAGGCATACATCAAACCGACTATGAAGATACTAGTGGCCCCAGATCTGTACTTAGTACAACAGAGGGTCCCTTAGTATGAACATAACAAGTTTGAGACTATTTGCATAACTAATGGATTCAGGTCTGTACGTGAGTACAACAATAGTCACCATTAGTTAGGCGAATAATCATATTATCACTATATGCCCATTTTACATTTACATAATTATGACAGTGTATGATAGTACTTCCATTTATCAATTAAGACTTATGTCATACATCATATAACATTTTTCACAAAGTAATAGACAAGTTTTATCATTACTTCTTACTCACTCACAAACCGGTGTGTAGCATGCCTACCAATACATCGTATGATGAATATAATTTAGATAAAACTGTTTTAAGTGTGTCAGATAAACCTACTGACACATCCAAGATAAACCTTAAAATTCCATTTTGTGCATGTCACCCGATGTACTATCATATCCCAAGTTGTTTACAGACACAACTTCAACGTCTATTTTAAAAATGTAGCAACCTTGCGTTTTCTTTAATACTAAAGAGCATAAAGAGTGGCTGTTGCGATTTTTTTTTTTTTTTTTTTTTTTTTTTTTTTTTTTTTTTTTTTTAAATTGAATGTAAAAACTAAAAAAAATCCAAGTCACAAATCATTTCTTTGACTGAAAGAACCTTAAACCTATCAGATTGACCAGTTCAATAAAACGTGATCGCAAAAAGGCTTTTGTGAAAAGGTCCGCACACTGCTTAAGGGTCTCTATATGTACGACATCTATAAGGTGTTTCTCAAAGCAATCCCGTATAAAGTGGAACCTAAGTTCAATATGTTTGGTCTTAGAGTGCTGTACGGGATTGTGAGTTATAGATATAGCAGCTGTATTATCTATATAAATAGGAGTCATAGAGAGATTGAACCCGTAATCACGCAGCTGATGCTGAATCCAGAGAACTTGTGAACAGCAACTTGCAGCAGCAACATACTCGGCTTCAGCTGTGGAAATAGCAACCGCAGTCTGCTTTTTGCACTGCCAAGAAACTAAGCGCGATCCAAGGAACTGACATCCTCCAGTAGTTGACTTCATATCTATCTTGCAGCCACCAAGATCTGAATCCGAATAGGCAGTTAACTCGAAGTTTTTCTCGTTTGAATACCATAGACCCAGAGATGGCCTAAAAGCGAGATATCCAAAAATGCGTTTTACTGCCTTCATATGAGACACCTTCGGATTTGCTTGAAATCGTGAGCAGAGAGAAACGGCAAACACTATATCTGGTCTTGAGGCAGTCAGGTACATGAGAGAGCCTATCATTGAGCGATAGTCTTTCTCCTTGCAATCTTCATCGTCCTCATTAGGTCCAAGATTGTGTCTTGCTTCAATTGGAGTGCCGTAGTGTTTACAGTTGAGCAATTCATATCGCTTTAACTTGTCAGTGACATATTTTGACTGGTGAATATATATTCCATTATCAGATTGCTCAACCTGTAGCCCCAGAAAGAACGTGAGTTCCCCCATAGCACTCATTTCAAACTCAGATTTCATCAGTCCTTCAAAATCTTTACACAACTGATCATTAGTTGATCCAAAAATAATGTCGTCCACATAGACCTGTACAAGTAACAAATCCGCTCCTTCCCTTTTGATGAAAAGCGTGCTATCAATCTGTCCTCTGTCAAAACCATTCTTCAGCAAATACTTGGCAAGTCGCTCATACCAAAGTCGAGGAGATTGATGAAGACCATACAAAGCTTTCTTCAGTTTGCAAACATGATTAGGATGCTTTGGGTCTTCAAAACCTGGAGGTTGACACACATAAATCACTGCGTCGACATCTCCATAAAGAAAGGCACACTTCACATCAAGTTGATACACGCGGAATCCTTTAAAAGAAGCATAAGCTAGAAAAATCCGAATTTATTCCAAACGAGCAACAGGAGCGAAAACTTCATCATAGTCAATACCCTCTAATTGACTATATCCTTGAACTACCAGACGGGCTTTGTTTCGAATAACAGCCCCACGATCATCCATTTTGTTACGGAAAACCCAACGAGTACCCGTCAAGTGAGCACCCTTGGGTAGAGGAACAATTTCCCAAACATTCATCTTGTTTATTTGCTGTAGTTCCTCCTGCATAGCCTCGACCCAAGATGGATCCTTTAAGGCTTGATCAACCTTTTTAGGTTCAATTTGAGACAAATGACATGAATCGATATGTGCAATAAGTCCCAAAAGTTGCTGAGCTGAAGTCTGCTTTGCTTGCTGTCGTGTTTGAACAGATGCATGAGGATCACCAATGATATTATCAATGGGGTGATCCTTATGTATACGTGTTTCTGGTATGGCACCTGGCACAAGATTCACACCCAGATTGTTCAAATCTCCCTCAGTTTCGGGAGTAGCAGCAGACTCAGGAATGGCTATCTCTTCTTCTTGTTCTTCATCTTCAGTAGAAAATAAGTGAGAGTAGGCCATTGTTTCCTCCATTTCATCTTCTTCTTGTGGTTCCTCTAAAGGAGGCATATTCGGATCATATGGAAGCTCCTTTGTGTAGGTATAAACTGTTTTAGAAGGAGCAGCCGAAGATGATGGAGTAGGAGATGGTGTTGATGGTGGTGATTTGGTAGTTGTTTGTGGTTGTATGGGTGGTTGTGTGGGTGGTTGTGTGGGTGTTGGTGTAGGTTGTGGAGGTGTAGGATTAGTTGGTGGAGGTGCGGGTGTTGCATTGGGAGATGGGTCGGATGGTTTATAAGTAACAGGTGTATCTTGATTAAGATCAAGCTCATGAAGTATAGAAACCAATTCTTCCGTTTCATCTTCTTCCGGAATATTGAAAGAATTGAAGAGGTTTCCATAGTTGAAAAACCAATCCGGACCCGTTCCTTGAGGAGGTTCCGTATACCTTAAACATTTCACTTCAAAATGCTCCTCGATCTGATTCGTTGATTTGTTAAAGACTCTTTTGTTCGGAGAGTTGACTGCATATCCAAGAAAAATCCCTTCAACAGCTTTATCACCAAACTTAGAAACCTTATCTTTCGTTATCATGATCAGACATGGACACCCAAATGGTTCTAGGAACTGTAGATTTGGCTTACGATTATTAAAAAGTTCATAACACGTTTTGTTCCTTTTCTTAACCGTGAGTACTCTGTTGAGAACATAACAGGCAGTATTAACTGCCTCAGCCCAGAATATGATTGGTAACTTGGAGTCAGCTAACATAGTCCGAGCTGTCTCGATTATTGTCCTGTTCTTCCTTTCTGCAACTCCATTCTGTTGTGGAGTCCTCGGAGCACTAAATTGATGCTCAATACCTCTTGTAGCACAAAACAATTCGAGAGTTGAGTTCTTGAACTCAGTTCCATTGTCACTTCGTATCCTTTTCACCTTCAAGTTGCACAGATTTGCCAACTTGTCCAACAAATACACCAGAATCTCAGGAGTTTCCCCTTTCGTGGTCAAAAAGTAAACCCACGAAAACCTTGAGTAGTCATCAGTAACTACCAAGCAGTAAGACCGACCACCAATGCTCTTTGTAGAAACTGGACCGAAAAGATCCATATGCAGTAGTTCCAATGGAGCATTTATGGAATTCACGTGCTTAGACTTATGGGACTTCTTACGTAACTTTCCTTTTTGGCAGGAGATACAGTCATCCTTTAGAGCAAATGACTGTTTTGGAACTCCTAGCACTAGGTCATTTTTAGTCAAGAAATTCATTTTTCGGAAATGAATGTGTCCCATTCGTCTGTGCCAAAGCAGTGAATCCTTTTCAGAAGCCTTAGACAAGAGACACGTATACTCGTTCGATGTCTCAACAGTTCTCATATTCAAAATGTAGGTGTCATCCTTTCTTGGTGCTCTCAGTAACACCCATTCTTCCGGAATGACATACCCAGGCTTCAGTATCACACACTCTGTCTTTGTGAACGCAGTTGTATAATCCTTATCACAGACCTGTGAAACACTTAGCAAGTTGTGCGTAAGCTGTTCCACGTAGTTCACATTTTCGAAACTAACATTGCCGTTAGTTAACGTTCCTCTTCCAGAAATAGTTCCCCCAGAATCTCCAGCAAAGGCAACATAACCTCCTGCATGTGGTTTAATATCCACAAGTAAGGATACATCGCCTGTCATATGTCGCGAGCAGCCACTGTCCAAATACCATTCACTATCTTTAACACGTTCTGACTGCTCATTCACAATGTGAGCCATCAGACACTGTTGGTAATGCTGGGAGACAGGCGTCCAATCTTGACTTGTAGGCTCAAAAGCAATCAGGGCATTATCAGCAATCCCTTTCTTAGTAACTTCCGTTTCTTTGGCCTTTGGAGGAGTAGATGGTGTTGTGAATCCCGAAGCTGGCATTTTGGGTTTCTCGCACTCCCTGGCGAAGTGACCCAAATTTTGACAATTATAACAACGAACTTTACTCTTGTCAAATCCAAAGCCAGTCTTTCCATCACCCTCCAAGCTTTTACGCCCTGTCATCTGCAAGAACTTTTGAATTCTGCGGGTGATCATTGCCACATTCCAAGTTAAATCCATTTGCTCCAGATCGTCTTCATCAAGCTCAGCATAGTCCTCCTTAGTCAACTCCAAAGTTAGATTCGGTTGAGTAACCAAATCCTTGTAAGAGCTTAAGAAAGCTGTGTAGATGGCAGCTTGCTCCTGAATAGCAGGTGAGACTTGAACCTGTTGTTGATTTGAAGAAGGTCCAGTCATGAAAACAGAATGAACCCCATCAGAAGAAGAAGAAGTCGATGAAGCATTTGTATTTGATACAAAGGCAACTCCTGATCCATAAGTCTTTCCAGAGTTAATCTTAACACCATACACACTAGGATTCTGAACAGCAGAACCAGACCTAGTTTCTTTCTTCTTAATCTCCATCGCGTGAGCTTGAAGATCCCCTATCAACGCATCCAAAGACATGTTTGCAAGTTCTTCATTTTCCTTTAAAAATTGAACTTTAATATCCCAAGAACTCGGCAACACATCCAGCAGCTTCTTATTTACTTCAATTGAAGGAAAAGTATAACCCCCTTCAAACAACTCACCAACTAACCGTGAGTACCTAGTAAATAAAGAAGTCGTGTCTTCATCAGGAAGGATGTCAAAGATATCGTACTGTTTCTTAATCAGTTCGAGCTTTGCTTCCTTGTACTTATCATTCCCTCCACAACGAGTTTCAATAGCCTTCCACAAATCAAAGGCTGTTTCATGAGTTCGGAAAAGCCATAGCACATCCTTGGTTAAACACATTTTAATCATTGAAAAAGATTTTCTTTCAGTATCAAAATCTTTCTTCTCCTCGGGAGACATGGCTTTATAGGGCTTAGCAGGACGAATACCCCGGTATTCTCCTTCAGCTAATGGAGCTACATAACGCTCACGTAATGGTCCCCATAATTCTGGACAATGGAAATCAATATATTGCTCAACTCGGTCTCTCCAGTACACGTAATCCATGTCCGCAGTAAAAAGTGGAGGTTTATTACTTGAACCTATGTCATTGCTTTGTTTAATCATCTCCCGAAGTCCTCTAATATCCTCCTTATCAGCTGCCATTTTAATTACTTAAACGAAAAAATCAAACTTCTGATCTTAGCGACGTAGAGGGGTACGTCGCACAAAGAATATGCGACGTAGATGGGTACGTCGCAAAAAGCAAAGGATTCAATTAAGAATCAGAAAGTGCGACGTTGAAAGGTACGTCGCAGAATCAGGCTACGTCGCAACGCAGCGTCGCAGAAGACTAATTAAAGTCAAAATAGCGACGTAGAGAGGTACGTCGCAACGGTACGTCGCACGAACTAATTAAAGTTCAAAAACACTACGTCGCACGCGACGTCGCAGCTTACGTCGCTATGCTACGTCGCAAAACGCGCTGAGCAGCGGCCAAAAACCCTAAAAACGAATTTTTAACCCTAAAATCAAAACCACGAATGTCGAACGACTGAAACCTTCAAGAATCCCAATAATACTGATCGAAAACCTGTAAAAACACAAAACAAACGTAATAAACACGAAAACTCACGAATATCACGTCCTTTTAAAACCCAAACTCGATCCGAATCGCTAAAACGAGCACTTTCTGCTCTGATACCAGTTGTTTGTCCCTTACTTTGGATCTAGAACGAACCGAGTCACTCTAATTGCTAGCGGAAATAACAATTAGATCACGAATAATTACACGAACAATCAATACGCAATCAATATCAAACGAACGTAATATTATTGCTTATAGTCGATCAGATTACAGAGAATTTCGACAAATTGCGTTTAGGGTTTCGTCAACCCTAAAACAGAAAACACAAATCGTTTTTATACAAAAACTGGCACCTGCGACGTAGCACGCTACGTCGCAGGCCCAAGCCCATGCGACGTCTGCTACGTCGCAGGCCCAAAACCTGACGTCGCACCTGCGACGTTGTGCGCTACGTCGCAGGAGTCAGAACACTATTTCTAATTACAAACTACGAGCTAGACCAACTGACAGACACTAAACATGTACTAACAAAACACTATTTGGAATAACGGTCGGGTTTTCATTATCTGCCATATCCTGCACCACAACACATCTCACAACCTGTTAGTCGTTAGTACCTTAATACTAACCAATTCACATATCATAACTAAATCCCCACTCCCTGGAATGTTTGACTACACAATTAGATTTGGGATTGAACACTTGTCAAATGTTCAATTCACCCAAATCTATGCTCTGATACCAATTTATAACACCCTACAATTTCAAGATCTTTTTTTTTTAACATTTCGGAAGCGTATATTGAAATTCATACATTATAGATTGCATGTATTACAAACCAAAATAGCAATCCACAATTACATGGTTTGAAATCCAAAGTACCATAATATTTACAAATATTAAGATAGGTGTTATTTAATTCAAAACATAATGGTAAACCCATGACATGTTCATAAACAGAGTGAGCTGTCAAACACTCCATCAATACCCGACTTCTTGCCAACCCACATTCAAAAGCTTAACCTGCAAGAAGTGAGGAGGAGGGATTAGCACAAAGCTAAGTGAATAGATCTCTAACCAACAATCTAAACATAGCTTAACAATTGTCTACAGCAAAGCATAGTAAACAAACAAATCAACGAGGATCGGTGGTCCTTGAGGTACCCTCATGCCGCGGTGGCCCCCAAGTAACACTTAAAACCAACTGAAGGTCAAACAGTGGTTAAACCGATAGTTTGGTTACTAATACTACATACAACATACTTACAATAAAAAACACATGTACATAGCACTTATGTTGTCCAAAGTATTAGTACCCAAACCCAATCCACGTTGACCTCCGACATTCAATTAGTCCACAACCATCATGGCAATGTATATAAATCGAAGGTACAACCAATGTATAAAGTAGATCAAATTTACCCGTTGTAACCATATTGTTACAACTAATTTAGACTGAAAGTCCAAGATCCACTCACCCTTGATGATCACCATCTCCACTCAATGGTCTTATTTTATTGAGTCTTCAGTTTATCTGAGAACACAATCAAAACCCGAAATAGATTCTCGTATCGAGTTTGTTACAACTTAATCATGTATATAATGTCAAATAATTGCATTTACTATACTTCCAATCTTAGTTAAATAATCATAAGTGCACAGGTTACAAGTTGTCAAATTCGTCAGATTATAACTAGCAAACGCGATCCGGGCTAGGAGTGGCTGGATCGCGTTCCACAGTTCAAAACATTCTGTTACCAAATTACACTTGCAAACACGATCCGGGCTAGGAGTGGCTGGATCGCGTTCCCAAGAACAAAATCAATTCAACTCAAGTTTAACACTAACTAACGTGATCCAGACACTTGGGAGTTGGATCGCGTTTCAAAGAAAAGTCGTACTGAGCCCAAATTACACATAGCAATGCGATCTGGGGCCTTGGAGCTGGAACGCTTTCCTCTGCTTTGAAACAGAGCATCAGACCTGCAACAACTTTCAGCTCGAACCAAAAACACAAAAACACAAATTGCAGATACGAAACACGAATTTGCACAACAATTAACCTCTAACATCTTCAATTATCATATTATAACAACTAACAACATCATCTAACACTACAATCAACACATGCATCCACATTTACCCTAATTTCTAACCAAATTTCTATTTTTCCAACCTAGAAGTTGAAGAACACAATAATTTATCATATACATCATAAGATCAGTTTAATAAGGATCATTCAACTTCAATCAAGCATATAGTAATTATGTTCATCACCAATTTAACCTAGTTCAATCACTTAAGCATAAACATGAAAATGGGTAAACTCACCTACAATGGAGATGATAAATAGATGATGATGATGAAAGATCAGTTGATGAATCAAGATCACAGCCTTAAGATGATCATAATGCTTTAAATCTTGATTTTTCTTATGATTTCTAAGTGTAGGTGAAGGTGTAGTTGAGAGCAATTTAGATGAACAAGAAAATGAAGAATTTTGAGGGAAAAGAAGTTAGGTCGATCCACCCATCAAATGCAGTATAAGTTGGTATTAAAATTATACCGGTCCTAAATCTATTGTCTGGAACCTAAATGATTATTTGCGAGAAATAAGTTTTATTATACCGTCAACTCAATTAACTTAAAACAAGCAATAATTTATCTAACACAATATATCATTTGACAATTTGACCTATTAATTTAAATTATCTAAATAATATCAATTATTTCTAAATATGATTTAAATACAATAAAGTAATGAAAATGCCGTATTTCTACTAGGCCCGAGTCGAGGATGTTACAAATCTTCCCTCCTTACGGAGATTTCGTCCTCGAAATCTCGCCATGCTCAAAAAGACTAGGATAGCGAGTCCTCATGCTAGACTCGGTCTCCCATGTAAGGTTTGGTCCCAAACTATGGTTCCACTTAACTAACACCATTGGAATGTCCTTCTTTCGAAGTTTAGTCACCTTACGGTCTAAAAGCTCTACGGGTTCCTCTACTAGCCTTTGACTTTGGTCAACACGTAAGTCTTGCAACGGAAGAACTTGGGATTGGTCCTCCACATTGCATTTCCTTAAGTAGCACACGTTGAAAGTATCATGGATATCCGCTAATTCAGGAGGAAGATCTAACGACACATTTTGATCATTAACCACTTGTGGAATTCTAAATGGGCCAATGTATCTAGGGGCAAGTTTACCACGTTTACCAAACTGAATAACACCATTCCAAGGTGAAACTTTCAAGTAAACCAATTCACCCTCTACAAATGAAACGGGTCGACGACGCGGATCGACATATTGCTTTTGCCTATCACGGGAAACTTTTAACCTATCACGGGCTATAGCTACCTTATCGGCTGTAATCTGCACTATCTCAGGACCCAAAAATTGTTTCTCACCCGCCTCTAACCAACAAGTGGGTGTTCTACACCGACGACCATACAACATTTCATAGGGTGGCATGCCTATACTAGAGTGAAAAGAATTGTTATAAGCGAATTCTACCAACGGCAAGTGAGAATCTCAAGACCCATCCAATTCCAACACACAAGCCCTTAACATGTCCTCGACAGTCTGAATAGTCCGCTCAGACTGACCATCAGTCTGAGGATGATAAGCAGTGCTCAAATTGACTCTAGTACCCAATCCCCGTTGTAAACTCTGCCAAAACCCAGATGCAAACCAAGAATCTATGTCAGAAACTATAGACAACGGAATCCCATGCCTTGACACAACCTCATTAATGTACAACTGCGCCAGTTTACTCAAGGATGCCGTCTCACTAGTAGCAAGAAAGTGAGCACTTTTGGTCAATCTATCGACAATTACCCAAATCATATCGTTACCCTTAACCGTTCGAGGTAGTTTGGTCACAAAATCCATGGTTACATGCTCCCATTTCCACTCGGGAATCTCAAGTTTTTTCAAAGCTCCATATGGTTTTTGATGTTCTGCTTTTACTTGCGAGCAAATATGGCAAGATTCCACAAATCGAGCTACATCCACTTTCAAAGTAGGCCACCAATACAAAGGTTTTAAATCGTGATACATTTTGGTACTCCCGGGATGAATCGACAGTTTAGATTTGTGAGCTTCTAACAAGATCACATCTCGAAGACCACCTAACAAAGGAACCCAGACTCGAGATTGAAAGGTCTTTAATCCACGTGAGTCATCAACTAATAAATCCTTTCTTTTAAGCATAACCTCGGATGTTGATCCCTTTCTCAAGATCAATCGGATCGATTACAAGATTAGAAGTGCGGAATCCAACTAATCAATGTATTGAACGTACACGAATCGAATATATAATTTTCTGTATTGTATTGATATGAACAATTAGGATTACATAAACTCAAACACTCTCCTCTTTCTCTCTGCTCTCTCTCCACGACTAACAAAAATGTCTAACCTTACAAATGAACCCTAAAGCTCTATTTATACTCAATAATTTGCACCTTGGCGACACTAGCCTAGTGTCGCCTATAGCGACACTAGCAAAGTGTCGCTACATAACACTTAGGCAAATCAGAACTCTACTAACACTTTCATGTACAAATCTAACTATTACATATCAACACATATACAGACTAATTGACTTTGACAAGTACAAACATTGGCCAACTGACTGACACACATTTATGCACCAACAAACTCCCCCATGTCAGCAGCTTGGTCAAATGAGCTTCAATTAGTCTGAACCAACAAACTCTTTCATGTCTTCAACAATCAGAAACTCCACCATTAAGATACCATGGTATTCAAAAAAATCTTCATGTCCAGATTCATGTGATTGACACACATTTATCATACAATAAGATCTTCAAACTCTATAACCATTTCTCAATCATCATCAGCTTCTCCAATAAAATTTATCTTCACAGTCTTTGGAGAATAACCGACATCCTTTACATCTTCAATATTTGACTTTAACAAGATATGTGATATTTGAAAAAAATAACATAGAAATAAAATCTTTTTGTATTTTCTTTATAAATGAAAAGTAAATAACAAGGATTAAAATAAATTGGGGATATGATTTTTTTAGGTCTGCTTAGAGATCATATCAGGCCAACATGCAATTATTAGCAAATAGTAAGTGTTATCTCGATTATCAGTATATTTGTCCACTTTAAGTTTACTTAGCACATTTAAAGCACCTTTTATAAAAATTAGTTCAAGACGATCATCGGTATTGTTTGTCCACTTAAACATATTACATCCTTATCTGTGAGCTAACCTTTATTATTAGTATGAATATTAATTTTGTGAAACCTATTATATGATATACTGATAAACTTTAGTAAAACACGTAACGCTGCATATTTTACAGACAAGGTAGAGATTACAAGACCAAGTTTATCTCGGCTATATCGTAACATACAGTTGACCTTTAAATTTAGGCATACATCAAACCTATTATGAAGATACTAGTGGCCCCAGATCTGTACTTAGTACAACAGAGGGTCCCTTAGTATGAACAAAACAAGTTTGAGACTATTTGCATAACTAATGGATTCAGGTCTGTACGTTAGTACAACAATAGTCACCATTAGTTAAGCTAATAATCATATTATTACTATATGCCAATTTTGCACTTACATAATAATTATGATAGCATATGGTAGTACCTTCATTAATCAATTAAGACTTATGTCATACATCATATTACAGTTTTCACAAAGTAATAGACAAGTTTTAATATTACTTCTTACTCACTCAGAGACCGGTGTGTATCATGCCTACCAATACATCATATGATGAAGCCAATGTTTATAAAAGCTGTTTTAAATATGCCAGATAAACCTACTGACATATCCAAGATAAACCTTAAAATTTCCATTTTGTGCATGTTCCCTGATGTACTATCATTTCCCAAGTTGTTTACAGAAACAATCCAATGTCTTTTCAAGAATTAAGAATTTTGCTGTTCACATTTCTGATCCAAATAATCAGAATTTTTAATTTTTAAAATTACTCCCCCTGAACAGCAAATTCTTTTCACAATTCCATTTCAAAGGCAATCCCCTTAAACATTAAACTAATATTTTTGTATTTTTAATTTAACAAATTTCGCAACATTGCATATCTTTGATACTAAACAGTACAAAAAATGGCTGTTGCATTACTAACAAATAAAAATAGATAAAATTTAAATAAGAGTTTCAAAATCACATATCACGTCAAATCAAATCCTTTTAACCACATTATACCACCTTGAAAACAACCTTCCAACAATATCCACTTCCTTGCAGTCACAAAGATATTAGCTATCAAAAACCTGACTACACCACCACAAACAACCAAACATTAGATTTTATGGGACACCCAAGCCTTGATAGACTTGGGTTGTCCACTATCATCCATAATCATCACATCCATGAGTTTATGATATTTTAAAAACTCGGTTGATTTCATAGATGTGTTGTTTGTGGATTTTTGTTTCCAAACCTGCTTAAGTTCGGATGATTTGTTTTCAACAATGTTATGCTGTTGAACTTGAGTTCTACTAGGCACAACTTTGTTTACTCTAGCCATAGGTTTAGGAGAACAGGATGCACAACTTGATATAGGCGAACACGAACGACGCCTTGAAAAAGATTTTGAAAAAGAATTCCTAAAAGAGGAAGTTCTTGGCATCCCTCTACCAAACCTATCTAGGGATAATAACCTACAATCCCTAATAATATGGCCTTGTTGACCACAACGAAAACAAGAACGTCTCTCAACATACGATCGATTCCAATGAGTTCCCTCAAATCGTTTCGGTGGAGGACAATACACAGAAGGTCTATTAATAGGAACATTTGTTGAACATGCACTCTTTGGTGAACATGTTGAAGTAGATGTTCCTGAGGTTGAGCTGGCTGATGTTGAACATTTAATATTTTCAGATTTCTCAACTAGTTTATCTTTCTTTAGATTCTTCACATATGACTGTGAATTATTTGAAGATTCAAAATGTGAATCCCTTTTAATTTTAACATTTGAGGATTCATTGTCAACATTAGCCTTGCCTTTGCATTTAAAACGTTCATCATTTTCAGTTGTAATGATGAAATTTTCAAGTGTGACATTTATTTTCTCAACCTTAATGGTAGACTCTTCTGGTATATCTTCTACCACAACAACCTCCTCAACACTAACCGGAGGTTTATTTTCAGCTTTAACAAATGTAGGCGTAACAAGCTCGGCCTGTTTAACTTGCTCATTAACTGATGAATTAACAGATTTTGTGTCTACAGTTGAAGTAGTAGGCACAAAGTCTTTGATGGAATCCTTTGATGGCATAGGCAGATAGTCCTTAGGAGGAGGTACATGGTGATAACCAAGACCTGCCTTACTTTTAGGATATGTCCTTTGCGATTGAAGGATTTCATCAAACACCAAAGAGGATGTTGAAAAATTTGAAAGCTTTCTTTTTAAGTCAACTACTTCAGCCTGTGAGTCAGCAAGCTCCTTTTTTATAATTTTCATTATATTCAAATAACTATCAATTTCGTCTTGCTGACTAAAATTTTTGGCTTTATATTCTTTTGTTTCTTCAAAAACAGCCTTTAACTTTTTATCAGAAACTTTCTCATTTTCTTTTAAAATTTTATTTGCCTCCATCAAGTTTTTAAGATCTGAATTGAGGCGTTCATTATCCTCCCTGTATCTGTTAACACAATCTGTTAATTTCATACAAGATAAGCATTCAAAAGAATTTGAACCAAACCCATGTATTTGAGCCTCGAATGCACTGTTTTGATGCTCTTTTTCAGTCTCTTTTTCCTTTTTATATCCACCGCAGCGCTTTTCGAGGGCAACCTAAAGATCATATGCATTATTGTGATGCTTAAACAACTTTAAGATCTCCATCGATAAAGACTTTTGAATTGTTGTGAGAGTTTTCCGTTCATCATCCAATGCTTTGCGTTCTTCGATTGTCATTGATATATATGGTTTTTCAATTTTTGTTCCTTCAATGACTGGCCTTTCATATCTCTCAAGTAATGGTATCCACATGTCTGGATCGTTAGAAGAGATGAAAGCCTCGAAACTTCTTCTCCAGCTTGAGTAGTCAGTATTTTGTGTGAACATCGGAGACTTATTACAGACACTTTGTAGAAATGACATCTTTAAATAAGAAATTTAGTGAAACACAAACACCCAAAATCGAGTTTTCAAAAAAACTTTGTTGATCCCTTTCTCAAGATCAATCGGATCGATTACAAGATTAGAAGTGCGGAATCCAACTAATCAATGTATTGAACGTACACGAATCGAATATATAATTTTCTGTATTGTATTGATATGAACAATTAGGATTACAGAAACTCAAACACTCTCCTCTTTCTCTCTGCTCTCTCTCCACGACTAACAAAAATGTCTAACCTTACAAATGAACCCTAAAGCTCTATTTATACTCAATAATTTGCACCTTGGTGACACTAGCCTAGTGTCGCCTATAGCGACACTAGCAAAGTGTCGCTACATAACACTTAGGCAAATCAGAACTCTACTAACACTTTCATTTACAAATCTAACTATTACATATCAACACATATACAGACTAATTGACTTTGACAAGTACAAACATTGGCCAACTGACTGACACACATTTATGCACCAACATCGGATTTCAAGTTATTATCCATCAATGCCTCCATTTGTGCTGATTTTAACTGATCAATCAAATCTGATGAAACCTCTAACCGCATGAAACGCACCTTTTCTGATTTTCCATTCCGACTTAAAGCATCTGCCACAACATTGGCCTTACCCGGGTGGTAACGTATCTCGCAGTCATAATCCTTAATCAATTCCAACCATCGCCTTTGACGCATGTTGAACTCTTTCTGAAAGAACATATATTGAAGACTTTTGTGATCCGTACAAATAACACATTTCGTGCCGTAAAGATAATGCCTCCAAATCTTCAAGGCGAAAACCACAACTGCTAGTTCAAGGTCATGGGTAGGATAATTTGTCTCATGAGGTTTCAATTGACGTGAAGCATAGGTAATAGCACGGTCACGCTGCATCAAAACATAACCTAAGCCCGCAGAAGAAGCATCACAATACACAATAAAATCATCAGACCCGTCAGGTAATGCTAAAACCAGAGCCTGACACAATAACTGTTTCAAAGTCTGAAAAGCTGACTCTTGTTGCTCAGTCCACTTAAATTTCACATCCTTTTGGGTTAGTTTAGTCAAAGGACCCGCGATCTTAGAGAAATCCTTAATGAACTTACGGTAGTAGCCAGCTAACCCCAGAAAACTCTTAATCTCAGACGGAGAGTTAGGAGCTTGCCAATTCATAACGGCCTCAATTTTTGATGGATCCACTTTAACCCCATCCTCACAAATAACGTGCCCCAAAAACTGGACCTCACGGAGCCAAAACTCACATTTTGAAAATTTAGCATATAATTTTTCCTTTCTCAAAGTGTCAAGAACCATACGCAAGTGTATCTCATGATCGGATTCAGACTTAGAATAAACCAAGATATCATCAATATATACGATAACAAACTTATCAAGAAAAGGTCGACAAACTCTATTCATCAAATCCATGAAAACTGCCGGAGCATTAGTCAACCCAAAAGGCATAACAAGAAACTCATAATGGCCATATCGCGTACGAAAAGCAGCCTTTGAAATATCATCCTCATGAACCCGTACTTGGTGATAACCCGATCTCAAATCTATTTTAGAGAAATAAGAGGACCCTTGCAATTGATCAAACAACTCATCTATTCGAGGCAAAGGGTATTTATTCTTAACTGTTATTTTATTTAATTCCCTGTAATCGGTACACATTCTAAGGGTGCCATCTTTCTTTTTAACAAACAATACCGGTGTGCCCCAAGGAGAAGAACTCGGTCTAATAAATCCTTTATCTAATAACTCTTGAATCTGACTCATCATCTCACGGATTTCGGAGGGAGCTAATCTATAAGGCGCTTTAGCTACAGGGGTAGAGCCGGGAATCAAATCAATATAATATTCTACATCTCTAATAGGGGGCAAGCCAGGCAATTCATTAGGGAAAACATCTGGATATTCGGAAACCACACGAACATCCGGAACAGACCTCTTTTCTAACTTAGCATTTACCACATAGGCTAGGTATGAGTCGCAACCCTTAGCTTGAGATTTTCTAGCTTTCATCATAGAAATCAAATGAATTTTGCCTTTCTCCCTTTCTCCTCGAGGCACAATATATGATTCATCAGAGATTGGGATTTTTATTAACTTCCTATGACAATCTATATTTGCTTTGTTCTCACTTAACCAATCCACGCCTAGAACGACGTCAAAACCGGGAATGGGCATCAATAGAAAGGAAACAGGGAAACTATGACCCTCAATCAAAATGCTAGCTCCAATCACCGATGTGGTAACCGGAATCATTTTACCATTTGCTACCTCAACCTCAATAGGATTTAAAATACATGTGGGAGTCAATTTCAGTCTTTCATAGAATTGCATGAATATAAAATAGCAATTTGCTCCGGAATCAAATAGAACACAAGCCGGTACATAATTTATAAGAAAGGTACCAGTTACGACATCTTCAGTTCGGACAGCTTCATCAGCTGTCATTTGGAAAGCCCTGCCAGCTGCAGATGGTGGAATCTTCCTTTTCTGGCCAGAAGATGAAGACCCCGTGATCGAATTAGTTTTTCGTTTCCCCGCCTCCGGACACATACCCGAACGGTGGCCCTCTTTGTGGCAATTCCAACATACATGATTTGGGAACGGGCAATCCTTGATATTATGTCCAAACTGTCCACATTTGATACACCTAGCTGTCTGAGGAGTGCAATGACCGGTGTGCCTTGATTTACAATTCTGGCACCAATTGGATTTATCCACTGTAACACCACTAGCATTTTGTTTTATGTTCTGGTGATTACCTTGCCATTTCTTCTTCCCTTGACTAGCCGTAGATTCACCCTTTGGTTTCATTGGGGACCTCTCCTTAATACTCAAATCTTGAGCCTGAATGTTACCATCCACTGGACGGGCTAAAGAAAATGCTTGGGTAAGAGAACCCGCTAATCTT
This sequence comes from Helichrysum umbraculigerum, assembly GCA_949592205.1. Lineage (NCBI taxonomy): Eukaryota > Viridiplantae > Streptophyta > Magnoliopsida > Asterales > Asteraceae > Helichrysum > Helichrysum umbraculigerum. The sequence continues at coordinate 155,265,132 of CATIUR010000005.1, read as the reverse complement.
ACAGTGGTCCTATAGCTGGGAGGTAGAGCTTCAACAAACTGCTCCACCTGGGTCCTTTCTGTAGGGACCCATTGTTGTACAAACCTTAACTTTTCCGAGAACTGGGAAATGAGCTCATCAATAGTCATACTATCCGTCAAGTGTAGATCTAGAAATTCCCTTCGAATACGTGCCATGTCAAAATCCGAGCAATATTGCTTACATACTTCATTGTAAAAGTCAGACCATCGAATTGACGCCCTTTGTTGCGGTGTCAAGACAGAAGTAATGGAATCCCACCATGTCATAGCCGGACCTTTGAGAAACTGTACTGCAAAAGGAACTTTGCTTTCTTACTCACACCGGCATACCTCAAATTTTCTTTCTACATCCCTCAACCAATCCAAAGTAACAGAGGGGTTTGTACTACCGGAGTAATCAGATGGTCCACAAGATTTAAAAGTCTTAAAAGAACATAATCTAGGTTGATGTTGAGGGGGAAAAATCGGAATCTGATAAACCAATGGCCCTGAAGAAGAAAAAGGAGCTGATGTCTGATAATTACCATAATACTGTTGTTGGTGGTAATAAGGCAGAGACGTAGGTATCTGCGATGTCACCACGGGAGGTGATATCTTGCTAACAAAAGGAGGTAAAGACAGTGAGACTTGCTGGGATGTTCTAGCTTGTTGCTCTCGCATGAACTGTTGTTCTACACCCCTAAGTCTATTCAATTTGACGCGCCCCAAACGGTCGGTCTAGGAATCGCTTCCTGTCGTTGTGGACCTTACGCTCGAGGCGGCATCAGGGGTAGTTTTAAATTTATAATTGTCGGGACCTAAACTTTCCGAACAACGTACTGATACTAGGTACGAATACCTGATACTAGTAAGTGGCAAGGATGATCCAGGGTCGTTCCTCATGACGGTAGAATTGAAACAGAGCTCACTCGGATAACTTAGTAATTAAGCTGGGTTTTGGATAGTTGGATAGGTTTTGTATTTGGTTTTCTAATTTAAATTACTAAAACATAAAATAAAAGGGAAGCTAGCATGTATGTAACACTTAAGGATGACGGAGACGTGGTTCACCATGTTTTGGGATAGTGCATTACCTGGATGATGTTTATTATGGGACACATTTAGGTAACAAACAAGTAAACTATAGGTATAAACACTAGGACCCTACTTCTTTAGATAGATTCTAAATTAGTATGTCACTGAATACCTAGGCTATCGTGATTCTGATCAGAACAGGCTGCTCAACCCCCCACACTGCCTGGTTATGACAAGTGACCCATTAAGGGTGCAGGAATAAGGTAACAGACTGCCCTCAGGTTATTCTGACATTTCTTAACACCTAAGTCTAAATGTTATTATCTAATCGTGTACTGATTATTAACTTTGTATTCTAAACTATCAGTTTTGTAGAGTCTAGGGGTTTTAAGAATCCTGAACCACTGCTGGGCTAGACTTTCATCTCTAGACTCATTCCTTACGTTTGATTAGTTCAACTACTTCTGTCATGATCTAGACTCTCCTTTGCAATCAGTCATTCAGCCCTAGGAACACCAGCGGTGTACAATGCATACTCATTCCACAGCGTACCACACTAGGCACTGTTCACGATGTACTACACTTAAACAGATCCACAGACCCTCGTAACCAGGGATATGTTGTAGCTTTTATCCCTAGGTACAGGTACGGTGAACTATGTTGAAATGTTTCCATAGCTTCAGTTCCAGGGGTAGACAGACGGTGTACTGTAACATTTCCACAGCTATATTGGTTCCTAGACCATATTCTAGGGTCTCTAGGTAATCCACAGTGTTGGCACAGACGGCTTTTTCCGGAGCTTCCACGTTGTACTTCACCAGTGGTGTTTCCAAAGCTATACCCAGTACTTCAGCCGAATTATAGTGACAGACACGGCTTCGTACAAACATACAGATAACATATCTACCGTAACTTAGGCCTACAGCTAAGGTGATAGTCACGTGAAGGACTGGAAAGGGTGATCCGTAACTAAGTCTAGATGCATGATAAGTTTAGACAGATACAGGGTTTAACAATTCCATTAATCATACCAAATTACGACTATCTAAATCATGGCAAACAGTCAAGTAACTACTCACAAAGTATGGCAATAAACATTTCCAACATTAATAAATCACAAACATCAAACAAGAAAATTATGACAAATTAATAGAAGAAAGGATAGATATTACTGGTAAATAAATGTGAGCAGAATAACACTTGTATTTCGCTGAATAATATCCCAAGTATTACATATGCTAGCTTCTACGAACTAAATTACATAGCTACTCTAACAGCGATGGATTATCCCCCTAATCTTCCCACTAGTTTCTAGAGAGAGAAACTAGAGAGAGACTAGAGAGAGAACCTATAACCTACTAATTCTCCTCTAACTCCTAAGAGTAGTGCTAGAGAGATAATGCTAAAATAGAGAGAGAAAGAAGAAATGAGAGAATGCGGTGTTGAAGTGTGAAGTGATGATGTGTTTGAGTGTGTTGAAATGATGAAATGAGGCTTGTATATATAGAGATCGCACAGCCGTATCCGTAGACCGTATCCAAACCTTCAAATGCACAACCGTATCGCAAAGGCGAATAAAAATCATATTTTTATCACCCAAACGCACGATACGGCTGAGCTAGGGTGAATACGGCTGAACTGGGCCGTATACGGCTATGCATAGGGTGAATACGGCTGAGCTGGCCTGTATACGGCTGAGCACAGGCTGTATACGGTCTGCACAGGCCGTATACGGTCTGTGTCCAGCCGTATACGGTCTGTGTCCAGCCGTATTCGGTCCGTTGGTTCTCCGTTTCTTCGATTTGGCGTAACTTCTTCGTCGTTTATCCGTTTTGAGTGATTCTCACGCTCACGGTTTCGTAATTTCCTAACGAAGAAAATGACATAAGTTAGAGGTCATAATTCCAAGTATATCTTAAATTGTGCTTAAATGCGTGAATGGAAGATTCGTTAATCGTTTGTGCTCTATTTTACTTGTTTTTAGGTCTTTTTGGTTGATTCTTGAAACATCGTCTATATTTTAGCCCTTATGATGAAATGTGATGGTTAAGTTCATATTTTAAATGTTTTCATTAATAATTGGGCTAAAATGGTGAGATAATGGCACACAAAAACATGACTTTTTGCGTGTCATCACAATTCATCCTCAAGTTGTAACACATATTCATCTTGGCTTAAATCCTCAGCCGAAAATGAATTACCGGTTTGACCTTGTCTATCATTCTGGTTCGTAGGAGAGTAAACATTTGTTCTAGAAACACTATTTGGAGTAACGGTCGGGTTTTCATTATCTGCCATATCCTACACCACAACACATCTCACAACCTGTTAATCGTTAGTACCTTAATACTAACCAATCACATATCATAACTAAATCCCCACTCCCTGGAATGTTTGACTACACAATTAGATTTGGGATTGAACACTTGTCAGATGTTCAATTCACCCAAATCTATGCTCTGATACCAATTTATAACACCCTACAATTTCAAGATCTTTTTTTTTTAACATTTCAGAAGCGTATATTGAAATTCATACGTTATAGATTGCATGTATTACAAACCAAAATAGCAATCCACAGTTACATGGTTTGAAATCCAAAGTACCATAATATTTACAAATATTAAGATAGGTGTGATATCGCGTAAAAAGTCATGTTTTTACTACCGATATCTCTCTCATTCTGGAACGATTCTTGGCATTTTAATTCAAATACAGCACAAATCAATAACATTATGCCAAGATGGTCAAAACAAGGTTGCACGATAAAAATCAAGCAAAACGGATGAAAAACGAAGATTCCACACACGTTTGAAGATTCAAGACATCAAAACGAGATTTCAAGACTAAAATGCCCTTCACCAACATCCATTCCATCCAAGATGTTCGTTTTCAAAATACGAATCCAACAGAAGAAGAATCAACTGAAACGGATAAAGAATGAAGATTCTACGCCCGCCGGAAGATCCAAATGATTCGCACGCAATATCTTGAGCTAGGAACCTCATTTCAGGGACTATCCTATTTCAAAATCTTCGTTTTTGAATTACGAATCCAACAAAAAAAGAATCGATGCAAACGGACGCATAACGAAGAAAACACGCACGAATCGAGAAACGAAGCAAAAGACGGCGCAATGGGGGCTACAGGCCAGCCGCCGCCGGCCACCCTGCTGGCGCTGCCGGCCACCACAGCCCCGCCCCGGTTTCCATTTTTGGTAACTTTTGGTACCTGGTGCGCCTACTTTTCGTGTTGTACGGTATCCGGTGCGCCTACTTTTCGTGTTGTACGGTACCCGGTGCACCCTCTTGGCTATCTTTTTCTAACATGCACCTCTTGGTGCTAATGTGAGCCAATACTCACCTATAAATAGGAGGCTTAGGTTCATTTGAAACACACACCAAATATGTACACATTCTAGCATATTTCACTCTTTCTTTCTCACTAGAAAATCTTTCGTAGTCTTTTAGTCTTTCTCATTCTAGGAATATTGTAATTAGTCCACGGACTAACATAGAAGCTAGGGCGAACGCTAGAGATTCGGAGATCAATCTTTGTACGTGTGAAAGAGTTTGTCAATTATAATAATACGCTGCTACGCATTTAATTCCGGATGATATCTAAACTTTTATTATACTTGTCTCATTTCATATTTTGAATATGTATTATTGCCTGGTATGTGATCTATTTGTTGCCATGAATTGCGAGTAGTTTATTATTGTGATTGCTGATGATGTAGATAATTATAAGTAAGGATGTCATTACATAATTAATGCACGATGATCGTAAAATGATATGATGGCCCCTATTCGACTGTTTATTCGGTATAGTGCTGGAAATGCTCTATGCAAAGTACAAACGTACGGAAGCCGATAAACGACCGAAGGTAGTTATATCATTGGAATCAGCTCTGGTTCAAAAGTTGAAACTCCGAAAGGATAATACAACTACACAACTAACTGGTGCATCCTACGAGAATCAATGCATTATAAAATACTGTTCGTAAAACACGTTCAGATAAAATAGGAGATAATAATATTTGTACAGTTAGGACTTTATGAATTTAAGTTTAATTTATGGAGTACCCTTTCCAGTTATCCACGTGACTGCAACCTATTAATTAGGACCTGATCAACCTTAATTATGGTAAGTAGTTATCTGTGCCCATGACATGCAATAAGTAAGACACGGTGAAATCACTCGTTGTATATATTAGGTTTACTTTTCTGCACTGCTTTACATTTAATTAGTTAGAGTGTCACTTTCACTGTCAATTACTCTTGACCGCGTGTTGGATATAAGAAGCAGTGGAAATCTCTTGTAAAGTACACTGTCTATTATTGAAAGGCATGGTCCTCATATGAAACACGTTTTATCAAACTGCGGATAATCTGGAGATGTATAACTGTTTGAAAAGGAGAACTTAAGTCATAAGTCGAAGTAATTAGAACTTAACTAAACAAAGACGAGACATAGGAATAAGAGTAAAGTACTAGTGACCTAGAATTCTTAAAATACTAAGCCTCACATAATCGGCGGTCCAAACATACAAAGTTATTAATCTGCGTGCTAATGAAGTAGTAAATTACCTTAGGAGTTAAGAACGGTCGGACCTATGAGACGGTACGCTACTGATTCATGCACCTCGGTATAAAACCAAAATAGGTTGTTCATCTTTCAACTAGATGAGTATTGGAAGTTTGCGTATTGCTCCGATCAGAATCATGATAACCTAGTTCCAAGTGACATGCCAATGGGAAACTGAGTTGGTAGGGTTCTAGAGTTTACCCCTTGTAGTTTATTTACCACATTATGTATCAACCCTATTTGTTCTGTCATCCTGAAACATTAATTATCGAAATTTCAGCAATCACATCTTTATCTTTATCTGCTTTTCCTTTACTTTATTTTTCCTGCAATTTACTTTCCTGCATTTTAATTACCTATCTTTAAACCCCAAAACCTACCTACTTTGTTCCATCCTAAATGCTTCCCTGCTGAAAGTGCCAACTTTAATCGCCCACACGTTTGGATTCATAGAACGATCTTAGGTCATACTTACCGCTTACTAACCAGAGTAGGTAGTACGTATAATTTAAGCCCCGAAAAATATAAATTTAAAACCCCTGCTGCGCTCGCATCATCATTTGAAAAACAACGACACGGTGTGAGCACATCAAGTTTTTGGCGCCGCTGCCGGGGAATCACAAACGTAGATTCAAGCCACCTTAAGTAGTAGTATTTAGGAGATCCTTCCGATTGATTCCTTCTTAGAAATCTCTCGAAAGTTACTTTAAGAAGTTTTAATTTAATTCGCTGTTAATTTAGTGTTAATTAGGATAATATTATTTTAAATATGACATCTAAAAAACCCACTTCTATTAGTACTTCAAAGGATGAATTATATGCTTCCCTAGAAGAATTTAGGATCCCACATTCCATTCCAAACCATTTCCTGGACTTTGATGTCACGGATCAGCTACCTGACTTGGCATCATCTCCAGACAATCACTCTCCAACTTTGCAAATGCCTAAAGTGTCAAATTCTGTCCACTTCGATTATCTTCCCGAAGAAAATCATGAAGTAAAGCCTCCGAAAACGTGTGACCAAATTACCCTCATTCCTGAGATATCGGTATATGCCCAAACTATATCCGATTCTCACAATGACGATATCTTTCCATTCTCTTCATACGAACCTAAATATACCATATACCGAGTGGTGGATAAGGTTCCATCTGTCGAAATAGAACAACCTTGTTTTAAAGAACGCCACCTTGGTGCTTCTTTCGATCCTTCCCGAAGAGCGGACGTCTATAAAGCATTCGTCATACAATTGACCTATGCCAATCTCCCGTTTTCCTTCAACCAACGAGAAACGATTGCTGGATTAGAAAAACAAGTAAACCTTCTTCTTCGTCTGTCAAATCAAGAATGCGAAAGCCACTCCACAAATTTCAAGGACCAAGAACTAAAGTTTGTAGAAGATTTAGATCTACTCCTCAAATCATTTTCCGACATGGATTACCTTCCAATATCTATGATATTAATCAATCACGATGTCGCCACAATGATCAACAAACTTGAGTTCTGGACAGAACAAAACCCGATGATTCCTATTACCTTTCTTGGTAAAATTCCGTTCTCTGTTGACCCCGCTTCTTACATAATTTCAAAATTGCGAGAAATTTTTCCTAATTCCACAAAGGAAAGAATCGACACAAGCTTCTTTGAGAAAAGAAAAGGCCTTCACGTCAAGCTTGTTCAAATCTTCACCTTCACCAAATACCCCTTCACTTCCACTCAAAAAGCCAGAATTAGTGAACTCTGTAAGCTAGTTAAACTTACAACCGGGGAACCTGATTCACCATAAGAGAATGCGTTTATGGAAGCTGTGAATAAACTTACTCACAATCTGAACTACAAAAACAAAGGAGAGCGCAACGGTCTATCAAATCCCAAGAAGATAAGGAAGGCGTACAATAAGATGATTGATGATCTTGTTAATTTAGGGTATGAGGAACGAGAGATCCTAGGAAGTTTAGAGGATCGTCATTTTCTAGTTTACAATGTCATCTGGGAGCTATCGAAATGTTTTGTGCTGAAAAATGTTCAATTAAGGGAGCAAATCTCGACCCTTTCCCTATGGGGGGATCGGATCGAATCTTAAAACAATTCCTTCCGAAAACGGTCAAGGCTCGCGACTTTAAATGAGCGTATTTTTAATACATATATATATAATAAAATTTTGAAAGCTTCCCTGAACAGAAAACGTTTTGGTCTAAAGACACGCACGTCTAAAGGAAAGTACACCTCTTAAAGCATTTTGCCTAAATAGTTGTACATACTATAAACACGCGTCAGACAAAGATTTTTAAAACACCAAAAATAGCGTGAGTTTAATGTTTAAAGTTGATTTTAATTGTTCCGCAAAAATTTGCGCGTTTCTTAAAATATTTACAACGTAACAAGAAACTAACAAGTAACTAGTTACAAGTAATACATTTAAGATTCATCACCATTATTAGTGGACATTGGAAATTAATTTGAGACATTAATACTTAACATTCAATTCACCTTAGGGACCATATGAGTACCATAGTACTTATGGTGAGTACATGTACCCTAAAGGACCACTATGAACCTCCTTAACTCCCCATAATTCAAATTATCCAACAAACTTTATCTTCCTCCCCTTTCCTCTCTAAAAATCGGCCAACCCATGAACCCCATGAGATCTCCATCAAAACTCCATCAAATTACATAATCTCTTGTCCTTTCGAGCTCCTTGTTGCATATACTTCGCGGTTGTACTTTCGTTTTTGCATTTCATTCACTAAAAGCAAGGTATGATTACAAAACCCACTTTGAACTTGAAAAAGCTTGTTTCTTAAAGATAGCTTGGTTATTAACTAGTAAATGTAGTTTTTCTTGCTTAAATACTTAGTTACTACATGTTCCTACCACTTAGCCATATGTTTGACTTTTTCAATAGGAATAACTTTAACCAATTGATTTAGCTTAGAACTTTGCTTAATTAAGTGTTAGTATGCTAAGTATCTTGGTAATTATGGTGTTTTGTATAATCCCTCTATGTTAATTGCTCTATGTGTACAAGTTAGGTTTAGCAATTTCGACTTTTGAAAGTCAACAAAAAGTTGACTAGCTTACATGAAAAATATGATAAGTTGAAAATTGCATGATCATGTTGTACTTGTTTTGACTAGTCAAATTAGGCAATAACTAGAGAATCATCACTTTTGAATAAAAAGTCTTGGACCACACCAAATACATGGGCATAATAACTTCTTTTATGCATAACTTAGTTTGCTTATCAAATAGGAAATGCTTAAAATGACTTAGAATATGCATGCATGAATAGGCTAAAATTATGGCATGCGGACATTTGAAAATATCATTTGAAGAGAGCTTTGACCTAAAAGTCAACTTGAAGTATTGAATTTTTTTAGACAAAATATTTTATTCAAAAACCTTACTTCAACTTGTACTTCCAAAGTCAAACCTTACCAATAATGATGTTATCATTATTCGTGAATTCTCGTCATTTCAAACTTGGTTTGCACCAAACTTTGTAAGTGACAAATACTTCACAATAAGACGATTGCCATTCCATGACTATACTTTTCTAAGTGACGATATTACCTTGACAAATGATTGACTGTTTGTTACATGGGAGCATTATATGTTCAATGAAATCTTTAGATTGTGTAGAAATTAAAGCCCTCACTTCGAAATTCTTCGGAGCGTGCTTTGAATTTCTCTTTCTCAAAGGATCCATTACTTTAAATGTTCTCAGGTACAATGGCACGAAAGAAGAAATTAAACCCAGCACGACCCCTTTCAGGATCTTTAGCCTACATGAGTTCCACGCCAGCCTACGACAAAATGGCACGTATATGGAGAGACAAGAAGTTCGGGCGTCTCAGGCACATTGACTGGAGTATTATGCAAGCATTAGGATTTAATAGAAGACTCGAAAGCATACTATGCTATACAGTTGATGGGCAGCAGTTTGAATCCTTCAAGAGATTATTTAGCATCGATGAGCCAATATATGTGGAGATGGTTACGAAGTTTATGACCACCTTCAGATTTCAGCAGAGATAGAAAATTGAAGATTGTTCAATCTCGTTTTAGTACATGGGCAATCCGCACACTTTATCACTCGCCCAGTTCTCGCTCCATCTAGACTTATACACATCTATGGAGATACAATCGCCTCTGTTCACCACTGGAGCCACCTCTGTTTCTGTCGCAACCACTTACCCTGAAGTATGGAGTCAATGGTCGCCTACACCATACTTCTCGGGTATTAAGGCAACCCGACTCAAGGATCCAGTTCTTCAGATTCTTCACAAGCTCATAGCTTGTTCATTTGATGGGAAACATACTACCAGCGGACGAGTTTCTGGATTTGATGTCGCTCTCATGGCAAGCATTCTCGAGAAGAGAAACATACAGGTTACTTATCTAGTTGCTCAGAGACTTCTACAAGAAAAAGATTTTGGCAAGAAAAGATCATATTTGGGCGCAGTGATTACTAGATTGATCCGAAAGATGGCATTACTTCGGACATCCGATGTTGAAAGATTTAAATCAGGGTGGAGCTCTAAGCCACTCGACTACCAGTTTCTTAGGAGTATGGAAATACTCCGTGTCACGAGAGATGGTGCTGTTTACATCAAAGCACGGGCAGCAGATCCTGGCAGTGTTGACATGTTGATACCAGACCTGATTCTGCCAAAGGAAACAAAGAAAAGGAAACGCCAGCAAGGACCTAGTGATTTAGATACGGATGACGATGATACTGAAGATGAGGATGACAATGATAAGGATGATGATGATGACATCCCATCACCACCACCAGTGATGCCACCACATACTAGGACAGGACCTTCTACTCCTGCCCCAAGACCGCGAGTGCCCACATACATCTACCACTACGGGGCACCTCCAGGCCCAGATTACTGGTATTGGTCTATGCAGATGCAAACCAGGATCTATGCAGCATTGAGACAGCAGGTAGCTGGTATGCCCATGACTCCACTACCACACCTACCATGTGGAATGGGCCGAGCACCACCGCACTTATATCCACCTGCAGCTCCTATTCCAACACCTCGACCACCACCCGGCCGTGGGCATGTTATACCACCTCGGATCATCATTCCTAGACCACAGCCACCTCCAGTATAGATCCCAGTCACTAGACAGACTATTCCATCAGTTGTTGGGTCATTTAGAGTACACACATCGAGAGGCAGCAGAACATCTAGAGTATATGCACGGACTGTCACAATTCAGAGCCCAGGACTGGCAGACATACCATCCCTTCAGCTACTATACCTGTGCCGATCTCATCTCACAGACAGACAGATCTCTTCCAAGACAACACACACCAAGGATCAGCCATGTTCCCATTCGACAGCTTCGAAATACCATCCGGGCCACTAATCGATCAGCTAGTAGATCAAGGAGCTTTTACAATCGGTATGCCAGAAGAAGAAGCTGTCCATGATGCATCAAATGAAGGCACCAACGATCAACATGATGACTCTTCATCAGACGAGACCTCTCCTGGACCTACCACATCTACTGCAGCAGTATGATCATCGGCAGAGCAATGGATTGCCCCACTTTCTGACTTCTCTCTACTTTCTACCAAAACTCTATTTACTATATTATTATTGTCTGTATTGATGTACGATTGATGCTTCGACATCACATCTATCTATTTACTATATAGTGGTCACGACGCGAACTAGAATCGACCAGGATTCCTTGTTTTGCAAGTTTTGCACTTTCTATATATTGTAACTGATATCGCTCAATTTGTATATATTTATCTCTAGCGATATCATTGTTTTTTTACTTGTTTTTAGTCAATTTCATGAACTTTTGATACTTATTAGGTTGGAAATTGATCTCAGGTACAATTGATGAAGAAATGGTGCAAGGAGCTCGAATGGTGAAGATTTAGAGTCAAATTCTGGAAACGTGTGAAAAATGCAAGAAAATCACTGTACGCGATTCGGTACACGATCGCGTAGCCCCTCCGTAATTGCGTACGTTCCAAAGAAATCACCACATAAGCTCTCCAGCACAAAGTACACGTACGCGTAAAGGTTACATGATCCTGTAAACGCAGAGAGTATGCGATCGCGTAAGGTGTAGTAGGTCGCGTACGTTACAGAGCAATCATCATAGATGATACCAAGAGTAAAGAACATGATCGCGTGAAGATCAAGTGGATCGCGTACAGAAGCTGAGTACACGATCACGTACCTGCAGCTGGATCGAGTAGTTTGGCGGTCTGTAGCAGATTTTCGGAAATAGTATAAATACGAATCTTGAGTTTTCTAAACCTAACTTTGGATACACAAAACGGCCAAGGGCGAATTTGAGAGCACTTTTGAAGGATTTTTCATCACTTCGAAGATCTTTAATCACGCTTAATCATTCGGTTACGAGGAATCACCATTACATCATTGTAATCATTCGGTGAAGGGTTTATTGTTTCGTTATGTATTAAACTTTACACCTTTTAATATTGTATGAGTCAAACTTTGAAAACTTCTATTGTATATATTGAACTTGTAAATTTTGTCTATTGTATGTAAACTTTCCTTTTTTGGTAAGACTAAAATAGGAAATTTTCCTTTTTTGACTTTACCCAAAAAGGAATTTATACATACAATAAATTCAATACATACAATAGAACAAATGAAAGTATGTCTCATACAATAGTAAAAAGTGTAAAGTTTAATACATAACGAAACAATAAACCCTTCGGTTAACAATATTTATTTAATAAATCAGGTTTTCTTCGATTTTAATTGTTAATCTTGATTGTTCTAGCTTAGTCATGAGTAGCTAAATACTTATACACTTGCTTGGATGAAATAACTAGTGATTAGGGGTATAATCCTTTAAGTTTATGTTAATTTAATTTACGTTTAGTCGAAACCCTTAAGTATTTGAGTTTAAATGAATTGTTGAAGCTTGTTGGTGAATTGATTAGTGATCATATAAATATATATATAGCGAATGTTCTTAACATAATTTAATTCATTACAATTGTATGTTTATGTATGATTGTTAATTGATCGCGAACGCGGATATTATATATGTTAGAAAACTAAACTTAGATGTATAAGATAGTGATTTTGGCGAACGTCTTTCACTAGATTAAATTCTAAGTTAGTAAATTGAAATTAAGGTGTAGGAGATAGCGTACATTTATCCTAGCTTAACTAAGTTTACAAATACAACGTTATATAAACCGGTTTTAAAAATACCTCGAATTCATTAGTGAAATAATCCAAGCGAGTGTCGTTTTTAATATCTGACAAAGTTATTTCTCAAATTGATTCTTCAGAATTCACTTTCCTGCATTTTAATTTTAATTAGTTTGTTAAGCATCGTGACAACTCGGTCACAAAACCTCCACATTTACTTATTTGTTTAGATTAATAGTATTTTAATTACAACTCTGAAATACACATTCCTTGTAGATGGAGCATGGACTTACTATAGCTATACTATACACGATAGGGTATACTTACCTAGTTATGTAATAGTTAGTTGCAGTATTTCTTTATTTATTTTTATAACTAGATTTTACTTATCAGTAACCCCTATGTATTGTAAACCATTTGGTACAAAAATTATAGTGAAAAGTTTCTCGGTTTGGCCCCATGGACTAAACTAATCTCCAAGTTAGATATTGGATATAACCACATTATTAATCTTGTTTGCTTGTTTAATTGTTTAGTGAGCGATTTGTCTATCCATATATTGTTTGTGGGTGTAACGCATTTACACGAGTGTTTGTTGTGTTTACTTTTTGCTAACAATAGGTTGTTGTTAGTTGAATGTTTCCATTGCAAATTCCAAACATCCCTTTCACCAAACTCTTTCACAAACCAATATAATATACTCACTTTCGCACTTTTGGGCGTCATTGTTACCCTTAAACTTTCTCACAACACAAGTTAGCTCCTCGTACCACTCCCTGCATATTTCTTGGCTATCGAATCAACAACCACGGATATCGGTGCCTTGATCTCAATACTAAGAATTAAAGTCATATTTTTCCTCATGCCACCTTTGACGAGTCATCCTTTCCATTTGCTTCATTCTTTTCTACTAAAGCTCCTTCTTATGAATTTTGATCTTTAACTCGCAACTCGATTCAACTTGTAAGAGTCATTATTTTACAATAAATATATATTTATATGTATATGCATATTTTTGTTTTAGAGTTTGTTCTTAAAAGATGTAAAATATGGTGAGAGTCGACGGTGAAGTTGTTGAGCGGTAGTCAAAACAAAGTCTTAACTTAAATTAGATTATAATCATTTCTTCTTTTATTTTGTCATTTTATTTTTTTGTATTAAACTACACTAAAAGTTTATTTGATTTTTCTGACTTGTAAGAGTCAATAAATGACTCATAAGAGTCAACGTAATTTAAGAGTCGGGATCCGAGTCGTCCCGCTTTTTGAAAATTTGACTCGACTCGTGACAACAAGAGTCTAACAACTATGCAATTTCGCATATTTATTTCGATCTTTATTTTTTCTTTTTTTTCTTTTTTTTCTTGATAACTACTTACTTTTTCTTTTTCTTTTCTCTTGATATTTCCTTACAAATATTACAAATCAAAATCAAGATTGCAAAACCTTCAATTTAATGAACAGTTTCTAGTTCTTTGTACATAATAAAACCTAAAACTAATTAAATATATTACCTTCCTATCCAAAACCAAATCTGAATTTATCAGCAACAAATTATGAACCTAACCTTGAGACCCAAACAAACACAAATATATCTTAAATCCAAAACTTCAAGAACATAATCCAACAAAAACAAAGAAAGCCTGAATTTCGATTTCAAAACCTAGTATGTTTTAGTGTTTGATGGATACAAAATGTTTTGCTTCTGTTTTCTGGTTCTCCTGTAAATATAATATTGGCACTCTGAACAGCAAAGAATTCATGTATTCCACAAATCGCAAACTTTGATGTTCTGAAAAACCATGTGTACATTAATGGTTTTTGTGTAAAGAGGTCTAGAAACGAATAATTTATTTTGACTATGTAGCTTATGTCTTGAGAAAAATTGCTTCAGAGAGACATAGCTTTTTAAGCTTGAATCTGATCTACATGAGCTAGTAGATCCAAAGACTTCCCAAGACTTAAATGGGAGAGAGCTAGAACTGCATATTTATTTGATCAAGATTTAAAGATGTTTACATTCCTTGATACCTCTTTCGGTCATGGTGACAGTTTTTTTGTATGATAGAGCTTACAAGTTTTCTTCGCTCTGAATCAATTTTATACAATACTAAAATATACTGATGAGTAATATGTAACCGAGAACAGACTAATGTGTTATTGGTTCACAAGAAAGAATATAGAATCATCTGGAATGACTTGGAGAACCATCTTGGATGTGCCTTTTGTTGATGTGTAAAGTTATATGGATGATACGTGCGACATTATATGAATGACACGCCATTGTAAGTACAATCCAATACATAATATAGAGATTATTGAAAGTTTGATACACACAATGTAAACGTTCTGTGTCACACCCCGTCTAAAGCGGAAACAACGGGATACGACACGCGACTAGATCATAACACATTGATATAATAGAACGACACTAAATGCAATTCAACAACGTGTTATGATATCCCCCAACACAAAGGTGACTTTTGCCGCGGTCAATCAATAACCCGAGTACATAGTCTGATATAGATAAGAATCCAATGGTCACATAACAACTAAACATGACTGCATATGATCATCGTTCATTCCACTAAGTCTCAATGCAACCTAAAAGTCTTGCTAAAGCCACTATCCTCAAGCTCCTTAGTTCACTATTTTGTTTACCTGAAAAGTAATGCTCAAAAACGTCAACACATAGGTTGGTGAGTTTCGTAGGTTTGAAACAACACACAAAAATATAAACTTTTGCTGTGATAATAATAAGTTAGGACAATGCATATAGAAATGGCACACAAGTGAAATAATACAACCAACAATCCACAAACTGTCATCACCCCACGAAGGAGTATGACCCAACCAAATCATGCGTATGCGGTAGCTACCCATAAATGACCTTCAATGTACACCTAAGCATACATTAGGTACTTACCCTCGAAAGAGTAAGGCCTTTGATAAAAACACCCGAATCATGACCTTCAATGTATACCAACAGTACATATTAGGTACTTACCCTCGAAAGAGTAAGGCCTTTGATAAAAATGAATCCCACAACCAATGCATATAAGTCACACAGTGTCACACATTTCAAGCATATGTCCAAAATGAAAATGAATACGTTTCACAGCATAAAACAATTGATAAAACATGTGAGCATACTTTTCCCCCAATTTGAAAATAAGTAAATGAAAACGGGGTCACGAAAACTCACCTTGATCAACAAGGCATATCACGTCCTCAAATATATCCACGAAATCGACACGTCAATCTACAAGTCAAATGTGTATAGGTCACAATCTAGACAAGGCTATACCCTTCCATTGTATCCTATAATGATGTTCCATTTCATCTCTAGCTAGTCGATTGATCGAGTTCAACCTATTTAACCACTTTTTAAACCATTTGAATATTAATACTGCTAAAACCAAAATAAAAATTTATTTCATCTAAACTCTTTATTAGTAACTAAAAGTTTGTGATTTACATAGTAATACTAATCAAACTTCAATGAAGACACTTTTAGTTTTAGTCTAGTAAAGACAGTTCCCTCGGCCCAGATGATTTAAATAAAAATCATATAGATTTGACCCTTTCATTATTAATATATGCAAATCGGTTTATATTTTAATGACAATGACAACATTTTTAGTCCACCAATTCTTTTACGCAAAAAAACCCTTTAATAAAAAAATATCTACATTCAAATGAAAGCACAAGAAATTCAAATATAAATTGATGTCCTATCGGTAATTAATAAGCTTTAGATTAAAGGATGGATTAAGAAAAAGCTAAACCAATGGATTAGACCATTGGTCCCCTCAAATAACGTGAATAAAAACAATATAGCATCTTCTTGTATTAAAAGACTTTCTTTTTAAATCATCATACTAACAATCCATAAACTAATTAACATCACTAGAACATTTTGTATACATGTACGTTTTCCGAAAACAAAAAAAACTCCTTTAGTCTTCTTAGTAAGCTTCAAAATCATTTGGTTTGGTTTCAATAATTATCTCACAAACATGTATACACATTTAGATAAGATTTAACCGTAAACCTTATCGAACCCGATGACGCATATTTTAGCAGCCATCGTTGCATCTTAAAAGATTAATCAATCGACTAGTATGATCTTAGTTGTAACAAAGCATAACACTCTAAATCTATAACAGTATTACCTTAGTTCGTGACCGTAATCGAGACCTAAATTTCAAACGTGAATTTCACCGCAAGCCCCACTCTCGCCTTCGCTCACTCTTCTTCTCAAATCTTAAATATTATATTTTTCGTTTAGGTTAAGTAAAAGTGAGGAGCGGCCATCGAGTATGTAATCGAAAAATCTACCGAATTTCATGGCAAGATAGGATTAAATACGTGGGATACGTATCCTTTCCTAAGTAGTTTACTCGTTTTTCCTTTTCTTTTTTTTTTTAAATTCCCAACGTTGACCTCCACATTAATAAGGTTCCAATCCTTTCATTATTTTAATTATATAATCATTGGCCCTCTAATCTCTCTAATATAATGCAATACGTAAAGTGTCCATGTGTGGTCACATAATTAGAGTCAAGATATAGAATCAGGTTATAGCAAGTACTAATTAATTCGAATAACATTTCATAATAATAAAGTGGAATGCGTTCAATTAATTCTCAATTGAATACTTAATTTAACTAATTAGGATTAAAGTTTCACCCAAATGCAGTAACAAATACTTAAATTATTAAGAATAATCAATAAAATAAATTTGTGGTCGTTACACATCTGATTGCGATGATTCTTTTTGCGTTGAATTCGATTTTTTTTTGAAAATGAAGAGATGGGTGTAATGATATTTCTAAGATGAGTCTTAATATGAGATTGCGTTTAAACATTTAAATTGCGATTACTAAAGCGTTTTGGTGACGGTTATCACAGTATCCCCCCGTTAGAAGAATTTCGTCCCAAAATTCAGTTGGAACTAATACTGACAACCTTGAGATTTTATATTTGCTTCTCATAAAAGTTCAAATATGAAAAGTTGTTTTATTGTAGTAAGGGGTTCTTACCAAAAAGGTAGTACATTGTTAGAAGTAATGATGGTAATACGTGAGATATGCATCCCGTACCTGTTGCGTGATTAGTTTTCATGGTTTTGCACTATACTTTTTTTTTTTTTTTTTTTGCGGGGCAACCCATACCGATGGCTCACAAATACTAGACTTGTAGTTGAATTATAGGTGGATTTTAGGTGCAGAAGGATAGACAATTATTAAGGAATGATCTTGACCAAATAAGTGAAATATATTTGTTCTTTAAGCAAGCGTACAGATTGTTGATTCTACACTCTATGAGTTTCCCATATTGAGAATAGTGTTTAACGCGGGATAATCAAGATTAGATTCGACTCATCGTATCAAAATTTAGGCTACATGAAAATGAGTCTCATCATATTTTTTTTTTAACTTTTTTTTTTTTTTAATTTGTCTTACGTATAATATACATTTATCTCAAGTTTAATTTCTTAGGGATTTAAGTGAGTTTGTTGATTGCTAAATATGTCGTGTTTTGGTTGTTGGTTCCATTTTTTTTTTATTCGTATGTGGAGGTAACAATATATACGCAAAGGTTATGTTGCCATGAGAGACCAGTCCACAATATCACGAAAGAAAGAAAAGTTCATAGTACAAAAGTATTCCCTTAAGAGATTAATTATAAGAGTTTATTTCTATGAGAAATGAATAAGTGTGTACTTAAATTTTATTCTAAAATCTAAGGGCTTGGGTTTGGGATTAAACTCATAGTATACGTTTCTCTCGCATCGGTATCTTTTCATTATAAGAATAAAGAAATATCTTAGGGGTAGATGTTGGTAGGGTTGTATCAAATCACGTGAATCGTTGTGTCTAGGAATTACATCATCAAATTTTCTATTATTATTATTATTTTTAGCAAGTTTCAAACAAGTATATACCGCTTTCGCTCGTGCAGTTGGGTTTTTTTTTTTTTAAAAAAAAGTTGTCATAATAAGTGGTAGATCGGTTTGAAGAAATATAATGTTTAACCCATGTTTCAGTGACATTTTGATGTCGAGTAACAATTCGAGTTCACTTGGGTTATGAAAGCAGGTTTGTTTCTTTGGATTAGAATAGTCGTATTCCATGTATCGATATGGTAACACTAGGGATATATCCGCACAATACAGAGAAACTGTGAATCGAAAGAAAGAACATTATTTGAAGATATTTGTGTGTTTCATATTTGTATTTAAAGCCAACGCTCTATGTTAGATATTATGTTTCTCTTCTATCAATCAATTTATTTCGTGTATATCTCGATCCTCACTTTGAAAATGCTTTTTTTTTATTTATTAGATTTCCATATTATTTGGTTGAACATTTTGAAGCCATTAGTTAAGATATATTCATTGTTTTATTTTGTACGAATTAGAAGTGAACCATTCCCATGTTAGTACCCAATATAGAATAGGACACGTTAGTTTATTTAACGTGCCAGCAAACGAATTCCTCATGACTTTCCCTTGTTCATTAATATTTTCGTCGGTGAGCTTATACCTTATGTTTTCAATTGTTATGAAAGCCTTTTTTTTTTGTTTCTCTTGATTTAATTGTAACCAAATGTTATCCTCGATGAAGTTCTTGACCTCAAATGGTTCTAGAAAGTAGATTTACTTGTCAATCGCGAATTCAACGTCTGTCTTGTTATTTGTGCCTATCGTAGTATAGTTTCAACCAAAATTTTCTTCAAATTTTATACGAACCTTATGAGTAAATTTTCCCTTTGAGAACTTACATGGTGATATGTTATATAGAGATGTGAAATGCATTACAAAGTTTGAGAGTATTAAATTTTTAGTTATAAAAACATTAAAAGCAGTAGAGGTTATTATAATATGTTGTTCTAATTATATATAAAAAAATATTGGATATTGGATGTTGTAACTGAGTTCGTACGTAGTAGATCCTGAAGTTTATTTACAACTTATATGTATCAAATAACATTAATGTACTCGCGCAATGCAGCTGCAATGTCTTTAAATGAGAAACTTGATAACGTTACTTTGCATCTTATAATTTTTAAATTTTTATGTAGCGTTTTGATGATTTTTGTGGTGATCCAAATACAATGGTAAGGAAAATGATAAATGTATAAGCGGATTAATTCAAATGGAAATGAGCTAAAAATTAAAAGCGAAATGTTTAAGTTTTTAAGGTTATTTAATAATCTAATTAATTACGATTGGTTGAATTTGAGAGTCATAACCGTGTCTTCAATTTCCAATAACTTAGCTAGTTGCATCCATATTATGACCTTTAGAAATACTTTTGATCGGACCAAGTTACGGTCATCATGTGGCGGAGAAAATTTCGCGCAATTGTGTCTTAGATTGAATTTAAGTTCTTATAGCATTTGTAGTCGGAATGGTTTAAAACCAATTAAGGTTAGAATATATGTTACTAATGGTCAAATTGAGTTATGTTTTAAATGTATAATGGAGAATTAGGGCCTTCGACATATGAAGATAGATTTGTAAGTCAATGCGGAGAACCAAATGTATGTCCAACATGTAATGAAATTTCGGGCTAACTTGCGGATGGGAATTGAAAATTTCGTTGTGAGGATAAAAACAGCCCAACGGGTAAATGTATCACCGAATAGAAAAGCAAAGATCATTGCATGATATGAAGTGTACGTGTACGTGGTCGTAGTCAGAAGTTTCAAAGGCGAATTAAGGCGTAATTATGCCTAAAGAATTTAAGGAACAGTGAGCCAAATATTTTTGTTCCAAGTGAGTAATGTCTTAATAGAGTTTTACATGGGCATTCCTTATTGATAAGATACATTATATGTGATAGTATCTTATAATAAGAAATTCTTATCATACTATCTTTTATCTTGACTTTTAAACGTTACGATTAATGGCGTTAACATTGAGTGATTTCCGCACCGTATAACTATAGAAATTTAGAGTATAACTAAAACATTATGGGCGGTTATATGAATACATTGGGGATATGAAACCAACCAACCAGCTTGATCTTTAATTGAAGATTATAATCATTTTATAGTTATTTAAGGGGGGTAGCAATTGCAAATTTGGTAGGTTACTTAATAAACTCAAATGGGAAGTTGAGTGCGATAAAGTTTAAAATTTTAGGAGATTAACTAAGAAGATGTTAAGTAGGGTCTGTATTAATTAGCATTAGCACATGACCTGATCAATGCAATGGTAAAAGCAATAACGGTAACGATGGTATTGGTGATACGTGTCAATTGAATAGAGATTGAAAGTAATTCTATGTGTTCTTTATTGATTTTGTTCCTTATAGATTAAATAAAGTCAAATTTGATTTTTATATAAAAAGAGTAATAGATTATTAGTAGGGAGTAAAATTGTTGGAAGCCTTAGTTGGAATCTGGAGTAGAAATTCGATCGGGATAATATAGTGATTTCCTTTGATTGAATCAAAATTGAGACATTCGACTTTTTACTTAAAGGGACATTTTGGGGGTTTTTTTTTTTTTTTCATAGGACATGGGTACGATTTAAAGCTAAACGGGAATTGCTTTATAAGTGTTTTAGATATGTGAAAATCCTCCACATAAGTTAGGGATGACAATGAGATATCTACTTGTCAATATTTATTTAATTTCATCATTCTTCCCCTAGAAAATTTATTATTTAGTCTTCTCATATTCTATCATTTTAAATCAACGTTTGGCGTACCATGTAAGAAAGGACATCGCATATAGTACTCAATTCGATTTGTTTAATTCGTTTCGGGTGCAGTATAGTGTGAACTTAACGTTCTAAAATATATTTTTTTGTTTATTTCCATTTTAATTCTCTCAAAAGTGTGAACATCGTGCTCACACAGATGCTCGTTTTTATGTAACCTGAGATTATCTCACCTTATGATGTCATAATTACATTTGATATACATTTTTCATTTGATTTTTGATTCGTTTGGTACCCAAGTAGCATATAAGCCACATGGTTTATTACTGTTCATTGGAAGGATTCTTGATTTCAAGTTTTATTGTTTTTGATGCTCAAACATCGATTCATACAACATGGTCACGTGACTTGCTAATGTAGGATATATTTACAATACGTGGGCCCCCGTATTCTAAATATATCCTAAATTAATTTCCTCACTACCAGCGTTGTATGTCACAATGTATATTGAGTATGTTAATTAGTATATAGTTCACAGTAGTAAATTTCGAGGGCATAATTTGTTTAAGGGATGTAAAGAGTATACACGGCATGATGTGCGGTAATTTAATATGAATGAGATCGAAAGTCGATGTTACGAGCAAATAGATACATGTATATTTATGCACACATAGTTCCTAGTATGTAAACTATATGAAGGTTCTTAGTTTATAGTCTAGGTCATGTATTCCACCTAGTTCTCTATAAACAATGGCTCTGATACCAATCCGTCACACCCCGTCTAAAGCGGAAACAACGGGATACGACACGCGACTAGATCATAACACATTGATATAATAGAACGACACTAAATGCAATTCAACAACGTGTTATGATATCCCCCAACACAAAGGTGTGACACTCCTCCAAATTAGGTATATAATTATACTTAATTACATGCATTTCTTACGCTAATTCTCTGCGATTGTGTTAACATAAACTTTTGATGTGATGTGAGCCTAGCGAGCCCAAATCAATATTACATGAAGTATTACATAAATTGTAATTTATAAAAATTACGCGATTATTAGCTGAAAAGTTACCAAATACGCCCGAATAAATGCGACAGAAATAAATAACGAAAGTTGGTGACAAAATATATAATTAATAATTCAATTATTAATTACGAGTATTTATATACCTATAACATATGGGAAAAGTGATCAAATAAACGTTTTATATAAAACGTGTCTCGAAGCGAACAGAAATAATTCTAAAACGCACATACGAAGTCAAATCATAAAAATTCCAATTTTGTGATCCATTTGAAAGTAAATAGAACATTACCTCAAAATATGAAATCCGAACTTAACCGAAATTTGACGCCCAAATGAATGCGCGCAGTAAAATGTACAAAAATGTACAACTGTCAAAAATAATGATAACCTCATTATTCTGAAAGTATATTACGAACCAGGAGAACACCTACAAAATGAAAATATAAAAAGTTATATTTTATATTGCTACAATTATACCCGTACTCGAAATTGAGGTACCAAAAATGGCAACTAACATCAATAATGCAGGAGACCAATTGTTTTTAAAACCATACTCCCTCCCCATTTCTTTCTTCTGATCATCAACACACACACACCATATTCATCATCATCAATCCATTTCTTTTTCACAAAAATTTAACAAGATCAGAAGTGTAACAACATCAGGAAGTGGAAGTAGAACACCAAGGCCAGGAGCATCAAACTCATCATCATATCCATCGTCCTTCATTTTCATTTGCTTCTCATTGTAAGGAAAACACTCACTCTTTGATTTCATTGCTTAAAATTCGTTATATAACATGTAGATACACCATAATCTAAACACATAACTTGATAGATTGATGATTTTGTTGACGAACACGAAATGGGTTTTATGAACCCAAAACTTGAATCCATAAATTGCATATATAGAAGTTGTTATAAAAGTGATATAACGATGTATATTGAAGATGCTAAGCACCTAAGTACTAGTACCATTCAAAATCTAGCGAAAACATGTTGCGATTTCGAGTTTCGTACTGAAAAATTTAGGCAGAGCGCTGGCCTGGAGTACTAAGCCGATCGGTTGGATCAAAGCCGAACGGCTGTCAAGTAAAAGCCGATCGGCTGGCTGCTAATCCGTGGGCTGGGCTAAGTTTTGTTGGATCGAATTAGATAATGGGCCAAACAAATGGACTGGGCCGAGGAGATGAAACCGATCGGCTGGACCAAGCCGATCGGCTGGGCGGTGAGCCGAACGGCTAAACGGTCTGGGCCTGGTATGTTGGGCCTGAGCTGTTGGGTTGGACCGAATGGTTAATGAATCTTATGTTTAAACTTAAATGGGCCGGGTCATATAAACTAGATAACGGGCTAAACATTTGGACTCGGAAACGAATAATGGGCTTGGATTGGGCCGAGGCACAAAGCCGAACGGCTTATGGACAAGCCGAACGGCTGGCCAAGCCGAACGGCTGGCCAAGCCGAACGGCTGGCCCAAGCCGATCGGCTGGGCTGGGCTGCAGACTGAGCTTTAGTCGCGAACTGGGCCGGACGTTTCTTGGGCTGAGACTTTGGGCTTGGACCGAGAACCTTAAAAACAAATGAGTTAAATTAAATAAACGGATTTTGTAATGTATCCGAAAACTCAAGTTAACAAACGATAGGTATGTATATGTAACATGACATACAAAAGGTGTATATATATATATATATATATATATATATATATATATATACGACAATTGAAAGGTAACAAACATATGTGTATACCTACGAATGTAGAACGAACCTATTTGGTATATATACACATTTGGGACGAGACGCATATTATATGGGACAAATAAGACTAGTGAATTTGAAACTAAAACGACAAACAATATACATAAATGATATATATATATATATAAGTATATATGTATATATGCTTACACATTCGAATGATTCGACAAACAAACGTAACTTGGAAAATATTATTATCTTCAACAACAAACATCAACGATTTGCACAAACTTAAGAAATTGATAATTTCTTCAAACAAACAAACTATTAACGTAAGTAAACTATGTACTTATGGTTGATACAATATTGTGTATAGGTTGACTACGTTTGGGCTACATTACCATATCTCGCTAGCATTCACATCCGAGCACTTACTGTGAGTTCACAAACCCCTTTTCACTGTTTTAATGCTTTTAAAACTCGGGGTGGAAAACATAGAAATCGTATGTATAACTGCATGCCACACTGATTTAAATACTGTATGTATTTGCTTGACTGGTTTATGAAAGGGTATTTCATACATGACTGTTTGTGAAAGGGTATTTCACACAACTACTTGAACTGCTATTTATGAAATGTTTTCATACTATTTTGGGAATTTAGACAAC
This sequence comes from Helichrysum umbraculigerum, assembly GCA_949592205.1. Lineage (NCBI taxonomy): Eukaryota > Viridiplantae > Streptophyta > Magnoliopsida > Asterales > Asteraceae > Helichrysum > Helichrysum umbraculigerum. The sequence goes on along the minus strand of CATIUR010000005.1, from coordinate 155,240,257 downwards.
GCATCTTGGTACGGATCTAGGCTGAACGATGTAGTGCATAAAAGACCTTATGGCTACAGACTATAACCATTAGCTAGGTGACTCTAGCCAGTGAGTATATGGATAGTACTATCGCCGTGACGACCCTCCTACGAATTTGGGAGCGTATACTTAATTGTCCAGCATGGCAAATAACAACAGATTAGGGTTGTGGTTTGGTTATAGGGTTAGATCGGGTTACCTTACTTGACAGGTTTAGCTCACCTTTCAAGGGATCACCGTCTAAATATTCCCATACACAAAACTACTGTTTAGGAAGTGATTTCCTACGTATACTATATTGGAAATGTTAATCTTGATTTAGGTTAACCTGTGTTTCCTACTGATAACTGATTTGGGGAAATGTTAATTGTTAATAACTGTTAGTCCCTGTTTAACTTAATAAACAATCTTACTTAATAAGCCTTGAATATATTATTGAGAAGTTGCGGAATCACACTCAATAATATTAAGAAGATCAATGAATATTAATTAATTTAATGAACACAATAAGATACCGAAAGCTTCAATCTTATTAATGATATAAGACGAATACACTTGATGTATTAGGGTTACAGAAAACCTTGAAGCTGCGCAACAACCATTAACCTATCTAGGTCTAAAGGATCTCTATTTATAACATATAGAGTCCTATACAATCTCCTACAAATATGGAATAAAATAACTTCCATAACCGACTCATACTTATCACAAAATCATAAACATTTTTAACTACCATTCTGATGTAAACAGTTGTAACTGTTTCAATTGTAATATACGACTAAGTACAAATATATAATCAGTGTTAACTGTTTCATATATAACTAACAGTTACTAATACATAAGCAGTTTTAACTACTTACAGACACATAACTATCAGTTGTAATCTATCTTCAATCAGTTGTAACACTTGTCTTCTCTTCAGTTTTCTTCTATCAGTTGTAACTTCATAAAGACAGTTTTAACCTTCAAAGCAAACAGTTTTAATCACTTATACTCTGTCTTCTCATCAGAACTTCAACTCAGACCTGAAACAGTTTTGACCCAACAATCTCCCCCTAAACTTAATCTGTCCTTCACAGCATTAAGTTTCTTCTAATCCTCCATTATAAGCTTCACAAAATTCTTTCAAAACTGTTAGTCATTTCTTCTCTTCTTCCTATCAATCTCCTCCTTCTTATGAATCTGATTCAGCACCATATATACCAATTCCAGAGCTACATCATCTAAAACTGCAGCTTGTAGCCTTGCATTTCTCAAACCCATCAAAAATCTCAGATTGATATCATAAAATCTATCTGTCAATAACCACATAAACACTGCATCCTCCATAACAATCTGATGTACTCCAGGTTTGGCATGATAAATCCAATTTCTGACCTTGCTAAAAGTAGCAAACTGAAATGGAAACTCTTCTGGCTCAAACATAGCTTTAATCCAATGCCATGTAACTTTTTCAACCAGATTATCAAACCTTTTCAAATCTAAATTCTTTTCCATCCCAATCTCATACATTCTCACCAAATCAGTCCTACTAATTCTCTTTATCAAATCCCTAAAAGATCTCCACCAAGATATATTTCCATCTGCTCTTTCAACTTTAATCTTGTGAATCTTAACAGGATTGACAAATTGCTCTATAGACCAATCAATGATACCAGGTAATTCAACATTAATTACCTCAGATTCCATAGGCTGTAACAAAATAAACTCTTTCAATTCATCAATATTCCTTTCTCTATCAGGAATTTCATCTAACTCTCTCTTCTTTTGCTCAAGTTCATCTTTCCTCCTCTTCTCAGCTTCTATCTTTTCTCTTTTTTCTTTTTCTTCCTTTTCTTTCAATTTTCTTTCTTTTTCAGCCTCTTTCTTTTCCTTTTCAACTTCCTGCTTTTTCTTCTCAGCTTCTTTCTTTTCTCTTTGTTTCTTTTCAATCACATCAGGATTCAACTCATCTTTATCCCATAACTCCTGCAGTCTCTCTAAACTCATCTGTTTCAATGCATTCAAAGGAATATACCCACCTTTCAACTTAGCAATCAAGTTCTTCTTCATTTGAGCTTTTGTTGGTGGTTTTGCAGCTTTTTTCTTTCTTGCTTCCTCTGCTTTCTTTTTCTTAACCTGCTCCACAAGATATTCAATATCATCCTGTCTCTGTTCTTTCAATAAATATTCATCCCACTCTGCCACTTGCTCTTTTGTCATTTTCACAAACTTTCCTTCCTCAATCTCAACATCAATCAATCCCTCTGCATTTAACTCAGCCTGTAACCTTTGAGCATACTCAATATCATGAGCAGTTACTTCTGGTGGCACTGGTTTTTGCTTTTTCTTCTTTGGTTCTTCTACCAGTTTTCCCTTGCCTTTATCTTTTGGATCAATCTTTGGCAATTCTTTCTGTTGAACAGGAACAGCAGCAGGTTCTCTAATTTGAAATCCAGGCAAAGATGGTTGTTGTGTAGATTTCTTCTTTGGAGTTTCAACATTCTTTCCTGTACCAGTCATCTTAGCAGTTTTAACTGGAATGCTCTTCTTCCTAGTCTTTTCAATTTGTTGAGCATCAGTTTTAACATCAGTCTTTACTTCTTCTTTTTCAACTGCTATCTCAGGTTTACTCACCTCTTCACCATCATCCTCATCAATCTTTAACTCCTCAGTCTTATCATCCAAATTAACCTCTACAGTCTGCTCCACTGACCCAACAACCTCAGTATGTTCAGAATTATTTTCATCTGCCACTGGGTCATTCATCTATGTTTCCACTGTTTCATACACTGACTCATTAACCTCTGGCTCAGTAGGTGGTGTTGGAGGTGTATGCACAAATTCATCATCCACTGGTTGTTCCATTTCAATCTCTTCATCAACTTTTTCATCATCAGACACAACCTTATCATTCTCATTCCTCTTATCACCCAAATTTGTCCAGACCTTCTCCCCCTTTTTGAAAGCATTTTGTTTAAAATTATAAGTCTCCTCAGGTTCTGAAGTATCATGAACCACATATTTTCTCCCTTTCTTCAAACATTTAATAACAATCCTCTCTAACTGCTTCACTTTCCTCTGCAACTGAGTAATAACTTCATCCTTAGCCTTATTCTTCTTCATCTCTTGTACAAACTCAGCCCATACATAATCAACCATTTTCGTCAATTCCAAGTTAGTTCTAGCCTCAACACCTTCAGGATGTGAATCCTTTGGTGAATCATTGACATCATCAAACTCTGACTCATGCCTAGCATGATCATCAAAGTCCCCTTGGTTCTTGGTACTGGGACCACTAGGATCATCTACAGGTGTAGAATCATGTCCATGTGTTGCCTCTGATTGGGTCTTATTAATGTTACTTCTGTCCTGCTCTGCCAGTGGGCTAGAAGCAGTAGAAGCAGCCCTCTCAGAATGATCATCCTCCTCCTCATTGATCATCTGTTGTGATGAATCATTTGTCTGAGACATCTGAGCAGCAGCAGCCTCAGATGCCTGTTTTTTAGCCTTTTTGGCTTTAGTAGGTTTAGCTGTTGTGGTCCCTTGTTTTCTCTTAGTACCCCCAACTACTGTGGGTTGAGAAGTGGTGGGTGGAACCATTCTCTCAGTAGTTGGTTCAGCTTCAGTTGGTAGTACTGATGCTGTGGTGGAAGGTGCAGGAAGCATTGTAGAAAATAATGCTGTAACCTTCCCAGAAAATTTAGTATCTCTCTTCATATTTACAAAAACTTTTGGTTTAAAAGAGACAATACCAATAATCTTTTCAAGTGCAGTTATATTAGGAATTTGTTCATTTAAGAACAACTGCACAAAACGTGGATACATCAAAAACTTAATCTTTGGCTGCTCAATGTTTCTAAGCATACCAGAGAATATCAGATTTGAAAAATTAAACCTTTGACCAGTTGCAAGACAAGCAATTGCATAAGCAATGTTGCTTCCAAACTGCTCAAAAGATGATCTCTTAGATGATAAGCAGTGTAAAATTGTATGTATTAAAAATCTCCACTGATGAGAAAATAAGGTTTTCTGAAAAGTAAAAATTTCAAAAGAACCCTCATAACCCATCAATCGTAAAGTATCATACATAACAGTATCCTCTAAAGAAGATATACCTGCCTCATCATCTAGATGTAATGAAGCTCTAACAGTAGCTTCTGTGATTACAACACGTGTATCCATAACTTCTAAAACGATTCTTTTAATCCCCTGTTCCTCTTCTATTGATGCATTCACCCAGAAATTGTTGATATGATCGTGAGATATTCTGGGTGCTACAGTGAGAGCATGACGAATATGTGAAGCACGAAGGAAATCAATGATTTCCACATACTCGTTTGCCTCTACAGGTTTCATTAAGAATGCAATCATATTGTGATCTTTTCCAATCGGTAGTTGAACAGTAGACGAAGTCGATGCCATGATAAGAAATCAAGTAATCGAGAAGAATCGAAGATGATTTTACAGAATCGAAAATCAATGAGACTAAGCGCAGTTGTTTGTATGTGTAATTTTAAAAGCGTAATGAGAAACCCTAAGTGTTGAGAGTTAAGTACTGAAATTAAATCAGTTGTAAGCCCTAATTTGATCAGATCCCCAATTATAACTAAAACAGTGTTAATTAAATAAAATAACACGTTCAGTGATAACTGTGAAAATAACCATCAGTGGTAATCAACACTTGGTTTCTCAAATGCATCATTTACATAATTAAGCTAGCAGTGCTAACTTGTACAAGCAGTACCAACCGACCAAGGCAGTGCTAACTTAATACAAATAGTACTTCAGTTCTAGCAAAATCATATAAACAAAGCAGTGGTTGAATTTTTTTTTTTTTTTTTTTTTTTTTTTTTTTACCGAAAGCAAACTCCACAAGCAGTAAAAACTTCATAAACACCTGCATAAGTTAGACTCCAAGACATAGCAATATAACCTGCAGTGGTAATTTCAAACAATAATACAAGTATACAGTGTTAACTATACACCAACAGTGGTGAAGTGATTATTACCACTGTTTATAATAAAAGTAAGAAACAGTGATAACGATACACATTACACACAATCAGTGTTTAATTAACAAATCAGTATTAACCCAAATTGAAATCACAGTAGATATTATTCAAAGAAGGCAGTAACAAGAGAAATAACTTATGACAAATTGATCATTCCAATACTAGTAACCAAGAATGTGAATCTGCCTACATCAAAAGCTTTTGTAAACAGATCAGCAAACTGATTATCAGTATGAACTTTCAAAATTTGAATAAGTCTTTTCTCATTACAATCTCTAATGAAATGATATCTGATTTCAATGTGCTTTGTTTTAGAATGTTTAACTGGGTTATTAATAATACTGATTGCAGAGCTATTATCAATAAAAATAGGAGTATTAAGAAAGGTAAAACCATAATCTAGCATCTGATTCTGAATCCATAGCACTTGAGCACAGCAACTTGCAGCTGCTACATATTCTGCCTCTGCTGTAGATGTAGATACAGTGGTTTGTTTCTTGCATTGCCATGAAACCAATCTTTCTCCCAAAAATTGACAACCTCCTGATGTAGATTTCCTGTCCAAATTAGCTCCTCCATAATCACTATCTGTGTAAGCTATCAGATCAAAAGAATTAAACTTTGGATACCAAAGGCCCAATTTTGATTGACCCTTCAAATATCTAAAAATTCTTTTGACTGCTAGAAGATGTGATAGCTTTGGATTAGCTTGAAATCTTGCACATAAACACACTGCAAACATGATGTCAGGCCTTGATGAAGTGAGATACATAAGAGACCCAATCATTGATCTGTAAAGATGTTCATCCACACTCTCCCCCTCAAGATCTGCATGTAATTTCTTGTTTGTCTCAACTGGTGTGCTTGCAACTTTAGCATCTTTGTACCCAAACCGATCCAGTATATCATTCACATACTTACTTTGATGAATAAAGATTCCTTCTTTCTGTTGCTTTACTTGTAGCCCCAAGAAAAATGTTAATTCCCCCATGGAGCTCATCTTGAACTTTTCATGCATCAATGATTCAAACTCCTTGCAAAGACTATCCTTTGTTGAACCAAAAATGATATCATCTACATAAACTTGAACCAGTAGTATATCATTCTTAATTCTTTTAGTAAACAAAGTTTTATCTATTGCACCCCTTTTGAATCCATTCTGCAACAGATAATCTGAAAAAGTATCATACCAGGCTCTAGGTGCTTGATGTAAGCCATAAAGAGCTTTATCCAGTTTGAAAACTTTATCAGGAAATTTAGAATCTTCAAACCCTGGTGGTTGACATACATAGACCTCTTCCTGTATAGTGCCATACAGAAAAGCACTCTTAACATCCATCTGATACACAATGAATCCCTTGAATGAAGCATAAGCCAAAAACAATCTAATTGCCTCTATCCTTGCAACAGGTGCAAAAACCTCATCATAATCAATCCCCTCTTCTTGTGAATACCCCTGTGCAACCAATCTAGTCTTGTTTTTGATCACTATACCTCTTTCATCCTTCTTGTTCTTGAAAATCCATTTAGTACCAATTGCCCTCTTCTCTTTAGGCAAATCAACCAATGTCCAAACTTCTTGAATCTTAAACTGAAGCAACTCCTCTTGCATAGCTTCAATCCAACTAGGATCTCTCAAAGCTTCAGTAACCTTCTTTGGTTCTGTTTGAGACAGAAAACAGGCAAACAAAGAAGTATTAACAGCTTCTGTATCAAGATTTACTTCTTCCTCATTTGCTGAAGCTTCAAACACCTGACTTTGATTTCTTGTTTTAACAGCTGATTCAATATCTCCTATTACATTCTCAAGTGGATGATCTTTATGAGTAATATATTTAGATGCTGCTATTTCTTGAATACTCTCCTCTAAGTTGGTAAAATTTCCTTCTTGACCAGACTCACTACTTGACACTTCTCTTGCAATTCTCTTTGACAAAGGAGTAGAACTCATCAAATGTAGATAATTCAATTGTTCCTGCTCTGTGTCAAGATGCTTTGTAGGTGTCTGATCAACATTCACACCTGCCTTTGTAGACTTCTGTACTGGACTCATATCACTGTCTTCTGTACTGTCTTCAATAACAGGTCTATCAGAATCATCAACATGAGAAAATGATGTTTCATCTGATTTTCCTGTTTCCTCATCCTGTGATGTCTTTGGTTGATCATTATCAAACACTTCTGGAGGATCAGGAGACCAAATTGGAAATAATATATATTCCAATGAATCATTCTTCTTTCCAACTGATTTTCCTGATTTTGCTCTACCTTCTTCATCACCGGTTCCTGCATTTGTACCTGCACTTGTACCTGCACTAGTATCCACATTTGTATATCTAAAAGCAGTATTAAGTGCATCAATATCAAACAGTGATTCAGGACCTTTTCCCTCAGGATTAACAGTGTTTTCATTAAAAGTAATGTGCACTGTTTCTTCTATGATTCTGGTCCTTTGATTGAATACCCTATAAGATTTACTTTGAATAGAATAACCAACAAATATTCCCTCATCAGCCTTACTCTGAAACTTACCTAAGTGATCTTTGGTATTTAAGATTGTACAAGGACACCCAAAAGATTTTAAGAAACTAACCAAAGGCTTTCTCTTAAACAACAGTTCATATGGTGTCTTGTTATGAGGCTTAACAACTAATACTCTATTCTGAACATAACAAGCTGTGCTAACTGCCTCTGCCCAAAAAGACATAGGTAGCTTTGCATCAGATAGCATGGTTCTAGCAGCCTCAATCAGTGTCCTATTCCTCCTTTCAGCTACTCCATTTTGTTGAGGAGTTCTAGGTGCACTAAATTCTCTCTTAATACCTTTAACTTCACAGAATTTATCCATCTCATGATTTTTAAGTTCTGTTCCATTATCACTTCTGATGATCTTTACTCTTTTATCCAATTGATTTTCCATCTTAGTTATAAATGATCTAAGTATTTCACCTGTCTCATCCTTTGTCCTAAGAAAGAAAACCCATGTAAATCTAGAATAATCATCAATAATCACAAGACAGTAAGACTTTTTCCCCATACTACTTATACTGGTTGGTCCAAATAAGTCCATATGCAATAAGTGTAAGGGTGTGATATTTGTGTTCACAGATTTGGACTTAAATGAGGATTTGTGTTGCTTTCCCTTTTGACAAGAAACACAATGGTCATCACATGAATAGACCTTTTCAGGCAAACCTCTAACAAGCTTGTTTTTGACAAGTTTATTAATGGTTTTGAAATTCATGTGACACATCCTCCTATGCCACAGTTCAGATTCATTCACACTTGCTTTAGAAATAAGACAGTTTAAATCAGGTTGAGGTGTCATATTTACTAAGTCACACTTATATACATTATCTTGTCTTGGAATTCTCATCAAAATCATGTTTTCTGGTATTTTGAATTCTTTGGACAAGATAAGGCATTCAGTGTCAGTAAAAAGAACTGGGTTCTTTTTATCTGTGATTTGACTCACACTTAGTAAATTATACCTCAGTTGTTCCACAAAATAAACATTATCAAAACTTAGCTTTTCACTCTGAACTGTTCCTTTCCCTGTGATCCTTCCTCCTTTTGGATTGCTTCCAAAAGCTACATATCCTCCATCAAAAGATTTAAAGTCCTGCAGCTTTTCTTTGTCTCCAGTCATGTGTCGTGAGCATCCACTATCAATATGCCATAAGCTCTTAGGCTTGCCCTGCACAAATAGTCAAAAAAGAGAATTAATTTCTCTTGGGAACCCAAACCAATTTGGCTTTGGGTTTCCCATGTGCATTCACATAATCAACTTTCTTAAAGATTATTGATTGTGAAGCACTGTTGGTATTTGGATCTGTTAATTTATCAGACTTAATAGGTGTCCAAATCCAACTAATTTTAGACTTAACAGTGTTCTTTGGCTTAACAGTTTTAACTGTTTTACCAATTGAAGATTCAGTGTTAATTTTGTTAACACTGTTTTTGAAATCAGTTACCACTGTTTTAGTCTTTGAGCTTTTGGCTAATTTTGTTATTACTGCTGCAGTAGATTTACCTGTAACAGTGTTTAACATGGTAGCCTTTGAGTTTATCTTCTGAACTCTGGCAGTATGATCAACTTTTGATTGAAAATTTTGTTTGTTAATCATATTTGCTTTCATCCATGACTGTTTTCTAATCCTTTGATCATTCTCAGGATTATAATAACAGTCATATTTAAGATGACCCATTTTTCCACATATAAAGCAAGACTTTTCTTTAATCACAGTAACATTATTACCCAGTTTTTGTGAAATCATTTGATTCCAATTTCTTTGATTACCTCTGGGTTTTTGATTTTGAAAACTCTGTGAAGAAGAAGCACTTGCTTTACATTTACAATTCACACAGTTATTCACAACAGATTCAACAACAGGTTTAGTAACTGAGTTAACTGTATTACTAACATATCCTAACCCATGTTTAGATTTGTTAGTATTCAAACTCACCTTCTCTAAGTCCAGTTTAACCTTCTCCTTGAACATTTTCTTACCCTCTTCTAGTTTATCAGTTTTAAGATTAACAACTAGATCAATAATTACTCTCTTCACATCCTCACATGTTGACTCAGACTTAGATGATTCAGATTTCACACTCTTCTCACTATCAGATGTCCTATCACTCTGATCATCTTCTTCAGTCCAGTCACTAACTTCACCTTCTACAAACAGATCATCATCAGATAAACTTTTAATTGGATCAGCCTTTTTAACCTCATCTACCATTTCTCTTTTAAGTGAATTGATATCAATTTCACTTTTGGGAGGAAAGTAGGTGTGATTATAAGGTGGAGGTACATTATTGTATCCTAATCCAGTCTTAAGTTTATCATGAATCTGTGAATTAATAAGTTTATTTACACTCTTTGAAGCATGTTCTAATTTACTTACATCAAGCCTTATACTATCTCTTTCACATGTGACCTCAGTAAGTTTCTTAGATAACAAATCAACTTTATCTTTAAAAGAGTCTCTCTCCCACCTAGCATATTCAATGTCATACTTAAACTGTGTTGCATTGACTTCATATGCCTTTATTTGATTTTCCAGATTTTCAATGACTGCTATGGCGTGTTTACTTTTGATTTCCCATTGTTTTAGTTCCTCACACACTTTTATATTATGATCTCTGTAGTGTTTAACAGTTTGTTTACAAACAGCAGAACATAATTTATTTTGTACCTCAGTAGGAACTTCTGACTTTTTGTCAGATTCTGCAATGGCCATGAGACATTGATTCTTCACAACATGCTCTTCTTGATCACTCCAATCCCATCCACAGCCATCCATAGACACCAAAGCATTTGCTGAAGCCCCCTGAATTGGAATGTTTCTTGTCTGTGTTCCATTGCTTCCAGATCTCTGACCATTACCATTCTGCTCTTGCCTAGGGTTTCTGCATTCTCTGGCAAAGTGTCCCATCTTGTGACAGTTGAAACACTCAATCTTGCTCTTATCAAACCAATTTGCATCATTCCTCTTGTATGCAAAGTTATTTCTACCAGTCCTCTGCATGAACCTTTTTGCTCTCTGAGTAATCAATGCAATTTGCCACTTGATGTCCATCTCCTCTAGATCATCACCATCAAATTGTTCCAGATCTTCATTAGTAAGTGAAGAATTCACATTACTTGCAAAGAAAGATTCTAATATTTGATCATTAGAACTATTTGATGATGATCCTGCTCCCCCTGAAACATGAGTAGAACCCATTTGACTTGATTATGCTTTTGTTCCAGCCATAGACATAAAAGCAGCATTATGACTGTATCCAGTTGCTTGCTTCTTACTTTCCACCTCAGACTCACAGTTCCTCAGATCATTGTATATATCTTCTAGTTCCTTAACTTCAATGTCTGAACTCTGCCTTAATCCAACAGTATAGATTGTCCATTCATCACCTAATGATCTCAAGAACTTTCTGTTAAGATCTTCCTTGTCAATCTTAACCTTGTGATTTTCTAATTCTCCAACTAATTTAGTAAACCTATCAAAGGTTTGAGTTAGAGTTTCAGATTTCACATGGCTAAAATTTTCAAATTGTTGTTTTAACAGAGATCTTTTATTCTTTTTGGTGTTATCATTACCACCAAACCTCTTCTCAATTGCCTCCATCAGTACCTTGGGATCTTCACAATTATCAAATCTGCTCTGATGCTCATTCGGAATGGAAAGCAACAGAGTACTAAGTGCTTTGTACTCAGTAGATCTGATTTTCCTCTCTGCTTCAGATGTTGGTGGTGCTCTTGGTTGCTTTACTCCATCACCATCAAGCGTTACTGGTATACCATTAACAACAACTTCCCACATCTGATAATCCGTGAGAAGCATATATTGCCTGATTCTGACCTTCCATAGGTCAAACTCATCAGGTTTAAGCATTGGTATCTTCGTTGCTTGAATTCCTTCATTGCCTTCAGACGCCATTGAAATCAAAACTTAATATCTGAACTAAACTCAAATACTAATACTAATAATCCCAGATCTTCCTGTCTTCAAAGCTTCACAAGCTCTGATACCACTTTGTTAGTCCCTGTTTAACTTAATAAACAATCTTACTTAATAAGCCTTGAATATATTATTGAGAAGTTGCGGAATCACACTCAATAATATTAAGAAGATCAATGAATATTAATTAATTTAATGAACACAATAAGATACCGAAAGCTTCAATCTTATTAATGATATAAGACGAATACACTTGATGTATTAGGGTTACAGAAAACCTTGAAGCTGCGCAACAACCATTAACCTATCTAGGTCTAAAGGATCTCTATTTATAACATATAGAGTCCTATACAATCTCCTACAAATATGGAATAAAATAACTTCCATAACCGACTCATACTTATCACAAAATCATAAACAGTTTTAACTACCATTCTGATGTAAACAGTTGTAACTGTTTCAATTGTAATATACGACTAAGTACAAATATATAATCAGTGTTAACTGTTTCATATATAACTAACAGTTACTAATACATAAGCAGTTTTAACTACTTACAGACACATAACTATCAGTTGTAATCTATCTTCAATCAGTTGTAACACTTGTCTTCTCTTCAGTTTTCTTCTATCAGTTGTAACTTCATAAAGACAGTTTTAACCTTCAAAGCAAACAGTTTTAATCACTTATACTCTGTCTTCTCATCAGAACTTCAACTCAGACCTGAAACAGTTTTGACCCAACAATCTCCCCCTAAACTTAATCTGTCCTTCACAGCATTAAGTTTCTTCTAATCCTCCATTATAAGCTTCACAAAATTCTTTCAAAACTGTTAGTCATTTCTTCTCTTCTTCCTATCAATCTCCTCCTTCTTATGAATCTGATTCAGCACCATATATACCAATTCCAGAGCTACATCATCTAAAACTGCAGCTTGTAGCCTTGCATTTCTCAAACCCATCAAAAATCTCAGATTGATATCATAAAATCTATCTGTCAATAACCACATAAACACTGCATCCTCCATAACAATCTGATGTACTCCAGGTTTGGCATGATAAATCCAATTTCTGACCTTGCTAAAAGTAGCAAACTGAAATGGAAACTCTTCTGGCTCAAACATAGCTTTAATCCAATGCCATGTAACTTTTTCAACCAGATTATCAAACCTTTTCAAATCTAAATTCTTTTCCATCCCAATCTCATACATTCTCACCAAATCAGTCCTACTAATTCTCTTTATCAAATCCCTAAAAGATCTCCACCAAGATATATTTCCATCTGCTCTTTCAACTTTAATCTTGTGAATCTTAACAGGATTGACAAATTGCTCTATAGACCAATCAATGATACCAGGTAATTCAACATTAATTACCTCAGATTCCATAGGCTGTAACAAAATAAACTCTTTCAATTCATCAATATTCCTTTCTCTATCAGGAATTTCATCTAACTCTCTCTTCTTTTGCTCAAGTTCATCTTTCCTCCTCTTCTCAGCTTCTATCTTTTCTCTTTTTTCTTTTTCTTCCTTTTCTTTCAATTTTCTTTCTTTTTCAGCCTCTTTCTTTTCCTTTTCAACTTCCTGCTTTTTCTTCTCAGCTTCTTTCTTTTCTCTTTGTTTCTTTTCAATCACATCAGGATTCAACTCATCTTTATCCCATAACTCCTGCAGTCTCTCTAAACTCATCTGTTTCAATGCATTCAAAGGAATATACCCACCTTTCAACTTAGCAATCAAGTTCTTCTTCATTTGAGCTTTTGTTGGTGGTTTTGCAGCTTTTTTCTTTCTTGCTTCCTCTACTTTCTTTTTCTTAACCTGCTCCACAAGATATTCAATATCATCCTGTCTCTGTTCTTTCAATAAATATTCATCCCACTCTGCCACTTGCTCTTTTGTCATTTTCACAAACTTTCCTTCCTCAATCTCAACATCAATCAATCCCTCTGCATTTAACTCAGCCTGTAACCTTTGAGCATACTCAATATCATGAGCAGTTACTTCTGGTGGCACTGGTTTTTGCTTTTTCTTCTTTGGTTCTTCTACCAGTTTTCCCTTGCCTTTATCTTTTGGATCAATCTTTGGCAATTCTTTCTGTTGAACAGGAACAGCAGCAGGTTCTCTAATTTGAAATCCAGGCAAAGATGGTTGTTGTGTAGATTTCTTCTTTGGAGTTTCAACCTTCTTTCCTGTACCAGTCATCTTAGCAGTTTTAACTGGAATGCTCTTCTTCCTAGTCTTTTCAACTTGTTGAGCATCAGTTTTAACATCAGTCTTTACTTCTTCTTTTTCAACTGCTATCTCAGGTTTACTCACCTCTTCACCATCATCCTCATCAATCTTTAACTCCTCAGTCTTATCATCCAAATTAACCTCTACAGTCTGCTCCACTGACCCAACAACCTCAGTATGTTCAGAATTATTTTCATCTGCCACTGGGTCATTCATCTCTGTTTCCACTGTTTCATACACTGACTCATTAACCTCTGGCTCAGTAGGTGGTGTTGGAGGTGTATGCACAAATTCATCATCCACTGGTTGTTCCATTTCAATCTCTTCATCAACTTTTTCATCATCAGACACAACCTTATCATTCTCATTCCTCTTATCACCCAAATTTGTCCAGACCTTCTCCCCCTTTTTGAAAGCATTTTGTTTAAAATTATAAGTCTCCTCAGGTTCTGAAGTATCATGAACCACATATTTTCTCCCTTTCTTCAAACATTTAATAACAATCCTCTCTAACTGCTTCACTTTCCTCTGCAACTGAGTAATAACTTCATCCTTAGCCTTATTCTTCTTCCTCTCTTGTACAAACTCAGCCCATACATAATCAACCATTTTCGTCAATTCCAAGTTAGTTCTAGCCTCAACACCTTCAGGATGTGAATCCTTTGGTGAATCATTGACATCATCAAACTCTGACTCATGCCTAGCATGATCATCAAAGTCCCCTTGGTTCTTGGTACTGGGACCACTAGGATCATCTACAGGTGTAGAATCATGTCCATGTGTTGCCTCTGATTGGGTCTTATTAATGTTACTTCTGTCCTGCTCTGCCAGTGGGCTAGAAGCAGTAGAAGCAGCCCTCTCAGAATGATCATCCTCCTCCTCATTGATCATCTGCTGTGATGAATCATTTGTCTGAGACATCTGAGCAGCAGCAGCCTCAGATGCCTGTTTTTTAGCCTTTTTGGCTTTAGTAGGTTTAGCTGTTGTGGTCCCTTGTTTTCTCTTAGTACCCCCAACTACTGTGGGTTGAGAAGTGGTGGGTGGAACCATTCTCTCAGTAGTTGGTTCAGCTTCAGTTGGTAGTACTGATGCTGTGGTGGAAGGTGCAGGAAGCATTGTAGAAAATAATGTTGTAACCTTCCCAGAAAATTTAGTATCTCTCTTCATATTTACAAAAACTTTTGGTTTAAAAGAGACAATACCAATAATCTTTTCAAGTGCAGTTATATTAGGAATTTGTTCATTTAAGAACAACTGCACAAAACGTGGATACATCAAAAACTTAATCTTTGGCTGCTCAATGTTTCTAAGCATACCAGAAAATATCAGATTTGAAAAATTAAACCTTTGACCAGTTGCAAGACAAGCAATTGCATAAGCAATGTTGCTTCCAAACTGCTCAAAAGATGATCTCTTAGATGATAAGCAGTGTAAAATTGTATGTATTAAAAATCTCCACTGATGAGAAAATAAGGTTTTCTGAAAAGTAAAAATTTCAAAAGAACCCTCATAACCCATCAATCGTAAAGTATCATACATAACAGTATCCTCTAAAGAAGATATACCTGCCTCATCATCTAGATGTAATGAAGCTCTAACAGTAGCTTCTGTGATTACAACACGTGTATCCATAACTTCTAAAACGATTCTTTTAATCCCCTGTTCCTCTTCTATTGATGCATTCACCCAGAAATTGTTGATATGATCGTGAGATATTCTGGGTGCTACAGTGAGAGCATGACGAATATGTGAAGCACGAAGGAAATCAATGATTTCCACATACTCGTTTGCCTCTACAGGTTTCATTAAGAATGCAATCATATTGTGATCTTTTCCAATCGGTAGTTGAACAGTAGACGAAGTCGATGCCATGATAAGAAATCAAGTAATCGAGAAGAATCGAAGATGATTTTACAGAATCGAAAATCAATGAGACTAAGCGCAGTTGTTTGTATGTGTAATTTTAAAAGCGTAATGAGAAACCCTAAGTGTTGAGAGTTAAGTACTGAAATTAAATCAGTTGTAAGCCCTAATTTGATCAGATCCCCAATTATAACTAAAACAGTGTTAATTAAATAAAATAACACGTTCAGTGATAACTGTGAAAATAACCATCAGTGGTAATCAACACTTGGTTTCTCAAATGCATCATTTACATAATTAAGCTAGCAGTGCTAACTTGTACAAGCAGTACCAACCGACCAAGGCAGTGCTAACTTAATACAAATAGTACTTCAGTTCTAGCAAAATCATATAAACAAAGCAGTGGTTGAATTTTTTTTTTTTTTTTTTTTTTTTTTTTTTTTTACCGAAAGCAAACTCCACAAGCAGTAAAAACTTCATAAACACCTGCATAAGTTAGACTCCAAGACATAGCAATATAACCTGCAGTGGTAATTTCAAACAATAATACAAGTATACAGTGTTAACTATACACCAACAGTGGTGAAGTGATTATTACCACTGTTTATAATAAAAGTAAGAAACAGTGATAACGATACACATTACACACAATCAGTGTTTAATTAACAAATCGGTATTAACCCAAATTGAAATCACAGTAGATATTATTCAAAGAAGGCAGTAACAAGAGAAATAACTTATGACAAATTGATCATTCCAATACTAGTAACCAAGAATGTGAATCTGCCTACATCAAAAGCTTTTGTAAACAGATCAGCAAACTGATTATCAGTATGAACTTTCAAAATTTGAATAAGTCTTTTCTCATTACAATCTCTAATGAAATGATATCTGATTTCAATGTGCTTTGTTTTAGAATGTTTAACTGGGTTATTAATAATACTGATTGCAGAGCTATTATCAATAAAAATAGGAGTATTAAGAAAGGTAAAACCATAATCTAGCATCTGATTCTGAATCCATAGCACTTGAGCACAGCAACTTGCAGCTGCTACATATTCTGCCTCTGCTGTAGATGTAGATACAGTGGTTTGTTTCTTGCATTGCCATGAAACCAATCTTTCTCCCAAAAATTGACAACCTCCTGATGTAAATTTCCTGTCCAAA
Organism: Helichrysum umbraculigerum; assembly: GCA_949592205.1. Lineage (NCBI taxonomy): Eukaryota > Viridiplantae > Streptophyta > Magnoliopsida > Asterales > Asteraceae > Helichrysum > Helichrysum umbraculigerum. Next base: position 155,223,518 of record CATIUR010000005.1, on the reverse strand, counting down.
TTAGCTCCTCCATAATCACTATCTGTGTAAGCTATCAGATCAAAAGAATTAAACTTTGGATACCAAAGGCCCAATTTTGATTGACCCTTCAAATATCTAAAAATTCTTTTGACTGCTAGAAGATGTGATAGCTTTGGATTAGCTTGAAATCTTGCACATAAACACACTGCAAACATGATGTCAGGCCTTGATGAAGTGAGACACATAAGAGACCCAATCATTGATCTGTAAAGATGTTCATCCACACTCTCCCCCTCAAGATCTGCATGTAATTTCTTGTTTGTCTCAACTGGTGTGCTTGCAACTTTAGCATCTTTGTACCCAAACCGATCCAGTATATCATTCACATACTTACTTTGATGAATAAAGATTCCTTCTTTCTGTTGCTTTACTTGTAGCCCCAAGAAAAATGTTAATTCCCCCATGGAGCTCATCTTGAACTTTTCATGCATCAATGATTCAAACTCCTTGCAAAGACTATCCTTTGTTGAACCAAAAATGATATCATCTACATAAACTTGAACCAGTAGTATATCATTCTTAATTCTTTTAGTAAACAAAGTTTTATCTATTGCACCCCTTTTGAATCCATTCTGCAACAGATAATCTGAAAAAGTATCATACCAGGCTCTAGGTGCTTGATGTAAGCCATAAAGAGCTTTATCCAGTTTGAAAACTTTATCAGGAAATTTAGAATCTTCAAACCCTGGTGGTTGACATACATAGACCTCTTCCTGTATAGTGCCATACAGAAAAGCACTCTTAACATCCATCTGATACACAATGAATCCCTTGAATGAAGCATAAGCCAAAAACAATCTAATTGCCTCTATCCTTGCAACAGGTGCAAAAACCTCATCATAATCAATCCCCTCTTCTTGTGAATACCCCTGTGCAACCAATCTAGCCTTGTTTTTGATCACTATACCTCTTTCATCCTTCTTGTTCTTGAAAATCCATTTAGTACCAATTGCCCTCTTCTCTTTAGGCAAATCAACCAATGTCCAAACTTCTTGAATCTTAAACTGAAGCAACTCCTCTTGCATAGCTTCAATCCAACTAGGATCTCTCAAAGCTTCAGTAACCTTCTTTGGTTCTGTTTGAGACAGAAAACAGGCAAACAAAGAAGTATTAACAGCTTCTGTATCAAGATTTACTTCTTCCTCATTTGCTGAAGCTTCAAACACCTGACTTTGATTTCTTGTTTTAACAGCCGATTCAATATCTCCTATTACATTCTCAAGTGGATGATCTTTATGAGTAATATATTTAGATGCTGCTGTTTCTTGAATACTCTCCTCTAAGTTGGTAAAATTTCCTTCTTGACCAGACTCACTACTTGACACTTCTCTTGCAATTCTCTTTGACAAAGGAGTAGAACTCATCAAATAAGCTGTGCTAACTGCCTCTGCCCAAAAAGACATAGGTAGCTTTGCATCAGATAGCATGGTTCTAGCAGCCTCAATCAGTGTCCTATTCCTCCTTTCAGCTACTCCATTTTGTTGAGGAGTTCTAGGTGCACTAAATTCTCTCTTAATACCTTTAACTTCACAGAATTTATCCATCTCATGATTTTTAAGTTCTGTTCCATTATCACTTCTGATGATCTTTACTCTTTTATCCAATTGATTTTCCATCTTAGTTATAAATGATCTAAGTATTTCACCTGTCTCATCCTTTGTCCTAAGAAAGAAAACCCATGTAAATCTAGAATAATCATCAATAATCACAAGACAGTAAGACTTTTTCCCCATACTACTTATACTGGTTGGTCCAAATAAGTCCATATACAATAAGTGTAAGGGTGTGATATTTGTGTTCACAGATTTGGACTTAAATGAGGATTTGTGTTGCTTTCCCTTTTGACAAGAAACACAATGGTCATCACATGAATAGACCTTTTCAGGCAAACCTCTAACAAGCTTGTTTTTGACAAGTTTATTAATGGTTTTGAAATTCATGTGACACATCCTCCTATGCCACAGTTCAGATTCATTCACACTTGCTTTAGAAATAAGACAGTTTAAATCAGGTTGAGGTGTCATATTTACTAAGTCACACTTATATACATTATCTTGTCTTGGAATTCTCATCAAAATCATGTTTTCTGGTATTTTGAATTCTTTGGACAAGATAAGGCATTCAGTGTCAGTAAAAAGAACTGGGTTTTTTTTATCTGTGATTTGACTCACACTTAGTAAATTATACCTCAGTTGTTCCACAAAATAAACATTATCAAAACTTAGCTTTTCACTCTGAACTGTTCCTTTCCCTGTGATCCTTCCTCCTTTTGGATTGCTTCCAAAAGCTACATATCCTCCATCAAAAGATTTAAAGTCCTGCAGCTTTTCTTTGTCTCCAGTCATGTGTTGGGAGCATCCACTATCAATATGCCATAAGCTCTTAGGCTTGCCCTGCACAAATAGTCAAAAAAGAGAATTAATTTCTCTTGGGAACCCAAACCAATTTGGCTTTGGGTTTCCCATGTGCATTCACATAATCAACTTTCTTAAAGATTATTGATTGTGAAGCACTGTTGGTATTTGGATCTGTTAATTTATCAGACTTAATAGGTGTCCAAATCCAACTAATTTTAGACTTAACAGTGTTCTTTGGCTTAACAGTTTTAACTGTTTTACCAATTGAAGATTCAGTGTTAATTTTGTTAACACTGTTTTTGAAATCAGTTACCACTGTTTTAGTCTTTGAGCTTTTGGCTAATTTTGTTATTACTGCTGCAGTAGATTTACCTGTAACAGTGTTTAACATGGTAGCCTTTGAGTTTATCTTCTGAACTCTGGCAGTATGATCAACTTTTGATTGAAAATTTTGTTTGTTAATCATATTTGCTTTCATCCATGACTGTTTTCTAATCCTTTGATCATTCTCAAGATTATAATAACAGTCATATTTAAGATGACCCATTTTTCCACATATAAAGCAAGACTTTTCTTTAATCACAGTAACATTATTACCCAGTTTTTGTGAAATCATTTGATTCCAATTTCTTTGATTACCTCTGGGTTTTTGATTTTGAAAACTCTGTGAAGAAGAAGCACTTGCTTTACATTTACAATTCACACAGTTATTCACAACAGATTCAACAACAGGTTTAGTAACTGAGTTAACTGTATTACTAACATATCCTAACCCATGTTTAGATTTGTTAGTATTCAAACTCACCTTCTCTAAGTCCAGTTTAACCTTCTCCTTGAACATTTTCTTACCCTCTTCTAGTTTATCAGTTTTAAGATTAACAACTAGATCAGTAATTACTCTCTTCACATCCTCACATGTTGACTCAGACTTAGATGATTCAGATTTCACACTCTTCTCACTATCAGATGTCCTATCACTCTGATCATCTTCTTCAGTCCAGTCACTAACTTCACCTTCTACAAACAGATCATCATCAGATAAACTTTTAATTGGATCAGCCTTTTTAACCTCATCTACCATTTCTCTTTTAAGTGAATTGATATCAATTTCACTTTTGGGAGGAAAGTAGGTGTGATTATAAGGTGGAGGTACATTATTGTATCCTAATCCAGTCTTAAGTTTATCATGAATCTGTGAATTAATAAGTTTATTTACACTCTTTGAAGCATGTTCTAATTTACTTACATCAAGCCTTATACTATCTCTTTCACATGTGACCTCAGTAAGTTTCTTAGATAACAAATCAACTTTATCTTTAAAAGAGTCTCTCTCCCACCTAGCATATTCAATGTCATACTTAAACTGTGTTGCATTGACTTCATATGCCTTTATTTGATTTTCCAGATTTTCAATGACTGCTATGGCGTGTTTACTTTTGATTTCCCATTGTTTTAGTTCCTCACACACTTTTATATTATGATCTCTGTAGTGTTTAACAGTTTGTTTACAAACAGCAGAACATAATTTATTTTGTACCTCAGTAGGAACTTCTGACTTTTTGTCAGATTCTGCAATGGCCATGAGACATTGATTCTTCACAACATGCTCTTCTTGATCACTCCAATCCCATCCACAGCCATCCATAGACACCAAAGCATTTGCTGAAGCCCCCTGAATTGGAATGTTTCTTGTCTGTGTTCCATTGCTTCCAGATCTCTGACCATTACCATTCTGCTCTTGCCTAGGGTTTCTGCATTCTCTGGCAAAGTGTCCCATCTTGTGACAGTTGAAACACTCAATCTTGCTCTTATCAAACCAATTTGCATCATTCCTCTTGTATGCAAAGTTATTTCTACCAGTCCTCTGCATGAACCTTTTTGCTCTCTGAGTAATCAATGCAATTTGCCACTTGATGTCCATCTCCTCTAGATCATCACCATCAAATTGTTCCAGATCTTCATTAGTAAGTGAAGAATTCACATTACTTGCAAAGAAAGATTCTAATATTTGATCATTAGAACTATTTGATGATGATCCTGCTCCCCCTGAAACATGAGTAGAACCCATTTGACTTGATTCTGCTTTTGTTCCAGCCATAGACATAAAAGCAGCATTATGACTGTATCCAGTTGCTTGCTTCTTACTTTCCACCTCAGACTCAAAGTTCCTCAGATCATTGTATATATCTTCTAGTTCCTTAACTTCAATGTCTGAACTCTACCTTAATCCAACAGTATAGATTGTCCATTCATCACCTAATGATCTCAAGAACTTTCTGTTAAGATCTTCCTTGTCAATCTTAACCTTGTGATTTTCCAATTCTCCAACTAATTTAGTAAACCTATCAAAGGTTTGAGTTAGAGTTTCAGATTTCACATGGCTAAAATTTTCAAATTGTTGTTTTAACAGAGATCTTTTATTCTTTTTGGTGTTATCATTACCACCAAACCTCTTCTCAATTGCCTCCATCAGTACCTTGGGATCTTCACAATTATCAAATCTGCTCTGATGCTAATTCGGAATGGAAAGCAACAGAGTACTAAGTGCTTTGTACTCAGTATATCTGATTTTCCTCTCTGCTTCAGATGTTGGTGGTGCTCTTGGTTGCTTTACTCCATCACCATCAAGCGTTACTGGTATACCATTAACAACAACTTCCCACATCTGATAATCCGTGAGAAGCATATATTGCCTGATTCTGACCTTCCATAGGTCAAACTCATCAGGTTTAAGCATTGGTATCTTCGTTGCTTGAATTCCTTCATTGCCTTCAGACGCCATTGAAATCAAAACTTAATATCTGAACTAAACTCAAATACTAATACTAATAATCCCAGATCTTCCTGTCTTCAAAGCTTCACAAGCTCTGATACCACTTTGTTAGTCCCTGTTTAACTTAATAAACAATCTTACTTAATAAGCCTTGAATATATTATTGAGAAGTTGCGGAATCACACTCAATAATATTAAGAAGATCAATGAATATTAATTAATTTAATGAACACAATAAGATACCGAAAGCTTCAATCTTATTAATGATATAAGACGAATACACTTGATGTATTAGGGTTACAGAAAACCTTGAAGCTGCGCAACAACCATTAACCTATCTAGGTCTAAAGGATCTCTATTTATAACATATAGAGTCCTATACAATCTCCTACAAATATGGAATAAAATAACTTCCATAACCGACTCATACTTATCACAAAATCATAAACAGTTTTAACTACCATTCTGATGTAAACAGTTGTAACTGTTTCAATTGTAATATACGACTAAGTACAAATATATAATCAGTGTTAACTGTTTCATATATAACTAACAGTTACTAATACATAAGCAGTTTTAACTACTTACAGACACATAACTATCAGTTGTAATCTATCTTCAATCAGTTGTAACACTTGTCTTCTCTTCAGTTTTCTTCTATCAGTTGTAACTTCATAAAGACAGTTTTAACCTTCAAAGCAAACATTTTTAATCACTTATACTCTGTCTTCTCATCAGAACTTCAACTCAGACCTGAAACAGTTTTGACCCAACAATAACTTGTGTTTCCTACTTGACAAACAACACTTATTTGGAAATGTTATTCTTAAATGATTAACTTGTGTTTCCTACATAACAAACAAACTTGTGAATTCACTCAACAATTTTGTTGACGATTTACTCTATGTTTTTCAGGGAATTAGCAGCGTAAGTAAGATCTGCATGCATATCAGGACGGACTACCCTGGACTTATTAGGATGCCACTACTTTTGGGACACTTAGATTTCCTCTGTATAACTGCAACTACTGCAGTCATACCTATGAAATCTACTTTTGATATTATGTATTTTATGAAATACTGATTTCAACTACTACTATTACTGTTACTACTTTTTCAAAGTGGTAATCTGTTGTAAAACTTTAACTAATGGCATCTTAATCTACTTCGTTCTGCGATAATCATATGCTCTGAGTATGTATGTATTTGTTGGTTGTTATTACTGCTCGCAGCCCCGTCACGTCACTAAGCTTCCGCAATTTACTCTTGTTAACTGTAATTACCATTTGGCGGGGTGTGACAGACTTGGTATCAGAGCCATTGGTTATAGCGAACTAGAAGTCTTTAGGTGACTGAAAACCTTAGAGACCTAGACTATAGCCTTGGCTAGAACATTCATGCATTCATACATACTTACGTTTGCATACATCTAACGTACGACTGACACGCCACACCCAATTTCTTTTGTCACAGTATGTCTAGTCAATCACTTTACCATGTTTATGCTTCGGATGAAGAGCCGACCGAGGCTACTTTTGAGGGTCCCGCGATCACTGTAGAGGATGAGTCATCCGTTCATTTGAGAGCCATGTCTGTTGACACTAGTGATGCTTACTTAGTGCCACCTCCGACCGCACCTGTGGTCACTCCTACCCCTACACCACCTGTTGCGAGTACCTCTCGTGTGCCTGTACCTAGAATGACAGCTAGGATCTGTGTTCGGGATTTTCCCAGGGGACCACTCGCGCCGCGCGATAAGGCGCCAGTGACTGAGTCTGAGGTTCCAGTTGTCGAGCCGCCACAGAAGAGGCTTCGACCTTCTCATCTGGACTGGATGCCTCGAGTATTGAGAGAGTGGAGATCACTAGAGGGTATTCCCTCGACCTTTGAGATTGGAGAGTCCTCCCACTCACCACCATCTGCATCTCTCACTGGTGAGCCTCTGGAGCTCACTGTGCCTACCCTTGTGGCTGTGGTCCACACCATGTTTAGGATATCCTCTAGCAGGAGCAGAGATGTGATGGAGCTACTGAGCGATGCCTCCCGCACTGATATGGATATGACTATGCTCCATCAGAGGATGGATTTTGTGGAGACTCACCGTCAGACAGACTAGCAGAGTCTAGCATCCACCCGTACACGCGTTGCAGCTTTAGAGAGGCGTGCTAGGGTGTCAGAGATTGTAGCTAGTGTGTGTGTGTGATGACTGCCGCAGTGATGATTGCGGTTAGGATGTATTTACCATGGTTCCGTTAGGCCTGTGTATGGCTGTTTGTGCCTACACTAGATTATACTACTACTTTTGATGTACACGTATGTATGTACTAGGTGTGTACTAGCTGTATGTTGGATGGAACTTTGTTAGTAGAATGGGTTCATGTATAGAAAACCCATTACCTTTTGTATGACGCTAACCATTGATGGGTATATTAGAAATCCCATCTCATTTTGTACTAAACTAATGTAACAGCGTTATGACTTTTTAATATATATTGTATGTTTGGTGTACATCGCGTGTTCGTTATACCTATTATTAACCATATTATTTCCTCTTACAACTGTCGACTTGTGATTAAAACTATACTTTATCGATAACTTTGTAATCAATTCTTGTAAACCCTGAAACATATTGCATCTTGGTGATTGATTATTCTTGAGAACCTCTGAAATTAACAGTGCTAAACGACAATGAAAAGAAATATGTATTGGACATTATATAATGACGCCTGGCCAACGTGATTATATTATGCTAGGTACATGTGGGTGTTTCAAAGTTGTAAGGCACGTGTTGTAAAACCCTGTTCATTCATCTTTTCATGTCATTCATTTCTATCAAATGTGAATCTTTGATCTATTCACATTCAATATCTCAACATTAACACTCTGCATTTTATTCATCGCAGAGCTGAATCATGCCTCCCAAACGACGAGTCACTAGAAAAAGTCAAAAGACGACTACGCCTCCACCACCACCCACTGAAACAACCGAACAGATGATCGCACGAAGAATAGCTGAAGGTATTGCTGAATATGAGGCAAGCCGTAGTCGTGATCATGGAGTTAACAACAGTGGATCTACCCCTACTAATACTGGGACACCCGTGAATGCTAGCCGAGGGTGTTCATACAAAACATTTCAGGCTTGTAAGCCGATTTCTTTCCGTGGCACCGAGGGTGCCATTGGTATGATACATTGGATAGAGAAAACTGAGTCGGTATTGGACATTAGTGATTGTTCACCTGACTGTATGGTGAAGTATGCTACTTGCACTTTGGCCGACAAAGCGCTCACTTGGTGGAACAGTCAGATCCAATCACTTGGTCGACCAGCTGCTTATTCAATGTCATGGGGAACATTTAAGAATTTGATGTTGGAGGAATTCTGCCCTCGCAGTGAGATGCAGAAAATAGAAACAGAGTTGTGGAACATCACCATGATTGGTGCTGATATTACTGGGTACACCACTAAGTTTCAGGAGCTTGCACGTCTAGTGCCACATATGGTGACACCCGAGTATAAGCGTATTGAGCGCTACATATACGGTCTAGTACCACAAATCCGCAGTCTGGTGACGTCATCTAAACCGGACACTTTCAGGAGTGCTGTTACTCTAGCACAAAGTTTGACCGACGAGGCAGTCAGGATGGGAAATCTGACTAAGAAAGCTGTATCGGGAAAAAGTGAACCGAACAGTACTGTTGTTAGTAGTTCTGGTGGTGCAAAGCGAAAGTGGAACGGTAGTGGTACTGATCGCCAGGGTCAGCAAAACAAGAAACATTCCGGAAATGCGAAAGCATATGTTGCCACCACTACTGAATCGAAACCATACCTGGGTAACAAACCCAAATGTGATAAGTGCAACCGACACCACGAAGGTGGGTGTGGGTATTGTGGAAATTGTAAGGCATGGGGACACAGAACTCGAGACTGCAAAACTAACCCTCCCCCACGGGCAAACACTGAGCGTCAAAACCAGGGATGTTTTGAATGTGGTGAGCAAGGACACTACCGTAACCGATGCCCTAAGCTCAACAACAACAACCAAAACCGCAACAATGACAACCGAGCCAACAACATCAACAATCAACCGGCTCAAGGAAGGGCATTCGTGATCGGGGCACAAGAGGCACGCCAGGACCCAAACACCGTCACTGGTACGTTTCTCGTAAACAACCACTATGCCTCTGTGTTAATTGATTCGGGTGCTGATTTAAGTTTTGTGTCTACTGAGTTTAGACCACTATTAGAACTTGAATCCCGTAAATTAGACAACAAGTATACCATAGAATTAGCCGATGGTGAGTTGATCGAATCAGGAGAAATAGTACCGGGATGTACCTTGGAGTTAGAAGGTCATCTCTTCGAAATAGACTTGCTACCAGTTAAGTTGGGAAGTTTTGACATTGTAGTCGGTATGGATTGGTTATCTAAGAACCGCGCCGAGATCATATGTCATGATAAGATGGTTCGCTTACCGTTACCGACAGGAGAAACTTTAGTGATTCAAGGTGAGAAACGAAAGAGTGCCACAAAAATGATTTCGTGCTTGAAGGCCAGTAAATATCTCCGAAAGGGGTACCAAGCATTTCTGGCACACATTGTAGAAAAGAAATCCGAGGAACGACGTATAGACGAGGTACCTATTGTACGCGACTATTCAGGAGTGTTCCCTGATGAGTTGCCGGGATTGCCACCCCCACGACAAGTTGAGTTTCACATTGACCTGGTGCCAGGAGCCGCACCTATCGCACGTGCACCTTATCGTCTAGCTCCCTCGGAAATGCAAGAGCTATCCACACAATTGCAAGAACTTCTAGACTTGAGATTCATCCGTCCGAGCTTTTCACCTTGGGGAGCTCCAGTTTTGTTTGTTAAGAAAAAGGATGGATCTATGCGAATGTGCATCGACTACCGTGAGTTGAACAAGGTAACTATCAAGGACCGATACCCGTTACCACGCATTGACGATCTGTTTGATCAACTGCAAGGGTCAAGTTATTATTCAAAAATTGACCTACAATCTGGTTACCATCAACTTAAGGTACGAGAAGAAGATGTACCGAAAACCGCGTTTAGGACTCGATACGGTCATTACGAGTTCCTAGTCATCCCTTTTGGACTGACCAACGCACCAGCAGTATTCATGGACTTGATGAATAGAGTATGCAAACTCTATCTGGATAAATTCGTTATTGTGTTTATTGATGACATCTTGGTATACTCACGATCGAAAGAGGATCACGAAAAACATTTAAAGCTTATCCTCGAACTACTACAAAAAGAGAAGCTTTATGCAAAGTTCTCTAAGTGCGAATTTTGGATTCGAGAGGTTCAATTCCTTGGTCATGTGATAAATGACAAGGGAATTCACGTAGACCCATCCAAAATTGAGGCAATCAATAACTGGGAAGCACCGAAAACCCCAACGGAAATACGACAATTTCTTGGTCTAGCTGGCTATTACAGGCGATTCATCGCAAACTTTTCAAAGATAGCCCAGCCACTTACCACATTAACTCAAAAAGACAAGAAATTTGAGTGGAATGAGAAACAAGAGAATGCATTTCAACTATTGAAACAGAAACTGAGCAGCGCACCCATACTATCACTACCCGAAGGAGTAGATAACTTTGTTGTTTACTGTGATGCGTCGCATCAGGGATTGGGTTACGTACTGATGCAAAACGAAAAGGTCATTGCTTATGCATCTCGAAAACTAAAAGTGCATGAGAAAAACTATACGACTCATGATTTGGAATTGGGAGCCGTTGTTTTTGCACTAAAGATCTGGAGACACTACCTATACGGTACAAAGTGTACGATCTTCACTGATCATAAGAGCCTCCAACATATATTCGACCAGAAAGAACTTAACATGAGACAAAGACGTTGGGTCGAATTACTTAACGATTACGACTGTGAAATAAAGTATCACCCGGGTAAAGCTAACGTTGTAGCAGATGCCCTGAGTCGTAAGGAACGAATCAAACCTCGAAGAGTTCGAGCCTTGTGATTGACAATCCACTCGAATCTCATTACTCAAATTCGCGATGCACAAGAAACTGCTTTCACTCCCCGAACGTCTTAAGGATGAATCCTTGAAGGGAATGGAAAAGCAACTCGAGAAAAAGGACAACGGAGTGTTGTACTTCATGAACCAAATTTGGGTACCATGCGTAGATGAGTTACGCAAGCTGATTTTGGACGAGGCACACAAGTCCAACTACTCGATACATCCTGGTGCAGACAAGATGTACCATGACTTGAAAGGCTTCTACTGGTGGCCTGGAATGAAACGTGACATTGCCACCTACGTTAGCAAATGCTTAACTTGCTCGAAGGTAAAAGTTGAATACCAAAAGCCGTCTGGACTTTTGCAACAGCCTGAGTTGCCCAAATGGAAATGGGAGCAAATAGCAATGGACTTCATTACGAAGTTACCTAGAACGGCATCTGGAGCAAATGCCATATGGGTGATTGTCGATCGATTGACGAAATCAGCCCACTTCCTCACTATTAAGGAAACGGATGGAATGGAGAAACTAGCTAAAATCTATATTAAAGAGATTGTTTCTCGGCATGGTGTGCCACTATCCATCATCTCTGATAGAGATGCACGATTCACTTCTCGCTTTTGGCAAACATTACAACAGGCGTTGGGTACTCGACTTGATATGAGTACTGCCTACCACCCGCAGACTGACGGCCAAAGTGAGCGAACGATACAGACGCTCGAAGACTTGTTACGAGCATGTGTGATAGACTTTGGAGGTAACTGGGATACCCACCTACCTCTAGCTGAATTTTCTTACAACAATAGTTATCACACGAGTATACAGATGGCACCTTTTGAGGCGTTATATGGACGCAAGTGCCGATCACCACTCTGTTGGGCATAGTTGGACGACAGACAACTATCTGGACCCGAACTTGTCCAGGAAACCACTGACAAAATAACTCAAGTATTGAGCCGAGTGAAAACGGCACGAGATCGACAAAAGAGTTACGCTGATAACCGCCGTAAACCTCTTGAGTTTCAAGTAGGAGACAAAGTCCTACTCAAAGTATCTCACTGGAAAGGAGTAGCACGATTTGGCATACGCGGAAAGCTGAACCCACGATACATCGGACCATTTGAAATCCTTGCTAGGGTTGGTCCTGTCGCTTACAAGCTCAAACTACCGCACGAGCTTTGTAGCATACACGATACTTTCCACGTTAGCAACCTCAAAAAGTGTCTTTCTGATGAAACGCTTATCATTCCTCCTGATGAAGTCTTCATTGACTCAAAACTCAACTTTGTGGAGGAACCTGTTGAAGTTATGGATTCTAAAACACAAAAACTTCGACACAAACGAATCAAACTGGTTAAAGTTCGTTGGAACTCGAAATATGGCCCAGAGTTTACCTAGGAACGAGAGGATGAAATACGAAAGAAATACCCCAATCTATTTGAGAGCGTGACCGAGACTCACGGCTCAACTTAAATCTCGGGACGAGATTTCACTAACGGGGGGAGAATGTGACACTCCTCCAAATTAGGTATATAATTATACTTAATTACATGCATTTCTTACGCTAATTCTCTGCGATTGTGTTAACATAAACTTTTGATGTGATGTGAGCCTAGCGAGCCCAAATCAATATTACATGAAGTATTACATAAATTGTAATTTATAAAAATTACACGATTATTAGCTGAAATGTTACCAAATACGCCGGAATAAATGCGACAGAAATAAATAACGAAAGTTGGTGACAAAATATATAATTAATAATTCAATTATTAATTACGAGTATTTATATACCTATAACATATGGGAAAAGTGATCAAATAAACGTTTTATATAAAACGTGTCTCGAAGCGAACAGAAATAATTCTAAAACGCACATACGAAGTCAAATCATAAAAATTCCAATTTTGTGATCCATTTGAAAGTAAATAGAACATTACCTCAAAATATGAAATCCGAACTTAACCGAAATTTGACGCCCAAATGAATGCGCGCAGTAAAATGTACAAAAATGTACAACTGTCAAAAATAATGATAACCTCATTATTCTGAAAGTATATTACGAACCAGGAGAACACCTACAAAATGAAAATATAAAAAGTTATATTTTATATTGCTACAATTATACCCGTACTCGAAATTGAGGTACCAAAAATGGCAACTAACATCAATAATGCAGGAGACCAATTGTTTTTAAAACCATACTCCCTCCCCATTTCTTTCTTCTGATCATCAACACACACACACACCATATTCATCATCATCAATCCATTTCTTTTTCACAAAAATTTAACAAGATCAGAAGAGTAACAACATCAGGAAGTGGAAGTAGAACACCAAGGCCAGGAGCATCAAACTCATCATCATCTCCATCGTCCTTCATTTTCATTTGCTTCTCATTGTAAGGAAAACACTCACTCTTTGATTTCTATGCTTAAAATTCGTTATATAACATGTAGATACACCATAATCTAAACACATAACTTGATAGATTGATGATTTTGTTGACGAACACGAAATGGGTTTTATGAACCCAAAACTTGAATCCATAAATTGCATATATAGAAGTTGTTATAAAAGTGATATAACGATGTATATTGAAGATGCTAAGCACCTAAGTACTAGTACCATTCGAAATCTAGCGAAAACATGTTGCGATTTCGAGTTTCGTACTGAAAAATTTAGGCAGAGCGCTGGCTTGGAGTACTAAGCCGATCGGCTGGATAAAAGCCGAACGGCTATCAAGTAAAAGCCGATCGGCTGTGTAACATCCTCAAATTGGGCCTAGGAGTAATAGGTATTTCCTGTAAATTTAAATGCTATTTAAATTTGTTATATGTATTGTGATAATTGAAAATAATAGGTCAAACAGTTATATGACTTTTTGTGAATAATAAAATATTACTCGTTTTAAACTTATTTAGTTGACGGTAAAATAAAATTGTATTTCCCCGCAAATGGTTTTTAAGTTCCAGACAATAATAAATACGGGGAACGAAAAAACTAACACTTATATGCTATAATCTATGGAATAAATCGGTTTTTATTCCCACACACATACATACATACGTACGATTACACACACACACATATCTCACCCTAAATCATTATCAAGATCTTGAAGAACATCAAATTGAAGCTTTAAAACACGAATTCAAGCTTTCTTAATCATCACAAACAAGGTATGATCTTGTGTTCTTGATTTCTATAAACCTAGAATTTGGGGGTTTTTGTGTTCTTGAGCAAAATCCGAATTTAGGGTTTGATTATGTGATATTTATGTTAGTTAAGCTTCAATAACAAGTATTAATCATTCTATTATCATTATAAACATGTTATAATTGTTAATTCATGATTTTCATGTTAACCTAGAAATGGGGTTTTGGATAATTGATTTTATTGGCATGATTAATCTTGTATCTAGGCTTGTAATGATCATATTATTGTTAATTGATAAGTAATTCTTGATTGTAAGTGAAACACTAACTTAGAAATGATGGACATTATATATGATCATTAATGGAGTTCATGTGTTTAGTTGATAATTCAAGAATTTGAGATTCTATGCTTAGAATAATGATGTATGATTTATAAGTATTGATTAAAGATGATGATTTACATTGGTTATGTTAAGAGTTGTGAAATTGATTAAGTGTTCATGAGAATTTTGATAATCATGATGAGTTTGATGGTTTATATGAAGAAAGTAGTATGATTTGCTAATAAGAACCCTTAATTGATAATTAAAGAGGACGGTGTGAAATTAGTTGGTTAAGTATTCATTAGATCAAATATTGACGTTTTGATGAATAATTGATGTGGAAAGTTAGTAATCTTGTTAATGGTTTCATTATATTAGTTAACAATGATGGAGATGAATGTTGGATTAATACAAGATTAATGATAAATGGTTTGATGTAATTACAATTGTATGATGTTATATCAATATTGAGGCAAGTGCCAAATGACTAACTTGTGTTGTGTTATTGTATTCTCAGATGTGTGTTGAGATATAGATTGTGACAACAGATCTAGCTTGATATAGGACTAGTGTAATTATTATTACGTTTGTATATTGGTTTAGATTTGTAAATAAATATTTGTTTTGTTAGTAATATTCGTTAAACATATTATTGTGTTAAGTTAGACGAATTATTAAATACGAAATAAATACATTCTGTGCGAGTCGAGTTCTCAGGTCGCGAGATTAACGAGCTGAGATGAGAACTGAATTCGTGGAAGTCTGGCGAGCCGAGTTCCGAGTTGGGCTTGGGCTGCGAGTTGGACCGAACTCGCAGGCCCTTGCGAGTCGAGACGAGCTGGACATATATAATGTTTTTCAATCGGTGAAAAACATAACTTTTGCATTCTGATTTCAATTGCTGCGAATTCAACAAACCAGAGAAAAACATAACCTAAGGCTAGGCTTTGACGATTCGTTGTTTAAAGCTAAGTCTAGTTAAAACGCAATACGAACATATTCGTTGTTAGTAAAATAACACCGTATTGAGGGATTCCGCACCTTAATACTACAGATAACGAAGTTATTGATCCTAAAACTAGGGGACTTACATCTGGTATCAAAGCTTTCGGGCTAGATACGAGTGTGTTCGTGAGTTTTAGTTTATTGCGTTTTTGATTCGGGTCGTTTTTACGTGCATTATTGCAATACTAACGATCAAAATCATTCTCTGGAAGTTTTAGGGTTAGTTTACAGTCGAATTTCTCAGTTTCGTTCGTAAAAATACCTTAAAATTCGTTTTTCGGGTTTAACAGCCGTTTCGCGAGTCGAGATTAGGGTTCCAGCGTCGCCTGCGAACCGAGTTGAACTAGCGAGTCGAACTGAGGCTTGCAAGTCGAACCGAGATCTCTCGCGAATCGACATCACTTGCGAATCGACATCTTTTAGCAATCCGAACTGAGGCTTGCGAATCGACAAATTCTGCGAGTCGAGCTGAGATTGCGAGTTGAGCTGAGTCTTGCGAGTTGAGATTTCTGAATTCGCTGAAACAGTTTAATTTTACGTTTTTAAGATGTCTGACTTAAGTAGAATGATCGAAATGGACCACGAGGTGGGAAAGTCAAACGTTCCACCTAAGTTGTTAAGAATCGAGGATTACTACAATTGGAAGGACAGATTTGAATCTTACTGTAGATTCCATGATCTGTCTATCTGGATGTGTATCAAGAGTGGATACACCCCACCTACTCAAACTGTTCAAAATGCTACTGTAGTTCTTACCTATGCAAACATGAGTGATCAAGAGAAGGAAGCGTACAGAAATGAGAATAAATCACATTCTTGCATAAAGATGTGTCTTCCTAAATCCCTTGCTCATCAACTCAAGTCTTTTCATACTGCTAAAGCGCTCTGGGAAGCTTTAGAGAAAAGAGGTGAGGGAAGTCCACAGGTGAGAGCTGGCAAGAAGAGTCTTCTTAAAAAGCAGTTTACTATGTTTAAAGCTTTAAAAGGAGAAGATCTTGATGCCTATGTTACACGATTCTACCATCTGCTAAGTGAATTAGAATACCATGAAATTTTTGAAGAAGAAGTATCTAAAACCGACAAGTTCCTTGAGGGTTTGCCTTCTAAATGGGAAATGTATGGTGTTATGATTAAGGATAACGAAACTAGGTATTCTACTATGACCTTAGAGCAAGTCATTGACAAGCTGAAAGGTTATGATTTCTCCAAGAAGTCAAGAGATAGTGATTCTGATCAGGTTCAGAACCCTGGGCTGTATCATGGAAAGTCAAGTCTTTCGACTGCGTCATCGAGTTCGACCACTGCACTGTTAGTTGGTGATACTAATGAAAATGGAGAGATGATCACTGAAGATCTGTGCTTTATTTCCTCCTCTGGTGATGAGACAAAGGGAAAGAATTCTGAGAAGTCACCTCAAGAGCATCAGAAGATGCCGATGAGTGTGAAATCTGCTGAACAGCAACTGTCTGTTCTTGCTTCCTTTGTGGCATCATATGAGAACTACATAGAAGGAAAGATCAATGATCCTATTCTATTTGATGAGGATTATGAGCAGATAGATTCTGATTATCTTGAGGAACTGGAACTTCAAGATCAACTAGCGTTGATATCTAGAAAGGTGAAGAATTTCCTCAAGAAAACTGGTAGAAAGGTGTTGGGCAATAGATCAGGGTTTGATAAAACCAAGGTCAGATGCTTTAACTGTCAGGGTATTGGTCATTTTGCTAGAGAATGCCAAAGACCTAAAGTAGAAGCACAAGGAAAACAAGGTTCGGGAAGTACTCTTGCTTCCAAAGCCTTAGTGGTGAAGCAGTTGGATGGCTCGTATGATTGGCAAGCTCATTCTGAAGAAGCTTTGATGGCCGAGATCGAAGAAACAACTGCTGGATCAGTGTCCTACATGCCCACTGACATGGAACAGAGAGTAGAGGTGGCTGAGTCTGAAAAAAAGGCAAGTGATGATGATGTGCTATATATGGATTCAACTCCAGATATGAGTCCTGAAGAATTAGTGGCACGTATGGCTGAATTACAAACTGACAAGAAGAAGGTATGTTTAGATATTCTTAATCTTGCTGATGTTTGTTACTTAGTTACTGATTTACAGTCTCAGAATAGTGTCTTAACTGTGTCAAATAGTAATCTGTCATCACAATTAAATATGGATAAGGAATCTTATAAGACTGTTAGATCTGAACTTGATCAAGCTATTATGGATGTTCGTAGATTAAGTGATGATAAACAGGTCTTAAAAGATAAAATTAAGTCTGATGCGTTGGATAGAACAAAACTTAGAGATACCATAAGTGAAAAATCTGTTGTCATAGATGGTCTCTATATGAATATCAAAGACTTAAATGAGACGATTGCTAGTAAGGATCAGGAAATAGTGAACCTTAATTTAAGGTTAATTGAGCAAAACCGTAAACTTGAGAATTATAGGACATCTCAAATGGATAAAATGTTAGATGCTCAACGTAGTGTAAAGGACAAGACTGGGTTAGGTTACAATGATGTATCCCCGCCTTTTAATGCCAATTACACTCCTATTCCTGAGGACTCTGAGATGACTGAAGTTAATCCTGAGATTTTAGTAGCTGATAAACCTGAACAGTCAGAGGCACAGAAAGATGTTATTAAGAACGTATCATTAGATAATAGCAAGGCTTCTCAGTTCACCAAAATACATTTTGTATCGGGTGGAGTGATTAACGATGCTAAGATTAATGATAAAGTTGATAAGGAACAGCTTAAACCTTTAGTGCCTAAGACTCCGGATGAGAAAGCAAAAGTGAGCAAATCACGCAAGCAGATGTCATGTTTCAAATGTCATCAAAAAGGACACGTGGCTTCGTGTTGTCCTAACAAAAAGCCTGAAGCACCACATAAGCTTGTGATTGAGGAAAAGACACAGACCGACTCTGATATGACTGTAGACGGGTTAGATACCAAACCTAAGTTAGGTAATAAACCTGTGAACATTCTTAAAAGAGATGGTAAGCATAGTGTCTCCCCACCTAAACCTAAACGGTCATATACTCAAAGTGATAATTATGTCCATAAGTCTAGGGATGTGACACCGTCGAGGTTTAGAACTCCAAGTAGAGGCCATAGTCATTATGAAAGTGGCACTACTTCGCGATCACATGAGTTTAATTATAATTATCATAATAGAGCTCATACTTTTGTGCCTAAGAGGTTCTCCTCAAATTCACCTCTTAAGGCTGATCGTCCACAAACTCAAGCTACTTCGAAAGTAACCAAAGCTCCTGATGGGAAGAATGGTTATTTTAAAGAGCTTAAGTTTGTTGATGATAAGGGACAAACCAAGACCGTAATGGCTTGGGTCCCTCTTGATAACTGATCGTGTTTTGTGTTATGTGCAGGAGCATGCTGTGAACAAGGACAGTTGGTGGTATGTAGACAGTGGATGCTCGAGGCACATGACCGGTGAAAGAAGTCTACTGAAGGACTTCAAGGATAGTCTCAAGCAAAAAGTAAATTTTGCAGGAGATAAAGGAGGAGTAATTTCGGGAAAAGGAAAAGTTTCAAATGGAACTTTGACTCTTGAGGATGTGAACTATGTTGAAGAACTTACACACAACCTAGTGAGTGTTTCCCAAGTCTGTGATAAAGGTCATCCAGTTTATTTCAATGAAAAGGAGGCCTTAGTCCTGAAGCCAGGTTTTAAAATTCCTGATGAATGGATATTGATGAGGGCGCCGAGGAAGAAGGACATCTATGCTATCAACATGGGTGTTCCTAACTCTTCAATGGTGTCTACATGTTTATTGTCCAAGGCTTCGGAAACAGATGCTCTGTTATGGCATAGGAGAATGGCACATCTAAACTGGAGAAAGATGAATTATATAACCAAAAATGGTTTGGTTCTAGGTGTACCACAAAAACGTTTCGAGTCTGAGGATAAGTGTGTTCCTTGCATGAAAGGAAAGCAGCACAAGAAACCACACAGACCTAAGACTGAAAACTCTATCTCCTCGCCATTTGAATTGCTACATATGGATCTCTTCGGCCCTATAAGCAAGAGAAGTCTAGGTGGCAAATGGTACTGTTTGGTTGTCACAGATGACTATTCTAGATTCTCATGGGTATTCTTTTTGGGATCAAAGGATGAGACTCCTGGAATTCTAATTGAGTTCTTTGATCTAGTAGAGAATGTCTATAAAAAGAGAGTTAAGCGTATTCGTAGTGACAATGGAACAGAGTTTAAGAATTCAACGTTGAATATCTATTGCTTAAGCAAAGGGATATTACATCAATTCAGTGCACCTTATGAACCTCAACAGAATGGTGTTGCTGAAAGGAAGAATAGAACGTTGATTGAAGCTGCTAGAACAATGCTTGCTGATTCAAAACTTCCGGTCATCTTTTGGGCAGAAGCAGTGAATACAGCATGTTATGTTCTTAATAGAGTTCTTACGGTTAAGAGACATAACAAGACTTGTTATGAGCTTTTGAACAATAAGAAACCTAACTTAAAAGGGTTTGAACCCTTTGGAGTTTCATGCACCATATTAAAGACTGGACATCAAGCAAAATTTGGTGAGAAGGCTGACGAAGGATTTTTCCTAGGTTATATGCCCAATTCGCCAAATAAGAGAGTCTTTAATAAAGTCACAGGACGTTTGGAGGTAGTTTATAATATTGAGGTTACAAGCTATTCACCGGATGTTCATAAGGGCTTAGATTGGCAATTTGATTATTCTGATCTTTTTGCATCATTTAAAGTTCCTATTAGTGACTATGTCAGTGATTCAGAGATAGCTGAACATTTAGTGTTTGAAGATGAGAATATTGGTCCCGCTTCAACATCGAGTGTTAAGCAGTCTGGAATCAAGACTACTGTTGACTCAGATAAAGCTTCCACAAGTGAGTCACAAAAACCTTCAGAGGATAAGTCTCTAGAAACAGAAGATCTTGATGATCTTCATACAAAGTTTGATGACATACTTACTCCTTTGAAACATCTAAGAATATCTTCAGCACGTACGGAAGATGTACCTGAATTGGAAGAAATTGGTACTAATTTGGAAGATGAGATACCAGTTGAACCAGTTACTACAACTAGAACGAGTAAGAATCATCCAGTTGAAAACATCATCGGTGATATTAATACTCCGGTTCAAACTAGGCATCAATCCAGAACTAATACGTCTGAGAATTCTGAATACCAAAGCTTGTATACTGCAATGAAAGAGACAGGGATTCCTAATCAATGTCTATATTCATGCTTTATCTCACAAGTCGAGCCTAAAAATGTTCAAATGGCTTTAAAAGAAAACTCGTGGGTAGAAGCAATGCAAGAAGAACTATCTCAGTTCTCTAAATTACAAGTATGGGAGTTGGTTGACCTACCAAAGGGAGAATATCCAATTGGAACTAGATGGGTATTTAAGTGTAAGAGAGATGATAAAGGTATCGTTACTCGCAATAAAGCTCGTCTAGTGGTTCAAGGTTTTAATCAACAAGAAGGTATTGATTACAATGAAGTGTTTGCACCAGTTGCTAGGCTAGAAGCAATTAGAGTATTCTTAGCATTCGCATCATATTATGGTATAAAAGTGTATCAGTTGGATGTTAAGAGTGCCTTTTTGTATGGCAAAGTGGAAGAATTGGTGTATGTTTCACAACCGCCAGGGTTTGCTAATCCTGAGTATCCAGATAGAGTATATCGTTTGAATAAGGCTCTATATGGATTACATCAAGCACCTAGGGCATGGTATGGAACACTATCAACGTATCTACTTGAGAATGGATTTACAAGAGGATCAATTGATAGTACACTATTTGTGAAGTGGAAAAAGAAAGACTTTCTTCTTGTACAAGTGTATGTTGATGACATTATCTTTGGATCGTCTGATGAAAAGATGTGTCAAGAATTTGAGAAAGTCATGAGAAAAAGGTTTGAAATGTCTGCAATGGGAGAGTTGAATTTCTTCTTAGGATTACAAGTTGATCAAAAGAAGGATGGATTCTTTATTCATCAATCTAAATATACATATGAGCTATTAGAACGTTTCAAGATGGATGAAAGTAAGGTCTACAATACTCCAATTCCAGTCAATCATGGATTAGGTCCAGATACATCGAGTGATAGCGATGTGGATCCAACTCTTTATAGAGCCATGATCGGATCACTAATGTATCTTACAGCCTCTAGGCCTGACATCATGTTTGCTGTTTGTTTATGCGCAAGATATCAGGCTAATCCGAAAGAGTCACACATGCAAGCTGTTAAACGAATCTTTCGTTACCTCAAAGGGAAACCTAAGCTGGGTCTTTGGTATCCGATTGATGGAGACTTAGATCTCGTAGCTTATACTGATTCGGATTATGGAGGATGCAATCAGAATAGGAAATCTACGACTGGAGGATGTCAATTCTTAGGAGGTAGATTAGTATCCTGGCAGTGCAAGAAGCAAACCTCGGTAGCCATTTCTACATGTGAAGCTGAGTATGTTGCAGCTGGCAGCTGTTGCTCGCAAGTTCTTTGGATTCAACAGCAACTGCGGGATTACGGGTTAAATATAACCAATACTCCTATGATGATTGATAACGAATCTACTATGTCGATCACCAATAATCCAGTAAAGCACAGTAAAACTAAGCATATTGATATTCGACATCATTTTATTAGAGATTGTGCTGAAAAGAAATTGATAAAGTTAGTTAAGGTTCCATCATTGGATAACTTAGCAGACTTATACACAAAGGCGTTCGACAGAGCAAGATTTGAGACGTTGGTTCAACTAAACGGAATGAGAAATCCAGAGTGATTAGTCTTCCAAGGGTATTCTTGTAATAGTTAGTATTTATGTGTTTATTATTAAAAAAAAAAAAAAAAAAAAAAAAAAAAAAAAAAAAAGGGCGTATGGCATTCATTTGCTTGTTACCTAAGGGGAATCGCCTTCATTTAAGTTTTTATTTGCAAAAACTACGGGAAATGATAGTAAATTAGGAGAATAAGCTTCACAATAATAAAGCTTAAGTCCTAAGTATGATATGGTAGTAGGTTCAAATAAAGTTGCTTTAGAACTACAGCGGTTCTATCAGGTATGTGTTTATATTTATTTGATTATACACCTATATCCACAAGTTATAATTTGTCTATTTTTAGTAAAATTTTAGATGGCTTCATCATATGATGTACTGGTAGGCAAATTATATGAAATTTTCTAAGTCTTAAGAATTTAATTAACTACTTGTTTATTATTTTGTGTAACTATTCTATGATGTATGACATTAAGTCTTAAATGTTGAATGATGGTATTACCATACACTGTTATCATGCATTTTAATTAAAGTGACAAATAGTAGCAATATGGGTATTAATTTAATTACTGGTAACTATGTTGTACTATGTACAGAACTGAAACCTTTAATTAAATTAATATTCTCAAATATATTTTGAATTATGCTAGAAGGAATCTTCTGTTGTACTACGTACAGACTTAGATAACATAGCATATTCAAAGTATGTTTGATATTTGTCTAACCGTAAAAATTCAAGTGTATGTTATATGTTTCGAAAAGATACATCATTTAGTAACCGCTACCTTGAAAATTTAATGATGCAGTGTTATGTGTTTTACTTGAATTCTTCAGTATGTCATATACTAGGAAGCACTTGATAATTCTCATACTAACAATAAAGAGTTTGCTTAGAAAATTGAGTATAATTTGTTTATGTGGATCATATACTGGTAATCGTCTTGAACTATCTATAATTAAAATATTTACTTTATGTGCGTAATGCATTTATTAATTATGCTATGTGGATAAAGGTACCTAAGATATAGTTTTATAAATATAAATGTATAAATGATATATTTAGTTGTAATTTTATAGTAATTTATTTGAATTTCATGAGGTATGTATACTACCAATCTGCTTAAACTTTTTAAATATATCATGAATTGCTTATTCTTACTAATATGATCCCTAAGCAGATAAATTCTTATTCACTTTATGTATGTATTTTATTTTGTTTCAAGTGTTTAATAAAATGGTACTTGATACCTATGATTATGTAATTTTGTTTTAGTTTTTAATTTTTGTGTTAATTATGCTTACCCTTCGGAATTAAATCATACTGAATGTTTTTGAGTTGAACAACGTGACAAATACAAGTGAAAATTAATTATAATTTAGACTTGTGAAAATATCGGGTTTTTATTTATACTTAGAATTAAAATTCGCGTTTTTAATTATTTCTGCGAGTTGACTTCGACTTGCGAGTCCGCTTCAAATCTCGCGAATCGAATGTAAAGTATAAAGGTGGTCAAACGAGTCAGACCAACCCACCGAACCCACATACTTCGCGAGTTCAGTAAAGCTTGCGAATCCGTCAACAAGGCGAAACGAGGCGATTTATTGTTTTCGTTTGATTTCGATTCTTAGATTACGGGAACGAGTTATTCAATCCGAGGACTTTATACATCTTCATATTGCGAACATTTTGAGGTATAAACCAACGGATTTCACCGTGTAAATAACAAGAAATCGAAGTTTTTATAAAACTTAGGGTTTCGGGTTAAAAACTAAACGATTTGCGTCGATTACGATGTTATTGGACATAAATCCTTGTGGTTTATGTTAAATGGATGTTAATAAACGTAAATCAATTGATAGATCATGTTAAATTCAACTGATTTTAATTGTGTTTAACTTTACAGCATGAGGTTGCTGATTTAGTTCGTGGAGCTAATTTTCCGACGAACAAAACAGCTAGATTTGCGACAAGTTTGCTTACGCAAGCTTTGTCTCAACCTCATACACCGCTTACCAGAGACTGGCATATTGAGTCTCTTACACCGCCTGGACCCAGAACGATACCTGTTACTCCAACGACTGATGCTGAAAGGATTACATCCTTAGAGTCGAGGGTAAAGGATTTGGAGAAGCTTACTTCTCAGATTCCAGAGCTGGTGTCGAGCAATCTTCTTCTTTCACAACAGATACTCAAGCAGAGTGAATTGTACAATCTGTTGATGAAGACTCATGAGACGTTACTTGCGGACTTCACTGTACAGAGACTGAAGTTATCTTCTTTAGAGAGTCTGGTCTTGAGATCGCATTCAGGACAGCCTGCTCAGGGGGAGATATTGGTATATCTGGAGTCTTGCAGAGAGAATGAGTTGAAGAGAAAGAGAGATCAAGACAAGGACGATGATCCCAATGCACCGAGTGGTGAGCAGACTGGTCCTTCAAAGACTAGTGAGCAAGCTACTATTCAGGGGGAGTCTGGTGCTGGTGCTAGTGGTTCTGGAGTGGGTACAAGTGCAGATAAGACTGTATCGGGTGATACTGAAGCTGGTAAGATAGCTTAGTATTATCTTAGTACTGTAATATTTGTAATAGTTTGTAGTGAACAAGTGTAAACTTAATTATTGTGTAAATATATTTGGCTTAGGGTTATTATTATTTTAAGTAAAATATGTTTGGTAATTTAAGTTTATAAAATTATGTTAAGATAAAATAGTGATCGAAAGACTTCTGACTTATTGAGTAGTCGAGCGGCGTGTTCCGATTAATTTCGGCGGTCATAATTTTATAATAACATATGCATTTTAGATTTGATTATAGACTTAAGACCGTAAGGTTTATAAGTAATTAACAAGTTAAAAATGTATTCGTATTAACTAGACAAATGATATATAATTTAAAGGTTAAATTGATAATGAATGAGATCAATTAACACTTGGAAATTATATAAGGTAATTAATAGTAAATTTAAATGTTTGGTGATTATTCACAATGCATTAGAATTTAAAATTAATTAATATTTGTTAAGTAGACTTAAGAGATTTTAGATTGATTCAGGGTAATCAATAAAAGATTTTATAAGTTATATTTATATTGCGTTTATATGTTAGGTTAAAATATACAAAAGAATTAATAAAGAAATTCTTAGATTGGTTCAGGGAAATCAATAAAGAATTTGAATTATTAATATATTTGTATTTATGTTTTTCTCTAGGAATGGAAATGCTTAATCTATCAGATTCGGAAGATGATATTCTGGATGAGATAGATGAAGAGATTGATTATGATATTGAAGAAGGAGAGTTCAAACTTCCTGAAGATTGGACTGCAGTATTTGAATCAGTGATAGATGAAGGTGTTGATCTGGATGCAAATGTAGATGAACATGTTGTGAATCCATCAACGACTGAATTTGTTTTTGTAAATGAACAAGGAGAATCAGTTATTGATTTAGAAGCTTTTGAGAATGCTTCTGAAGATTCAGATACTGAAGTTGAAGAAATAGAGGACAAATACAAACATATGGTTGGTAATCCTATGTTTATCCAAGAAATGCTGAAAAAGAAAAAGGAAAATAAGCAACGCATTTTGAAAGAAGTTGATATTACTGGAAAGCGTGTACTTAAAACTGGCATTATTGGATGGTATTATGACTCTGACCTGAAGCTCTTCGCGATCAAAAGGTTTGACGGGGTTCAATATTTTGAGAAGAAGCTTACCGTGTTTAGTTCATTGCCTCGATATGAGATTCGAGACTTGGCTAGATTAGATATGAAAAATCCAAGTGATGATGATTATGCTAAGTATGTTGAGCGTATCATTAGGACTGAAGGATTATCTATGAAGTTTTCGAAGATTAAGCCAAGGAAAGGAAAAATGATAAAGCTAAACGAACTTAGTCAGAGAACTGGAAGAAGAAGAAGGAAGAAGGTTTATCCAGCGGTCAAATGCATTAAGCAAATACCAATGAAGACTATGCCTCAGAATATTTTGGGAAAATTGAAATATTGGGGGGTAGATGCTGGAACAGGAGAAGCCTTTATGATTGAAGCTGATGATGATTATCCTAATGGCGAAAAAGAAATTCTTCGTGTATATGATCACAGACATTTGATGAATTTATCAAAGGAAGATTTGATTATGTTATACAAGAACAAGATCATATCTACTGTTGGTTGGGGTGATTTAGCACGAGATTATCATAGGATGGTTAAAACATGCATCAAGCTTAAAATTTTTGCAGGAAGTAAGATTGTAACACCCGGTCAAAAAGTCAGATTTCGCTCCGGATTTAAACTTTGATTAATTGTATTTTTTTTATATAAACAATTATAGCCAAGTTACATTTTCGTAACTCAAGTGAAATATATTTAATATCCCTATTTAAAATATTTACGAAATTATATAAACGAAATTATAAATTTAAAATATTAAATTTATTAAAAGGATCGGGGAAACGAACACCACACGGAGCGCGAACACGGGGACACGAAAAATCAGCCAAAAAGGGGGTCATCACCTCCCCCCTCCATTCATTCTCACTTTCCCACTCTCTCTCTTCTCTTCCCTTTTCTCTCTAAAACAAACCCACCACCGCCACCAATTTTCACCATTTAACACCACTAAACGACCTCCAATCTTCAAGCTCGTTTAGAGAAAAACGATCACGGAGTCGAGCTCTACACAACCATCTTCTCAGATTCTCCGCGCGACGACTTTGTAAGATCCCGACAATCCCGCAAACTCTTAGATTTTGATATTTAGTGTTTATAATGCTTAATCTACCATGTATTAGTGTTATATCAACTTATTATGTCCAAAAACACCTTCGAAAACGCTTTAAAAGTCGAAATTGCATAAAAATCGCTGAACAGCCAATCTCGCGAGCTGAGATCCAAATCTGATGGATCTCGCGAGTCGAGATTTGGACTTGCGGGTCGACTTGACTTGCGAGTCGACTTGACTTGCGAGTCCACTTGACTCGTGGATCTCAACTCGACTCGCGAGAAATCTCAACTCGACTCGCGAGAGATCTCAACTCGACTCGCGAGAAATCTCAACTCGACTCGCGAGAAATCTCAACTCGACTCGCGAGAGATCTCAACTTGCGAGATCTCAACTTGCGAGATCTCAACTTGCGAAACTCAACTTGCGAGATCTCAACTTGCGAGATCTCAACTTGCGAGATCTCAACTTGCGAGATCTCAACTTGCGAAATCTCAACTTGCGAAATCTCAACTTGCGAAATCTCAACTTGCAAATCATTTTTCCACTAAGTGTCGAACTTAACCGGAAACGAATACTTACACATAATACGATTTACGAACTGTAATGACATTTCAAAGAAACTTATTTTATTGAAATCGTGATTTCAAACTATTACCAACGAGTCGTATACATTTTCACAACTGCGAAATACAAACGTAAACGTCAAACAAACACTTTGGACATAATTTAGTTGCGTGAACACTAGCATGGATGGTCAAACTTAGACATCCACGCACTTATTAAATCTCAAACGTTTAGGGCGTTAGGAGATTTCGGACTAGACTTGGACTTTAGGCTGTGCTAGCGCTCGCACTTTACTCAACTCAACAGGTGAGTTTCATAGCCCCACTCTTTCAACTGTTTTACTGTTTTGGGGTGAAACACATGCACAACAACTGTTTTCGAATTATATTAATAATCTTTTATAATTCACAATCAATTATATTACTGTATGTAATACAAATGTGTAATACTTAGGAATTACACCCAACACATTGTTTTGGAACAATATCAAGACCTAACCTAGATAGGTCACAATCGCACACTATCAGATTGTTGGAAAACAATTACCTAGATATAACTTGATATAGTTATTACTATTCATTAGCCATATTGTCGCGGGACAATATTATCAAATATATTAGAACTGGTTAGTTCTACCTACACTAGACGACATATATACAATTACAGGATTAGTTTCTCTTTTAGGAACTAATAATGCCAATACAATTCAGGACCCAATTATACTTGCTAGGCTTTAGGCTAGAAGTATACGATAGCATCATATGTTAGTATAGATCCTTTATACTAATACAATTCAACTAGGTGATGAGTATTCATACCTAGGACCAACATACTACATAATATCTAAATAATTGCTTATACGTATTTAGATACAATTAATCATTTTCATGCGTGTCATGATTGTTACTTACGTTTGCGCATTCGACAAATATATATATCTATATATATTTATAACTACATGTTTATATATTATCATGAGCACTTGGTGCTAACTTCAATATTACTTATGTATATTAGTATACATACAATCATACAAACACAATCATTCAAGTCGGACGCGTCGTTGTACGGTCGACAATTATTTGCAATAGTTAGTATGTCATAGTACTACTAGCTCTACATTTCAACTTTGCTTGCGAGCAATTCAGTCGATGCCTGTTAGGCACAAAGCGAGATCACGGTTGAGTGATTCAAAACGATGCCACGGTTTCAGTGGGTACAAAACGATGCCACGGTATTGCAGTGGGCACAACTTCAGCAGACAAGTCGTTGTACTTGTATCATTTTCAGAAGACAAGTCGTTGTACTTGTATCATTTTCAGAAGACAAGTCGTTGTACTTGTATCATTTTCAGAAGACAAGTCGTTGTACTTGTATCATTTTCAATCAGACAAGTCGTAGTAACTTGTATCAGTTTAAGTCAAACAAGTCTAAGTAACTTGTAACAATACAATCAACCAAATCGGGGTATTTTGGACATTAAGTTAGACAAACAATTTCAATGGTAGTCTCACAATTCAAACTAGTTAGGTATGGAATACCTCGATTAGACTTTTACACATTGGTGTTACAAACTTCAACATATTACATATCAAAAATTTGCTGAATTTGGAAACAACTTTACAAAACACAAATTGTTTTATTGCTTTATGTTTTCAACTAACTATCCTATGAACTCACCAGCTTTATAGCTGACCTGTTTTAGCATGTGTTCTCAGGTTGCCCAGCAGGATTAGGATCGCTACAAGAACTTATTAGCTCGAGTCGCATATTTTCAACAATTGGGACAACTCTGCATTTTACTTTTGTATTTTCAAATTATGTATTTGGAAATTATTATCAAACTTATAACGTTGTAAACATTTTATTCAGAAATGTATAACTATTTTCAAACGTCTCATTTAGAGTCGTTCATTATGTATCTTATGCTGTGATATTTGATTTAGTGACACCCGACCCGACAGCTTCCGCAAACCAAAATTTGAGGGTGTCACAGATTGGTATCAGAGACTAAGGTTATAGTGAACTAGGTTGCATTTAGTGGGCCTAGACTATGACCGTTAGGCAGTATTCCTCATTAGGTATGACTGGTTCAGGAATTACATCATACGAGTTTAATTTAACATAGCGTAGCTAACTATGTACAATTAAATAAAGATGATGTAAGATCTGAAAGGGGTTATACTGAAAAAGGAATGCGTAGTTGACTCTGATTGTTATGTGCTAGACATCCTAGGCTATTATATGTACTGTAGGTATATATGAATAGGCCTTACACGTGTACTACTATTACATACCTATATATATATCGAGTATATATATACACAATCAATTCCGTTGTACCAACATAAATCCGTGAAGAGGCATATCGCCGTCTTCCTCACCATCGCGACTCGACACCTATATCACTAAGCCTCGGGAAGGAGGTACAAACGTTATCAATGGGAATGGAAACCCGCACATGCTAAACCTTCACGAAACTTAAAACAAACTGACAACTTTTAAATCTTGACCATATGGATCACAATTGGATTAGTGTTGACTAAGTCCACAACAAAATTTCTTGAATCACAATTTGATCATGTAGATCAATCAATTCAATACTTTAGTGCATTGGCACTCACATTTTAGCCTTTGTGCTACAACTGAGAAATTTGAACTTCAAACACATTTTGGCCTTGGGGCTATAAATCAAACAACACATGGCACGTGGTGCTACTATTTCATGGTATGATTGATACCACAACATGGGCACGTTAGTGCAAACCTCATAGTACGTCAATTCTACAAATTATAGCATGTTGATGCTACATTCACAATACATGGGTACTACAATTTCAATGCCGCCGGCACTTCATTACAGCACGTGGTGCTGCGTTTCATGGTACTTGGTACTACAATTACAAAACATTGGTATTTCAATTACTATGCTGATAGCACTGCATTATAGCACTAAGTGCTACTTCAATTATGCATGTAGACTTGTTATAGTTGCATGTACGACTTACATATATACATATACACTTACTTAACTGGGCACGAGGTGCCACACCTGACTTTCACTACGCACGTACACTTGTATAGTTACGTGTACACTATATATGTATATATGACTACTCTACTGGACACGAGGTGTCCCACTCGATTATTTTTCCATATGAACATTTACTATAGACACTTGTACATTTATACGCATACACGAATACTAAGGCAGGTGATGCCTCATTCAATGAATACACTCTAATTTATTGGGATTACATCTATAGTACTTAGTACTACATTATAGTCTGATAGACTACGACAATACTATGGTTCTAGTCAACTGCATATAATTCATAACTAGGTCGTTTGTACGACTACACATCTGAAATTTCAAAGTCCGAGGACTTTTCATATAGATACCTTAAGTGGTTTATGGATAACTATCATTTTTACATACGAGTATACAACTACAAAAGTCAAAATCTTTGAATAAAAATCTCACACCTTGTCATTTCATTCTTGTTCAAGAATCATGCCTCCTAAACGACCAACTTTCACTCGAGCTGAACAAGATCAAATCATTAATCAAGCAGTGACTGCAACCCTAGCTGCTCAGAACCAAGTAAAGCCTTGCACTTTTAGGGATTTCCTGAGGTGCGAACCCCCAAACTTCGTCGGAACTGAAGGAGCTGTTGGATTAATTCAATGGTTCGAGAGAATTGAATCTATTTTCCACATGTGCAACTGCCCCGACGGCTGCAAAGTCTTGTACGCCACATACACCCTCCAGGATGATGCCTCTACCTGGTGGAATTTTCACGCCCGAACTGTAGGAATCGACACTGCTCACGAACTTCCGTGGGAGGACCTGAAACAACTCATGAAGGACAAGTATTGCCCCATCGAAGTACTTCACAAACTTGAGGACGAACTTTGGTATCTCACCGTAAAAGACAACGACATTGAAACATATACCAATCGCTTCCAACAACTAGCATCCCTTTGTCCAAACCTAGTAAACCCTGAAAACAAACGAATCGGGAGGTACATTGGTGGACTCCCGTTGCTAATTGAGGGAATGGTCACCGCCTCTAAACCCACTACTATTGAAGAGGCTATTCGCATGGCCCACAGACTCATGGCACAGGTGGTTCGGCGCGGGCCACCTGCAACAGAAATCAATCAACAAAAAGGAAATGGAAGTTCCAGCTCTAGCCAAAATCCAACGAATCAACCTGAACCCTTGAGGTCCTACGCTGCTGAACCCAACGAAAAACAAGGCTATGCGGGTAACAAACCATTTTGTCACGGCTGCAAACGTCATCATGACGGGTTATGCGGATTACCCTGCGATAGATGCCAACGATACGGACACGTAATCCGGGACTGCAGAGTTCCCGCCAATCCCGACTCTCAAAGGATCTGCTTCAAATGTAAAGAACCCGGTCACTACAAGAAGGACTGCCCACAGAAACGCAAAATTCACCTGATCGGCTCTGAATGAACCGAACAAATCCCCAACAATAATGTAAGTACGTCCTTCCTCGAAAACATAACACTTCGACTTTAATTTACACTGAATGGGTACTTCTCATTCCCGATCACACTCCTATCTACTTAATGCCGAGTGCATCGTAGGGCTAGTTAGCCTAGGACAACGTAAAACTCAAAGTTTGCTTTCAGCAGACTGGACCAACTGAACGTTCACCAACCACTTAGTCCTGATAGGACTACTCACCAAACAGTCACTTTGTGACAACTATCTGGTCCCGGATGGACTATCACGCAAACGGTTACTTTATAACCACGACTTAAACAATAACATAAACAAACGAAATAGTCAGTGATCTGACTACAATGACTAATAGCGACACAGTCATGGAATGACTGCCTTCCAATTCCATCATAGACATGGTATGTCTACAACTTGTTCGACAAACCTCTCGTACGTACATTTCTCCCCAGACCCCACGCGATTACGACCTCACACGAAATTTCGGGACGAAATTTTCTTAACAGGGGGAGAATGTAACACCCGGTCAAAAAGTCAGATTTCGCTCCGGATTTAAACTTTGATTAATTGTATTTTTTTATATAAACAATTATAGCCAAGTTACATTTTCGTAACTCAAGTGAAATATATTTAATATCCCTATTTAAAATATTTACGAAATTATATAAACGAAATTATAAATTTAAAATATTAAATTTATTAAAAGGATCGGGGAAACGAACACCACACGGAGCGCGAACACGGGGACACGAAAAATCAGCCAAAAAGGGGGTCATCACCTCCCCCCTCCATTCATTCTCACTTTCCCACTCTCTCTCTTCTCTTCCCTTTTCTCTCTAAAACAAACCCACCACCGCCACCAATTTTCACCATTTAACACCACTAAACGACCTCCAATCTTCAAGCTCGTTTAGAGAAAAACGATCACGGAGTCGAGCTCTACACAACCATCTTCTCAGATTCTCCGCGCGACGACTTTGTAAGATCCCGACAATCCCGCAAACTCTTAGATTTTGATATTTAGTGTTTATAATGCTTAATCTACCATGTATTAGTGTTATATCAACTTATTATGTCCAAAAACACCTTCGAAAACGCTTTAAAAGTCGAAATTGCATAAAAATCGCTGAACAGCCAATCTCGCGAGCTGAGATCCAAATCTGATGGATCTCGCGAGTCGAGATTTGGACTTGCGGGTCGACTTGACTTGCGAGTCGACTTGACTTGCGAGTCCACTTGACTCGTGGATCTCAACTCGACTCGCGAGAAATCTCAACTCGACTCGCGAGAGATCTCAACTCGACTCGCGAGAAATCTCAACTCGACTCGCGAGAAATCTCAACTCGACTCGCGAGAGATCTCAACTTGCGAGATCTCAACTTGCGAGATCTCAACTTGCGAAACTCAACTTGCGAGATCTCAACTTGCGAGATCTCAACTTGCGAGATCTCAACTTGCGAGATCTCAACTTGCGAAATCTCAACTTGCGAAATCTCAACTTGCGAAATCTCAACTTGCAAATCATTTTTCCACTAAGTGTCGAACTTAACCGGAAACGAATACTTACACATAATACGATTTACGAACTGTAATGACATTTCAAAGAAACTTATTTTATTGAAATCGTGATTTCAAACTATTACCAACGAGTCGTATACATTTTCACAACTGCGAAATACAAACGTAAACGTCAAACAAACACTTTGGACATAATTTAGTTGCGTGAACACTAGCATGGATGGTCAAACTTAGACATCCACGCACTTATTAAATCTCAAACGTTTAGGGCGTTAGGAGATTTCGGACTAGACTTGGACTTTAGGCTGTGCTAGCGCTCGCACTTTACTCAACTCAACAGGTGAGTTTCATAGCCCCACTCTTTCAACTGTTTTACTGTTTTGGGGTGAAACACATGCACAACAACTGTTTTCGAATTATATTAATAATCTTTTATAATTCACAATCAATTATATTACTGTATGTAATACAAATGTGTAATACTTAGGAATTACACCCAACACATTGTTTTGGAACAATATCAAGACCTAACCTAGATAGGTCACAATCGCACACTATCAGATTGTTGGAAAACAATTACCTAGATATAACTTGATATAGTTATTACTATTCATTAGCCATATTGTCGCGGGACAATATTATCAAATATATTAGAACTGGTTAGTTCTACCTACACTAGACGACATATATACAATTACAGGATTAGTTTCTCTTTTAGGAACTAATAATGCCAATACAATTCAGGACCCAATTATACTTGCTAGGCTTTAGGCTAGAAGTATACGATAGCATCATATGTTAGTATAGATCCTTTATACTAATACAATTCAACTAGGTGATGAGTATTCATACCTAGGACCAACATACTACATAATATCTAAATAATTGCTTATACGTATTTAGATACAATTAATCATTTTCATGCGTGTCATGATTGTTACTTACGTTTGCGCATTCGACAAATATATATATCTATATATATTTATAACTACATGTTTATATATTATCATGAGCACTTGGTGCTAACTTCAATATTACTTATGTATATTAGTATACATACAATCATACAAACACAATCATTCAAGTCGGACGCGTCGTTGTACGGTCGACAATTATTTGCAATAGTTAGTATGTCATAGTACTACTAGCTCTACATTTCAACTTTGCTTGCGAGCAATTCAGTCGATGCCTGTTAGGCACAAAGCGAGATCACGGTTGAGTGATTCAAAACGATGCCACGGTTTCAGTGGGTACAAAACGATGCCACGGTATTGCAGTGGGCACAACTTCAGCAGACAAGTCGTTGTACTTGTATCATTTTCAGAAGACAAGTCGTTGTACTTGTATCATTTTCAGAAGACAAGTCGTTGTACTTGTATCATTTTCAGAAGACAAGTCGTTGTACTTGTATCATTTTCAATCAGACAAGTCGTAGTAACTTGTATCAGTTTAAGTCAAACAAGTCTAAGTAACTTGTAACAATACAATCAACCAAATCGGGGTATTTTGGACATTAAGTTAGACAAACAATTTCAATGGTAGTCTCACAATTCAAACTAGTTAGGTATGGAATACCTCGATTAGACTTTTACACATTGGTGTTACAAACTTCAACATATTACATATCAAAAATTTGCTGAATTTGGAAACAACTTTACAAAACACAAATTGTTTTATTGCTTTATGTTTTCAACTAACTATCCTATGAACTCACCAGCTTTATAGCTGACCTGTTTTAGCATGTGTTCTCAGGTTGCCCAGCAGGATTAGGATCGCTACAAGAACTTATTAGCTCGAGTCGCATATTTTCAACAATTGGGACAACTCTGCATTTTACTTTTGTATTTTCAAATTATGTATTTGGAAATTATTATCAAACTTATAACGTTGTAAACATTTTATTCAGAAATGTATAACTATTTTCAAACGTCTCATTTAGAGTCGTTCATTATGTATCTTATGCTGTGATATTTGATTTAGTGACACCCGACCCGACAGCTTCCGCAAACCAAAATTTGAGGGTGTCACAAAGATTTACAAATGAAGACCAAAGACAGCGTGAAGATAAAGACGCTAGAGCTATTGTCAAGGGGGAGTCTGTTGAGACATAGATTGTGACAACAGATCTAGCTTGATATAGGACTAGTGTAATTATTATTACGTTTGTATATTGGTTTAGATTTGTAAATAAATATTTGTTTTGTTAGTAATATTCGTTAAACATATTATTGTGTTAAGTTAGACGAATTATTAAATACGAAATAAATACATTCTGTGCGAGTCGAGTTCTCAGGTCGCGAGATTAACGAGCTGAGATGAGAACTGAATTCGTGGAAGTCTGGCGAGCCGAGTTCCGAGTTGGGCTTGGGCTGCGAGTTGGACCGAACTCGCAGGCCCTTGCGAGTCGAGACGAGCTGGACATATATAATGTTTTTCAATCGGTGAAAAACATAACTTTTGCATTCTGATTTCAATTGCTGCGAATTCAACAAACCAGAGAAAAACATAACCTAAGGCTAGGCTTTGACGATTCGTTGTTTAAAGCTAAGTCTAGTTAAAACGCAATACGAACATATTCGTTGTTAGTAAAATAACACCGTATTGAGGGATTCCGCACCTTAATACTACAGATAACGAAGTTATTGATCCTAAAACTAGGGGACTTACAATGTGGAGAAGACTCAGTGACATTAGACTACTGAGTGGACGACTATGATTGTCGGTGAGTGGATCTTGGACTTTCTGTCTAAGTTAGTTGTAACAACATGGTTACAATGGGTAAACTTGGTTTATTGCAATGATTGCATTAATATTAGATTGGCATGTTGGCTAAACCTTTGATTGATTATTGGCGTCCATTGTGCTATGATAGTTGTGGACTATTTGATTTGGTGGGGGTCAACTAATGTGTTGGGTTTGGATACTATTACTAGGACTTCGCAAGTGCCTTGTACATGTGTTGGACACTGAAATTGCGTCGTGTGTAGTAATAGTACCAAACTATCGGTTTAACCTCTGATTTGGCCGTCAGTTGGTTTTAAGTGTTACTTGGGGAACCATCCGCGGCATGAGGGTACCTCAAGGACCACCGATCCTTCTATGTTGCTTGTGCATTGCTTGGTTATAGGCATGTGTTAAGCTGAGTTAGATTGATAGCTTGGGATCTATTCACTTAGCTTCGTGCTAACCCCTCATTACTTCTTGCAGGTTTACTTATGTATGTGGGTGGGCAAGAAGTACATATGGAATGGAATGTTTGACAGGCTCACTCTGAAATGGATAATACGTTAATGATTTAACAACACATTGGGATTTCTATAACACCTAAACTTAATGTGTGTAATGATTAGAATAATCTAGTTTTAAAGGTTTGTATATAAGTGGATTGCTATTTGAAATGTATGTATGCAATCCACTGGTTTCTATTAATCATGCGCTTCCGATATGTTTAAAAAAAACAAAAAATGTCCTTGTATTTAGCGGGTGTTATAAATTGGTATCAGAGCCTAGGTTTGGGTGAATTGGACATTGTATGGTGTTCAATCCCAAACTTAGGTTTGTGTCAAGTCAAACATTCCAGGGATGGGGATTAGTGGTTGCATGAGAAAGTTGTAGTGAATGTGTACTAACCTATAACAAGTTGCAAGATTGTTGTTGTGGTTGCAGAAACGGAGGAATATGAGGAACCGAATGGTATTCTCAATGATTCCTCTATGTTCGTTGGTGTAAAAGCATCAGGTAATTCTCTATAAGCTTGATTAAATTAAATAAGTTTGAATTGTTTATTTGCTATGAGGACTATGATTAGTGAAGTAAATTGAATTAGATTGATATGATTTCTCATTTATGAGTAAGTTGATTTTGCCTATGTGTTTAGCATAAGTTGATTATGTGCTTAGTAGTAAATCTTGATAGATTGAATTGATAAAATTTCCATAAGGAAATTAATGAGGTGATGGTATACCTCAAGTAAAATGTTTAAAGTCGTGGTGGTTTAAATTAGAAAGTGTACATTAATTGGAAGATGTGTGTTTGACCTGAAAAGTCAAAGTGGTCAATGACGTTTTTAAATGTATTGACAAGTTTCAGAATAGGTCAATGTTGAATACTTGATGTAATTTGTGTAAATGTGATGATAATATGTGAAATTGGTGTTTTAAGGTTATGTTGTGCCACCAATAGTGATAATGGTTGGGTTTGACTTAAATTAGTCAAAGTTATGTGGAATGAGTGATAGAATAGTGATTATATGGTCATAAACCCAAACGGGTCATTTAGGTGCCCAAATGGGTCACTTAGTGATAAAACGGTTAAAACTTGATGTGGTTTGTGTACGATGACTTTTAAAGTGACTTACAGTCATAAGTATAGATAAAATGTGGATTAAAAGTGTTAATGTGGTCATTATGAATGAAATTGGGAAAAATGTCCATTTGGACCCCTAAACGGGTCAACGTGTCAAAACAATGTAGAATGAGTGTTTGTAGGTGACGAATATGCCCACACGTCACAAATGTATATAGAAACATGTTGGTAAAAGGTGGAAGTCAGAAACCAAGTCGTTTGAAATATAGCGTGTCAACCAAAATGGTCGAAAATGGTCAAAAATGAGTCGTACGTCTGTTTTCTCGTAAAACGTGTAAATTGAAAAAGTGTAAAAAGGGAAAGTTTCATTTTGGCATAGTGGACGTGCCTGCAAAATTTTAGAGTCTAACTCTAAACGAGTAAAAAGTTATACGCGTTTGAAATTGGTTAAAAAAAATATGATTTTTTCTGAACTTCAGATTTCTGCTTGGGAACGCGATCCCAACAAGTTCTTCTGGATTGCGTTCGTACGTGTTATTTTGGCTCAGATTATTTTATGCTTGGGAACGCGATCCCAGCCTTTTTCCAGGATCGCGTTTGTGTGTGTAAATTGTGTTCAGATGCGTTTTCTCTGGGGAACGCGATCCCACTCACTTCTCCGGATCGCGTTTGTATGCCTAATTTGGTTACAGAATATTTTACACTAGGAAACGCGATCCTGACCTGTTTCCCGGATCGCGTTAGTAAAAAAAAAAAAAAAAAAAAAAATTTTTTTTTTTGCGACGTTCGACATAGTTCTTGACGTAGAAAATTTTAGAAAATTTCGGTGTCCGATTAAGAAGAAATTTACAGGGTCACTTGGAAACGACTCAACGGTCAAAGCTCATCGCTTTGCCATGAGCCCTGTCAGTTTTGGGCACTTCGGGGTCGTTTGGGGCCCGAAAATGGCATTTTACTGTTTTTCGGACTTTATTTTGAACTTTTGACTTACGTTTTAAATTGGGCTTTTGTTTCTTTGAGCCCTGGGATCATCCCTATGACTAAATATGACGTTATAACTTGTTTTAAGAGGTCCTCATATTTTATTGAGTATAAGTTATTTTCAAGCTGTGTATTTGTCGTATTGTCGATTGTGGCCAACTGTTGTTGGTGGTGATTTAAATTCTTGAGTAATATGGACTAAGTGAAATAAGATGAAGTAAATGTGTCATCTAAAATATTGGAAATGGTTAAAATAAGTATTCTTAGAGATTGAAAGGAATACATGGGTCTATACTTATTGATATTTGAAAGTAGAGTAATAATTCGCATGTGTGGCATGAAAAGTTTTACTTATATTACAACTAAAGAGGTAAAGATTGGAGAGAACATATTGAATATTACAAGTAGTATGGATGAAGTGTTTAGTACCAGATGTACAATTAATGTCGAGTGATGTAATTAGTAAATGACCTTGAATTAGGTAATAAAGAAGTTGTTTGTAATAATGGTGTTAGACATTACACCTGAGTTAAGGATATAATAAAAAGAGGTATTGAATGTCTGTGTGGTTTGTGTAAACTTGATGATATGTGTAATGTACATTCAAAATGATAAGTTGAAAACGGTAGTAAACTAATACTTGATGATATACTTGCTACTATGGGTAGTTATAATTGTGCAAA
This sequence comes from Helichrysum umbraculigerum, assembly GCA_949592205.1. NCBI lineage: Eukaryota > Viridiplantae > Streptophyta > Magnoliopsida > Asterales > Asteraceae > Helichrysum > Helichrysum umbraculigerum. The sequence continues at coordinate 155,183,807 of CATIUR010000005.1, read as the reverse complement.
TGGTTGATATCATGGTTATGATATAAGTAAGGGTAAAGACTAATAAATTTTGAGAGATTAATGGTATAAACTAGTCTGAGAATAAAGTGTGACTGACATAATATGATGACGTCTGGCCAACGTATTCATATTATGCCATTTCACATGGAGTTGTTGAGGCTACTAAGTACCAAATGAAGTTAAATGATTTTAAATTAACGGTAACATGTATTGACCCACAGTTATGAAATAGTTATTGATTGACTAAAATTAAGGTAGTAGCAGACTATTAAAATTATTGTTCAATGTGATATCATTGTAAAGGAAAATTTTGAACGGGTTATACTATTGTTAAAAATGAGTATGTGATTATTTGTTGCAATGTTTGAGGCTTAGTGAAGATTAGCATAGCCGGATAGCCTAGTATTAGAAAATTATGTGAAACTATGTCCTTGGGAAAAAGTAAAATAGTCAGGAAAATAAGAGTTTTACTTGTTGGATTGATAATATTATTATAATTACGTGCGAATTACATATAATCTTTCGGATTTCTGCATATCTAATGACTAGATAAAGTGGTAAATTGTAATTTGAAAAAGTTATGTGATGAGAAAAGTTAAGTAGAGGTCGGTTAAAGTGGATTAAATAGGTGAATATTGTTGAAAAATGTGTTGATGATTAGCACATTTTGATAATGTGGTACGTGTGCTAGTATAGCAAGGTACCCATTGATTGAGACTTAGCATGTATCCAATATAATTTGGTGCTAAGTGATTGTGTAACTATATGATAATGGTATTAACCATAGGATTTGACCTCTACTTTGCTTATCAATACGTGGTTAGTGTTATATGATTCCGAGATATTTTAATAAAAATGGGTTTCATGTACCTCAGTGATATGTGGATATTAGCGTGGATGCTAGTTATAATTGAAATTTAAACTTCATTGATGATATGTGTATTGTGGTTTCCATAACCACTGTTTTCGATATTGAAAAAGATAGAATTCATATACCAATTTTAAAGATCTAGCATGTCGCAAGATTCTGGTTATGAGAGTATATTACTTTACTCAGTTAAGTGATTTACTTATGTTAAGTGATAACTTGCTTTAAAATGTTCATTGTGTATATGAAGATAAGATTAGGTACATTATATGTACTGAAATGAGAAATTGAAGCATGTACATTGGATATGTGCATGTGTAATTAGGTTGAAAACATATATCTTAAAATGGATTAAATGTATACATATTTTGTGTATGTGTGATGAGTGATTAAGATACGCATAGAGATGATATGCATATGTAATTTAAATTGTACATATACCTTATGTGCATTTAGTGATAAATAATTATGTAGTTAGGGAATTGGAAGTAAAGTGTGAACCAGACTTCACACGAGGTATGATGTGATTAAATTCCCTAGATTTATTAAGGATGATTAGATTTCGAGGACGAAATCTCTTTAAGGGGGAGAGATTTGTAACATCCTCAAATTGGGCCTAGGAGTAATAGGTATTTCCTGTAAATTTAAATGCTATTTAAATTTGTTATATGTATTGTGATAATTGAAAATAATAGGTCAAACAGTTATATGACTTTTTGTGAATAATAAAATATTACTCGTTTTAAACTTATTTAGTTGACGGTAAAATAAAATTGTATTTCCCCGCAAATGGTTTTTAAGTTCCAGACAATAATAAATACGGGGAACGAAAAAACTAACACTTATATGCTATAATCTATGGAATAAATCGGTTTTTATTCCCACACACATACATACATACGTACGATTACACACACACACATATCTCACCCTAAATCATTATCAAGATCTTGAAGAACATCAAATTGAAGCTTTAAAACACGAATTCAAGCTTTCTTAATCATCACAAACAAGGTATGATCTTGTGTTCTTGATTTCTATAAACCTAGAATTTGGGGGTTTTTGTGTTCTTGAGCAAAATCCGAATTTAGGGTTTGATTATGTGATATTTATGTTAGTTAAGCTTCAATAACAAGTATTAATCATTCTATTATCATTATAAACATGTTATAATTGTTAATTCATGATTTTCATGTTAACCTAGAAATGGGGTTTTGGATAATTGATTTTATTGGCATGATTAATCTTGTATCTAGGCTTGTAATGATCATATTATTGTTAATTGATAAGTAATTCTTGATTGTAAGTGAAACACTAACTTAGAAATGATGGACATTATATATGATCATTAATGGAGTTCATGTGTTTAGTTGATAATTCAAGAATTTGAGATTCTATGCTTAGAATAATGATGTATGATTTATAAGTATTGATTAAAGATGATGATTTACATTGGTTATGTTAAGAGTTGTGAAATTGATTAAGTGTTCATGAGAATTTTGATAATCATGATGAGTTTGATGGTTTATATGAAGAAAGTAGTATGATTTGCTAATAAGAACCCTTAATTGATAATTAAAGAGGACGGTGTGAAATTAGTTGGTTAAGTATTCATTAGATCAAATATTGACGTTTTGATGAATAATTGATGTGGAAAGTTAGTAATCTTGTTAATGGTTTCATTATATTAGTTAACAATGATGGAGATGAATGTTGGATTAATACAAGATTAATGATAAATGGTTTGATGTAATTACAATTGTATGATGTTATATCAATATTGAGGCAAGTGCCAAATGACTAACTTGTGTTGTGTTATTGTATTCTCAGATGTGGAGAAGACTCAGTGACATTAGACTACTGAGTGGACGACTATGATTGTCGGTGAGTGGATCTTGGACTTTCTGTCTAAGTTAGTTGTAACAACATGGTTACAACGGGTAAACTTGGTTTATTGCAATGATTGCATTAATATTAGATTGGCATGTTGGCTAAACCTTTGATTGATTATTGGCGTCCATTGTGCTATGATAGTTGTGGACTATTTGATTTGGTGGGGGTCAACTAATGTGTTGGGTTTGGATACTATTACTAGGACTTCGCAAGTGCCTTGTACATGTGTTGGACACTGAAATTGCGTCGTGTGTAGTAATAGTACCAAACTATCGGTTTAACCTCTGATTTGGCCGTCAGTTGGTTTTAAGTGTTACTTGGGGAACCATCCGCGGCATGAGGGTACCTCAAGGACCACCGATCCTTCTATGTTGCTTGTGCATTGCTTGGTTATAGGCATGTGTTAAGCTGAGTTAGATTGATAGCTTGGGATCTATTCACTTAGCTTCGTGCTAACCCCTCATTACTTCTTGCAGGTTTACTTATGTATGTGGGTGGGCAAGAAGTACATATGGAATGGAATGTTTGACAGGCTCACTCTGAAATGGATAATACGTTAATGATTTAACAACACATTGGGATTTCTATAACACCTAAACTTAATGTGTGTAATGATTAGAATAATCTAGTTTTAAAGGTTTGTATATAAGTGGATTGCTATTTGAAATGTATGTATGCAATCCACTGGTTTCTATTAATCATGCGCTTCCGATATGTTTAAAAAAAACAAAAAATGTCCTTGTATTTAGCGGGTGTTATAGGCTGGCTGCTAATCCGTGGGCTGGGCTAAGTTTTGTTAGATCGAATTAGATAATGGGCCAAACAAATGGACTGGGCCGAGGAGATGAAACCGATCGGCTGGACCAAGCCGATCGGCTGGGCGGTGAGCCGAACGGCTAAACGGTCTGGGCCTGGTATGTTGGGCCTGAGCTGTTGGGTTGGACCGAATGGGTAATGAATCTTATGTTTAAACTTAAATGGGCCGGGTCATATAAACTAGATAACGGGCTAAACATTTGGACTCGGAAACGAATAATGGGCTTGGATTGGGCCGAGGCACAAAGCCGAACGGCTTATGGACAAGCCGAACGGCTGGCCAAGTCGATCGGCTGGGCTGGGCTGCAGACTGAGCTTTAGTCGCGAACTGGGCCGGACTTTTCTTGGGCTGAGACTTTGGGCTTGGACCGAGAACCTTAAAAACAAATGAGTTAAATTAAATAAACGGATTTTGTAATGTATCCGAAAACTCAAGTTAACAAACGATAGGTATGTATATGTAACATGACATACAAAAGGTGTATATATATATATATATATATATATATATATATATATATATATATATATATATATATACGACAATTGAAAGGTAACAAACATATGTATATACCTACGAATGTAGAACGAACCTATTGGTATATATACACATTTGGGACGAGACGCATATTATATGGGACAAATAAGACTAGTGAATTTGAAACTAAAACGACAAACAATATACATAAATGATATATATATATATATATATATATATATATATAAGTATATATGTATATATGCTTACACATTCGAATGATTCGACAAACAAACGTAACTTGGAAAATATTATTATCTTCAACAACAAACATCAACGATTTGCACAAACTTAAGAAATTGATAATTTCTTCAAACAAACGAACTATTAACGTAAGTAAACTATGTACTTATGGTTGATACAATATTGTGTATAGGTTGACTACGTTTGGGCTACATTACCATATCTCGCTAGCATTCACATCCGAGCACTTACTGTGAGTTCACAAACCCCTTTTCACTGTTTTAATGCTTTTAAAACTCGGGGTGGAAAACATAGAAATCGTATGTATAACTGCATGCGACACTGATTTAAATACTGTATGTATTTGCTTGACTGGTTTATGAAAGGGTATTTCATACATGACTGTTTGTGAAAGGGTATTTCACACAACTACTTGAACTGCTATTTATGAAATGTTTTCATACTGTTTTGGGAATTTAGACAACGCATCTTGGTACGGATCTAGGCTGAACGATGTAGTGCATAAAAGACCTTATGGCTACAGACTATAACCATTAGCTAGGTGACTCTAGCCACTGAGTATACGGATAGTACTATCGCCGTGACGACCCTCCTACGGATTTGGGAGCGTATACTTAATTGTCCAGCATGGCAAATAACAACAGATTAGGGTTGTGGTTTGGTTATAGGGTTAGATCGTGTTACCTTACTTGACAGGTTTAGCTCACCTTTCAAGGGATCACCGTCTAAATATTCCCATACACAAAACTACTGTTTAGGAAGTGATTTCCTACGTATACTATATTGGAAATGTTAATCTTGATTTAGGTTAACCTGCGTTTCCTACTGATAACTGATTTGGGGAAATGTTAATTGTTAATAACTTGTGTTTCCTACTTGACAAACAACACTTATTTGGAAATGTTATTCTTAAATGATTAACTTGTGTTTCCTACATAACAAACAAACTTGTGAATTCACTCAACAATTTTGTTGACGATTTACTCTATGTTTTTCAGGGAATTAGCAGCGTAAGTAAGATCTGCATGCATATCAGGACGGACTACCCTGGACTTATTAGGATGCCACTACTTTTGGGACACTTAGATTTCCTCTGTATAACTGCAACTACTGCAGTCATACCTATGAAATCTACTTTTGATATTATGTATTTTATGAAATACTGATTTCAACTACTACTATTACTGTTACTACTTTTTCAAAGTGGTAATCTGTTGTAAAACTTTAACTAATGGCATCTTAATCTACTTCGTTCTGCGATAATCATATGCTCTGAGTATGTATGTATTTGTTGGTTGTTATTACTGCTCGCAGCCCCGCCACGTCACTAAGCTTCCGCAATTTACTCTTGTTAACTGTAATTACCATTTGGCGGGGTGTGACAAAAGGTGACTTTTGCCACGGTCAATCAATAACCCGAGTACATAGTCTGATATAGATAAGAATCCAATGGTCACATAACAACTAAACATGACTGCATATGATCATCGTTCATTCCACCAAGTCTCAATGCAACCTAAAAGTCTTGCTAAAGCCACTATCCTCAAGCTCCTTAGTTCACTATTTTGTTTACCTGAAAAGTAATGCTCAAAAACGTCAACACATAGGTTGGTGAGTTTCGTAGGTTTGAAACAACACACAAAAATATAAACTTTTGCTGTGATAATAATAAGTTAGGACAATGCATATAGAAATGGCACACAAGTGAAATAATACAACCAACAATCCACAAACCGTCATCACCCCACGAAGGAGTATGACCCAACCAAATCCTGCGTATTCGGTAGCTACCCATAAATGACCTTCAATGTACACCTAAGCATACATTAGGTACTTACCCTCGAAAGAGTAAGGCCTTTGATAAAAACACCCGAATCATGACCTTCAATGTATACCAACAGTACATATTAGGTACTTACCCTCGAAAGAGTAAGGCCTTTGATAAAAATGAATCCCACAACCAATGCATATAAGTCACATAGTGTCACACATTTCAAGCATATGTCCAAAATGAAAATGAATACGTTTCACATCATAAAACAATTGATAAAACATGTGAGCATACTTTTCCCCCAATTTGAAAATAAGTAAATGAAAACGGGGCCACGAAAACTCACCTTGATCAACAAGGCATATCACGTCCTCAAATATATCCACGAAATCGACACGTCAATCTACAAGTCAAATGTGTATAGGTCACAATCTAGACAAGGCTATACCCTTCCATTGTATCCTATAATGATGTTCCATTTCATCTCTAGCTAGTCGATTGATCGAGTTCAACCTATTTAACCACTTTTTAAACCATTTGAATATTAATACTGCTAAAACCAAAATAAAATTTTATTTCATCTAAACTCTTTATTAGTAACTAAAAGTTTGTGATTTACATAGTAATACTAATCAAACTTCAATGAAGACACTTTTAGTTTTAGTCTAGTAAAAACAGTTCCCTCGGCCCAGATGATTTAAATAAAAATCATATAGATTTGACCCTTTCATTATTAATATATGCAAATCGGTTTATATTTTAATGACAATGACAACATTTTTAGTCCACCAATTCTTTTACGCAAGAAAACCCTTTAATAAAAAAATATCTACATTCAAATGAAAGCACAAGAAATTCAAATATAAATTGATGTCCTATCGGTAATTAATAAGCTTTAGATTAAAGGATGGATTAAGAAAAAGCTAAACCAATGGATTAGACCATTGGTCCCCTCAAATAACGTGAATAAAAACAATATAGCATCTTCTTGTATTAAAAGACTTTCTTTTTAAATCATCATACTAACAATCCATAAACTAATTAACATCACTAGAACATTTTGTATACATGTACGTTTTCCGAAAACAAAAAAAACTCCTTTAGTCTTCTTAGTAAGCTTCAAAATCTTTTGGTTTGGTTTCAATAATTATCTCACAAACATGTATACACATTTAGATAAGATTTAACCGTAAACCTTATCGAACCCGATGACGCATATTTTAGCAGCCATCGTTGCATCTTAAAAGATTAATCAATCGACTAGTATGATCTTAGTTGTAACAAAGCATAACACTCTAAATCTATAACAGTATTACCTTAGTTCGTGACCGTAATCGAGACCTAAATTTCAAACGTGAATTTCACCGCAAGCCCCACTCTCGCCTTCGCTCACTCTTCTTCTCAAATCTTAAATATTATATTTTTCGTTTAGGTTAAGTAAAAGTGAGGAGCGGCCATCGAGTATGTAATCGAAAAATCTACCGAATTTCATGGCAAGATAGGATTAAATACGTGGGATACGTATCCTTTCCTAAGTAGTTTACTCGTTTTTCCTTTTCTTTTTTTTTTTTAATTCCCAACGTTGACCTCCACATTAATAAGGTTCCAATCCTTTCATTATTTTAATTATATAATCATTGGCCCTCTAATCTCTCTAATATAATGCAATACGTAAAGTGTCCATGTGTGGTCACATAATTAGAGTCAAGATATAGAATCAGGTTATAGCAAGTACTAATTAATTCGAATAACATTTCATAATAATAAAGTGGAATGCGTTCAATTAATTCTCAATTGAATACTTAATTTAACTAATTAGGATTAAAGTTTCACCCAAATGCAGTAACAAATACTTAAATTATTAAGAATAATCAATAAAATAAATTTGTGGTCGTTACACATCTGATTGCGATGATTCTTTTTGCGTTGAATTCGATTTTTTTTTGAAAATGAAGACATGGGTGTAATGATATTTCTAAGATGAGTCTTAATATGAGATTGCGTTTAAACATTTAAATTGCGATTACTAAAGCGTTTTGGTGACGGTTATCACATTCTAAGTTGGATACTAACTATATATTTTTGAGTAAATAATACATAGCCCTTAAGTAAAAGCTAATGGTAAATTTGAAGAAGTCATTTTAGAGCCGAGCTCAACGAACAAACACGGCTAATGAATGAAATGGGCAAATCATCAAATGACTCTACGATTGGATGGTGGTTACTGAAGTACATAGCATCACGTCCAAAACAATACCGAACCGGATCGGCTTGTGACACCCGGTTAAAAAGGGCCAAAATTAGGGGCCAATTTAAACTTTAATTACTCGTACTCGGTACGTGTTAAAACAAAAGTATCCGAATATTATATATGTATTTATATATATATATAATACAATGAATAAGTAATAATCGCGTACAAACAGATCTAAAGAAACGCGTAATCTCAAATAAGGACGTTGGTGAAAAACATTTTTAAATAATGTATTATTAACAAGAATAATAATTATTTACACGACTGAGGTTTTAAATACATTTTGGATACGGAAAACTATCCGTCAAAGTGAGCTGAAACAATGTTATATTTTTATAACCCATTTAAGGTACTTTTATAAAATACTTTAGTTGAAAACTTATACGATTTCATTTTTGGGAAATTATCATGTTAAAACATTATACTACATTACGATCGGGTAAATAAACACGGGTCTAAAATTACCCACCAACCTCAAATTATTGGAGCCGGATAAACCGACCCCAATAATTCAAAATACACACACTCGCACACTCTCTATCTCTCGGCTCACTCTCTTTTCTCTCTTTCGGATTCATCAACTGTAACAACCCCAAATTTAGGGTCAATTTAAAATTTCCCTAATTACGTGTTTATTACTTGTATATAATATGAAATAGGATTATATACGTTATTTACTTATTATATATATATATATATATGGATGGAATATATATATATATACGCGTATACGATTCGTACATATCGTATGAAACTACAATTGTACAAACTTGCGGACATTGGTAAAACAATTATTAAATAATATGAAATTATTTAATTACTTTGACTAGTACTTTATATTATGTTTATAATATAACGGAAAACGTACGTTTTAGATAAAACGTTACCGAACTCCACGAAAACTCGACCAACCGACAAAACAAACAAAGTTATATTTTATAACTTAATAACAAGTGTTTTAACAAATTACTCCAACAAAATACCGGGGGATGACTCGTATTTTAAAACATATATTTTAATCGCGTATAAAATTATTTTAGCGTTTAAACGACCGGGGAAACGAACACCGCACGGAGCGCAAACACGAGGATACGAAATATTGGTGAGATCCACACTTGGTGGACCCCACCCAACCGGCCCAAGGACATGGGGACATCACCCCCCATGTTTTCCTTTCTTCTCCTTTCCCACACTCAAACACAAACACACCCACTCCTCATCATTTCCATTTTCCTCTCTAACCTCATCTCTCTCTCTCTAAATCGGCACCCTCTCTCTCTCTCTAGAAAACACATCCGAAACAAGCTTAAATCACAAAACGGAAAGGAGCAACGACGATCACCACAACGGGGGCTACGATTCTATCTTTTCGGTTTTTCGTTTCGACAACTTTGTAAGTTTTCCGGCGACCCGAAACTTTTCCGATTACTTTTATTTTGCTAGATTATTGTTCCCCTAGCTAAATGATGTCCAAATATATAATTTAAACTCGTTTTTGAACACGTTAACGGAAATGTCGGTTTTGGTCATTTTAAAGAAAACGACACCACAAACCTTAAAAACGACCACCAATAGTTACTATGAACTCATTATAACATATTAAAACTAGTATAAAAGTTCTGGACCCAACGGAAACCGGAAATTACGTTTTCGGAAACTTAAATTCCGAACAGACCTCTTGTGTCGCATCGGACCAAAATTTCATGCGACACAACACTATGTCGCATTTTATGTCGCACGTTATGTCGCAATGTATGCGACACAACGCTTATGTCGCACTATATGTCGTATCATCTACGACACAAAGTTTACCCATCGCTTGATTGCGACACAACGACTATGTCGTATCGTTGTGTCGTACCCTTGTCTGCGACACAACCATTGTGTCGCATAAACACTAAATCCGAACCAATCCTTACGACACAGACCTTATGTCGCATGTGGTCTGCGACACAAGCCTTGTGTCGCAGATAACCCAGATCAGAAAAACAAAATATATTCTAAGTGTTGGAATCACTTTTCAACTACTAAATCAAATACGATGCTACTTATACATGAAAATGCTATACTTTTGAGAGTATACAACAACACTTGAATACGTACAAGACTATACTAAACTAACGTGAGATTTCACTCACACACGCACACGAGTTTACACTCGAAATACTTAGGAGATTACACTCCAACGAACTTACACTTGTACATTACACGGGATTACATCCGATACGAACTTACAAGTTCACTCACTAGTTACGTGCTGGATTACACGTTAACTGATACGAACATACACTCGAATACTTACCAGGTTTCACTCGTACCCTTTGGGGTTTAAGCCCATTGGAACTTACGCAAACGATACATGTTGTAATACAAACAAACAGTTATACACGTACGCTCTTCAAAAGTACAACTACTATGAATACATAATAATAATGGATGGAATTATTATTATACACCGATAACAAACGGACCGTATAACTTTTCTACAAACTACAAACGATTACAAACGTACAAACAAACTAATGGACATTAACTAGTTTGGGAACAACTAGCATGGATACTTTACAAGTATTCCATTTACTTACTAAACCTTATGCGTATTAGGACGCTAAGGGTTGCTAGTTCGGGAATACTACTTGCTTACTTACTGCATTGTCTGCCAGACTCAGGTGAGTCTTACAGCCCCTACTTTACTGTTTTATACTCAGGGGTGAGATGCATTACTGTTTTACATGAACACACAAAACTTACTTGCTGCCATGATTTACTTACTGTATGAGATTACGAATACGCCAACTGCATGAGTTTACGACTAATCCAATGAAATCCTCCTGAACCATAGTTGTTAGTTATGTGATAAGCGCGAGTTTTAGTATATGGATCCATATGGGACTGACAATCCCCGCCCGGGGTAGCAAGCACTACCACGAACCGTTCCTGTAGAAACGGGCGTTTCTTACTCGTTCCGTATGAATGTTTTGGATTACATTCATGAGGGGGTACCTATATTTACTGTACGTTAAGCTTCAACTATGGTGGCTCATGGCAATTGTATCAAACGGTTAGCATAACCTGCAACCACCCACTTATTAAAACTTAAGTAAACGATGAGCATAACCTGTGATCGTTACTTACTGGCTGGCTATGATTTACAAATACTACTTGTGTGTTCAACTGTTTACTTACTTACAAACCTGTGAGATTCACCAACCTTTTTGGTTGACCGTTTTAGTAATGCTTCTCAGGTACACAGCATCAGTAGGGATGCCCAGCAGGATAAGCTTACTTAGCTCGAGTCACATGCATTTACAAGCTTGGAGATTTTATTACATTACTTTTGTACTTACTGTTATGTATTAGAATCTCTAGGAATTTACTTGAACTCGAGCTTGTATTTTGAAACTACTTATGTATTAATGTAATAACTTTTCGAACGTCTCATTTAGAGTCGTTCACTGTATCCTTTGTGCTTGTGATTATTGATTAGTAACACCCAAAACGTCGCTTCCGCAAACTGTTAAATTTGGGGGTGTTACAGATTGGTATCAGAGCCTAAGGTTATAGTGAACTAGGTTGCATTTAGTGGGCCTAGACTATGACCGTTAGGCAGTATTCCTCATTAGGTATAACTGGTTCAGGAATTACAGCATACAAGTTTAATTTAACATAGCCTGATCAACTATGTACAATTAAATGAAGATGATGTGAGTTCTGAAAGGGGTTATGTTGAACCGGAATGCATTAGCTGACTCTGACCTTGAGAGAACCGGGACTTTTACTTGATTGTGCTAGACACTAACTAGGCGGTTATGTGATACATATATATATATACATAGGCCTTTTTCCCCGATACGACACTCTCTCTCGACTACTACGAAATTCACTTTCAACTTGTATCAAACAAACGACAACCCGACTCTCGTCGTTCCGTCCTTATTCGACTTTTTATAAATTCACGACTACCGGCTTACGTCCGAAGACTTCCACATCGTTATAACTGACAACCATAGCTACTGCAACATCCTTCGATATGAAGATCGAGACCTTGTTTTCATTTGCCATTCCTATCAAATTCTACGTTTATAACATTCTACAACGTACATTACTGCACTGTTAGATGTATTCTGGGAAAAACATCTTCAACAAATTTTAACCTGCTTTTACACTGGAACTTTCATAACTTCTGTTTTAAACAGTTATTGTTATACAAAAATTTCAAAACCTTGTCACCGACCATACTCTCAACCGAACCATTTTCAACTCAAGTTTTCGTTAGACTTCGAATTATACAACCGACTTTTACTATCAAAAATTTTATAACAAATATATTTCTATCAAACATGTTACAAAATTTCTTACAAAATGTTTTATAAAATTCTCAAAAATTTCGAAACTGTATAAACTTATTTATAACCCACAAACTTTGAACAAATTTCAACCTTTGACGAAATTTCTTTGAACATACTAAATCATTACCGTCATAATTCTTGTTCAAACCCTTACATGTTCTTAAATTGTTGTTTCAAGGAACATGCCTCCTCGACGACAAATCACACTTACTGAAGCCGAAGTCGCGGGTATTATTGCCCGTAGTGTGGCCCAAGCTCTAGCTGTCCGAGCAACCAATCCTGGTAGCGAAGATACGGCTAACAATACACCTCCACCCAAAACCTGCACCTACAAGGACTTCCAAAACTGCAAACCCTTGAGCTTTGCAGGTACTGAAGGAGCGATCGGTCTGATTCGATGGACCGAGAAAATCGAATCAGTGTTCCTCATCTGCAACTGCAAGGAAGAGGATAAAGTTAAGTTCGCCACCAGTACTTTTTCTGACACCGCCCTTACCTGGTGGAACACATATGCACAGACTGTGAGCGTTGCCGAGGCTTACAAACTACAGTGGGATGAACTGAAGAATATGCTGAGGGGCGAGTACTGCCCAAGAGATGAGCTGAAACAATTGGAAGTGGAATTTTGGAATCACAAGATGCAGGGTGATGACATCACCGGTTACACCAATCGCTTTCACCAGCTGGCACTTTTGTGCCCAACCATGGTTGATCCTGAATACAAAAGGATTGAAAAGTACGTTGATGGACTTCCCGAATGACTTCAAGATTTAGTAACTTCGTCCAAACCGGGAACTATTCAGAGCGCCACTCGTATGGCTCATGAGTTAACGGCTAATTCTGTCCGCCGTGGCTCGACTTCAACCCCGTCTGCGAATAACAAACGTAAATGGGAAGTGAGTCCCCACTCATCCAACCCTACCTCTGACAAAAAGCCTGCAATTGTCAATGCCAATGACTCAAAGGCTTACAAGGGGAGCAAGCCTTACTGCTCCAAATGTGGTCGCCATCATAATGGCTCCTGTCCCTGCACCAAATGCAAGAAATTAGGGCACCTGGCCCAAGACTGCCGAACCAACCCCACTGGTACTGATACTCCTGCACCCAAAACCTGCTATGAGTGCAACGGTACCGGGCACTTTAGAAAGGATTGCCCAAAACTGAAACTCCGGACCAACCGCACGAGGAGTAGAGCATACGTAATTAATGCTAGGGATGATGACCCAAACCCGAGACTCTGTGATTTGCTTAACCCGGGTACGCTCATTCTTTGATTACCCGAAACTGTTTTCTCATAAATCTCTTGCTTAACAAATTATGTATGTTACCTTACGTTCAGTGTGTTTTCTTTGATCCTAAGTACCCAATAGGATTAGGAAACGACCGACTATACGAATTCCGAACATATAACTTGTATTACACTTGGACTACCAATAACAAACATTTTTCCCAAATATCTCACACTGGTTGAGACCGGGAGCTCGTATATTATTCGTTACTTTAAACAAGTCATCCAATAGAACTTCACTTACTAGTAACAATTCTTAAATAGAATAATTATTTCGTAGGAAATGACAACTCACTCCGTCAACAACCCTACCTTGGATGATGAACTGCTTAGTGAGGAACCAAGGATGTTTCCTTACCTCCTCGAACTTGAGTGTGATACCGAACCTTTCGTTGAATCAGCAACAGCACCTGCTTCTCCTGTTGCTCTAACTGCTGCAAAAGCACCAGTTGATGTAACCTTGACTGCTGAATCAGTCAGCCACCTCAACCAAACTATTGATTCGCTGCAAAAACAACTGACTGAAGCACGGGAAGACATTGATGACCTACGACGAATTGCTTTTCAAAATGACATACGTATGCGTGAGTACGAGCTACGTTTGATAGCTTTAGAAAACCCTACTTCACCACCAACTTCACATGGTACTCCTACTGAAGAGGATACCGACACTGACTGTACGTCACCTCCAACAAAAAGGGTGAAGATTACTCCCTCCAAACCCACCGGAAACTACTTGGGAAAGAAACCTTTCTGTTCTCAATGCACTCTGCATCATGAAGGACCGTGTACTATACCCATCGGTCGATGCAAGTCCTACCCTAAGAGTACTAACTCCCCTAAGACGAAGCTGTGCTTCAACTGCGGGAGCGCTGGCCATCTCAAGGCCCAATGTCCACTACCTTCAGACAACAAAATTTAGGGTACGTTATCACCTGACGATTACTTGATTTCAAACACTGTAGGAGTAGGCTACTAGTACACATTGTAGCTACCTGACTAATATCAAATTACCGACTACTACTTTAAACAAATTTCGGGACGAAATTTTATTAACAAGGGGAGAATGTAACAACCCCAAATTTAGGGTCAATTTAAAATTTCCCTAATTATGTGTTTATTACTTGTATATAATATGAAATAGGATTATATACGTTATTTACTTATTATATATATATATGGATGGAATATATATATATATATATATACGCGTATACGATTCGTACATATCGTATGAAACTACAATTGTACAAACTTGCGGACATTGGTAAAACAATTATTAAATAATATGAAATTATTTAATTACTTTGACTAGTACTTTATATTATGTTTATAATATAACGGAAAACGTACGTTTTAGATAAAACGTTACCGAACTCCACGAAAACTCGACCAACCGACAAAACAAACAAAGTTATATTTTATAACTTAATAACAAGTGTTTTAACAAATTACTCCAACAAAATACCGGGGGATGACTCGTATTTTAAAACATATATTTTAATCGCGTATAAAATTATTTTAGCGTTTAAACGACCGGGGAAACGAACACCGCACGGAGCGCAAACACGAGGATACGAAATATTGGTGAGATCCACACTTGGTGGACCCCACCCAACCGGCCCAAGGACATGGGGACATCACCCCCCATGTTTTCCTTTCTTCTCCTTTCCCACACTCAAACACAAACACACCCACTCCTCATCATTTCCATTTTCCTCTCTAACCTCATCTCTCTCTCTCTAAATCGGCACCCTCTCTCTCTCTAGAAAACACATCCGAAACAAGCTTAAATCACAAAACGGAAAGGAGCAACGACGATCACCACAACGGGGGCTACGATTCTATCTTTTCGGTTTTTCGTTTCGACAACTTTGTAAGTTTTCCGGCGACCCGAAACTTTTCCGATTACTTTTATTTTGCTAGATTATTGTTCCCCTAGCTAAATGATGTCCAAATATATAATTTAAACTCGTTTTTGAACACGTTAACGGAAATGTCGGTTTTGGTCATTTTAAAGAAAACGACACCACAAACCTTAAAAACGACCACCAATAGTTACTATGAACTCATTATAACATATTAAAACTAGTATAAAAGTTCTGGACCCAACGGAAACCGGAAATTACGTTTTCGGAAACTTAAATTCCGAACAGACCTCTTGTGTCGCATCGGACCAAAATTTCATGCGACACAACACTATGTCGCATTTTATGTCGCACGTTATGTCGCAATGTATGCGACACAACGCTTATGTCGCACTATATGTCGTATCATCTACGACACAAAGTTTACCCATCGCTTGATTGCGACACAACGACTATGTCGTATCGTTGTGTCGTACCCTTGTCTGCGACACAACCATTGTGTCGCATAAACACTAAATCCGAACCAATCCTTACGACACAGACCTTATGTCGCATGTGGTCTGCGACACAAGCCTTGTGTCGCAGATAACCCAGATCAGAAAAACAAAATATATTCTAAGTGTTGGAATCACTTTTCAACTACTAAATCAAATACGATGCTACTTATACATGAAAATGCTATACTTTTGAGAGTATACAACAACACTTGAATACGTACAAGACTATACTAAACTAACGTGAGATTTCACTCACACACGCACACGAGTTTACACTCGAAATACTTAGGAGATTACACTCCAACGAACTTACACTTGTACATTACACGGGATTACATCCGATACGAACTTACAAGTTCACTCACTAGTTACGTGCTGGATTACACGTTAACTGATACGAACATACACTCGAATACTTACCAGGTTTCACTCGTACCCTTTGGGGTTTAAGCCCATTGGAACTTACGCAAACGATACATGTTGTAATACAAACAAACAGTTATACACGTACGCTCTTCAAAAGTACAACTACTATGAATACATAATAATAATGGATGGAATTATTATTATACACCGATAACAAACGGACCGTATAACTTTTCTACAAACTACAAACGATTACAAACGTACAAACAAACTAATGGACATTAACTAGTTTGGGAACAACTAGCATGGATACTTTACAAGTATTCCATTTACTTACTAAACCTTATGCGTATTAGGACGCTAAGGGTTGCTAGTTCGGGAATACTACTTGCTTACTTACTGCATTGTCTGCCAGACTCAGGTGAGTCTTACAGCCCCTACTTTACTGTTTTATACTCAGGGGTGAGATGCATTACTGTTTTACATGAACACACAAAACTTACTTGCTGCCATGATTTACTTACTGTATGAGATTACGAATACGCCAACTGCATGAGTTTACGACTAATCCAATGAAATCCTCCTGAACCATAGTTGTTAGTTATGTGATAAGCGCGAGTTTTAGTATATGGATCCATATGGGACTGACAATCCCCGCCCGGGGTAGCAAGCACTACCACGAACCGTTCCTGTAGAAACGGGCGTTTCTTACTCGTTCCGTATGAATGTTTTGGATTACATTCATGAGGGGGTACCTATATTTACTGTACGTTAAGCTTCAACTATGGTGGCTCATGGCAATTGTATCAAACGGTTAGCATAACCTGCAACCACCCACTTATTAAAACTTAAGTAAACGATGAGCATAACCTGTGATCGTTACTTACTGGCTGGCTATGATTTACAAATACTACTTGTGTGTTCAACTGTTTACTTACTTACAAACCTGTGAGATTCACCAACCTTTTTGGTTGACCGTTTTAGTAATGCTTCTCAGGTACACAGCATCAGTAGGGATGCCCAGCAGGATAAGCTTACTTAGCTCGAGTCACATGCATTTACAAGCTTGGAGATTTTATTACATTACTTTTGTACTTACTGTTATGTATTAGAATCTCTAGGAATTTACTTGAACTCGAGCTTGTATTTTGAAACTACTTATGTATTAATGTAATAACTTTTCGAACGTCTCATTTAGAGTCGTTCACTGTATCCTTTGTGCTTGTGATTATTGATTAGTAACACCCAAAACGTCGCTTCCGCAAACTGTTAAATTTGGGGGTGTTACATCAACAAACAACAACAACAACATCATCATCAAAATCATCATCCTCTTCACCTTGATCATCATCATCGTCATCAACGTTCATCATCATCATCCTCGGCCCAAAATTTGAATTGTAAGAACACGACTCGTTTTACTTTGATTTTATGTTTATACTACTTATATTAACATGTAAAAACGTTATCTATGTGTAACAATTGATTAGAGTTAGGATAGAATTGATTTGGTGATGATTTGGTGCGAACAGAGCCTGAAAAACACCTTGATCCGGCGGATCAAGCCATGATCCGGCGGATCATCCCAAAACCTGCAAAAACCCTTGATCCTACGGATCAAAACCTTGATCCGGCCATGATCCGGCGGATCACCTCCAATTCAGCAGACCAATTTTTTTGAGATTTGTAGATCTCTGAGTCGCGGTCGTTTGGGTAGCTTGATCGCCTAAATCCGAGTTCGTATGAGGGAGATATGGCCAAAACGGTGCGGCTATGTCAAAACAGTTTTAAAACGAACTTTTATGTATATATACAGTTAAGCAACAAATGAAACTTTTGAAACATAAATATACGAGTTATATTTGTACAAACAAACGTACCTTATGTTTTGAAACATTATATATATGTACACGATGAATATTTTTACGAAAACAAACCGAATTATGTTTTTGAAATATAATTATCACCCGACACCAATGGGCCGTACATTTTTATAAACTTCAAACGGAAATACAAAGTTGAACATTGGAATATAATATGATCGAATACATATTAATACAAACTTAACCATTCGGATAAAATATAATCGGATACATAATTCAAACGGATTAAACATTGATTCGAAATACATGGGTTAATCAAATGCTCATTAGAATCTCGCGTGTTTAGGACACTAGGAGACTTTGGACCGTACGTTCCTCGTTGGATATATTCACTGCTCGGATTGACTCAGGTGAGTCTCACGGCCCCATTTTCAATGTTTACATGTTTTAATAATTGGGGGAGATGCAACACAAATTGTTTTCGTGATCACTGTTATTCGGTTAGTTAATTTAGTTGTTAACTTAATTAACTGCATTGTTATTAGCATTCGGTTTACCATTTTGGTTCATGGTTCGGTTATCATTGTCACTTTTGATTTTCATTGTACGGTATATGCACGAGTGTTTTAATTCGGTAAAAGTCCTCAACAGTGTATGATTCATTAACTTAATAAGGCGCGGTTACTAAAGGATAGTACTTTCATGGGAGTGACGTCCCCGTCCGGGTTGCTAGCTACAACCAAGTTAAAAACGGGCACTTTAGTAATTGTCATGGGTGTGTCACCAAATCGGGAGGCAAAGATCGGGTTAGGCTTTGAATCATAGCTCAGTGCAATATCAGTGTCGGCCAATCATTGTTCGGTAACCTTAATGGTTAACTCATTGTTCGGGAACCTAATTGGTTCATCATTGTTTGATTACATTACACATCACTGTTCGGTTTACATTGTTTACTCATTGTTTGGTTATAAAATCGTCGGATAATCATGTTGATCACATCAATGTTTATTTGAAAACCTGTGAGATTCACCAGCTTTATAGCTGACCTTTTAGTGTTGTATTCTCAGGTGCTCATCAACCGTAGAAATGGCCTACAGGATAAGCTAAGCTATCACGAGTCGCATGCTTTCAAACATTTGGGACCACATTGCATTTACTTTTGTATTTTCAAATTATGTATTTGGAAATTACCTATAAACCTCGCAGCTTTGTAAAAACTTATTTGGTAATGTGATATCTATTTTCAAAACGTCTCATTTAGAGTCGTTTGCTTGTACTTTAGTGCTTTGAATATTGATTAGTCACACCCAAATCGTCGCTTCCGCAAATCATGAAATTGGGGGTGTGACAGATTGGTATCAGAGCCTAAGGTTATAGCGAATTAGGTTGCATGTAGTGGGCCTAGACTATGACCGTTAGGCAGTATTCCTCATTAGGTATGACTGGTTCAGGGATTACATCATACGAATTTAATTTAACATAGCGTAGCTAACTATGTACAATTAAACAAAGATGATGTGAGATCTGAAAGGGGTTATATTGAACAGGAATGCATTAGTAGACTCTGATCACGAGAGAACCGGGACTCATGATTGTTTTGTGCTAGACACAATCAGGTGGATATATATACGTATATAGGGTATATGTATATACAATTATGCTATTATATGTATTACAGATATATATGAATAGGCCTCAATTACTGGTATTATACATGATATGTATATCAAATGGTTTCAGATATTCGGATACATACTTGGTATGTCTATATATATGGTATATGTACATATAGGTCTTGGATACACTTCAACATATTCGGTTACACTGTACGGTTATTTAATATAGGATCGGTTATCACTTTGGTGATCTTGTCGGTTATCACATCTATAAACATGTTCGGTAATCATTTCGGTAATCTAGTTCGGATAACGTTTCAGTGATATAATTCGGAATATACTTAATATACATAGTAATAGGCCTTGGACATGAGATGTACTATAAGTTATTATATATTGTATATATAATTGTAGGCCTCGGATACTCGAAAACACTCTCACTGCTCGGATGTTGATTTAGGTTTCGTGTCTACCTAGCTTAGACCACTATTAGAAACTAAATCGCTTAAGGTAATCAGATACACTATAGGACTTGCCGGTCGTAAGTGGATTGAATCAGGAAAATAGTACCGGTATGCACCTTAGTTTTAGAGGGTCATCTTTTCAATGTAGACTTACCCCGGTAGAGTTAGGAAAATTTCAACATCGTATTCGGTACACTGGTTATTGAAAAACTTTCATTCCGTCGTCGTATTGTTTTCATTCGGAAATCGGTATTCCTCTAAGAACCGAAAGATTTTCCTATTATTTCTATCAAGTTCATTTGAACAGTAATGGCAAACCCAACAACGGATAACCCTGCGTCGAATGACGAATCAATTTTTAAAATATCACTCCGGATGTGATAGCTTCCGGCACTTTTGTAAACTTTAACTCTTGAAATTTTTGGATACATATGTTTAATAATTTTCACATACGATTCCATCTATGGTTAAACTTCGGTTTTAGAAACGGCGTACTTTGATTTGGCATATGTGTCAACTTTGAAAACTCTGACAACTTTAAAAAAATTCTAAAAAACTTTGAAAACTTAGGGATTTAAACTATGATTTGTAACTATGTTTTATAAACTACTTGTCTCTCTTTTATGAACTATTTGGAACTGTTTTACGAACTACGTTAGATAGTACATGAATTTTAAATCGGGCGTAATAACTATTTTATTCCTCGACGTTAAAAATATAACTAGATTAGCAAATTGTGGTTAATCAAATCCGATAGTGTAAAACATAATTACACTTTAGAATTCAATGGTTAGGCTTTCATCTTGATCGGTAATCTGAATATCATTATTGATATACATAGGCGAATAGTCCATCTTGTCGGAATCATTTGTTCGGAGAAAAACTCATCGTTTTCCTAATCATGGACAAATCAGTGATAGTGTGTGCTATAATATTCGGTTAGCTAAGACGGTATATAATTCGGTAGTTAATTCGGCATGCAGGATTGGGCATATAATACGGTCATCATTTCGATGATCTAGTTCGGGTATCGATTCGGTAATATAATTTGGAAATCACTTCAGTGATTTAGTCGGAATATGGTAATCACGTTAGTGATATAAATCTGGATAAGTATCGGAATCTATATCTGTTAATATAGGACGTTTATACATCATGTACGGTGTCGATAGTTACATTGAACTCTAAGAACATCGTAGGAACTCATTGAATTCGGTGGATTATAAATCCAAATCATAGTGATACTTGTTAAGACGACCGACCCTGTTATGTAGGTAACGGGTGGGTAAAGAATCGGTCTTCTTCATTATTCATGTGAGATCAGTAAGGGGAGAAGGATAAATCGGATGTCTTAGTATTAGACATATCACATAGTCGGCCTTAGTAACACGCGGATCTAGGTTTCGACTGAATTTCGGGACGAAATTCTCCTAACAAGGGGAGAATGCGACAACCGGTTAAAAAGGGCCAAAATTATGGGCCAATTTAAACTTTAATTACTCGTACTCGGTACGTGTTAAAACAAAAGTATCCGAATATTATATATGTATTTATATATATATAATACAATGAATAAGTAATAATCGCGTACAAACAGATCTAAAGAAACGCGTAATCTCAAATACGGACGTTGGTGAAAAACATTTTTAAATAATGTATTATTAACAAGAATAATAATTATTTACACGACTGAGGTTTTAAATACATTTTGGATACGGAAAACTATCCGTCAAAGTGAGCTGAAACAATGTTATATTTTTATAACCCATTTAAGGTACTTTTATAAAATACTTTAGTTGAAAACTTATACGATTTCATTTTTGGGAAATTATCATGTTAAAACATTATACTACATTACGATCGGGTAAATAAACACGGGTCTAAAATTACCCACCAACCTCAAATTATTGGAGCCGGATAAACCGACCCCAATAATTCAAAATACACACACTCGCACACTCTCTATCTCTCGGCTCACTCTCTTTTCTCTCTTTCGGATTCATCAACAAACAACAACAACAACATCATCATCAAAATCATCATCCTCTTCACCTTGATCATCATCATCATCGTCATCAACGTTCATCATCATCATCCTCGGCCCAAAATTTGAATTGTAAGAACACGACTCGTTTTACTTTGATTTTATGTTTATACTACTTATATTAACATGTAAAAACGTTATCTGTGTGTAACAATTGATTAGAGTTAGGATAGAATTGATTTGGTGATGATTTGGTGCGAACAGAGCCTGAAAAACACCTTGATCCGGCGGATCAAGCCATGATCCGGCGGATCATCCCAAAACCTGCAAAAACCCTTGATCCTACGGATCAAAACCTTGATCCGGCCATGATCCGGCGGATCACCTCCAATTCAGCAGACCAATTTTTTTGAGATTTGTAGATCTCTGAGTCGCGGTCGTTTGGGTAGCTTGATCGCCTAAATCCGAGTTCGTATGAGGGAGATATGGCCAAAACGGTGCGGCTATGTCAAAACAGTTTTAAAACGAACTTTTATGTATATATACAGTTAAGCAACAAATGAAACTTTTGAAACATAAATATACGAGTTATATTTGTACAAACAAACGTACCTTATGTTTTGAAACATTATATATATGTACACGATGAATATTTTTACGAAAACAAACCGAATTATGTTTTTGAAATATAATTATCACCCGACACCAATGGGCCGTACATTTTTATAAACTTCAAACGGAAATACAAAGTTGGACATTGGAATATAATATGATCGAATACATATTAATACAAACTTAACCATTCGGATAAAATATAATCGGATACATAATTCAAACGGATTAAACATTGATTCGAAATACATGGATTAATCAAATGCTCATTAGAATCTCGCGTGTTTAGGACACTAGGAGACTTTGGACCGTACGTTCCTCGTTGGATATATTCACTGCTCGGATTGACTCAGGTGAGTCTCACGGCCCCATTTTCAATGTTTACATGTTTTAATAATTGGGGGAGATGCAACACAAATTGTTTTCGTGATCACTGTTATTCGGTTAGTTAATTTAGTTGTTAACTTAATTAACTGCATTGTTACTTGCATTCGGTTTACCATTTTGGTACATGGTTCGGTTATCATTGTCACTTTTGATTTTCATTGTACGGTATATGCACGAGTGTTTTAATTCGGTAAAAGTCCTCAACAGTGTATGATTCATTAACTTAATAAGGCGCGGTTACTAAAGGATAGTACTATCATGGGAGTGACGTCCCCGTCCGGGTTGCTAGCTACAACCAAGTTAAAAACGGGCACTTTAGTAATTGTCATGGGTGTGTCACCAAATCGGGAGGCAAAGATCGGGTTAGGCTTTGAATCATAGCTCAGTGCAATATCAGTGTCGGCCAATCATTGTTCGGTAACCTTAATGGTTAACTCATTGTTCGGGAACCTAATTGGTTCATCATTGTTTGATTACATTACACATCACTGTTCGGTTTACATTGTTTACTCATTGTTTGGTTATAAAATCGTCGGATAATCATGTTGATCACATCAATGTTTATTTGAAAACCTGTGAGATTCACCAGCTTTATAGCTGACCTTTTAGTGTTGTATTCTCAGGTGCTCATCAACCGTAGAAATGGCCTACAGGATAAGCTAAGCTATCACGAGTCGCATGCTTTCAAACATTTGGGACCACATTGCATTTACTTTTGTATTTTCAAATTTTGTATTTGGAAATTACCTATAAACCTCGCAGCTTTGTAAAAACTTATTTGGTAATGTAATATCTATTTTCAAAACGTCTCATTTAGAGTCGTTTGCTTGTACTTTAGTGCTTTGAATATTGATTAGTCACACCCAAATCGTCGCTTCCGCAAATCATGAAATTGGGGGTGTGACACGGCTCAACAACACATCAATGTAACTCGGAGTTTGGACCTCAGATCTCACTTTTTAGCGTGAGATCCGGTTGATGTCACGGTTCATCACCAAAGAGTCGATTCCATGATGCGTATCTGAGCTCAGATCGTGACATTCCTGAGCTCGGCCAACACACACTTTGCATGATCTATAAACAATGTCTGACACGTTGTACAACATAGAATATTTTATGTAGGTGTTATTTGCATGGTCATCCCATTAACTTGGTCGGCCCTTATGATTGGTCCACATCAGCATGGATCTTAGAGAATGTCTCGATTCTCACACCCTAATTGGCATATTTCTAGAACCTTCTAGAAAGTAAGGTTTTAGTATATAAACTAGTGCTTGTACTTATTTATTTCATGCACCGCATAAACTTGGTAAAATCTCACTGTATTTTTTCAAGGATTAGCCCTTTCACTACCCTCGATTGACTCTGTCTCAAATCGGGTTTGCACGTTCATCGGAGCAATTTTGTAAAACACGGCCTAGGTGCCCGAGTACTCGCCGATTAGGCGCTGGTTAGCGATAGACCGAAGCGAGTTGCCCTAATCGGCCTAATTAATCGTCCAACGACTGTCAATGATGGTTAACGATCATATGCGGTCAAAATCTGGCCATTGAGTAACTACTAGGAGTAATGGTGATGCCGTGAAACGCCCCGATTTTTTTTAATAGTACTCGAATATAACGTATACCTTAACTAAAAGTGCCACTAAAAGTACTACTAAAGTGCCACTAATGTACCATTCAAGTGTAATATAAAAATTATGAAAGAGGGCACTTAACACTTATGCATTTTCAAAATTTACACCATTCTTCACACATACGCGATCCTGGAAAAGACCCGGGATCGCGTATTTACACTGAAAAACACGCTGTAACCATTTTTCACATACATACGCGATCCTGGAAATGAGTTGACATAGCGTACCTACGAAGGAAACTTGACTGTGACCAAATTCAACTAACTTACGCGATCCTGGATAAAGCTTGGGATCGCGTACTAACTGTTTTCTGCAGAGACATGTACCAAGCTCAAATTTTAATTAAGCCAATTTCGATCTTGCATAAATTTTGACTCGATAATAGTTAAACTACCAAATTTTGCAGACACTTTCCATATGACAATCTGAAACTTTTTCCCCATTTGTACTTTCTAAAAATTCTCACTAACGCCAAATCTGGACCGTAATCCAATTTATACTCAAATTGACCACTTTTGCAACTCAAACCAAATTCCATGTGGTTCTCATTCATACTAGAAGCTTTTACAACTTTCACATACTACACAAGTCATTACCATTTACATTGACGCGACTCATAACAATATCTTTTTATATCAACTTTCTACAAAACGGGTCAAAACGTACAAAACTACACTTTTATACCCAATTACATTCCTTCAATTAAAAAGGGGCTTTCTTAATATATCAAGAGCATGATTCTTTACAAAATAAGGGATTCAACTTACTACTCGTTAGTAAGTCCACCGCTAGTCGAATCTCGTCTTTCTTGCCCAAATGGACCCTTTACCTGTCGACACCTACATATCAACCATACAACAACGGGATAAGCACAACTTGCTTAGTAAGTAATAGGAAACATAACATACAACTACAACTACTTCAAAATAAACATAACACATAACAAATTACTACCAATTATAGAACATACTCGTATGTTCTTTCTACCACTTACCAATAGGTGTTCACACTCGTGAGAACCCCTAATACATAACCTTTTTTTTCCATTGACTTACCATCTTACAATTGAGGATCCTTATCATTCCGTTACCTTGTTCCTTCTCGAGGGAACCTTATCATGACATTAAGGCATGATCAACGAGATTTCTCAAGCCTCGTTATCATGCTTAACATCCTTACATACCGTACGGATGGTGTACTTGCACACCCTTAACATTCTTACAACTGTACAAATGTGTGCTCGCACACCTTTCTTACACAAGCTTTACAATTTAACTTTCTTACCACATACTACCATTTAAGTTAACTATTACTTACAATAACTACTCCCATCCCCCATTACTTACCTTGGCAAGATGGATGATGTTACAAGCTCTTTAAATGCTCTAGTTAACTCATTAACCACCTAGAAATCAAACATACATTGTTAGTTACTTCTCAAAGTGACACACTACCTCTTAACCACATTATCACTAAAGCAAGTTAGTCATCATTCTAGTGACATATTACTACTTAGCAATCTCTTTTAACTCTAGAGGTCAAGCTTTCTTATAATTAACACAAGAACATCTTTCTACTTTTCCATTTACAATCTTCCAATTCACACACAAAATTCAACTACTAAATCTTTCATCTTTCTTATAGATTTAGCATGCAATATACTAGAATGAGTTCAACACATTAATAATAACACATAAACTACTAATAATCATCATCATCTTCACAAATAAAACTTAGTTAAAACAACTAACATCATCAAACTCAAGAACAATATATAATAATTCACTTTTATGCATAAACATACTCACATAGACTCAAAAATCACAATTTGAGATGCTTACACTCAAAAACTCATATTTTTACTGATCATAACCCAATTAGGGTTCATCAACAACCCACTAAATTCATCAAACTGCAAGCATTAAGGTGATGTTCTTACCTTGGTGATGTTAGGGTTAAATTTAGAAGCAACAAAACATAAGAATCAAGCCTCAATTTTGTTGGATTTTGTTTTCTTCTTCCTCTCCCCCTCTCTGGTCAACACACACAATACACCTACACCCAATTTCTGAATTTTTCAGAATGTTAGAGAAAGAGGTGGGTTTTTAAGTCACTATTTACAGTTTCTACCCTTTACTAACTCTTCTCATATTTTGGGCACTAACTAACTTACTTACTTAAATTGTTAACTTCTAACTCATTATATACTAACAATAATATTATTAATAATAAAGACAATAAAATAATACTTACTTCTTACCAAATACCAACTACAACTTAACAACATGATAATATAAACTTAAAGTTAACTTTTTAAATAAAGTCACAAACTTACGATTTTTGAGGTGTTACATGCCGGTTAAGAAATTCTGGCAAGAGAAGTGACAAATTTCTAAGTAAAAGATTGATGAGGAAAATAATATGTTAATCATATATAGTAGGCGAAATGTGAGAGAAAAGGCTGAAAAAAGTAGATGAAAAAAAAGATATAAAGTATAAAAAACTTACATTTTAGTCCTTGATATTCATACTATATTACATATACCTCCAATTATTTTTTTCAATTTGTTTTCAAGTCCCTCTTGTTTAGATGTTACCAAAAACCATGTATTATTTAGATATTAAGTTAAGACATTATGTAATTTCAAAATTTTTATATATACATCTCGAATCCAATTACTCCCTGAGTACTCCCCCTAGGCTGAGTACTCCGTACAAGGGCTCGACTGAGTAATCCCCCCCTAGTGAGTTTAACAACCATGCATCGGAGTGTGAAAGCTTAATCACCCATAAACTCTCTTTAAATTGCACTCAAGATGAAATACTCTTGACCAATGCTATAGACCTTATACCTACTACGTGATAGGCCAATTGAGACTAAAATTCACAACCCTTGGTTAATTAGACGCCAATGTCAAGACACCCAAGACTTATGTCTTGTGTCTTGGACATACCAATTGGATTCCATATTTATGAATAATACATTTGTTATATACTCAAAAGGAAAAGAAACAAAAAAATAAATAAATAAAAAGAAAAAGAAAAAAACAAAGACGCACGTCCACGCAAGGACATGGCCGAGGACGGATGGGAAAGAACTTGAACATGTTTATCAAGACAGCCCGTCTTGGTGGCAAGGACGGAGGGAAAGACACTCGATTGGGAAAATTCTTATAATACATGTTGGATGAGGGTCAAAGGCTCATCAATTGCTCATTTGCCTCTTTATACATGCATACAATGTACAACAAATTGATGCAACCGTTTCCATTTTATCTCACGTTTTGTGATTAAAAAATCCACCATGTTGATCCGTTTACCCTTTTCATGCAATCTCTTATCGATTGAATGGTAAATTATTAAAATTTAGGCCATAAATCAAAACTAAAATTTACAATCATCCCCACAAGCGATAGCTACAATCAATCAGAGACATCAAAAAATAGTACTTTCCCGAAACACCAATTCATTTCATATCTAACCTAACCATAAGCAAACTTATATGTGTTACATCCGAACTAACACTTTCGGTAGGATTTTTTTTCTTGATCTTAACTGTTAAATAATTTCTAACAATACTTTTCACTTCAATCACTATGACCTCAATCATGTTAATGCCGAACTATCTCTCTAAACAACTTGCACAAATCTGAATAAAGGATTCAAGTTACCATCGTCCCCAAAAATCATGCTCGATCAGATCCATTCTAGCTCCAAAAGAACATTAAAGAATATATGAACTTCGATCAAAGCTAAACGAAGAATGAATTTTTTCTGTAAAACACAATGAACTACCAAATCACATACAATGTATGACATTCTCGGATCGCCTAGATTTGCGTTTGAGATTTAACCAAATACTTTTCATATAATAAACAGACCTAGAATTGAATTGCAAAAGTGTTTGTTAAACTTTGCACAAAATGATATCTTGATGTGTTATGATTACAGATTATGAACATAATGATAATAATAGTAATATAATTATACTCCCTCCGTCCCAAAATTATTATCATCCGACAAAAAATATGCAGTTTAATAAAAACATAATTATTACTGCTTTCTCTTTCTTACTTTATGTAGAATGACAGTTTTACCCTTAACTAATTAATTACTTTCTTTCTTAAAAGTATGTAACAATAATTTCAAGTAGGGGTAATATGGTAATAATGATAAAACTTCACTATCTATTTTTGAAAGTGTACAATTAATTTGGGACGTTCGAAAAAGGAAACCTGTACTATAATTTTGGGAGTAGTTAATAATGAGAAAGGCAAAGAAAGAAGGGGAAATTAAAAGTTTATACTTCATGATAAAGAGGTAAATAAAGTACACCTTTATATTGTGTACAAAAAAATGAAGGTTTTTTGACCTAGAAAGAAGTTGAGAATAATTGAGGGCTTATCGAGAGAGACAGTTTAGAGAGAGACACAAAATTTAGGAATTTAGGTGTCGTTTTAATAGAGAAGGAATCACAATTTATGAGAGATATGAGAAAGTAAAAAAAAAATGAAATGTTAAAAACCTCAAATGACCCTTTTTCCCTTTGTGATTGTTTTTATACACTAATTGATGACGACAAAAAATTGCTCTTAATTGTGGGTTTAATTCCCAACTCACAAAAATGTTTATAGTAAGCGAGTGTGTTACCCTGTCGTGTTTACAGAGTGTGTGAAATTGTGTAGAACTGTCGTGTGTATACAGTGTGTGAAATTGGTCGTTGGTTAATTAGATTGATATGGCTTATATCGTTAACTTTTCTTCGGCAACATATAATAAATTTAGGTTTTATTTTGAAATCGATCTAATCAACTATTGATTAGTTGATTAATCGTATTAAGAACACGAATGATAAACAATACGGCTGTGATATTCAGGAACGTGCAGGAGAATGGTTTAAGCCAAAAGATTATTGATGCTTAGGGTTTACAAACTTATTTTTACCCTAACCATCTTACATGATAAAATACCCTTAAACATGTTACAAGTAATAAAACATAAAGTACTAAAGATATATAATCTATGCAAAATCCTATAATATTTTTGCTAACATATTTATTGGACTACAATCCAAGTAGGCCATTTATTGAACGTGAGTTAACTCACATGACATGAGCCTATGCCGTTTGGCATAGGCCGATTGGGGTTACCGTCAATTTATCCTTTTTTACATAGTATGCTAAACTCTAACGACATATATGATACTAGTGTGAATACCCATGCAATGCACGCAACGTAAATATTTTGACACCTTATAGTAGCCCGGCCCAATTATATACATGGGCTTAGGGTCCATTACGGTTAGTTTAGGTTTGCACATTGTACTCTATAAATAGTTGTAAATGTAATACGTACGGGGTTTCATTGTTTAACATGGTATCAGAGCCTTATGGTTCATACCGGTCTTTCTCTCTTCCGCTTCTCATCGCGTCCCCGTCCGCGAATCAACAATTCTTGTATATTTTCTATGTCTTCTACGTTGTATAGTTTTCTTCGAAAGAAATTCGTTTTCATAGCCGCTTGCTTCCTTCCTTGCTGTTGTTCATTCTTAATTACCATCTTTGAAATAAAAAAAAATAATAAAGATAATAATCTCGTTCGGCTTTGTTCTCCTATTTTTTTCTCTAAAATATTCACGGCCACGCAACAATCATGTTTGACTTTTGTGGTATGTGTAATTGCTTTTCTTATTTACCTATCTTCCTCTTTATTTATTTAAAAAAAATATGTAATAAAAAAGGGGAGAAAAACGTTCACATAATCACAACCTTTTGAATTAATTCCTCTCAAAAATATTGTTGCCGATTTGAGGTTGGCTTATATAAAATAATAAAGGGTCTAGCACTATGTTTTCTTCGATTTCTCAAACTCCTTCCGACACTAAAAATAGATCATATTCTTCCAAATCTATAGCAAAATCACCTCTAACCTTTTTCTAATATATTCTTCCTTCTTATCTTTATCACCTGCGTTCTAAATTAAAAATAAAAAAAATAAATAAATCAGATCATAATCTCTTTCTTCATTATCTACAGTATCGTCTCTTTTTAGAGAAATCTTCATTATACTTTCACATCTCCTTTTTTTTCAAAAAAAAAAAAACTTAAAAAAAAAAAAGTGATGTTGGATACGTTTCTCATCGCCACTTTCTTTGCCTTCTCCTTTTAATCCTTTTTTCTTTTATTGCTATATACCATACTCTATTTTCTTTCAAATCTCAATTTTTCTAAAAACTCAAATCTTAAATCTTTCAAGTTAACTTAGCTGCAGCAATATGAGAGTTTGAAGACTTGCAAGAAAAGTTGCTTACTTCCGGACATACTCATCAATAAATTAGTTTTAGTTATAGATTTGATATTTATCACATTGTATTTCAGTCTCGAGCTTTCGTGATTTCGCCGCTCGGACTGCGGGGGAGTATTAGAA
Source organism: Helichrysum umbraculigerum (assembly GCA_949592205.1). Lineage (NCBI taxonomy): Eukaryota > Viridiplantae > Streptophyta > Magnoliopsida > Asterales > Asteraceae > Helichrysum > Helichrysum umbraculigerum. The sequence goes on along the minus strand of CATIUR010000005.1, from coordinate 155,152,147 downwards.
TGTATCTTGGTTAGTATGTAGTAGCCCGGCCCAATTATATACATGGGCTTAGGGTCCATTACGGTTAGTTTAGGTTTGCACATTGTACTCTATAAATAGTTGTAAATGTAATACGTACGGGGTTTCATTGTTTAACATCCAATACAGGCACTAAATGAAGTGAAAATAGTAATTGTATATAACAGAAGAACATATCATATATATAGCAAAAAATGGTTACACACATATAGACTTTGAACCGTTGCTCCATATACGATACTCTTCTGCTTTGTTATACATTGCACCAAACACAAAGTAAGAAATGGTCAATGAGCATGTTTGTCAGACTGTTCCAAGGGTGACTTCAACATCAGCATGATAGAAAACCAAAAGAAGAAAGGAAAAAAAAAAAAAAACGAAATAGTACTAATATAGTCCACAAAGCATTCACAACATGAAACGTAATGTGAAACAAATATGAAGGAATTGTATTATAGTATGGTTTACCTCAATAGGTAGAAGACTTCTTTCTTCTTAAATTTTCATGAATATGTTTCGTTCCGTCTTTTAGTCCCAACATGGTAGATTGAAACATACCAAACATCAAGTCACAATTAACCGTACTATGCAAATTAATAATATAAGTAAACTATGAATTTGGTTACAATATTTACCTGTTTTTTAAAAAGTGTACGTGAGAACCTATCCAAGTGAATCTAAATCACTACTAGAAAACTGCTCATTACCCACGGAACAAATATGTGGGTAATTTCCCACACATTACCCACAAATTTCTAACGACTGATCTTTTATTACTCGATTTTGATATTTCACACGGATTTCCCATAGATTACCCACGTAACTATTATCCGTAAGAAATTTGTGAGAACTCCGTGGGAAATTTCCCACAGATTACCCAAGGCTATTATATATCCGTAGGTGATCCGTGGGGAGATTATGTCGTGGGTAATGTGTAGGAATACCGTGGAAATACATTAGGTTTCCCACGGATTTTCTACGGTTTATTGGTTATTAAATATATATAATTACTGTAATACGTATGTGGGTAATCTGTGGGAAATGTTTATGAATTACTACGGATTACCCACGGATTACCAATAAGTTTTAGGGGTTAGCGGTTAGCAAGAGTTGGAAAATATTGTAAGTAATCCGTGGGACATCCGTAGGAATTACCCACGGATTCCCCACAAGTTTTAAGGATTAGGGCTCAATAAGGGTTGTATCCGTGGGGATTCCGTGAGAATAAAAATTTCCTACAAATTTTCCACAAATTGCTTTTAAATTACAAAGTAAATAAATCATACATATACATTCACATATACAAGCACGAACATAAGTACACATGTATATGTATACGTCCAAACATATTCAGAGGATTAGTCAATATAATGTATATAAATAAATGATTATTCACATATTATATATCCATAAATACGTATACATACATATATATTAATATACATGTATACCTATAGATGTACCTCTACGTCTAAATACTTAATAATGTACATTCCTATTTACAAATATACATATGAATACATTACATAAATTCACATTGATATATATATATATATATATATATATATATATATATATATATATATATATATATATATATATATATATATATATATAGTAATGGGATCAAAAAAGAAGAAAATTTAGGTGGAGAAGAGGGAGAAGCAATATGATTCAGTATTTTTATTACTATGATTTATTTTTTTATTATTATAATTCAAGTAATAAAAGGTTGAATCATAGTAATAAAAATAATGAATCATATTAATTCTCCCTTTTCTCCACATAAATTTCCTTCTCCATTGAACCTAATCCTATCTATCTACCTATCTATATATATATATATATATATATATATATATATATATATATATATATATATTAGGGTATTAAGCTTTCAATTTATCTTTTACGTACATTGACATTTGATTATTATATATGTGTACACGTGTTTGATTTAACTTTTATTAAGCCTTCAATAACTACTTGTGTATCTGTACACTTAAAGTAAGATAGACTCAAATACATAAAGGGCTTTCAGCAAAACTTTACTTAAAGGATGTGATATCTCAGAATAATAACACGCAAACGTTCTCATTTTTCTATAATCACTATGTGTAATGTAAGTTATATGGGTCTAATCAAGTATATCTTTATATGGCCATCATCATTGTAGTTAAAGGCGAGAAAGGTGCCTGCCTAGGCTCTAAGATGAGGCTTTTTCATGGAGGGCACCTTTATATACCTCCTGAGACGTTTGACAGAGGAACTCACCTTTGATATGCGATGGACATTTTTGCGACAAGGCGTTCGCCTTTTGTATATTTAAGATTTTAAGTTGTCCAAAGGCTATAATTTAAGTTCCTACCGTCTTTTTGTTGGTATTGACAAGATTGGCCATGTATTAAAGTAAAGTTCTTTAATTAGAACATGCCTAATTGATGAACGAGATTATGGTGTTGATCTGGAAAGTGAGGAGCGTAGAAGAAAGGGTAGCTTGAAAACTAGTGATTCTGAATAATGATTATACGCCTTAATTCATTTAAAAGTTATCCATTTGGGTATTTCAAGTATAGAACTACTTGTATTTAAAGATATGAGTGTTTTATATCTTCAGACTATGCCTTTAATCTATATTTCTATGTTAGATTTAGTTATATACATTACTAACATAACTTAACAACTTAGTTTACTCGTCTATTCGCCTTTTCTCGCCTTTCGCCTTAGGCGAATACATAGGCACGTCATATCTACACTCTATCACATCTACTAACATATGTACATCCTCAAATTTTAATTTTGTAGAATACAACTAAATACGTATCAACTTTTTGTGTAACATAACGTTTAAAAATATGTCGATAATTGTAATTTTAAATACAATATTGTAATTAAAATTATGATTCAATTTTACCTTTCAAGACCCATAGGTGTTTTCTAGCTAATATATGGGTAACTCACATTACTAGTTTTTTTGAGTAAGGTACTTTATTAGAAACCGTTTCTTAAAAATTAAACAATTCGATTCTATACTATTTAAACAAAAAAGAAAATTATAGACACACTAGTGCACATTCTACATAGATTTGTTAAATGCAATAGTTACGTACCTTGATTTCGAGTGTGCGTATCAAACGTGGATGTTAACAAATAAATCAAATCATTATACTTTAAAAATAAACTAATATTACTTTTGTCCCATTTAAAATATCCAATTTGATTTTGCACGTAGTTTTAGGATTTTTCACTAAATTTACTTTCTACCAATCAAATATTAAATCTACCAACTAAAGTCTTTTTTTATTAGTTAAATATGAAAGTTGATACTTATAATGGAACATCTCAAAATAGTAATGTAGTCATTTAGACGGATGGAGTAACTTATAAGATTTTGCTTTAATGCACATACACCTCATTGTTATTATAATAAAATCTGTGATAATAATGAAATAAAATAACTAATCCCAACCTTATCCCTTATAATCCCAACCTTGTCTCTTTATTATCAAACTCCCTCCAAAACACAGACAACGTCCCGCCCACACATCCCGCCAAAAACAATCCCACAACTGCTGCCGGAACATGAGCTACTACCATCGGCGGTTAGCTGCAACCAAGTGACTCTCGCTGCTGCCACACGCACCAACAACTACACTCAACACAACTACTGATTTGGTTTGTGTTCTTAGGATTCCATTTTCTTTTTCGATTTAGGGATTTTTGTTTTTGTATATGTTTGTATGTTTGTATATATGTCTAGATCTACTATGTCTTGTTTATTATATGTATGAATGTATAATTAGGGCATGTTAAATTTTTGATTTGGGGAAAAATACATTTTAATTTGTCTCCACGATGAGACAACACAATCGGAAGTTTATACAAGCAAACAATGTTTGTATTTTTTCTTCTCATGACTTATAATCTATTATAATTATAATTGAAGTTAGTCAACTGTTTTAGAAAGCATAGTCATCCTTTTGCCAACTTTCAAAATCATTCAATTATTATACCTCTGTACATTTCTATTTTATAGGCTTTTTATGTTTATAATGTTTATTGTTAATATATATGTGTAACTCTACATTCATATTTATTATTTCTGTGTGTTTATACGTTTATGTAAGATGCATTGTGACCATTTGTTTGAGTTTTAATCTTATAAGTTTTGATATAAGAAGTATTTAACAAATTTCATCACTGTTTTCTCGAAAATAGATATTGAGTATGTCGAATTACAATGATAGAGGGTGGATGTACGAAAGGATAGAAGGCACATCTCTTAGTAGGGAATGGGTTATAAATGTTGAAACCAAATTTTTGAATATCGCATTTTCTAATGAAGTAATTGTTAAAACAAAATATAATGATGGAGATATAATGCAAAGTATTAGATGTCCTTGTTCAAAGTGCAAATGTAAAATGTACCATATCAGAGATGATATTTACTTACACTTGATGAAGTTTGGGTTTCTACGTGATTATACAACCTGGTGGGCACATGGTGAAGTATACACCACTTTTCAAGAGATAGGAGAGTCTTCTACTTCAATGGGAGATGTTGATGAGTATGATGGTTGCACACGTATGGTGCTAGATAACATGAATCCCTCTGATTTTAACAATTGGGAAGCTCCGAATTCATCTGCAAGGGGCTTCTATAACATGTTACAAGCTGCTGATGAGCCTTTGTATCCAGGGTGTCAAACATTTTCTACATTAGAATGGGCCACTAGGTTGTTGAATTGGAAGTCAGAATATAATGTACCCGAGTCGACTTATAATAAGTTACTTCGAGACTTGAAAAACGTGTTACCTGTTGGAAATAATATGGATGATAACTTTTACAGTACAAAGAGAAGATTAGCAGATCTAAGTCTTCCGGCTGAAAGAATTGATGCTTGCAAAAATCATTGCATGCTGTATTATAAAGATAAATTACACTTGACAAACTGCATGGTGTGCGGATTATCTCGTTACAAGGATAATGGCGGGCGAAGCAAGATCCCTAATTTGGTATTAAGGTACTTTCCAATCACTCCTAGACTTCAAAGGATGTACATGTCAAAGAAGACTGCCAAAGAAATGACTTGGCATTATGATCATCAAACAAAACCAGGTGAAATGGTGCATCCAAGTGATGGGACTGCTTGGAAGCATTTTGACTCGACTCATCCTTCATTTGCGGCAGAGGTTCGGAATGTGCGTCTTGGTTTATGTACCGACGGTTTTACTCCTAACAACCAAACCTCGAATCCATATTCATTATGGCCTGTGTTTCTAACAATCTATAATTTACCTCCTTGGATGGGCTTGAAAGATGATTATGTAAACCTAAGCTTGGTTATTCCGGGAAGAAAAAGCCCAGGTCAAAACCTAGATGTGTTTTTACAACCGTTAATAGATGAGTTGAAAATGTTATTTGAAAATGGCATTGAAACTTATGACAAATATCGTAGAAACAATTTCATAATGAAAGATGTACTTCTATGGACTGTTAGCGACTTCCCAGCTTATGCCATGTTGTCAGGCTGGAGCACGCATGGCAAGTTAGCTTGCCCATGCTGCATGGGTAATGTTGATTCATTTCAGCTACAAAACGAAGGGAAACCATGTTGGTTTGACTGTCATCGAAGATTTTTACCTAGAACACACCAATTCCATCGTGATGTAAATAGATTCAAGGTTGGTACATTAGTGTCACATGGTCCTCCTCCAGAATTGACGGGTGATGAAATCTGGGAACAGATTCGTCGAATTCCAACTGTTTATGAAGGCGTTCCATACAGTCCAAATAACAAAAAACCGAAGGGTTTTGGAAGCACTCATAATTGGGTGAAGAGAAGCATATTCTGGGAGCTGCCATATTGGCGTACTTTGTTGATCAGGCACAACCTTGATGTAATGCACATCGAGAAAAATGTTTTCGAGAATCTTTTTAACACCGTCATGGATACTTCAAAATCTAAAGACAACTTAAAGGCGCGGAAGGATATTGAATTGTATTGCGATAGGTCAGAGTTACATACTTCAATTATCAATAAGAAAGTTTCGAAACCGAAAGCATCGTACACTTTGACCAAACCGCAAGTAGTTAAAGTCTGTGAATGGTTGAAGAATGTCAAATTTCCTGACGGGTATGCTTCAAACATAGGGGGATGTGTAAACCTTAGTGATTATACATTCTATAGTTTCAAAAGTCATGACTGCCATGTATTGATGCAACGATTGCTGCCTATTGCATTAAGAGGTATGCTACCTGGTTCAATATGGGATGCAATAACAGAGTTATGCACATTCTTTCGTGCAATATGCTCAACGGTGCTCCATGTAGATGACTTGCAAAAATTGGAAAAAAGTATTGTCATTACAATTTGCAAGTTAGAAAAAATCTTTCCACCAGGATTTTTTGACTCAATGAAACAACTTGTAATACATTTGGCACGTGAAGCTATTATTGGTGGTCCGGTTCAATATAGATGGATGTATCCATATGAGAGGTAATTTATTTAAGTTAATAACTTATTTAATTGAGATATAAAAACTATTTCAGTGCTAACACCTTTTTTTTGAGATCTGTTTAGGAAGTTGGGGTCGTTGAAAAGAACAGTGAGGAACAAAGCAAGGGTTGAGGGGTCTATAGTTGAGTCATATCTTGTTAAAGAACTTTCTACGTATTGTTCTCTATATTTTGAGTCGACGGTAGAAACCCGGTTGAATCGTGAGCCTAGGAATTTTGCCCCTGATATTCCTAGTTCATCAAGGATCGACAATCGATTAAGCATATTTAAAGTTGCATCTCGAAGATTATTTAACAACGGTGGGAAAAAAAGAGCTTTGGTTACGGATGAGAAACACAAGGCTCGTAGTTATATCTTGCTTAATTGTCCGGAGGTTTACCCTTATATAAGGTATATAATCTCTTTTGTAATGACTGTTTACTTGGAGTGTATTCTAAAGTCATTATTGTTTTTTCTTTAGGCTGTTTAACGAAACAATGTTACACCAGAATCCATATATTGATGATGAAGCACTTGATAGAGCTAGAGATAAAGATTTTGCTAAGTGGTTCCAAGATCATTTGTTAAGTATGCCGAACGATATTAATGAAAATTTGAAGAATCTAGCACGAGGACCAATACCATGTGTTCTATCACATCAAGGATATTTTGTCAATGGATACAAGTTCCACACTATTCAACACGGAGCTGGGCGGGTCACTCAAAGTAGTGGCGTATGCGTGAGAGGGTCTGTTTATAACGATATTGAGTGTGACTACTATGGATCCTTGGTCGAGGCCATAGAGGTTTTCTATCATAACGGAAAAGATGATCGTTGCACTGCTGTCTTGTTTAAGTGTGAGTGGTTTCATCCTAATGAAGGGGTAAGGGTGATAAGTAAGCATAGTATGGTTGATGTAAAATTCAAAAAGAAAGGATGCTTTAATGACCCCTTTATTCTAGCATCTCAAGCAAAACAAGTCTATTATATGAGTTATCCTTCAATGACAAAAGATCTGAAAGAATGGTGGGCTGTTGTCAAGACAAAGGCACGAAGTGTATATGAAGTTGTAGAAGTTGATAATCAAGATGATGATTGTGATAATGTGGTCGAAGAAGACTTCTTTCAAGAAAGTGAAAGATTAATCTGTGCACCCGACACGACTACAAATAAACCTGTTATAGAGGAGATTGCACAAGCTAGTGATGATGGAGTTGATACAACTATGGAATCTAGTGATGAGGAAGAAGAGTTTGAAGAAGTATATGGTGATTCGGATGAAGATTGTGAAGACGAAATCGTGTTATCTGATCATGCATCTGATGATTAGCATGTGTTTACCAATCTTAAAATATAGATATACTATTTTTGTGGAAAACTTTGTTCTAATATTGTATTTACAACTCTACTAGTTTGTTTCCTTCTCTACTATTTTATTTGTTGTATGTTCATATGTAACTAATGAAACCTTTAACTTGTTTCCAAACTATCTTTATTTGTTGTATGTTTATATTTAATTAATTAATTGAAATATTTAACTTGTTTTTTGACTATCATCATTCATTTGCAGAGATTATGGGACATGGAGGCAAAAAGACTAGTAGTAGAAGAAGTCGAGGTAATGTTCGGGGTAGAGGTAGGGGTCGTAGTGATTGAGGTAGCAATAGCACAATTGGGTGTGGTGATCCGCTGGCAGATGAGTCCCTTTCATCACCTATCGAGGGAGGAGTTAATGAAGAAATTGGGAATGTCGTTGAGAGTATTCCCCTGGCTGATGATGGCGATGCCTTAACCGAATCTTCACAGCGCCAAGTGCACGTGTCGAACAGATCATATGGAGGATCTCATTCATCACAGAAGACCTACCTTGTCCCACTTGGGAAAGTGTAAGTATATATTTTTTCAGCATGTATTTTCATTAAAAAGATAGTCTATATGATGGCGTTTCATTCTATAGGTTTGATGTGCGTGTAAGCAAAAAATGTTCTGGAATTTTAATGGAGATGTTCAATGGGGTTTGGCCAACATGGACTAAAGTCCCCAAAGATCAACGTGATCTGATGTGGCAACGCTTTCAGGTTTCTACTTTGTAGATAGTATTTATTTATAATTTGTGTGTGTATATATATGATGTATTTCCAGCATGTAACGATGTCTTTTTTATCACATTTTATGTTTGTTTTTGGTCCTGTTAATACCTTGTTTTCTGTTTTATTGTATATTGTATTTTGCTTATGTCTTTTGCTGCTGTTAGGATGATGTTTTATTGCATTTTTATTGCGTTTTTCGTGTTGTGATGATGCGTTTTGGCCCTGTTTGTAAGCTTTTTAGTTGTTGTATTATGCTGGGTTAATAAGCTGTTTGGTTGTTATTATGTTGGTGTTGTATGTGTTATGTGTTTTTGTTTAGTTGTTGTAATGTGTAAGCTTTTCGCTGCTGAGTCGGATTGGGTACGGTTGTCCTAAGTCTGAAATATGAATGATAACGATAATTGATGTGCTTGCAGGGATTGTATGAATGGGATCTGAGATATAATGATATAGCTAGACAAAACTGGGAGAATATCATGGGTAGTCGACATGGTGATCTCATGAGGGAAACTCGAGATGGTGCAAAGGATGATTATGAAGCTAAGTCGGGTTTGACTTTTGGGACTGATTTCTCCGTTTTAAAGCCTTTTTGCCTGGATTGGATCGATCAAGTAAACTGGACAAAGCTGATTGACGAGTGTTGGAATATTCAATCATGGAAAAAAATATCAGTTGTCAATACGAGAAACCGAGGCTCGTCAGCAAATGAGAAGAAAGCTACACATTGTGGTGGATCATGTAGCCTCGTTCATACGAAGTTGAAGATGGTAAACTATTATTAAATTAATAACATGTTTTTAAGATTCATTATTATATTTTCATATAACTTTTACTATGGATTTTGCAGGAAAAAGAAAAAGGAGGTCCGGTGTCTTTTTTAAGTGTTTTTGATAGTTATTATAGAAAGAAACGTTCCACTCCTGAGCAGCCTCAAGAGTTTGCTTCGCAGAAAGCCGAGGATGTTAGGGTGATTTTTTTTCCTTTATGACTAAATATCTACTTAACTAGTAATTATAGTTGGTATTTATAATTTAATTACTATTTATTATAGACGGAATATGAACGACTTGCTGTGGAGGAATGTGGATCCGTGGAAGCGATTTTCGCTGGAACTCGATGCTACTATGTGGGAGAAGGCACAAGGAGGGATGAAAAAGGGAAGACTATTAGGGGCAACCAAAGATATTTTACACATATCTTCATTACACAAGTCGAATGCGAGTTCGTCTACCAGTAAGACTTCTACTGATGATGAGGTTAGTTTATCCCTAGTCATAACTTGTCAATATTATGTTGTAATCATAACACATATGGTCGGGCTGGTCTACTTTCCAGTTTGGCTGGACTATTGAGTTGGACTACTTGGTCAGGTCAAGATGGACTGTTTTCCAGATTGGGTAGACTACTCTGCTAATGGGTTGTGTAAGAATGTTACTGGGTCGTGTAGGGCTATTAGGTCGGGCTTGTTAGCTGATGGGTTGGGTAGGGCTGATGTATGTTATTACTGGTACATATACATACATATATATAGATACATATATATATATATGCACGTCCTGTTAGCTTTATTTCAGTGGCAAAAGTTGCCCATTTGACACTGCCTTATTATTTTCAGGTTAATAGGCGTGGATTATTTGGGTGTGGATTGGGTATCTGGTTTACAAACTGATTAAATAAAATGGTTTATTTTTTTGTTATGGTTATGCCAATCACGGCACACTTGAAACATATTTAGATTAAGCAAGTTGACTTGTGAAAACTGAATACAAACCATGCTTTATGCTGTAACATATTTAGATTAATACAAACCATGCTACTACTTATGTGTTGTAAGCATATTGTTCATCACATTTGTTTCATTTATGCTGCTACAAACTAGTGACTCTAAGCTTTAAAGATAAAAGTCAAATCTGTGTAGAAACATATGGTCGGGCTGGTCTACTTTCCAATTTGGCTGGACTATTGAGTTGGACTACTTGGTCAGGTCGAGATGGACTATTTTCCAGATTGGGTAGACTACTCTGCTAATGGGTTGTGTAGAATGTTATTGGGCCGTGTAGGGCTATTAGGTCGGGCTTGTTAGCTGATGGGTTGGGTAGGGCTGATGGGTTAGGTAGGGCTGATGTATGTTATTACTAGTATATACATATGTATATATAGATACATATATATGCACGTCCTGACCTGTTAACTTTATTACAGTGGCAAAAGTTGCCCATATGACACCGCCTTATTATTTTCACGTTAATAGGCGTGGATTATTTGGGTGTCGATTGGGTACCTAGTTTACAAACTGATTAAATAAAATTGTTTATATTTTCGTTATGGTTTTGCCAATCATGCCACACCCGAAACATTATGCTGTAACATATTTAGAATAAGCAAGTTGAATTGTGAAAACTGAATACAAACCATGCTTTATGCTGTAACATATTTAGATTAAGCAAGTTGAATTGTGAAAACTGAATACAAACCATGCTACTAATTATGTGTTATAAGCATATTGTTCATCACATTTGTTTCATTTATGCTGCTACAAACTAGTGACTCTAAGCTTTAAAGATAAAAGTCAAATTTGTGTAGAAACTAAGCCTTCTTATTTGTATGTGTTCCATTTCGTAGGTACAAAAGTTAAAAGATAAGCTCGTGGAATGTGAAGAGCGAGAGAGGGTGAGGGAAGAGCGAGAACGGGTTAGAGAGGAGGATCTGAAGATTATGCAAGAACAAGTTGCAGTTTTAACAAAGGCTTACAAAGAAAAGTTCCCACCACCACCTAGCTAGTATTGATCGGTTTATTGATGCGGCCTATTTTTGAGCAAAAATCTTTTGCTAAGCTTTAACCAACTAGTATAACTAACTAGTCTTTTGATACTTAACCAATGTAAAACTTAACTAACTAGTATTATCAACTAGTCTATTGATACTTGACGGATTTCGGATATATATTGTGTATTTTGGATGTTTGACTTATTTAGTATGTTAATTATCATATATGGTATTCATTTGAGCAGCTATAAATACAGGACAAGCGAAAAAATATAGGGTGGTTATTGAGATTTTTGTGGGAAATTTGTGGGAAGAGTCCGTGGATAACCCGTGGGAAACGTATTTCATGGTGAAATCGTGGGAAAAGTATTTCGTGAGAAATCCGTGAGAATCTGGTGGGCAATATATATATTTGCAGAATCCCGTAGGAATTTCATGGGAAACATATATATGGGAAGCTCCTGGGAAACCCGTGGGAACGTATTCATGGGAGATTTGTGGAAAATTCGTAGGAACATATTTCGTGGGAAATCCCTGGGAAATGTTCAAATTACCTACGGAATGTTTTAAAAAACTTAAATTATTTTCCCACGGAATTTCTACGGAGAATTCCGTCGGAAAATATCTTTTCCCACGGATTTCCCACGGGGCCAGAATTAGCCACGCCAATATTAGCTTGAGACCCATTTCGTGGGTAATTCGTGGGTAAACACGTTCACCCACGAATTTCCCACATATTTGACCGTAGGTATTTGGCATTTTTCTAGTAGTGAATCATATTTTGTGCTTTGTACTGATGAGTAGAGATGCTAAACTGTAGTCCACTTGTAAGAATGATAATATTGTTCATAAATTATATAATATTTCAAATATAGAGTAGAGTTCAAATGAGTACATCAATTTTGAGTGAGAATAGGGGAATCAATCTCAACCACTCATTTTCATCAAATATCTATTTCCCCACATTTTTGAAACTCAAATATCTCACAAATGGTAAGTCAAAAAATCATGAAAATTGCACCATAAAATTCATCGTTTTCTCCTCTTCGATTTGTCGTCGCTCAAGGCATACTTTTGACAACTTTTTATTTTTCATTTTATGGTAGGTTTTACAAATTAGTAACACATGTGTTAGTGATTGGTTGTACATTTGATTTGTGGTTAGGGTTATGGCTTAGGGCTAGGGTTTAGGGTTTAGGATTTAGGGTTAGGGTTTAGCAGGGTTTAGGGTTTAGGATTTAGGGTTAGAGTTTAGCAGGGTTTAGAGTTAGGGTTTAGCAGGGTTTAGGGTTTAGGGTTTAGTATGATTTAGGGTTTATAGTTTTGTAAAGCCTTTAGGGTTTGGGGTTTAGGGGTTAGGGTTTAGGGTTAGGAAGTGATAATAAAAGTGGGAATGTTGTTTCGGGTTTTAGGTTGGGGGTTTGGGTTTAGTTGACTTAGTAGGGATGTTATTAGTTTTATTTTGGATCCACGAATCTTACCTTATTGAATATATCTTTATCAAATTATATATTTTTATGATTGATTTTATATTTTAGCTTTTCAATGATATTACTAGGTTTTATTGTATGACAATAGCAATATATATGTAAAAAAATATAAGTGGAGAATCTTTGCAGTAGTGACCACATTTTTTGTCACTGGTAGGAAGTTCCAGGTGACCAAATTTAATTTGGTCACCAGGTACCAGAATTAGTGACTACTTTTTGTGGTGCAGTGACCGAATTTGCTGACCAAAATATGCCGTCACATAATGAGTGACCACTTTAATTTCGTCACTTTTGAGTGACGAGTTGCACATTTTGGTCTCTAACTAAAATTAGCGACGGACCTTTAGTGACGGATGGTGACGACTCACAATTTGGTCTCTAATTGACATTAGTGACCAAATTTGCATGTTAGTGACCATATTATGTTCGTCATTAATAAGCTTTTTTCTTGTAGTGATTGTGTTTGGTCAGCATTTAAGTCTTATGAATGACCATAATCCAATGAAGGTTTGTTTCTGAAAGTTGTTTAGGCCAAGCATAACATTTAACAAGTTAAATATGAAGTTGAAGATAGAGGATCACGACACAACTATGAAGACTGATCTTGTTTGCAAATAGATTGATCGAAGAATGAAGAGTGTTAGAATGTCAGATTAAATTCTCACAACATGTCACAACACTCTTGGACATCGATCCTTATCCTTAAGGTATCTTTTAAGGTTGTACATTAGGGTTGTCTTTGAGTTTTCGGAGGCCATGGGCAAAAAACATGCATGATTAGTTGTCGAAATGAGGCTCTATGTCGAGTTATAAGATATTTTTCTTATTCTTTTTGTTGCGCTCAATCAATTTGAATTAACTAAAACATATTTTTCTTCTTGCAATTAACAATTAAATTAATGTATATGTATATACGCACATACATGTACACAAACGCAAAAATTTTGAGGCCCATCTAACTCGGAGGACCTGGCGGTCGCCCATACTCGAAGACGGCCCTGTTGTATATCTTCTACAAACCTAAGAAAATGGCTACTTTGGGATCAAAGTCGTTTCACTCACAAGTAAAGTCAATCATATATCCTAGTACTACTTTGGAATCAAATCAGCGAATGTGGACAATCACAAGAATGGAAAATTAAATTTACTCTATCTTTTATGTGGACCCAATTCAATGAAAAATTCAATTTGGAAATATTTTTTTTGCTGGAGATTTAGTTAATCAGTTTGTTAATTTGGTTTAGTAAATCAGGAGAAAATGTGTGATTCCCAATTGCTTCACAATTATTGAACCCGATTGTTTATTATTGTGTGTATTTTTTGTTTCGTCAAAAAGATATGTCTTGCTATTCAATTCGTGTTCTATTCTTTTATAAAGAACGTTAACGATACTTTTACGTACATGTTTACATTGTTTCTTAATGACCACACCCATTAGGCCATTACCCACTTTGAATAACACTCATTTTGTCACTTCAACTAAGTAGGACACATGACACATTGCTTTTATTTAATATTTAGAATATAGCCAAAATCAATTGCCCAAAGATGATGTATTTAGGTGCACTTTCTTCAAAGGTATTGCTGTCAAATGAACACCAGTCAAATTTTTAGTTTCCGACAATCAGGCTCGATTTGAAGCAAATTTACTAAGAAGTTCATTTTGAGAATCAAATTGATGTATTCCTTTGTGTTTTCTATACTTTGAGAGTAATTATCAACTTTTCAATTGAAAGTTTTCTGTCTAAGTAGTTTTGACCAGCTTGCGACATAAATCTTCGATTGAAGTACATAATATTCAGAACGCAATTTTATGTACTTAATCAAAGATATTGTTCTGTGAATAGTTGCAAAACGGAAGCTTTGAAGTTCACTTTTGAACACAGAAACTATAGAAATGTAATGCCCTTATACAACATCATGATTAGACGAAACGTAATGCCCTTATACAACATCATCAAAGTGTCCAATATATAAATTATCTGAAAAATTGAAAAAACCTATATATATATATATATATATATATATATATATATATATATATAGTGTGGTTCACGAGAGCAAGGGTCCAATAGAGAGCAACAAGGGCAGGGTTGACCAACGAATCAAAGTGTACCATGTGTCCATCACAAAGTTTCATTCTCACTCCTACTATAATTATGTTTTAGTTTCTTCCCCCAACTTCTTCGATAACACTCCCCCACCCCCACCACCACCAACCACCCACTCCCACCTTCTGCCAGCTGCCGCCCATTGCGACCGTCAGCCACTGCCCACTGCCATCGTTAGCCACCGCCCGCCGCCGGATTCCGGCAAAAAAAAAATTAATTATTTTTTCAATTTTTTTCTAATATTTTTTTCAATTTTTTTTTTCCAAAATTTGTTAACTAACTTTTTCCTCCTTAAAAAACATTGCATATTATTTTAAAACACAAAAGAAAAACATTTTGTTATATCTTGTGGTTATTTAACTACATTTTGTGTGTGTATATATATATATATATATATTGTTGGAAAATATAATGTTTGAATGAAATTAAAGTTGGAAGAGTTGAAAAGTTTGTCAATAATTGTGAGCTTTCAAGTTATCATTATGTGACAACCTTTCATCTTATGAAACTTACAAGCACTAATGGTGTTCAATTAGTCATTGATTTCTTCCCTTTGGTTTTCCTCTTACTCCATCTATATACATAAAGTTACTTCTCTAAGTTGTGAGAGATGAGAGAGATGAAAATGACTAGATACTAACATATGCAACACCTTAAGAACACACATGAAAAGAAAATACAACTAATATTTTCATGAAAGCTCCGACAATATTTTCGGGCTTGTTGGTCAAGTCCGGCAGTGCTACTGCTTCAGGCCGTTGTACCCTGGGAAACAGACGGCAAATCTGTTTTAAGGGAACCGTGTTAAACACGGGCCTCGGCTCATGATTTTTGGATGAATATCCTTTTTGTATCCTACTCGTTCTTAGTCTTTTATTTTATTGTAGCAATTGCCTTGTAATTGCTTTTGGATTATATGGTTTATATTGTATCGTATTATAATTCGTTATTATAAAGAAATTGTATTCGGGTACGTTACATTATTTCCTATATATATATATATATACTACTTCATATTGTAGATTTTTGTGTTGCATCGTGTATGTTTATGTAATCATTTTTACTCATTTTTTATACGTGATATCACATTTGTACTGCATTTTGTATATATATATATTTACTGCATCATTCTTTTTGTAGTTTATGTTTTACTGCATCTTATATATTGTATATACGCCGTCATCAAAATGCAGTACAAAAAGCATAATATGTATAATACAAAATGCAGTACAAAACGAATAATATGTACTAAAATATAAATATAAAATGTAGTAAAAACAACTATATGTAGCATAATTTTATACAAAAATGCAGTACAAAAATAAACAATATGTACTAAAAAATTATATATACAAAATGCAGTAAAAGGAACAATATGCATTATAATTTTATTCAAAATACAGTAAAAAATATAATACATATAATACAAAATGCAGTACAAAAACAAACAATATCTACTAAAATTATATACACAAAATGCAGTAAAAAGAACAATATGCAGTATATTTCTATATAAAATGCAATAAAAAGATAATAAATATAATACAAAATGCTAAACAAAACAAACATTATGTACTTAAAATATAAATACAAAATGTAGTAAACATAATAATATGCATTATAATTTTATTTGAAATGCAGTACAAAAAAGATAATATGTATAATACAAAATGCAGTACAAAATAAACAACATGTGTTACAAAATGCAGTAAAATAAATAATATGTGGTATAATTAATATAAAATGCAGCATAAAAAGGGTAATATGTATAATACAAGATCAAGTCTAAAACAACAATATGTACTAAAAATTATGTATACAAACTGCAGTAAACATAACAATATGCAGTAAAATTTTATTAAAAATGTAATTAATACAAGAAAAAAAATGTTAATTTTTTTTTTTTTTTAAATTTCACTGGAATCCGGTGACGGCGGCGGGGTGGGGGTGGCTGGTGGCAAGGGGTGGGAGTGGGTGGTTGGTGGAGGTGGGGGTGGTGGAGTGTTATTTAAGAATTTTGGAAAAGAATGTTAAAGATTTTCAAAAATGAAGGAAGCAAAATGAAAGTTGATATGTGACACTTGTCACCTTCTAGATGGGTATGGGGCTGCCCTCCTTTCTCTCCAAATGGAGGCTGCCCTCATGATCCTCTATCGTATATATATATATATATATGGTAGGGGATCCTAGTAGAAGGCCTCTTATGAGCAAAAGTGAGGGGAAGAAAATTGATTACTATAAACACGTCATGTGTCACTATAATATTTCATTTTTACCCCTAAATATTTCTAATATTATAAACCCCTACGCTTACTTTCCATATTTCATCTCCCTTTTAATTTAAAATTATCATCATCTCCCTATACAACATTTCCTCTAACTTCTCTCTGTAACTCTCACTTTCTCTCTACAAAAACTAACCACCACCACCATTTCTACCACCATTCAACCACCACTAGTGACCACTACGGTCAACTTGAACCACCACCGTTGATGAACCGTCATCCACATGACGTAACCAACATCGACCGTCTTCTTCCTCTCTACTCCGTCTCCTATCGATCTCCCACTGCTACGCCGCTGCCACCACCACCTTTGCCGCCGACGCCACCACCACCGCCGCCATCATCATATAGACTAGCACCACATGAGGTTGATCTAAGAGAAAATAGATCTGAAAACTTATATATGAAACTGTAGATCTGAAAATCTAAATCTAAATCTAAAAAAATCTACTTCATTTTAGAGTATGTAGTAGTGTAAAATGCAGTAGTGTAAGATGCGGTTAGTTTCCTGCATTTTACAGTTTTTCACATTATAACAAATATTTTTATAGTTAATTCTATTGTATTTGTACTCTCTAGCATTTTAATTTCAATTCATGTGAACTATGCTACATTTTACATTTATATGCTGAAAAGATTAATTTGAAACAAAAAATAAACTCTACTGCATTTAGACTACTGCATTTTAAATGCAATTCATGTGAATTTTACTGCATTTTACATTCATGTATTGAAAAAAATCAAAGTAAAAAAAGAAACAAAAGGAATTACTGCATTTTACGTTCATGACGTAATCCGGCAATCGGCCGGCGACTAGTGACGGCTGATGGTGGCAGAAGGTGGTGGGTGGTGGTGGAGATGAAAGTGTGAATGAAGAAAGTAGGAGGGATGATATATAATATTAAAAAGGTGAAGGGGTATAAATGAAATATTATAGTGACATGTGACGTGTTTGTATTTGCCAATTTTCTTCTCCTCACTACATGCCTTCTCCTCTAAACCTTCACCCTATATATATACCTTAAATGCTTTATTGTATACGATAAAAACAGAATATGTTATAACGAGCTAATAAATCATGATTTAAAGGGAAAACTTTATACTTGGATATAATTAATATATATGGGAGGTGATAAGTACAAAAAAAAAAGTTATTCATACACCACATTATGCTATAGTGTAGTTGTAATATAAGCAGAAACAGTTGTACAGTTTAATGTATGAATAACTTTTTTTGTTGTATATATCAACTCCCCATATATATATATACCGTCTACGGGCCTAGAGCTTGTCTAAAAATGGGCATTCTACATATCCTAATTAACCCCGCTAGCAAATTAAATTTAACTTACACTAGAGCCTACAAAACATGGGCTTTCTGTGATTTTGATCCACTTTAGGCCCGTTATCAAATGAAAAGCGGGAGCACACATATAGATTTTTGTAATCAAAATAAATAAATATAGAAAAACCTACTTTTCTCATTTTGTTTGAATAATATTTCTAATCTATCCCCTTTTTTTATGAAGGTAAATACTATTTATTATTAACAAGTGTTAAATGCCCCTTGCAATGTCAGGGGATAAATTCAATATTAGACAACAACTCATGGAATACAGTAATATGTTAGTTAAATTTATGATGATCGTAGCGTATTATCATTGTAAGAAATATATATATGTACTGTTGCTAATAATTATATAGATAGGTTGATAGTGTAGTTAATTAGTTGTTACTGCCTTAGATCAATTGCATAATCAAATATATACATGTATTATTGAAGACCATCAACTTCTATGACATAGCAAACCACAATCCAGCGTTAGTAAAAAAAAACTAATAATAGATAGATATAAACTTAAACACTGAGTGGGATTTGGCTTAGCGTTCGTTCGGATCCCACATCAACTAAGGGTAGTGGGTTTGAGTCTACGTGGAAAATATAGGGGAGGGTTCAAGAGGAAGCATTAATTTTGGGGGAAGAGGGAAATTAAATGTAATAATCATCACGAAGCATCTTAACTTTGACAATATAAAATTTAAAAATAGGAATTAATTTTATTAGTAAATAATAATCAAAATCGATGCTATAAAAATATATTAACTGATGAAATTCATTTTTTAAGTCATAACATTAGTTTATTAATATTTATTTATCAAATTGTTAACAATGTTAACTTAATATTTTTCACGATGAATGTTGAAAAATAATATTTTCACAAATTTAACATTCATCATGATGAATTTTAACTAACACAAAATCGTTGAATATTCACGATTTCGGATATAATATTCATTAAATGATGTTATAAACTACAAAAATAATTTTTAAATGAAGTTTAACATTCATAGCATCAATTTTGATCAACATTTATTAATTTTCACTTTTTACTTTTTGACATTTGTATTGGCGAAAATTAAAATGTATCGTGATAGTTATTACATTTCCTCCTTCACCCGAAAGAAGTGCTTCATCCTGGATTTTATATATATATATATATATATATATATATATATATATATAGAGGATCAAATAAGAACACTTCTAAAATATGAACGGCTAATAACACCTCAAGCGCACACATATATAAATATAAATTCATTAGATTCACATTCATACATCTCAAATACGCAAATAATAATAATAATAATAATAATAATAATAATAATAATAATAATAATAATAATAATAAATGCACAAAAATCGAAAAAACGATTGATGCACGATTATCTCTATAACAGTGCATCAATCGTTTTTTCGATTTTTGTCTATTTATGAGAGTGCGCATATATATTTCTACACATATTTGAGACGTATAAGTGTAAATCTAATGATTTTGTTGGTTAGTCGTGCGATATAAAGTGTTCTTAGCCGTTCTTTTTTTGTAGGTATTCTCACTAGAACTATACCCATGCATATATGGAAAAATAATAACAATAAATAATGATAATGATAATAATGATAATAATAATAATAATAATAATAATAATAATAATAATAATAATAATAATAATAATAATAATAATAATAATAACAAAAAATAAATATTTTACCTTCTAAATTTCATTATCACATTTACGTTTATGCTTTCGACACATCTATACTTTTAAATTTTATATTCATCAAATTTTTTTCTAGCAAACTTTATTTAACCTACTTTAAAATTGATCATATTAATGTCTTTTCTATCGGAACGTACACATGGGTAATTCGTGTATAAATTTTAGAACGCAATGGGTTGCTCACGATTTAGACTCCAAAAAAAAGTTTGTGGGTAATTTCATAGGTAAATTCGTGAGTAAATTGAGGGTAATCATATTCACCCGATTGAATCTCCAATCATGGTTAATTTGGGGGTAATCTATGGATGTATACCCACACAATTAGTATTTGTGGGTAATCCCCATATTTCTTGTAGTGTTACAGTACGAGTCTTTGAGAGCATTTACAAGGTACGATTATTTTAAAAGGTTCTTGTTATAGAGCATTTAAAACATGTTTTTCCATTGAAGATACTGCTCTTATTTACTTACTTTGAGAAAGTAAAGTATTTAACTGAATATTTTTGTTGTAATGTACATTTAACTTTTGAAGAAGAAAATTGTTAGAGTGTAAAATTATTTTTATAACTAGAAGTTAGGGAGACGTCAACCTTAAAGGTATGAAGGGTTTTTAATAGAATTATACGTTATAAAATCTTTAATCAATATTAAAAATTAATACAATTATATGTGCAGAAGCGTTATAAAATTATTTAATCACATTAAATTAAACCCTTTAGCCAAGATTTATAACTTTCATAATAAAACATGTCAAATAATTAATTACACATAATTAATAGTTATGAAAAAACATTCTTACATTGAGTGATCGGCAAGATCTCTAGTCTTATACTCATTGTCAAAGTACGAGTGGACTTATCTTAAGCTTCTTTTCCTTCTTCTTGATTTCGGCTAGCTAGGGATACGTTAGGTATCCACCTTTGAATCACGGTTGAACGGTTGGTAGAAACTTAAGTGTGTACTAAGACCCAAACATGAGTACGCGATCGAATCACGGACTAAAAACCCTTGGAAGGGTTCGGCTAACTTTTCGGCCTTGGGGTTTGGTGGCCGGTCGACCAAAAAGAGAGGGGAGGGAGTAAGGGTGTTTCGTTAGGGTATTGAGCAACTAATAATGAAACCCCTAGCCTCCTATTTATAGTTAAACCCAACTTGTTCTCCAAGTTATATAATTACACTATAAACCCTTTAGTTTAACACTTTATCAAACTAATCCCAAACTTGTACATTTACAATTAAAACCTCGTAGTTTAACAATAATTAAACTAGTTAATTTATTTACAAAACTAATTATAAATAAATCCTTTTATTTAATTACACTAATTATTTATACTAATAAATGTTTCAATTACGTTCAACCAATTTTATTCAATTCTATTAAATGAACGATATCAAATATCTTTTTATAGTATCACACTACTTGTTCGGTTGTGCTCATCGGTGTGATCCTGCGATGTTCATGTGAAGTTGGATTTGATATTTATTTATGTTAATATTAAGTACATAATCTTACAGACTCCCACTTGTGCGAAATATTAGCATCGGTAAAATATCATGTACCGAAGGTGGTCCCTACCAAGACACCTAGGTTAACCAGATCAATGAAGCAATCACTCCTCGTAGCTATACAGCCAAGCTGAAATAAAATTTAAAACGGTTGAGTGTATGGCTATATCATTTTGCAATTTCTTAAGATATTTTAGAGTATAAGGCATGGACCGTATCAACCTTACAATACTCAATTCCCATTTTTCGATTGCAGATTTGTACCGAGTAAGCAAGTGACTTATCACTTGAGTATGGCCATACATTTCTTCAATCCAAATCATCGACGGCCTAGGAGATATCTCTCTTGCTTTTACACAAGAGTTGCAAAGTCCCATCTTGCGAGTTAAACTAGAAATCACAACATGTGTTCATCATCAGCCAGTGAATAACGGGATAAATGCTCATTTACGAACACCATTAGATCTCATTAGAAACCAACTAGGTTCACATGCGAAAATCTAGCATGCTAAAGGTCAGAGGAGAGTGCGCCACGATTGAGAATACCCATGACTATGGTCCACGAAGTATTCACTCAATATGTGGGTCAATCCAACATTTAATCGCATTAAGTGCCAGTGATCAGGCTTCACAAATTAACAGCGACTGTACCTTATCTTGCAGATAAGTGCTTCTTAAAGCAGTAATATACCATCTTTCACTATAACCGATTTCCCTATTATAGTTCCCACGACAATAAGCGGTTATGGAAATATGTCTCATACACTTTAGAATAAGCTTGCATTTATTCATGGATACTAAAATATACTAAATATGAACAACATGAAGGCCTCATCATATCTCAATGAGTCATCCAACCTTAACATGCTACAGTTCATGGTTTTGGAATCGGGTCGTGATATATAAATATAACTAGAACTATTTCCAATCAATCCATATTAACTATATATATTAAGATATATTTCTCCAAACATATCTTATCAAATATCTACCCACTAATCTAAGATCTTAAGGACTTTAGACTTTATTTGTAGTAGCTATAATTCAAATCTTTGTTAATGTTATCCAATGATCATTTAATATATATGCACACCGAAGTAAAACATATTAGATCATGATATCATTTATACAAATCATTCACTATGACTAACCATTAATTCAACTTAATGAAATTGACTTCACAATAAATTTGATGTTTCCAAATACTTGGATTTTAAAATTTCCTTTAAAACCAACATCAAACATTTATAAGTCAATCCAACAATAAATTTTAATTCTTCAACAATAATATTAACAATTTTAATGTTCTTGTGAGATTTAAAATTTCCATTTAACGCTCCCACTAACTCTAACAATACTTTTGAATTCAATATCTACAAAAACAAATCTCATGATTCATTTTAGAAATGATTCACTTTATTATATGCAAGGTATACACTAATCAAATAAGCTAACGTTTTTGGTTTCATGATGTGTTTATAAAAACACATTATCAATTTATTTCTCATAGACAAGAATAAATCAAACCACAACAAGTTTATTATCTTAATCTACCATGATTAATTGACAATTCAATTAGTTGTATCTAATAAGTCTTCACAACTTATTCATACATTTTTAATACATATAATAGATTCAATAATCTAGAAGATTCAATAATCTTTAAAGTATTATTATTTAGTGTTAAGTTCTATATAAATCAAACATATTTATTAATATGGCAACTTTTTATTCAATAATTCACAATTATATAGATATCAACTAACAAATAACATTTATTTAAATGCATTACTCCTGAACTCGTATCTTATAAAGATAAATTCTAAATAAGTCACACAATAGGATTGTTACATGTGGATCTTATTTTGGGATTTAAACACAAGTGTTAAATAAGTATCTTTTCAAAAACTTTTAAACACATTTTAAACATTATTTCACAAAACCAAACTTTAATATTAAATAACCAAAATATATTTAAATATTCAAAAAACAAATATCCAAGCTCAAAAATGAGCAAACCATAATGTGAAAACCAATGTATGAAATAATATCCCAAAATTTAAAATAAACTTATGTGCCTATAGCACTTATTCTTCCACATACAAGCTTCTTGAATCAACGCCATCTCCATAGCTCTATTTCAAGTGCTCCATCACTTCTTGACCCCTACAATAAAAATTGTACATATTAGATCAACCATCTAATATCGTTATATGAAGTAAATAAACAATCCTTTATAGGATATCAATACTAACCAGAACTCTCGGCACCATTCCTCTTATCGGCTAGATAATCGGGACAGTTCCTTCTCCAATGTCCAAGCTTATTATAATGAAAGCAGTGATGCTCGGCTTTGGACACTTTGGCTTTAGTTGCTGGCTTTGAAGTTAAATCACCATTCTTCTTCTTTCCATTGTTGCCACAGAACTTACGCTTCTTCTTAACACCCCCATCACGGATCATTAACACTTCTTAATGCTTGACAGGTTCCATATCCCTTTCTGCAGTTTTCAACATTTGATACAGTTCGTGTATGGTCCTTTCTGTGTTGTTCATACTGTGATTAAGTACAAATTGCTTGTACTACTTACTCAATGAAGCAATAATTATATCAATAGCTAATTCTTGTGGAAAGGCATGTCCAAGTCTTTCAAGACGGTTAAGATACCCTATCATTTTCACAACATGGGCACTCGCATCGGATCCCTCGGCCATCTTGCAATGATTCAAATCCTTAGTGGCGTCGAACCTTTCGGTTCTAGTAGTGGATTGAAATGTCTCTCTCAATTGACGAATCAAATCATACGCCGATGTATCCACGTAATTAACTTGGAGCTCGGGAGACATAGTAGCAAGCATCAGACATTGCACATCGAGAAAATCATTCTCATGCTTAGTATAAGCATTTCTAACGTTCTTGGTGGCATCGTTTGCCGGTGCGGGATCAAGAGGTGTCTCGAGCACATACCACTTTCGTTCAAGGCGAAGGACAATTTGAAGGTTCCTTTCCCAATTACGAAAGTTAGGCCCGGTCAACTTATCCTTTTTAAGGATCGAACAAAGCGACAAGTTCATGGTATTATTCGCGTTAATATTGTTATTAGCCATCTACAGTAAAACAAACAAACTTAGTTATTCCGATTTATACTTTTAATAATTCATAAACCCTAATAGAACTATTAAGCTAGAATCCGACATTTACACTAAAGTGTGCCCTCAACGAAGACTGCAATGACACACGATAGCTTTTTAGGTAGATCACATATCAATTGCATCACATATACAACTCCTAGACTCTTGAGACTCTAAATTTTAATGTTTAGGTATATTTAATCTCAACTTACACCTTGAACGTAGTTCTCAACTCGAATCACTAATAGACCAAAGGATTTGCTAACTGTGGGGAACCGACCATCTTCTCAAGTGAAACCGCGGCCTTTTCACTTCACCCTAATCGAATTGCAACCATGCCCACCCGCGGAGGCGGCAAAGGACACGGAGTCGAGTTTGGTATGAATGGCCACAAATGGAGGATGCTTACGGTCTAAATTAGATAGGGTTTTAGGTCTTAATTCCTAATCAAACCTACTTCAGTATTTTTCTTAAACTAATTTCAGAAATTACTTTTAATACATATAAACTATGCATGAGTTTATATATAATAGTTTTAATAAAACACGACCCTTAGGAAATTATCAAGTTTAAACCATTTTCCTAGCTTTATATCTCTTATTAAAACAAGTGTTTTATTAAGTCTCTAATAATGTGTTCATCCTAGAGGAATCACTGTTTCATAAACATGTTCACTCGATGATATCACATTACCTAATGTTTTATAATCATGTCCTAATTAATTATCTAATAATTCACACATTATTTTATTCAATCAACAAAATAAGGACATAAACAAAAACATATAATATAGTGCCATAGCCTTGCCATAATCTAAGTTTGGTTTTCATGAGCCAACACAGAAACCAAGGGTCAACCTAAGGGGCAAAACACGACACACGGTTGGCAATCTTGATCTTCATGCTCCCACTAGCTCCAACGACTCCTCGTCACTTCGTGGAACGTAAAGACTCCTTGTGGTTGCTCCTTTTCTTTTATACCCCATCTTCTTTTGTATTACATTTTAATTTAAACTTAAACTACTTTTACATAAACTAAAATTATAAAATAAATGGGGTTGTAAGTGACATGCAGGTCTTCCCTTAAACCAAAAGAAAAATTACAACACTTTGCAAAAAATAAAAACAACCACGCAATTTATATAATAGGTCAACTTTGGCTCGGCTATGGTCACAACGCATGCAATAATTATAATCTAAATTATAAAACCATAATGGAAACTTAAGCTATAGTTTGCTTAGGGAGTTTATTTGGACACATGCATTATCTAGTAAATGCACCTATTCAAGACACACAAACTACGAGTTCCATTATATCCACATTATCTTTGTATCAAATACAATAATTAATAATGTCTATTTACAATTCTATTGAATTATAAACTATCAATCATCTATTAATTAGTTTCTTGATTTATTGCTTCTTTGACTCAACTTTTAATTAATAATGTCTATTTACAATTCTATTGAATTATAAACTAACAATTATCTATTAATTAGTTTTTTGATTTATTGCTTCTTTGACTCAACTTTTAAATAGAATTAACATGTTTGACTGAAAATTACACTTTCTTTTAAAACAAACCTTTTAAACATTTTTAATTTAAAAAACATGTCAATTTTATTTAAACCTTTTAAAATGTTACTTTAGTGTTTTCCAAAAATACTAACTTGTTTTAGTGACATTAGTTTTAATTAGGTTTACTTAAAACATTAATTTATACAAAATTTAGGATTTCACATAAAACCTAATTTGTATAATTTAACTAACCAAAACATCCAAGTTACATGAAGTTTCACAAACCCTAGATTTTGATTAGTCACATGTTTTACGGACCTTATCTCAATTCTTTTAACAATTCTTGTATTATTCTAAAAATCAACATCTTTTAGGTTTAATAACCCCGACCTCAATTTTGCTAAAAGATCAAAGATCCTAGCCATAAACGACTAATCCACGGGTTTGGTTGGAACCCAAAATCGACTTTGCTAAAGGTCTCATACCTTTGCAAAAATCAATTTATACCTAGAGTTTCATAAACCCTAGTTGATCATCACATCAATGAATTAAGAAATTGATTTTCATTGGGTTTGTTAAACCCTTATATTAATCGGCCAACACAAGGGCTTTATTCAAACCCTTGTATCGATTCTTACTCGCCAAGTTAATACCAATTGTATTATATTTAGTTAGGATATCAAATACCTGAAACTTTTGCTCAAGTCGTTTTTCCTAGGGGTTTGGGTAAACTCTAATAACGATTTTAGCATAAGTCAAATCAATACAATCAATATTAACTTAAACTAAGAAAGATTTAACCGTTAGTTTTCGAGTTAAAATATTTAAACCATTAATCAACAAAACTAGATATGACTTTGGTTATATATGGTGTTAAACACCACATACTAAAATCGATCAAAACAAGGCTTCACATAAACCTTGGAGCAATTTTAGTACAACCAAAACATACTTATTTTGGATCAATCGCAAATAACCAAATTATACGCGTTATTTAAATATTTAACATACTACACGGTATAAACCGATTATAAGAAAGGTAGAAGAAGAGAACAATAATCAAAACTTAATTAAAAGAAGCGTACAAAAAACATAATTACAGTTTTATTAGAAAATTACATGGCTCTGATACCACTGAGGGTTTTTAGTAGAATTATACGTTATAAAATATTTGATCATTATTAACAATTAATACAATTATATGTGCAGAAGCGTTATAAAATTATTTAACCACTTAACCCTTTAGCAAAGATCTATAATTTTCATAATAGAACATGTCAAACAATTAATTACACATAATTAATAGTTAAGAATAAACATTCTTACATTGAGTGCTCGACAAGATCTCTAGTCTTCTACTCGTTGCCAAAGTACGAGTGGACTTATCTTAAACTTCTTTTCCTTCTTCTTGATTTCGGCTAGCTAGGGATACGTTAGGTATCCACCTTTAAATTACGGTTGAACTGTTGGTAGAAACCTAAGTGTGTACTGATAACCAAACACGAGTACGCGATCGAATCACGGACTAAAAACCCTTGGAAGGGTTCGGCTTACTTTTCGGCCTTGGGGTTTGGTGGCCGGTCGACAAAAAAGAGAGGGGAGGGAGTAGAGGTTATTTGTTAGGGTATTGAGCAACTAATAATGAAACCCCTAGCCTCCTATTTATAGTTAAACCCAACTTGTTCTCCAAGTTATATAATTACACTACAAACCCTTTAGTTTAATACTTTATTAAACTAATCCCAAACTTGTACATTTAAAATTAAAACCTCGTAGTTTAACAATAATTAAAATAGTTAATTTATTTACAAAACTAATTATAAATAAACCTTTTATTAAATAAATAATTACACGAATTATTTATATTAATAAATGTTTTAATTACGTTTGACCAATTTTATTCATTTCTATTAAATGAACGATATCAAATATCTTTTTATAGTATCACACTACTTGTTCGGTTGTGGTCATTGGTGTGACCTTGCGGTGTTCATGTGAAGCTGGATTTGATATTTATTATGTTAATATTAAACACATAATCTTACAAGGTAATCATCATTTTTGTTTATTTGGAATGTTGTTGAACACGCATTCAAAGTATACTGTACGTAATTGATTTTCACTTAATCCTACAAATAATTTTCTTTCCTCGTAATATAATATTCAATGTGATTCAAATAAAGTAATCAAAAGTTTTGCTAATTTTTTGTTTTGCCGGGCTATACTATTGATAAGCATCAAATAGATAGTATATTTTATAGTAATTTATCCCTATATTTATATACATTTTAGTGCATTTATATGATTTTAGATACTTATTTTGTTAATATTTGCAGAAATGTATTTTAATTAAAGATTGAAGAAAAAGGAGCAAAAACTAATCCGAAACTGAAAGAAAATGAAGAAATATAGAAAAAGGAGCTTAAACCTTGAAGAAATGAAGACCAAAAGTATTAAAATGAAGAATTGGGCCAAGAAGACAAGAAAGTCCGGATATAAAGATTAAAAGTCCAAAAGTTAAGCCTAAGCCCGAAAATTAGAATATTCTGGAATTAACATTCAACCGGCGGTTGGGCATTAGGGTTTAGAGGCGGTGCAGACACGTGGAATTGGACCCGGATACAAATTCTTCCAACCGGCGGTTGGAGAACCCAACCGGCGGTTGGGAGGTCGGTTTTGAAAACTATAAATAGAGGCTTAATTCAGGTTTAAGGATATACGATTCAAGAATACTAAAACCGAAAGTTAGGGTTTTAGGTTGACTTCAGGTGCGATTTTGGAGGTTAAAGAGCTAGGGTTTGAAGGTTTTTAACCCTAGGAAAAGCTAGTTCGTCAATTGGTTCGATTTCTTTATCTTTGTAACTTTAATAACCTTATTGAGTTATTTATGATATTGTTTATTTGATTTAATTGTGAATTAGGTTTTCATTATAATTGTTTGAATGAATGTTTATTGAGTTTATTATTTGAATTATATGTTTATGTTGGAACTATATTATTGAATGTTTATTATACAAGAATTGTCTTTATTATGATATTTTAGTGATATTTCTTGACATAATTAGACTGATTTATATTAAACTAGGATGACCATAAACTGTTTATATAAATTAAGTGATTGTGTTTATGTTTTGATCTTAACCTTATGCGATAGACTAAGAATAAATCATTAATATAAAGTAATACTGCGATTCAAGCGTAACCATAGAAATTGTATTAATAAATTGATGATAAATCTTATTAATTAGTAACACTTTGCGTAACCTTATGATTGTGTTGCTATGATGAGGATTTGACATAACCCTAAGTGATCTTCTACATTAGTAAATCACCAATAATAATAGCCAATAAAGCAAATAGACATAAGTACATATAATAAGTTTAATAAATAATAGTTTGAATAATTATAATCTTTTATCTAAATGAGTATACCTAAGTTGTTCCTAAAACTTATCTATTAGAATCTGTATCAAAAATATAAATATAAATATGTTCGTTCGGAACTAAAACGTCTCCCTTATCTTGTAGATTATTGTAAATTGGATCCTTTAATTTATTTGTATTATAATTGTAAATATTTGTAATTAGAATAAATAGATAATTAGTTATAAATAAGAATCACGTTTCTTGTGTTCCTTGTGTTCGAATTTAGACTTACTTATTAAGCTATATTACATGAACGGGTCAATCTTGTCTGAATTGTGTGATAGTATTATTTAGTATTTCCTTAATTTAAACTTGTTATTATAATTGCATATACTTTAGCACACATCAAGTTTTTGGCGCCGCTGCCGGGGAACACTTAACCGGTTGAACTTTTATTTTACCGGGGGAGCGGTGTATTTTAATTTAACTAATTATTTTACTTGTATAATTTTTATTTCTGATACTTTGCAAAATCGATAAGAAATATCGGCTCACCCATTGAGAATACTGACAAAAACAAAGGTATAAGGAGAGTAAAGCCCTACCTCATTGATTTATCATATAAGAGGTAAGGTGCTTCTCGAATGAAATAGGTTTTTAATAAGCTTTGCGCTGACCTGTTTCTCCGCTTTTGTGTACTATCAATGGAGCTACCGAGATCTATTGACTAGCTTTGTAAAAGAAATTTAACAAAATCACTGTAATTTCGAATTGTTGTATAAATAACTAACTTGCATAACTAACAAATAGGAAAATTCTGGGTTGGGTATTATTCTTCGATTATTTAATTTTGAATGTGTTTTATTATTAATTATCGGGATATATATACACCAACTTGAATATTTCTAACTTATTATTAACATTTATTTTTGAATTTAAGGTACTACTAAATTATGTTTTTGTTACATATTGATGTATGACCCGCACACTTCATCCGGATCCACTTAGTCCATTTGACGAACCAGAACGAGAATTTCATTCTAGAAGACGACTATCATATGCGCCACCTAATTCGCCAGAACAAGGAATTTCATCTGACGAAGATGACTTGATATTTCAAAACAGTTTAGTTAAAACGGCTAAAAGAGGATATTACTCCGATTCAGAGTTAAATAAAGTACCTTCGAGACAACATACAGTATATCCAAGAGATTCTGAACCAAAACAAAGAAACATGGCAGACATAGCTAACATGAAGCTTGAGGATTACACGATTCAAACTCGTGGAGATCCAAGACCAGGAGTGGTTAGGCCTGCTATAGCTAGAGAAGTAGATTTTGAATTAAAGGGACAATTTCTGAAGGAATCGAGAGAGAATCCTTTCAGAGGAGAAGATAAAGAAGATGCAAACGAGCATGTTGAGAAAATTTTAGAGATTGCAGATATGTTTAATATTCCTAATGTTACAAGAGATCAGGTTATGTTACGAGTATTTACTTTAACATTAAAGGATGGAGCTAAGAGATGGATTAATAATGAACCAGCCGGATCTATTACTACTTGGGAAGATATTCGTACAAAATTTCTAAAAATGTATTGTACACCTTCCAAAACGTCAAAGATGATCGATGAGATTAGGAATTTTAAGCAGAAACCCGATGAATCTCTATATCAAGCTTGGGAAAGATATAAGGAAATGTTACATAAATGTCCACAACATGATTTGAATGTACAACAAGAAATAACGGTATTCTATAAAGGAGTTGATCGAGCAACACGACAACAGTTAGATGCACAAGGCCCAGTACCTAAGAAAACTCCAGCAGTAGCAAAAGCCGGAATTGAAGAATTAGCTAAGCATTCTCAGTTATGGGATGATGGTTCATCTGGAAGAAAAAGGATATCTGAAGATAGTGATGGTCTCGTAACTATCACTGCAAAATTGGAAAGTATGGGAAGAGATATTAAGAAAGTAAATGAACAAGTTCATGCAATCAGGATTGGTTGTGAAATATGTGGAGGAAATCATCTAAAAACAGAATGTCCTAATAATGATAGTGAAATGAATACTGAAGAAGTTATGTATGGGGATTTTCAAGGAAATCCAAATTATCTTCAAGTCTCTAATTTTAGAAGGACTAATCAACCAGGACAACAGTATCAACAAGGAGCACCAGGTTTCTATGTCAAAACGGGACAAAATCCGTCCTATTCTGACAGAATCAATACGTTAGAAGGCATTTTGGGAAAAATGGTTGAAGCAAGTAATAAAAGAATGGATGATCATGATGCAAGGATGCGTAATAATGAAGCATCAATCAAACAAATTGAAGGATCAGTTCATCAGATTGCTAAAACATTACAGGAGCGATTTCCAGGAATATTGCCAGGATTTACTGAAACAAATCCAAAAGAGCAAGCTAAAGCAGTAATTACCAGAAGTGGTAAGAATGTTGACTCTCCTGTTATAACTAATAAAATTGTTGAGTCTGAACAGGTTGAAAAAGAAACAATTGATGAAGACATACACCCAAATAAAAAGAGCATTGGAGAAAATAAGGTTAAAGAAGTCATCAAAGACTATACACCCCCACTTCGATATCCAGCTGCTTTTAGGAAGGACAAAGAAGATGAACAATACCACAAATTTCTGGAAAATCTGAAACAACTTCATATTAATATTCCTTTTGTTGAAGCTATAGCTCAAATGCCTAAGTATGCAAAATATCTTAAGGAGCTGCTGACTAACAAAAGTAAACTGGATAATGTGACAAAGGTGACTATGAATGCGAGATGCTCAGCAATAATGCAGAATAAGCTACCTCCAAAAGTCAAAGATCCAGGGAGTATTACTATACCTTGCAAAATTGGTGAAATTACTATTGAAAATGCATTAGCAGATTTAGGTGCTAGTATTTCGTTAATGCCATATACTCTTTATATGCGTTTAGGATTAGGAGAACCAAAACCTATTCGTATGTGTATTGAATTAGCTGACCGATCTGTGCAATATCCTAGGGGGATAGTTGAAAATGTTTTAATTAAAGTTGATAAATTTGTTTTTCCATGTGATTTTGTAATCTTAGATATGGTAGAAGACCCTAAAGTCCCTATTATACTAGGAAGACCATTTTTAGCAACTACACATGCCCTAATAGATGTTTTTAATAGAAAAATTACCATGAGATTAGGGAATGATAAAATTGTTTTTGATGTTAATAATTCCATGAAATTTCCTGATTATGTGGATGATACTTGTTATTATTTAAATTCATATGAATATATGGATATCTCTTCTTTTCAAGATTTTTTGGGAAAAGATCAAGCAGATATAGGAATTCTTAACGGATGGACTGAAGAGTATGACACTGCAAAGGATTTAGCAGAATTTGATAAGTTATTAGAGGAAGATGAAGATTTGGAAGAAGCAACCGTGGTTATTCAACAACATCCTGAAGAGAAAGCAATACAGCCAGTTGCTAAAATTATTAACCAAGAATTGATACCATATTCTGTGAACAATATTCCTTGTTTTAAAGAAGAGATATTTGAGATCAAGATATCTATTGAAGAACCACCACAGTTGGAACTTAAAGAGCTACCAGCACATTTGGAATATGCTTATTTACAAGGCACATCAGACTTGCCAGTTATAATATCTTCAAAATTGTCAAAAGCAGAGAAAGAACGATTAGTTCAGGTTCTTAAACAGCATAAATAAGCAATAGCATGGAAAATCACAGATATTAAAGGAATCAGTCCTACGTACTGTACTCATAAAATCTTGATGGAAAAAGATTTTAAGCCAGTCGTACAACCATTGAGAAGATTGAATCCGAATGTTAAAGATGTTGTCAGAAAAGAAATCATTAAATTGCTGGATTCAGGATTAATCTATCCTATTTCAGATAGTCCATGGGTAAGTCCAGTACATGTTGTACCAAAGAAAGGCGGAATAACGGTTATACCAAATGAGAAGAATGATTTAATACCAACAAGAACAGTAACTGGATGGAGAGTTTGTATTGATTATAGGAAATTAAATGATGCTACTAGGAAAGATCATTTTCCATTACCATTTATTGATCAAATGATAGAAAGGCTAGCAGGAAAAGAGTTCTATTGTTTTCTGGATGGATTTTCAGGATATTTTCAAATACCAATTGCGGCCGAAGATCAAGACAAAACAACATTTACTTGTCCGTTTGGTACGTTTGCTTATAGAAGGATGCCGTTTGGTTTATGTATGCACCAGCTACATTTCAGCGTTGCATGATCGCAATATTTTATGATATGGTAGAAGATTTCATGGAAGTCTTTATGGACGATTTTCAGTATTTGGTGATTCATTTGATTCTTGTTTAAAGAATTTACAGAAGATGTTGCAGAGATGTGAAGGGGCAAATTTAGTTCTTAACTGGGAAAAATGTCACTTTATGGTTAGAGAAGGAATTGTTTTAGGTCATAAAATATCCAAAATAGGAGTCGAGGTAGATCAAGCGAAAATTGAAGCCATTTCAAAATTACCTTATCCTACAAATGTAAAAGGAATAAGAAGTTTTCTAGGACACGCTGGATTTTATAGGAGATTTATACCAGATTTTTCGAAAATAGCAAGACCATTGAATCATTTGTTGGAAAAAGATGCAAAGTTCGAATTTACAGACAAATGCAAACAATCGTTTGATACATTAAAAGAAAAGTTAGTATCTGCTCCAGTTATGATACGTTTTCCTAGCCAACACAACTTCGCGCCGCGATATGATTATTTCTCGAAGCCATCACCACGCTCGTCGCCATGAGAATAGTTCGCAAAACGATCTCAAGTTCGCGTCACCTTAAAAATACTTTGTGCAACGATCTCTGTTTTGACCAAAAGCGTTTTGTTTGTTCAATTTATCTTCACATCCCAACAATCTACCACACTACTACAAAATCTCAAATGGCATAAGGTTAATACCATATATGGACCACGGAAATGGGAGGTGGGCTAAGGGGGGAGAAGTCTATTTGCACAGCAAAAGGACCACGGTCCGAAATTCGTGGTCTAATAACCACATGGACCACGGTCCGCGGACAACAATGGCGCGGCCAAACTGTCGGACCACGGCTCTACCTGTGGGAACCGTGGTCCGCCTTAATTTATTTTTTAAAAAAAAATTGGCTCTACCACGGTTCTCTTTAATGGACCGTGAGTTTATTTAATAGAATTTTTTTTACAAAACTACTTTCCAAACCCGTTTCAAGCAGTATTTCTAACTCAAATAATTTCATCATATAATGTAGTTGAGATGCCCTCGCCCCTCACTAGTACTCTTTTATCAAATGGTGTTGCGTAAACTTAGCTTGTAAGTGGTAATCGATTTAAAGACTGCCAACTCAACAAGTCTATATATATATGCCGTCACCACGATAAGTATTTAATAAGAGATTTCATTATTGGACACAAGGGAATCGTGGTCCGTATCAAAAACATAGACCACCCCTTATCAAATGTAACCGTGGTTTGTGTATTCAGGGAATTTGACCACGGATTTGAATACATGCCCGTGTCCCGCTAAATCTTGGAGCCGTGGTCAATGGAAAGAAAAGTAAAAACGCACGACGTTTTGCAAATAGATCACGGGTTTGAAGTGATTTTCACCATTTACGTGGTCTATTAGGGGTGGGCTATAGTTGTAACATCCTCGACTCGGGCCTAGTAGAAATACGGAATTTTCATTACTTTATTGTATCTAAATCGTATTTAGAAATAATTGGTATAATTTAGATAATTTAAATTAATAGGTCAAATGGTCAAATGATTTATTGTGTTAGATAAATTATTGCTTGTTTTAAGTTAATTGAGTTGACGATATAATAAAACTTATTTCTCGCAAATAGTCTTTTAGTTTCCAGACAATAGATTTAGGACGAGTATAATTTTAATACCAACTTATACTGCATTTGATGGGTGGATCGACCTAACTTCTTTCCCCCCAAAATTCTTCATTTTCTTGTTCATCTAAATTGCACTCAACTACACCTTCACCTACACTTAGAAATCATAAGAAAAATCAAGATTTAAAGCATTGTGATCATCTTAAGGCTGTGATCTTGATTCATCAACTGATCTTTCATCATCATCATCTATTTATCATCTGCATTGTAGGTGAGTTTACCCATTTTCATGTTTATGCTTAAGTGATTGAACTAGGTTAAATTGGTGATGAACATAATTACTATATGCTTGATTGAAGTTGAATGATCCTTATTAAACTGATCTTATGATGTATATGATAAATTATTGTGTTCTTAAACTTATAGGTTGGAAAAATAGAAATTTGGTTAGAAATTAGGGTAAATGTGGATGCATGTGTTGATTGTAGTGTTAGATGATGGTGTTAGTTGTTATAATATGATAATTGAAGATGTTAGAGGTTAATTGGTGAGCAAATTCGTGTTTTGTATCTGCAATTTGTGTTTTTGTGTTTTTGCTTCGAGCTGAAAGTTGTTGCAGGTCTGATGCTCTGTGTCAAAGCAGAGGAACGCGATCCAGCTCCAAGCCCCCGGATCGCGTTGCTATGTGTAATTTGGGCTCAGTACGACTTGTTCTTTGAAACGCGATCCAACTCCCAAGTGTCCGGATCGCGTTAGTTAGTGTTAAACTTTAGTTGAATTGATTTTATTCTTGGGAACGCGATCCAGCCACTCCTAGCCCGGATCGCGTTTGCTAGTTATAATCTGACGAATTTGACAACTTGTAACCTGTGCACTTATGATTATTTAACTAAGATTGGAAGTATAGTAAATGCAATTATTTGACATTATATACATGATTAAATTGTAACAAACTCGATACGAGAATCTAATTCGGGTTTTGATTGTGTTCTCAGATAAACCGAAGACTCAATAAAATAAGACCATTGAGTGGAGATGGTGATCATCAAGGGTGAGTGGATCTTGGACTTTCAGTCTAAATTAGTTGTAACAATATGGTTACAACGGGTAAATTTGATCTACTTTATACATTGGTTGTACCTTCGATTTATATACATTGCCATGATGGTTGTGGACTAATTGAATGTCGGAGGTCAACATGGATTGGGTTTGGGTACTAATACTTTGGACAACATAAGTGCTATGTACATGTGTTGTTTATTGTAAGTATGTTGTATGTAGTATTAGTAACCAAACTATCGGTTTAACCACTGTTTGACCTTCAGTTGGTTTTAAGTGTTACTTGGGGGCCACCGCGGCATGAGGGTACCTCAAGGACCACCGATCCTCTTTGATTTGTTTGTTTACTATGCTTTGCTGTAGACAATTGTTAAGCTATGTTTAGATTGTTAGTTAGAGATCTATTCACTTACCTTTGTGCTAATCCCTCCTCCTCACTTCTTGCAGGTTAAGCTTTTGAATGTGGGTTGGCAAGAAGTCAGGTATTGATGGAATGTTTGACAGCTCACTCTGTTTATGAACATGTCATGGGTTTACCATTATGTTTTGAATTAAATAACACCTTGATGTGCTCACACCGTGTCGTTGTTTTTCAAATGATGATGCGAGCGCAGCAGGGGTTTTAAATTTATATTTTGCGGGGCTTAAATTATACGTACTACCTACTCTGGTTAGTAAGCGGTAAGTATGACCTAAGATCGTTCTATGAATCCAAATGTGTGGGCGATTAAAGTTGGCACTTTCAGCAGGGAAGCATTTAGGATGGAACAAAGTAGGTAGGTTTTGGGGTTTAAAGACAGGTAATTAAAATGCAGGAAAGTAAATTGCAGGAAAAATAAAGTAAAGGAAAAGCAGATAAAGATAAAGATGTGATTGCTGAGATTTCGATAATTAATGTTTCAGGATGACAGAACAAATAGGGTTGATACATAATGTGGTAAATAAACTACAAGGGGTAAACTCTAGAACCCTACCAACTCAGTTTCCCATTGGCGTGTCACTTGGAACTAGGTTATCATGATTCTGATCGGAGCAATAAGCAAACTTCCAACACTCATCTAGTTGAAAGATGAACAACCTATTTTGGTTTTATACCGAGGTGCATGAATCAGTAGCGTATCGTCTCATAGGTCCGACCGTTCTTAACTCCTAAGGTAATTTACTACTTCATTAGCACGCAGATTAATAACTTTGTATGTTTGGACCGCCGATTATGTGAGGCTTAGTATTTTAAGAATTCTAGGTCACTAGGACTTTACTCTTATTCCTAAGTCTCGTCTTTGTTTAGTTAAGTTCTAATTACTTCGACTTATGACTTAAGTTCTCCTTTTCAAACAGTTATACATCTCCAGATTATCCGCAGTTTGATAAAACGTGTTTCATATGAGGACCATGCCTTTCAATAATAGACAGTGTACTTTACATGAGATTTCCACTGCTTCTTATATCCAACACGCGGTCAAGAGTAATTGACAGTGAAAGTGACACTCTAACTAATTAAATGTAAAGCAGTGCAGAAAAGTAAACCTAATATATACAACGAGTGATTTCACTGTGTCTTACTTATTGCATGTCATGGGCACAGATAACTACTTACCATAATTAAGGTTGATCAGGTCCTAATTACTAGGTTGCAGTCACGTGGATAACTGGAAAGGGTACTCCATAAATTAAACTTAAATTCATAAAGTCCTAACAGTACAAAGATTATTATCTCCTATTTTATCTGAACGTGTTTTACGAACATTATTTTATAATGCATTGATTCTCGTAGGATGCACCAGTTAGTTGTGTTGTTGTATTATCCTTTTGGAGTTCCAACTTTTGAACCAGAGCTGATTCCAATGATATAACTACCTTCGGTCGTTTATCGGCTTCCGTACGTTTGTACTTTGCATAGAGCATTTCCAGCACTATACCGAATAAACAGTCGAATAGGGGCCATCATATCATTTTACGATCAGCGTGCATTAATTATGTAATGACATCCTTACTTATAATTATCTACATCATCAGCAATCACAATAATAAACTACTCGCAATTCATGGCAACAAATAGATCACATACCAGGCAATAATACATATTCAAAATATGAAATGAGACAAGTATAATAAAAGTTTAGATATCACCTGGAATTAAATGCGTAGCAGCGTATTATTATAATTGACAAACTCTTTCACAGGTACAAAGATTGATCTCCGAATCTCTAGCGTTCGCCCTAGCTTCTATGTTAGTCCGTGGACTAATTACAATATTCCTAGAATGAGAAAGACTAAAAGACTACGAAAGATTTTCTAGTGAGAAAGAAAGAGTGAAATATGCTAGAATGTGTGCATATTTGGTGTGTGTTTCAAATGAACCTAAGCCTCCTATTTATAGGTGAGCTTTGGCTCACATTAGCACCAAGAGGTGCATGTTAGAAAAAGATAGCCAAGAGGGTGCACCGGGTACCGTACAACACGAAAAGTAGGCGCACCGGGTACCGTACAACAAGAAAAGTAGGCGCACCAGGTACCAAAAGTTACCAAAAATGGAAACCGGGGTGGGGCTGTGGTGGCCGGTGGCGGTGGGCCCCAGGCCGGCGGCGGCTGGCCTGTAGCCGCCCCGTTGCGCCGTCTTTTGCTTCGTTTCTCGATTCGTGCGTGTTTTCTTCGTTATGCTTCCGTTTGCGTTGATTCTTTTTTTGTTGGATTCGTAATTCAAAAACGAAGATTTTGACATAGGATAGGCCCTGAAATGAGGTTCCTAGCTCCAGATATTGCATGCGAATCATTTGGATCTTCCGGCGGGCGTAGAATCTTCATTCTTTATCCGTTTCAGTTGATTCTTCTTCTGTTGGATTCGTATTTTGAAAATGAACACCTTGGATGGAATGGATGTTGGTGAAGGGTATTTTAGTCTTGAAATCTCGTTTTGATGTCTTGAATCTTCAAACGTGTGTGGAATCTTCGTTTTTCATCCGTTTTGCTCGATTTTTATCGTGCAACCTTGTTTTGACCATCTTGGCATAATGTTATTGATTTGTGCTGTATTTGAATTAAAATTCCAAGAATCGTTCCAGAATGAGAGAGATATCGGTAGTAAAAACATGACTTTTTACGCGATATCAAGTATCCCACACTTAGAACTTTGCTTGTCCTCAAGCAAACTCATTCATAAAAACTTCTGGAAGGATTCTAATTGCATCATTTGCTAGAAATACTATTTTCAGAAAATATAAAATTATGGTTATGAAAGAGTTTTGTACTGGAAACTAAGGGTTTATAGAACTTGATACCTTCTTCGGGCAACTTATAAGGTGATCATGACTAGGCAATCCTCACAAGTGGGTCACTCAAATCACTCAAGTGTTTAGGGTTTCCTACTTACTAGTGTCGATCACTTGGATAGCCAGTCATGCAGCATTCTCGTCATAGGCTTGATCGAGAATCAAATCTCCATCACTTTTGATGAGGACGATACTAACCTTTCGAGATAACTTAGAAGGAATCGGGTTTTTGGTTTGAAGAAGGTAAGTGGTGAGGGGTGTGATGGTTTTCCTTGTGTTTTCTTGAAGCCTTTCTTTGGAATTCCTTAGGTTTTTGAAAGGACTACATAGCCTTTCTTCTTTGGATTCTTCCTTTTTATTGGCCCTTCTCATGATTGTGTCGGAATGATTCTTTAAATTTCTTCTATTCTGCCGACCTTAACAATGTTCTTTGTGGCGTGGAAGGATTTCAATAATTTGGGTTATGTTGGCTTTTCTTGCAAAGGTCTTAGGAATTCGGGAGTGTCTCTGAAGGTTTTCGGGTTGAGACTTCTGTAGGTTCGGGATAAACGACAGGAGATTTTTATTGGGTGTGAAGAGTAGGTGTTGAGTGGGTGAATGTTTGATGGTGGAAAGGTGTTTTTGGATTCCTTGGAAGTTATCAAGATAGGTTGTACCTATAATCGATGTGATCTTGAAATGCATTACAAGAGCAAGTTCTAATTCAAATGCATACATCGGCACACACATGAAACGAAAAGTGAAGCATTAAAGATGAATGCTAATTATGGGCTCAATCCTCACGAATCGAATGTTTTGGTTAGTATGTGCCTAGCCATGTGTTGCCTTTTTCGTCCGTATCTTATTCTAAAACAGTTTCGTTTCTTTGTTAAATCTTGTTTCTCGCTGTAATTCGTAGTTTTGAAAGATAGAATTTCTAAAGAGATGTTTTCGAATCCGAAAAATTTGAAAATTTTTCCATTTTTAGCCTTTTGATGAAAATATTGTTTGGCTTACGGACAAGAGGTAAAACTTGCGGTTGTAGACCGAATATCCCACACTTAGAGGAACATTGTCCCTAATGTTCGAATCTGTTTGTTGAACACCTCTTGACGAAGTATCCCACACCTAGAGATTCTACTTATCTTTGGATCGTTTCACAAGTGTTATGTGGTATGAAGTATCCCACACTTAGTGTTGGAATATTTGGTGAGATAATCGAAGCTTTAAACGGATAGAGGGTTTTGGAACGGTGTACCGCTTTTGCTGTGCGTGTTGTTTACTGGTTCCCAGGAGTTTGCTAGTCTGCGGCTTGTAGCTTATGGTTCCAGAATTTTCCACCGTGGGGGTTTGTTGCTTCCTTTGATCCGGTCTTCGATAAATAGTCGTTTGATCAAACAAACAATCCATTCAACAATCAAATAATAGCTGCTAATAAGAAAAATAAAGTGAAAGCATCATAACTTGATTCAGGTTTAAGCAAAACCAGACTTGGTCAAACCATTTTGGCGACCTTATTAGATATCTTTTATTTTTAAGACTTTTCAAGTACTTTTGACTTGCGTTTGCTTAATTTTTAAGTATATATTAATAGAAACCAGGTCTATACTTTCGTATAACAGAGGAAACCATCAATATATACCCCCAAATGTACTCACATAAGTAAAAAGATATAAAATTATTGCATAACAAATTTAAAATTTAAGACTTTTTATGTCATACATCATATTATGTATCATAAAATAATAAACAAGTTATTTTATAATATTTTTTTTTTTTAAATTCAGAAATCTTCATATAGATTGCCTATTAGTACATCATATCATATAATTATATATCACTTCCTTATTAAGTAGCTTACGTTATATATACAAAACAGTTAATCCATATTAAAGTCTAAACTTTTAAATACAAAACAAAACTTTTAACAAAAGTATTCTAACTAATAAATATTTAGTTATTCACTTAAAATTTTAAATTTTCAAAATTTTAGAACAATAGAAACTTAAATGTTTAAAGAAATTCTTTTTCTTACGAACCCTATCCCCACACTTAAATTATACAATGCCCTCATTGTATAAAAATGATAAACAAAAGTGAGTGAGGGAAAGAAAAATAGAACAGAAAAACTCCCCTGACTGAAATTATAAATTTCATCATCGGCTAAGAAAAATCTTCTTGGTTGATTCCTTCATCTCTTGAAAAATAATATACAACATCCACACTTTCGTAGTTAATCACGATTGCATTTAGCATATGCAATAAGCCTTTAAACCCCTCGGTATCCCAAGTGGACGAGTTATAGTCTCGTGAGGGTTTCCAGTGAACACACCCACAAAGTTCAACCTGAAAATAAATATAAAAACATAACATATAAACATAAACACGGGTGAGGTTGTCTCCCGAGAAGCACTTTTGTTTAAGTGTCGGTAAGTTCGACTTAATCATATCTCCTATTCTTCTAGAGATATATCTGAAATATGTTCAATAACATTATCTTCATAGTATTTCTTCAAACGATGTCCATTGACTTTAAAAATACCCCCATTAAGCGATATCAAATCCACACTTCCATTTGTATGAACTTGGTGAATAACATATGGTCCGCTCCATCTTGATTTCAATTTACCCGGAAATAACCTAATACGTGAATTATATAAAAGCACCCGTTCTCCAGCAACAAATTCTTTATCTCCTCTAAGTCTTGCATCATGCCATTTCTTCGTTCTTTCTTTATAAAATCTTGAATTCTCATAAGCATTCCAACGAAGCTCATCTAACTCATGTATCTGTAAAAAACGATGCTTACCAACTTTATCGGTATCAATGTTGCATTCTCGAAGTGACCAATATGCTTTGTGTTCTATTTCCACTGGTAAATGACAAGCTTTTCCATAAACTAGTCTATATGGAGTACAACCTGTAGGTGTTTTAAATGCTGTCCTATATGCCCAAAGTGCATCATTTAACTTTTCAGACCATTCTTTTCTGTTAGAACCAACAGAACGTTCCAAAATACGTTTTAACGCACGATTGGTATTTTCAACTTGTCCACTCGTTTGTGGATGATAAGGCGTAGAAATTCGATGAGTAACTTCATATCTTTTCAATATTTTCTCCAATTGAGTGTTACAAAAATGAGTACCCCGATCACTAATCAATGCCTTAGGAGTTCCAAATCTCGAAAATAACTGTTTAAAAATTTTTACCACAACTCTTGCATCATTCGTAGGTAGTGCCTTTGCCTCTACCCACTTGGAAACATAATCCATAGCTACTAATATATACTTATTACCGTGACTCATAGGAAATGGTCCCATAAAATCAATACCCCAAATATCAAATATTTCACAAACCTGTATACCAGTTTGTGGCATCTCATCTTTTTTAGAAATATTCCCAGCTCTTTGGCAAGAATCACAATTCTTAACGTAAGCATATGTATCTTTAAAAATTGTCGGCCAATAGAATCATGCATCAAATATTTTCTTCGCAGTGTAACTTGGTCCATTAATACCCCCTACTGGTCCTTCATGACAATGCTTTATAATCTGTTGAGCTTCTTCACCATGTACACATCGTCTGATTATGTCATCTGCACAGTATCTGAAAAGAAATGGATCTTCCCAAAAAGAATACTTTAAATCAGAAAAGAATTTCTTCTTCTTCTGGTAATCCATCTTTGGTAAAATTTTAGTAACCAAATAATTTGCATAATTCGCAAACCAAGGTATATCCATTACTTCTTGTATAGTCATTAATTTCTCATCCGGAAATGTATCTTTAATATCTTCTTCATCCAATACTTCTAATCCCGGATTTTCCAACCTTGACAAATGATCAGCTGCGACATTTTCAGCTCCTTTCCTATCTTTAATTTCAATATCGAATTCCTGCAATAAAAGAATCCATCGCAATAAACGAGGGCGCGCATCCTACTTATTAAACAAATACTTCAAAGCAGAATGGTCAGTATAAACCACAGTTTTAGTTAAAACAAGATAAGAACGAAATTTATCGAAAGCAAAAACTACTGCCAAAAGTTCCTTTTCCGTAGTTGTGTAATTTTCCTGAGCATCTGTTAATGTTTTACTGGCATAATAAATTGGCTTAAACTTCTTATCAACTTTTTGTCCTAGAACAGCTCCAACCGCATAGTCACTAGCATCACACATCAATTCAAAAGGTAAACTCCAATCTGGACTCGTCATTACTGGAGCAGATACCAACTTTTCTTTCAATGCATCAAACGACTGTTTACATTCATCCGTAAACTCAAATTTTGCATCCTTCTCTAGTAAATGATTAAGCGGTTTTGCAATTTTTGAAAAATCTTTTATAAA
Source organism: Helichrysum umbraculigerum (assembly GCA_949592205.1). Lineage (NCBI taxonomy): Eukaryota > Viridiplantae > Streptophyta > Magnoliopsida > Asterales > Asteraceae > Helichrysum > Helichrysum umbraculigerum. The sequence goes on along the minus strand of CATIUR010000005.1, from coordinate 155,107,771 downwards.
TCTCCTATAAAATCCAGCATGTCCTAGAAAACTTCTTATTCCTTTTACATTTGTAGGATAAGGTAATTTTGAAATAGCTTCAATCTTCGCTTGATCTACCTCAATTCCTATTTTGGATAATTTATGACCTAAAACAATTCCTTCTATAACCATAAAATGACATTTTTCCCAGTTAAGAACTAGATTTGCTCCTTCACATCTTTGCAACATCTTATGTAAATTTTCTAAACAAGCATCAAACGAATCTCCAGAAATCATCCATAAATACTTCCATGAAGTCTTCTATCATATCATGAAATATTGCGATCATGCAACGCTGAAATGTAGCTGGTGCATTACACAAACCAAACGGCATTCTTCTATAAGCGAAAGTACCAAACGGACATGTAAATGTTGTTTTATCTTGATCTTCAGCTGCTATCGGCATTTGAAAATATCCTGAAAATCCATCCAGAAAACAATAGAATTCCTTTCCTGATAATCTTTCTATCATCTGATCAATAAATGGTAATGGAAAATGATCTTTCCTGGTAGCATCATTTAATTTCCTATAATCAATACAAACTCTCCATCTCGTTACCGTCCTTTTTGGTATCAATTCATTCTTTTCATTAGGTACCACCGTTATTCAACCTTTCTTTGGTACAACATGTATTGGACTTACCCATGGACTATCTGAAATAGGATAGATTAACCCTGAATCCAACAATTTAATGATTTCTTTCCTAACTACATCTTTAACATTTGGATTCAATCTTCTTAAAGGTTGTACGACTGGCTTAAAATCTTTTTCCATCAAGATTTTATGAGTACAGTACGTAGGACTGATTCCTTTAATATCCGTTATTTTCCATGCTATTGCTTGTTTATGCTGTTTAAGAACCTGAACTAATCGTTCTTTCTCTGATTTTGACAATTTTGAAGATATTATAACCGGCAAGTCTGATGTTCCTTGTAAATAAGCATATTCCAAATGTGTTGGTAGCTCTTTAAGTTCCAACTGTGGTGGTTCTTCAATAGATGTCTTGATCTCAAATATCTCTTCTTTAAAACAAGGAATATTGTTCACAGAATATGGTATCAATTCCTGGTTAATAATTTTAGCAATTGGCTGTGTTTCTCCCTCTTCAGGATATTTTTGAATAACCACTGTTGCTTCTTCCAAATCTTCATCTTCCTCTAATAACTTATCAAATTATGCTAAATCCTTTGCAGTGTCAAACTCTTCAGTCCATCCATTAAGGATTCCTATATCTATTTGATCTTTTCCTATAAAATCTTGAAAAGAAGAGTTATCCATATATTCATATGAATTTAAATAATAACAAGTACCATCCACATAATCAGGAAATTTCATAGAATTATTAACATCAAAAACAATTTTATCATTCCCCAATCTCATGGTAATTTTTCTATTAAAAACATCTATTAAGGCATGTGTAGTTGCTAAAAATGATCTTCCTAATATAATAGGGACTTTAGGGTCTTCTATCATATCTAAAATTACAAAATCACATGGAAAAACAAATTTATCAACTTTAATCAAAACATTTTCAACTATTCCCCTAGGATATTGCACAGATCGGTCAGCTAATTCAATACACATACGAATAGGTTTTGGTTCTCCTAATCCTAAACGCATATAAAGAGTATATGGCATTAATGAAATACTAGCTCCTAAATCTGCTAATGCATTTTCAATAGAAATTTCACCAATTTTGCAAGGTATAGTAATACTCCCTGGATCTTTGACTTTTGGAGGTAGCTTATTCTGCATTATTGCTGAGCATCTCGCATTCATAGTCACCTTTGTCACATTATTCAATTTACTTTTGTTGGTCAGTAGCTCCTTAAGATATTTTGCATACTTCGGCATTTGAGCTATAGCTTCAACAAAAGGAATGTTAATATGAAGTTGTTTCAGATTTTCCAGAAATTTGTGGTATTGTTCATCTTCTTTGTCCTTTCTTAGAGCAGCTGGATATGGAGGAGAGGTTGTATAGTCTTTGATGACTTCTTTAACTTTATTTTCTCCAATTTCCTTTTTGTTTGTTCGTATGTCTTCATCAATTGTTTCTTTTTCAACATGTTCAGACTCAACAATTTTATTAGTTATAACAAGAGAGTCAACATTCTTACCACTTCTGGTAATTACTGCTTTAGCTTGCTCCTTTGGATTTGTTTCAGTAAATCCTGGCAATGTTCCTGGAAATCTCTCATGTAGTGCTTTAGCAATCTGATGAACTGATCCTTCAATTTGTTTGATCGATGCTTCATTATTACGCATTCGTGTATTAGTTTCCTCTTCTCTTTTATTACTTGCCTCAGCCATTTTTCCCAGTGCATTTTCTATCACCATCATTCTGTCATTATAGGAAATATTTTGTCCTGTTTTGACATAATAACCTGGTGCTCCTTGTTGATACTGTTGTCCTGGTTGACTAGTTCTTCTAAAGTTAGAAACTTGACGATAATTTGAACTTCCTTGAAAATCCCCATACATAACTTCTTCAGTGATTATTTCACTATCATTATTAGGACATTCTGTCTTTAGATGATTTCCTCCACATATTTCACAACCAATCCTGATTGCATGAACTTGTTCATTTACTTTCTTAATATCTCTTCCCATACTTTCCAATTTTGCAGTGATAGCTGCGAGACCATCACTATCTTCAGATATTCTTTTTCTTCCAGATGAACCATCATCCCATAATTGAGAATGTTTTGCTAATTCTTCAATTCCGGCTTTTGCTACTGCTGGAGTTTTCTTAGGTACTGGGCCTTGTGCATCTAACTGTTGACGGGTTGCTCGATCAACTCCCTTATAACATACCGTTATTTCTTGTTGTACATTTAAATCGTGCTGTGGACATTTATGTAACATCTCCTTATATCTTTCCCAAGCTTGATATAGAGATTCATCGGGTTTCTGCTTAAAATTCCTAATCTCGTCGATCATTTTTGACGTTTTGGAAGGTGTACAATACATTTTTAGAAATTTTCTACGAAGATCTTCCCAAGTAGTAATAGATCCGGCTGGTTCATTATTAATTCATCTCTTAGCTCCATCCTTTAATGTTAAAGGAAATACCCGTAACATAACCTGATCTCTTGTAACATTAGGAATATTAAACATATCTGCAATTTCTAAAATTTTCTCAACATGTTCGTTCGCATCTTCTTTATCTTCTCCTCTGAAAGGATTTTCTCTCAATTCCTTCAGAAATTGTCCCTTTAATTCAAATTCTACTTCTCTAGCTATAGCAGGCCTAACCACTCCCGGTCTTGGATCTCTACGAGTTTGAATCGTGTAATCCTCAAGCGTCATGTTAGCTATATCTGCCATATCTCTTTGTTTTGGTTCAGAATCTCTTGGAAATACTATATGTTGTCTCGAATGTACTTTATCTAAATCTGAATCGGAGTAATACCCTCTTTTAGCCGTTTTGACTAAACTGTTATGAAATATCAAGTCGTCTTCATCAGATGAAATTCCTTGTTCTGGCGAATTAGGTGGCGCATATGACAATCGTCTTCTAGAATGAAATTCTCGTTCTGGTTCGTCAAATGGACTAAGTGGATCCGGATGAAGTGTGCGGGTCATACATCCATCTGCAAAGAAGAACAGAATTTTAGTAGTACTTTAAATTCAAAAGTAGATGTTATTAGTTTGTTAGTAATATTCAAGTTGGTAAATATGAATCCCGATAATTTAATAATAAAACACATTCAAAATTAAATATTCGAAAAATTATACCTAACCCAACTCTCCTATTTGTTAGTAATGCAATTTAGTTAATTATACAACAAATAAGGCGGTTAAGATTAATTTATTAGATTTCCAATACAAAGTTCATCAATAGATCTCGGTAGCTCCATTGATAGTACACAAAAGCGGAGAAACAGGTCAGCGCGAAGCTTATTAAAAACCTATCTCTTTCGAGAAGCACCTTATCTCTTATATGATAAATCAATGAGGTAGGGCTGAACTCTCCTTATACCTTTGTTTTTGTCAGTATTCTCAATGGGTGAGCCGATATTTCTTATTGATTTTGCAAAGTATCAGAAATAGAAATTATACAAGTAAAATAATTAGTTTAAAATAAAATACACCGCTCCCCCGGTAAAACAAAAGTTCTATCGGTTAAGTGTTCCCCGGCAGCGGCGCCAAAAACTTGATGTGGTGAAAGTATATGCAATTATAATAACAAGTTTAATTAAGGAAATACTAAATAATACTCTCACACAATTCAGGCAAGATTAACCCGTTTATGTAATATAGCTTAATAAGTAAGTCCAAATTCGAACACAAGGAACACAAGAAACGTTATTCTTATTTAACTAATTATCTATTTATTCTAATTACAAATATTCACAATTCTAATACAATTAAATACAAGGATCCAATTTACAATAATCTACAAGATAAGGGGGACGTTTTAGTTCCGAACGAACATATTTATATTTATATTTTTGATACAGATTCTAATAGATAAGTTCTAGGAAACAACTTAAGAATACTCAATTGGATAGAAGATTATAACTATTTAAACAATTATTTATTAAACGTATTATATCAACTTGTGTCTATTTGCTTTGTTGGCTATTATTATTGGTAAATTACTAATGTAGAAAATCACAAAGATTAAGATAATTTTCATATAGCAACACTCCCAAAGATTAAGTAAACTATTACTATTTATTAAGATCTATCAGCAGTTTATTAATACAATTCCAAGATTAGGTTGAATTACAATGTTACTTAACATTAATAATTGACAATCATTAATAATTGACAATCATTAATTAATCTATAAAACTCACAAGATTATTAAAGCTATCTATATAAATCAATTAACTGTTATCAATATTAATATAACACGGACAATTCTTGTATAATAAGCATTCAATAATATAGTTCCAACATAAACATATAATTCATATAATAAATCTAATAAACATACATTTAAACATTCATAATGAAAACCTAATAAGCAATTAATTCAAATAAACAATATCCAAAATAACCCAAAAGATTAATAAAGTTACAAGGATAAAGAAACCGAACCAATTAGCAAACCAGCTTTTCCTAGGGTTAAAAACCTTCAAACCCTAGCTCCTTTGCCTCCAAAATCGCACCTTAAAGTCGTCCTAAAACCCTAACTTTCGGTTTTAGTATTCTTGAATCGTATATGGTTTAAGCTAAATTGAGCCTCTATTTATAGTTTTACTGGCCGACCTTCCAACCGCCGGTTGGGTTCTCCAACCGCCGGTTGGAGTTAATTGAATCCCGGTCCAACTCCACGTGTCTGCACCGCCTTAAACCCTAAAGCTCAACCGCCGGCTGGTTAATCTAACCGCCGGTTGAATGTTAATTCCAGAATATTCCATTTTCGGGCTTGGGCTTAATTTTTGGACTCTCAATCTTCATTTCCAGACTTCTTTATTTTCTTCGCCCAATTCTTCATTTTTAGTCTTTTAGTCTTCATTTCTTCAAGGTCTTTATTCTTTATTTCTTTAAGTGCTTTAATTCTTCAGTTTTGGTCTCGTTCTTGTTCCTTTTTCTTCATTCTTCAATTAAAATACATTTATGCAATTATTAACAAAATAAGTATCTAAAATCATATAAATGCAATAAAATGTATATAAATATAGGGATAAATTACTATAAAATATACTATCTATTTGATACTTATCACTCATCTCTTCAACTCATCGATTACAACCACGTCTAATCCTGCCACCGTCATGTCAACGACCAACCCATACAAAATTTCATCCATCTAATTTTCCTTCCCAGCAATCAGAAAATCGCCGATAGAACAACCTGTAGATCATCATCAAGGTTCACCCGTGAGAACGCAGTCACAACCTTGAAAACCTACATTAACAACTTTCGTTTTCCGCTAGTACACCAACCCAACACATAGCTATGAATTTTTTGAACTCGTCTTCTCCCACTAAGCCAGCTCCCACTGTACGAATTAAAATAACAACCACGGGTCTCTATCAATCGTAAATTTCTTTGCCATTGGAGAGTCAAAAACGAAGATTTAAACGCACCGGTGTTAGCCGAAATCCGCAAACTAAACTCGTAGAAACTGAGATCCAACAGTTGCACACCAAGCTCCAAATCCCCCACTAGTCACCAAACTCCCACTAGCTTCGATACTTCTCTCAGTTAACAAACTCCCAAGAGTTCCTGACACTCTCAACGATATCCGAAAGCTCAAACATTAGGACTTACACAGTTATCTGCCTCTAACCCACTTGAAGATTCCCAATTGATTCCTCCAGAAGATTCAGTCTAACGTTGAATCAAACATCAACCAATACCGAAGTTCAATCGAACGCGTTCTATCCGACATCTTCTACAACCAATATCGTCAAGTGTATGAACTCTAACGTTCCTAGTCATTCCAAGAAAATGGAATACTCAACCAAAATCATGGTCTCCCGTTTCAACCCGCGGAGCAATAACAAAACTCCCACTAACACTCATCATTGTCGATTACCAAAAAGGATGTGGTACCGTTTATTACCCATCTACCCGAACCGAGAAAACCATCATCTTGAGCACCTTAACAAACCTCACATCTTTCAATAACCTAGTCCGTATCAATGAAGTTCTGGATACATCACGTCCCTATATACGCTACATCAAACCCCAAGTTTGACAACGTTCATCTATTCTTTTGCACGGGATCCCAAAGAATGATAAACCTAAATCCAAAACCCAGATCCCTAAAAATCTCTCCGCAAAAAACCAACACTCGAACCCAATCATCGACTCCATTATCGTGCGAAAAATCACCATCACAACGCGACCGGCCTCCCGCCGTGTCATCACATCACAACCTACCAGAAAAAACCCTAACACGTTTAATCTAGAATTCAACAAACCGAGCACATAAAATTTGCTCGCCGAGTTATTAGCGATCCAACAAAAAGACAAGTGTTAGAGGATCTCGATAACATGTTGCAATCAAATCCTAAACCGTTTCGTTCCAATCATTCCTCCCTGATGGTTCTCTTTTTCCGGATCTAGATCTACTCTGATTACCTGCGCACAATAATCCAAGATCTCTATCTCCCAAAAAACTAAAAACTTAACCATCAACAAACCTAATCTTGAACATGCTCACATCCACTATTGTCCGATCTTCAAACCATGAAGCTCTGATACCAGTTGCCAGGAATTTACAATGGAAACATCCAACTAGCAACAACCTATTATTAGCAAAAAAACGAACCCGGAAAATCTCGTGTAAATGCTTTACAAAGACAAACAATAAACGGATAGACAAATCCCTCACTAAGCAATTAAACAATCAAACAAGTTAAATAAACACGATATAAGAATAAAATGACAAAAAAATGTAACGTGGTTATATTGGAGATTGGTTTAATCTACGTGGCCAAACCTAGAGATTTTTCACTATCATTTTCATACCAAAAAGTTTACAATACACAGGGATTACAATATATAGAAAGTGCAAAACTTGCAAAACTTGCAAAACAAGGAATCCTGACAGTTTCATCGCACAGAGAAGTTTGCATTCAAGACCTCATCGCATTGCGACCAACACTTGTCGTATGGCGAACTTTCCCATGCAACCATAACTTGATTTCATTGTTTAATCTTTACACTCAACAGGGATTTCATTTTGAATAGAGGTGGAGGGAATGATGTTGAGAAGATGAACTACCATATGTAATGCTTTGACCCAATACTCGGGTGGAAGGTGATCCTAAAAAAGAAGGGTAGGGACCATATTATTAATAGTGCGAATCATGCGCTCAGTCTTGCCATTTTGTTGTGAGGTATGAGGACAAGAGAATCGAAACTGGATGCCGTTAGTGGTGAAATAGATCAAGCATGGAGACACTATCATGACTAACCATACTAGTGAAGCTAGCTTAGTGCTTCTGTCGGTATTGTTTTACATGAACACAGCTCTACTAAGTAACAACAACTATCTTGTGAAGATTTCATTCGGGAATATGAAATTAGATGATAGCCAATCATGTATATTCCGATGTCCCGTACATGGTTTGGTAATCAAGCACATACAAAAAGATTTATAGTCATCATCAATTCAATTGAACTTAAACATTTATGTTGTTTTTATATTTATTAAACGAATGTTAGTACGTCAAGGCTAGCATATAGAGGATGATATATAGTGACTGGTAATGCAATACCAGCCATAATAACTGACACGGTATAGGAGGAATATGAATGCTTAGAACTTTTGGGTTATATCTCTGAGTTCCATTCATGCTGGTTTATGTAGAAGATGATGAGGATGAAATGAGCGTGGAATGGAAGGACTTTGATTTGCTTTGCTTTGTTTTTTTGCTTCATCACGGATGGCCAATATAGTAAAAAAAAATATTGTGTTTGTTAACAGATTAACGTAGGAATCGGAATTCGGAAACATATTAAGTTACTATCAGCCATAGTTCTATAAATCATGTGATCGACACAAATGGTCAAAATGGCAAGAAAAAAAATACGAAAAAAGCATACGAATAAGGCTACAAGATACAAGAAAATAAGTTTTTCACATGTATGAGGCATCAGACCTGCATCAGCCACCACATTGCCTGCGCCCGCCACCACCATCAACGACCACCACTATACTTCTGTTCCCATTTAACTATTCGTTTTGATATGTGCTGTATTAGTATTTTATAAAATTTATTTGCAGGATTAAAGTCAATGATGATAAAGTGTGTAATATGTGTTTTCGCTATCAATTCTTGTACACTTAGAAGCCCAAGTTGCAGGGGTAGGAACAGGGGAGTATGAGGACAAAATTTGATGGTGTGGAGCTGGAACAGAGGTGGGTGTAGTGGATAAAAGAAATCTAACTCAACGTAAGCCAAATAATATATATAAAAACTATCACACAATGCCACTATGTTTCAAATTTTATCACTCTGTTTTAAAGTAGAGAAAATAGAATGTTTAGTAGGTATATGGGTAAAAATCTGTAGGTTCAGCTAGGACTCTGAACAATGGTACTCTGTTTCAAAAGAAAGAGACAAAACATGTCAACATTACAACATCAGTATAATGTTTCGCGTAATGTTTAAAAGGAATTGAACTCTGTCATATAAATTGGGAGGATGGGTTAACTGAGTAATAACGAGAATCTTGGGAGGTTTTATCCGGTATATGAGATCAATGGGTTCATAATCCCATTGTATCATGAAAATCTTCTAAAAACAATTTTACTTGCATCTTTGATGACATTCAAAGGTAGAGAATTAACCGGGAATGGAATGCAAACTGTCTTCTTATTATTGAGCCATTCATTTTCCACCGTGCATCCTATATTCTATATTTCAATCCATAACCTTCTCGGTTTGACTTGCGTCGTTAGAATCAATTGAACTTTCATATTTTATACACCTGAGTCATGAATATCGCGTGTTAATTCACCTTCAACTTGAGTGTTAGTTTTTCTATTTATATCATATATCTTTGAGCAGAAGTCTACAGAGAGGAAGAAACTAACTTTTTCACCTTTATGAGGCGTGAAAGTCCTTTATCATGTTATCATTAGATGTGTGGATCAGCGCAAAAAGGTTATGTTTTTTTTGCCACTAGTTATCACTTTTATCATATGTCCCACACATTGTTTTCACCTTTTATACTATTCACATATATGGACACTTGAATCGTGTTGTACATGGGCATAAGATTTGTATAGTTCCTGTAAACGGTATCTCACTATACATAATATGATGCATCCATGAAAAGCTAGATCTTGAGTTCAACGTATAACCCACTTGAAGTTTAGTGGTCAAATACTTATTTCAATAAATATCATTGTGGGGTTTTATGTACTGATCAAAGTTTCCTTCACGGGAAGGTCAAAACTACTCGGACATAAGACCTTCACTTGAAAAGTTGATAATCACTCTTAAAGTATACTTTTGGTGTTTGCTTGTAGAAACTTGAAGTATATTTTGGTGTCAATTTACTCGGTGTCATAAATTTCTAGCATAAAAAAATAAGATGTTGGGTCTTTGACTCTCCTTATATTATTAGATATGATGATTAACCTATGTGGTTAGCTGGTCATTGCTAAAGTGTAGCAACATCAATTTTGGAACTTAGTGAGAATAACTGATACATAGATCACTTGCTAATAGTATACTTAGTATAGGTTAACTAAATTTAGATGCATGAAGCTGACAAGTACAAGAGAGTTGTTTAATCATGTCAAAGACTAAAGATAAATAAAGAGTGGTATACACTGAGCCGATATCAACATCTATGATGACACGCAAAAAGTCAAGTTTTAACATGCCATTATCTCACCTTTTTAGCCCAATTATGGATGAAAACATTTGAAATATACATTTTTATACTAAATTTCATAATGAATGCTAAAATATAGACGATGCTTCAAGAATCAACTAAAAAGGCCTAAAAACGAATAAAATAGAGCATAAACGATCTTAAGCATTCCGGTTCACGTATTCTAGCACTTTTTGAGCTCCGCTTGGAATTATGACCTCTAACCTATGTCATTTTGTTCCTTAGGAGATTTCGATCGCGTGGATATAAAGAACGCTCAAAACGGACATCGGATGAAGAAGTTACGCCCAATCGAAGATTCAAGACAACCGACGGACCACGATACGGGAGGCACCAAGCCGTATACGGGCAATCTCAGCCGTATACGGCCAAGAACCAACCGAATACGGCCTGGCTAGGGTGTATACGGCCTGATGCCAGCCGTATACAGCCATTCCCCCTCGTATCCGGCCTTGTCCCTCCCCCGATACAGCCAATCTCTCCCGTATACGGCCAAACTCAATCGTATCGTGTGTTTTGGTCATCCAAGGTGTGATTTTGATACGGTTGAGGAATACGGTTGAGATTTTGAAGATGGAAATACGGCTGAGGAATACGGTTGAGCTTCTAGTATAAATATGGGGTTAAACCTCCTCATTTCACACATTCTACATTCTCTACATTCTTACATTCTTAGATTCATATTCTCTTATAGGTTAGATTTATATTTTATTTTTCGTAGTTAGCGGCTAGTTAGTCACGGCTTTGACCGGACGAATAGGGGGGTAATATTGTAATATTGCTTGGAGGATACTCGAAGTTCTGCTTGTATTTCTTCACGTTATATTCAGCTACGCTGTTACTCTGGTTAATTCTATCCTTTATCTATTTTATTATGATGATTGTTATCACTGTTATCATGCTAGATTTAGGATCATTTGCCATGATTAGCGAGTAGTTTTACTGCGTGTTTGCTATGACGTAATTAGTCGTATTAATTGGGATGATGTCATTATGAAAACAACGGAGGTAACGTTATACGGCTTTCATTTGTATAGCGCCGGAAACATCACGAATGTGTGTAGTACGGAACGTGGATGCTATTAAAGTCGTGGGCACAATCCGTTGTCGATTAATGATTAATTAATTGTTGATCCACTTTCTATCTATGATATTAAACCTCAATCAAACTTAACGCCTTTCAACCAGTAAACGTGGCTACGGCCTTAATGATAGGACGTCGCGAACCCTATCCAAAGGTGATTAGTTATCTGTGTCTAAAACATGGTCTGATTTGTGAAGAATGTAAACATTGTTTTCTAAATGGAACACCAAGTACATCGTCATCATGGAAATAATGCTTTCACTCGCGAACGCAAACTACATGGTGATTATGGAAAAGCGTTTTCTAACTTGAACACAAAGTACACCGGTATTGTGGAGTTATCGCTTTCCTCTCAGAACGTATAATTTACATTGTACCTGTGGAAACACTGTCTTCTCTCGAACGCAAATATTACGCTATTTACAAATTAGGGATTTATTGGGATTTTAAAGTAAGGGCTGGTTTATACCATAGATGGAGAATTTCTGTGCTTAAATACGAACTTAGTTAAACAAGTCTAGGGATTAAGGCAAAGTAGGTACCGTAATTCGGCTAAGAACTTGGTATTTCCACGGGAAGAGTCGTAGTTCCCTATTGTGTACAAACGTTTTACTTAGACTTTACAAACCCATCAATAGAAAGTGATCAACATTCACAAAACATGATCTTGAACTCAAATGTTTCGTTTAATCTAAAGTATTCCTGTGGGGTTAAGAAAGGTCAGACATCGAGATTGGTTTGTCGTCATATTCATGCACCCCGGATTTATATCCATATAAGGGTCGCTCTTCCGTTATCGGTTGGCGTTGTATGGCTGGATAAACTACTCTGATCAGAATCACGATAGCCTAGTTACTCAGTGACATACTGATTTATCAGTAGGGAGCTAGTGCTTACTCCTCAATACTCGAAATAAATGAAATACAAATCTTTTGAAATCATTTTACAAATCAAACATCATCCCAATTAAGAAAACTAATGAAGTTATAGCAAACACCTCCCCTAGATTATCTGCTAACTACATAAATTTTATCTGCTTTATTTTAATTTCCTGCCTAAGTATAAAAACCAAAACAAAACCTCCAAAAATCTTTTAAAACCATTACTAGTTTGATAAATCGTCTCCAACGTAAACGTTTCACAATACAACTGGTTTATAGAACGACCCTAGGTCATACTTACTACTGTACCCATAGTTTTAAGTATACTTAGGCCCCGCACTTACAAATTTTAAAACACACGTTGGTGGACGCGCCCGGAGGAAGGCACCGCAACGACGCGAGTCAAATAGCGACCGACCTCCCGGACCCCATCAAGTTTTTGGCGCCGCTGCCGGGGAATCAGTTGTAAGATCCGTAGACGTTATAGACGAATTTTTCTTTCTAGTAAATATCCGTAGTTTAGTTTAGTTTAGTTTTACTTTCTTAGTTTAATTGTTCCATTCGAAAATTCCTTCCCACAACACACAACGATATTCGACCAGATCATCCGGATCTGAGCCTATCGTCTTCGTTTTTGATCCTGAGTCGATTATCCGAACCGCTCATAAAGGAAAGCGCACTCGACAACCGATGGCTGCTCGCGTCACTCTCGCCGATAGCACCAAACCATCAATCGAAGGACGAGGAGGACCTATCAACTATCCATTTATCGAAGGCGCATCTTTCGAACTAAGACACCATATCATTCAGCTGATCAAGGAATTCTGCCAGTACCATGGTCTGCCCAATGAAGACCCCAACGCCCACATAAACCGATTTATTCAAACCACCAACTCTTACAAGCAGAATGGGGTTGAGCAGGACATAGTCCGCCTATACCTATTCCCCTATTCGCTTACTCACCATGCCTTAACCTGGTTTGAGGGATTGGAGACCGGCTCTATCTCTTCTTGGACGGAGATGGGTAATAAATTCTTAACTAAATACTTTCCTCCGGCCAAACAAACCAAATGCAAGAATGACATCATGAACTTCCACCAAGCTCATGATGAATCTATCTATACGGCATGGGAGAGATTCAAGAGTCTCCTAAACAAATGCCCTAACCACCTAATTGAGAAAACCAGCCAGCTATGGACGTTTTACAACGGTCTTGTTCCAAACCACCGCATCACCCTCGACGCTGCCGCTCAAGGAAGTATTATGCTACTCTCCGCAGATGAGGCTTGGAATCAGATCGAGAATATGACGATGCACCATCACGATTGGAACTCTGGTGAGCATCCCTCATCATCAGCACCGCTTGCCGTATCCAACCCGCTCCAGGCTGAAGCTATCAAGTCCCTAACGGAGAAGATCGAGACTTTGACGAAACAGATCGGCGAATTGAAGAAACCATCCCAGTATGTCCATCAAGTTCAGGAATGCCAGAACTGTGCCAACCTCCCAACTGCTGCTTATCAGGTTGAGTACGAGGATCCCGCTGACGGAACGGTTTACTATGCTCAATTCCCAGCTCGCCCTAAAAATCAGTCGCGTTTCAATCAAACCACTCCCCCTAGGACTAGAGGCACTCAATACCCACCTAGAAACCAACCACCATTTCAACCCAACTACCAACCTAGATACCCACAACAAAACCAACTCACCTATAACCAACCACTATCATTGACTGCACCCGACGCAGCTCAATCGACTGAAACCCTTGTGCCCATTACTAGTACAGATGACACCCTCACTAAGTTCATCCAAGGCCAACACCAAATCAACCAAAAGATTAGTGCTAGGCAAGACCAAACTGACCTATACCTTAGGAACCAATTGGCTGTTCTCAAAAATCTTGAGGCCCAAATAGGACAACTAGCCCAACGTCTTGACTCTAGGCCTCAGGGTAATCTTCCTAGTAACACAGTACAAAATCCCCACGTAGAAGAGGCTAAACAGATGAGTACTACAGACACAAAGGAGGCACCGGGCCAACCTTCCACTACTTCTCCTGTCCCACCGACAGTCGAGACCACGTCTGTCCCTACACCACCAAGGGAAGTACGAATTCCGTTTCCTAACCGACTTAGGAAAGCCTACAAAGCCAACACCTTCCGACTCGATGGAAAGTTCGTGGACACGGTGTCCAGAACCCCTTCCAGTTCAAAATACATCCTTAAACTCCTGTCTACCAAGGACAAGGTACCCGAAGTACCCAATGTCCCACTGAACGCGGAATGTTCAGCAATCATTAAGAATGACCTACCTGAGAAATTAGGAGATACAGGACGATTCACCCTTCCTTGTTCGATCTATCACACAGGCATGATACACTCTCTAGCCGACCTAGGAGCCAGTATCAACCTTATGCCTTATTCACTTTATAGAAGATTGGAATTAGGACCCCTTAAGCCTACCAAAATGAGTGTCCAGCTAGCTGACCAATCCATTAGATACCCTAAGGGAATAGCTGAGAATATCATGGTTAGGGTAGATAAGTTACTATATCCCACAGACTTTGTAGTGATGGACATTCGGGAGGATGTTCATATCCCTATCATCTTAGGAAGGCCATTCTTGAACACTGCGCGTACTATCATCGATGTTTATTCACAGACTCTCAGTCTTAGATCTCATGGAGAGACTGTTACCTTCAAGATTGATCAGACTGAGCAGGCTTTGGCCGAGCATGCGGAGATATGTATGATTTCTACAGGCAGAGTTACTTCGGATGATGATTCCGAACCAGATACACAGATGTCTGTCGAGCATACTATGATTGCTTCCGACACTGAGGAGGAAGAAATGGAAGAAGAGGAAGAGACTGAAGAAGAAATAGAAGAAGAAGAAGAAGAGGATGAGACAGAAGAAGATCAAACCACACCGACTTACCTTCCTGAGTCATACCTTCCGATGGCAGAAATAATGCAGATAGATTACACTCAAAGTTTTATTCCACTGCCAGATAGTGATTCAGAGGAAGAAGAACCAATGGAAGATCATTCTTGTGATACCAAACTCATCGCATCGGACCTCGATCCACTCACCTTCCCTAGACTTCGAACTCAACTTGAGCTAGGAAGTACTTCTGGTTCCAGTCATGATTCCGACTCTCAGGATGAAAGGGAAATTGAGATGATCTCTTCTCAGCCGATATCTCAGATCACCGACGAGTCTCACTCACCACCTACCTTTATGGAGTTCCCTGATTCACTAGAGGTTGATCCCACAACGACAGAAAGTGACGAGGACGATGTCGTATTCATTGATGTCCCAATAGATATCCGCTCTATTCACCTTCGTCTACCTTCCACCATTCCAGACTCTTTTCTCGGAACGATCCAAGTACCGATCATCGCTAATCACGAAGAAATGATCAGTACTATTGAGCAATACGAAGATGACTTTCGTACCTTGATGGCGATTATCAGAGATTCTACTATTGAGTACACGCCACAACAGAGAGACTTGATAGAAGGGATCGAAGCAGAATATGATGTTTATCGTGCCACTAACTCCCGAAGTCCTCAGCATCTACAGAACAGCATTCATGCCTTCGCTGAAAACCTTGCTGCTCAACTTTTGCAAGAACCTCAGATTTCTGACGAGCCATCTACTGACGATCAGTTGTTCTTTGAAAACCAAGAAGTCATCTATGGCAAGGTGTATGAAGCACTGATCAGGTCTGCATTTCCATATTCGCCCAGACAGATGGAGTTTCTACACTCTTACAGATACAATATGGACTATGCCACTGGGAACCCTGATGACGAAGTCGACAAACAGATGATGAGTGATCTTCAGGGATTGATGAACTCTATGGCTAATAACAATCATATCGACGATTCTTCACCACACAGGTTTTACATCGACTGCACTTTAGAGTTCCACGCTCACAAGATTATCGAAAGGCTGGAGCATGTATGCCAGGAGGAAAGGACCCGTGACATCCCTTCATCCATACCTGACGATTCATTGGTTAACACCGCAAACTTCATCACAGAGCAGCTTAGAGATATCTTTGGTACTGTCTTCACAGGAGAGCCCAGACAGTTATTTCATGATGGATTGCATGAGGTTTACAATAGAATGATTAACATCTTTCGTAAACCCAACCTCACGTATTCCAGTCATCAAAAACATCTCATCCAAGGCATCCTCGAGTCCATTGAAGAAGTAGGAAGGAGCACCACCGTGAGCACTCATGAAGACATTCATCTACGCTTCTTCGGATTCATGGATTCATTAAGGCAGGAACGACCAGAGCGTGAGAGACTCGAGTACAACGGGACCTACTTCATAGATTCCGATGGACCCATCTCCAAAGCAGTTTATGATATCACCTGGGACCTCTTATACTTGCAGAGGGTGGCTGAGGAACACTTCGATAGCTTCCCTCTCTTTGTTTCAAGAATCCTGAATCTCACCCAAGTCATCACTCAGTATTTCCTCAAGTTCTATCCCCAAAATTCCAGGGCACCACCGAACATCTCTAGCCCTGGAGGTTCCTCTTCCGGCTGATCCAGGAGGAACAAAAGTCGAGCCCTCGACTTTAAATAGAAGCGCTTCTCGGGAGGCAACCCGTGGAATAAATATCCTTTAGTAGTAGTAGTATTTTAATTTCCAAGAAGTGAAATATCTCTGACTATCTTTCACACTTGGATATACAAAAGCTTTCAAAACACCACTTCATTTTCAAACTAACAAACTTTTACCACATCACTAATTCCAGAATTCAAGAAACATTTTCAAAATGATAAGTCATGTGTTTCGAGCATTTGAGGTACTTGTGTGCTACTTTCACACATTATGCTCGGACTCGTTTAAAAACACATGTCTTACAAATGATTTGTAGTAGAAAACATCTTTTCACATTCTGGAATAGTGACACTTTTTCGGTAAAAGCTATAAAAAAAATGTGAAGTTGGTCAAAAAGTATATCCAACGTGTTCACACTTACGAGATATGTTCACATGAGAGAACGGTGGAGAGAATGAAGAACTGAGCCATATTGTACCAAGAGCTCTTTCCAAAGCCGAATGCACTTCATGGAACTGTCGCAAGAAGGATATCTAGCAAGTACTCTTCTTCAAGGCAGCATATCTTCAGACTCTCAGCTTCCTTCAACCGCTTTGTTAGGGGAGTTCTCTCGTTCTTATCCTTGTTTTGATATAGATTATTTTGCTTTATTCTTCAAGTAATCTATGCCATATCCTTAACTTATCACTAAGTGTGGGATTCCAGCCCAAAATAAACACTTGAGAAACATTTTCCGATATGTTCAAACTCTAAGTGTGGGATTTTACTTGCAATAAAATCTCAACTAAAGAGAACATTAGGGACAATGTTCCTCTAAGTGTGGGATAGCGGTATAGAATACCTTAGGGCAGATTCTTTCTTCCAAAAGCAAACTCGGAAAATGTTCCTCAATTTTAAAAACTCACTTTTGCTTAAAAATTTTTCAAAATTTTTGAATTTAAATGTCTTGAGGGGATGCATTTTCATATATGAGTAGTGTATTTTGGAAGTTAAGAGTAAATAAGTTAGGAATTTCTTGAGCTTGAAATAATAATCTAAAAGGGCAGCGCATGGCTAGGCACATATAACCCAAGCTTGTAGTGAGGTATCTTGAGCCCGTGAAAAGCATTCATTTTTAATGCTTCACTATTCGTTTGATGAGTGTGTGCCGATGCTTGCATCTGGAATTAGAACTTGCTCTTGTTATGCATGTCGAGACCATATTGGTAGAGTACCGTACGCGGTATAGGTGCAATCAGATGACCTTGACATTCCTTAGGATTTAAACCCCTTTTCACATATTTCTTCAAGCCCAAAACCCTTCCAACACTCATTTTTAGTGTTGATGATCCGCCTAGAAAACCCTGTTGAGCCTTAGCCTTTTCGTTTCTTTAAAACCCAAACTTTCAACCCATTCACTTTCACACCCACCAAAACCTTATCTTAGAAATTTTTAAAAATTTTTGAAAAATGATATTTAGGTATTCTTTTTGCTTTCACTCCAAATCCACAAATTCGTTTTTACTCATAATTTCTCGCGTGCGTTTCCATATAAATACTCAAAAATCGAGAGTCTTATGGTGTGTAAAATTGGCACCAAGTAAATTCGAAATTGTCAAAAGTGTGAAAAATGAAAGTCTGAAAGGTCTCAAAAGGGCAATAAAATAAAAAGTGAAAATGCCTTAGAAATTCCTTGGCAAAGAAGTTCTAAAGCCCAAAAATATATAGAAAAAGAAAAGAAATGAAAAAAATATGTAATAAAGCTAAGTGCTTCGATTCTTCTGAAAAAACTCCGAGTCTTAAAAGAATATAAATCCCCCGTGTGTTTTTAAGAGATAGAAGTCAAAATAGCTATCTCATTCCCTTCTCGCTATCCGTTTCCGTTTTCATTAAAAAGTTTATCTAAATAAAGTTTTTCATAAGTTTGAAAAAGGCCTAAGATAAGTAAAACCCTTTTATTTAAAACCAATTTCCCGCTTATCCATTCCCTTTAACCCTCACCAAACATTACAACCCATCTGAATGTCCTGGGATGATTAGCACCGTCCTCACCTAAGTGGTGGAGATGTGATTCTCGAGCAAGCCTATGACGAAGGATGCCGCATGACTGGCTATTGAGCGATTTCGTTTGATTAGAATGATAGGTAACCCGAAACACTTATGAGTGAATTGAGTGACCACCTGGTGAGATCGCCTAGTAATGTATATCCCAAATAGCTTGCCCTAGAAAATTATTTCATGCTTCTGGAACGAATACCTTATTTCTTCTTGGCTTCCAAAGATATATTACTTGTATATAGAATTGTTTGCTCTAAAACATTTTGATTCACCCAAAATGCATTGACACTTTCAAATATTTTCATTGGGAAAGCAAGTGAGAAATTTAAGTTTTGCTTGAGGACAAGCAAAGTCTAAGTGTGGGATATTTGATGACACGCAAAAAGTCAAGTTTTAACATGCCATTATCTCACCTTTTTAGCCCAATTATGGATGAAAACATTTGAAATATACATTTTTATACTAAATTTCATAATGAAGGCTAAAATATAGACGATGCTTCAAGAATCAACTAAAAAGGCCTAAAAACGAATAAAATAGAGCATAAACGATCTTAAGCATTCCGGTTCACGTATTCTAGCACTTTTTGAGCTCCGCTTGGAATTATGACCTCTAACCTATGTCATTTTGTTCCTTAGGAGATTACGATCGCGTGGATATAAAGAACGCTCAAAACGGACATCGGATGAAGAAGTTACGCCCAATCGAAGATTCAAGACAACCGACGGACCACGATACGGGAGGCACCAAGCCGTATACGGGCAATCCCAGCCATATACGGCCAAGAACCAACCGTATACGGCCTGGCTAGGGCGTATACGGCCTGATGCCAGCCGTATACGGCCATTCCCCCTCGTATCCGGCCTTGTCCCTCCCCCGATACGGCCAATCTCTCCCGTATACGGCCAAACTCAACCGTATCGTGTGTTTTGGTCATCCAAGGTGTGATTTTGATACGGTTGAGGAATACGGTTGAGATTTTGAAGATGAAAATACGGCTGAGGAATACGGTTGAGCTTCTAGTATAAATATGGGGTTAAACCTCCTCATTTCACACATTCTACATTCTCTACATTCTTACATTCTTAGATTCATATTCTCTTATAGGTTAGATTTATATTTTATTTTTCGTAGTTAGCGGCTAGTTAGTCACGGCTTTGACCGGACGAATAGGGGGGTAATATTGTAATATTGCTTGGAGGATACTCGAAGTTCTGCTTGTATTTCTTCACGTTATATTCAGCTACGCTGTTACTCTGGTTAATTCTATCCTTTATCTATTTTATTATGATGATTGTTATCACTGTTATCATGCTAGATTTAGGATCATTTGCCATGATTAGCGAGTAGTTTTACTGTGTGTTTGCTATGACGTAATTAGTCGTATTAATTGGGATGATGTCATTATGAAAACAACGGAGGTAACGTTATACGGCTTTCATTTGTATAGCGCCGGAAACATCACGAATGTGTGTAGTACGGAACGTGGATGCTATTAAAGTCGTGGGCACAATCCGTTGTCGATTAATGATTAATTAATTGTTGATCCACTTTCTATCTATGATATTAAACGTCAATCAAACTTAACGCCTTTCAACCAGTAAACGTGGCTACGGCCTTAATGATAGGACGTCGCGAACCCTATCCAAAGGTGATTAGTTATCTGTGTCTAAAACATGGTCTGATTTGTGAAGAATGTAAACATTGTTTTCTAAATGGAACACCAAGTACATCGTCATCATGGAAATAATGCTTTCACTCGCGAACGCAAACTACATGGTGATTCTGGAAAAACGTTTTCTAACTTGAACACAAAGTACACCGGTATTGTGGAGTTATCGCTTTCCTCTCAGAACGTATAATTTACATTGTACCTGTGGAAACACTGTCTTCTCTCGAACGCAAATATTACGCTATTTACAAATTAGAGATTTATTGGGATTTTAAAGTAAGGGCTGGTTTATATCATAGATGGAGAATTTCTGTGCTTAAATACGAACTTAGTTAAACAAGTCTAGGGTTTAAGGCAAAGTAGGTACCGTAATTCGGCTAAGAACTTGGTATTTCCACGGGAAGAGTCGTAGTTCCCTATTGTATACAAACGTTTTACTTAGACTTTACAAACCCATCGATAGAAAGTGATCAACATTCACAAAACATGATCTTGAACTCAAATGTTTCGTTTAATCTAAAGTATTCCTGTGGGGTTAAGAAAGGTCAGACATCGAGATTGGTTTGTCGTCATATTCATGCACCCAGGATTTATATCCATATAAGGGTCGCTCTTCCGTTATCGGTTGGCGTTGTATGGCTGGATAAACTACTCTGATCAGAATCACGATAGCCTAGTTACTCAGTGACATACTGATTTATCAGTAGGGAGCTAGTGCTTACTCCTCAATACTCGAAATAAATGAAATACAAATCTTTTGAAATCATTTTACAAATCAAACATCATCCCAATTAAGAAAACTAATGAAGTTATAGCAAACACCTCCCCTAGATTATCTGCTAACTACATAAATTTTATCTGCTTTATTTTAATTTCCTGCCTAAGTATAAAAACCAAAACAAAACCTTCAAAAATCTTTTAAAACCATTACTAGTTTGATAAATCGTCTCCAACGTAAACGTTTCACAATACAACTGGTTTATAGAACGACCCTAGGTCATACTTACTACTGTACCCATAGTTTTAAGTATACTTAGGCCCCGCACTTACAAATTTTAAAACACACGTTGGTGGACGCGCCCGGAGGAAGGCACCGCAACGACGCGAGTCAAATCGCGACCGACCTCCCGGACCCAATCAATCTACCTTTTTTGTCCAACGGTTCAAGCAAGCGTACAAAGTACAAGTAATTTGACAAATACCCGATGTACTTGCAAAGGCAGGGTTGGCTCAAGGGTATAAGGCCCCAATTTTAATGCCGTTTATAAAATCTAGGATAACGACAAGGATCTTCAAAAAAAATTGGTCTTTTTTAAGGCCTCGAGAAATATAAGCTCTTAAAGATTAGGCCCACTTTATGTGAAGAAACGACATCGTAAAACCTTAAATTTAAGTCGTAAGATATTAAGCTCGTTGAATGTGAAAAAACAACTAGGCCTATTTTTTGTCACTTAGTTTTAAGTGATCTCGTTAAAAGTCATCCGGCGTTCTATTTTTTAGGTCTTTACTTTCGTTATGTGTTTTTCGTTAGCTTCATCAAGGAAATTTTCTCATAATCTTTTATGTTTTCACGATTGAATTCTCCAATCAGTTTCTTACACATAATCATTAATCCTATTGCTCAAATAACTAGCTCAATCATTTCAAACATAACTCGTGATTAAGTGGATGAGTTATTTTAAATTGCATAGTGAGTTTAATTTGATGTTTTACTTAGTATATGGTCCGTGGTCGTTATATACTACATAAAGTTTGATACTAATTATATCATGTAATGTTCATGAAGATGAAAACACGACACGTACATATGATATCAATATAATTAAGTTAATAAAGTATTTATATATAAGTTATATAAATATTATATGTTAATTTATTGATATATTTTCTATATATTTCAAGCTAAAAACTTCAATTAACCATATATATGATTTAAGAGAAAAACAATGTATACCCATATGTCAATAACTTGATCGTGTTTCAAAATTTCATATTATTTAAATAAAAGACTGAATATTATTTTCTTTGAAATGACATTTATTTTGGCAATTTTTTATCGCAACGTACTAAATCAGTGACAAACTATCAAAGTTGACGTACTATATCACAAGTTCATACCGGAAAGGCTGGATTGACTTTTCTAATTTAGAATATTAGATTTTCCGTACTAGATTGAACAAATTTATTTTATAGAATTTGCAACAAAAAATGGTAGAAAGATAGTATATATTTTGAAACCGATTAGGCCTCACATTTTATGTTCGCTTTAGGCCCCGTACAACCTTGAGCCGCTCCTGTGCAAAGGTTTCTACGCCAAGAGATTTATTTCGAGTGCAAATCTTAATCATTAAATGATATATATGTACAACCTCGTATAGCTTTTTGCAGGAAAAGTAATACCTTTTCTGAACGTAGGATAAAGTCAACAATAACTCTATCCTAGGATGAGACATTCCATCAGATGCATGGTCAGACTTCCTCGTATCTTCTTCATCAATGTTGTGACAAGTATTTTAGGGTTTGAGAAGCCCATTTTATGTTTATCTCCCTATATATACCCCCTCAACAACCAGAGTAAATGTTTGAAACATTTACAACAACCTTTGAATTTTGCAATCACTCACTGTCTAACAACGACGACTCTGCCTATACTTTAAGTTAAGTATAGATTCACTCAAGGCTATCAGCGTCCTTACACAGCTTAGCTTGTTGTAGCTAAAATTTCATACAAGCTTGTTTGTTTAGACTAGTTTACTTTTCTTTATCCCACAACAAACAATGGTAGAGTTATTCTTTGATTATAAATCAATAAAACTTTAAATATGATTTTATTGTATTCGACCACCCTTCTACAATTACATTACTTATTAGTAGCCAATCTTATACAAACTTGTGGACGGATAGAAATTAATATAAGAATCCATTAATTTGATTCTCAAACTGAAGGTCTAAAATAAATTGGCTACAAACCTTGAGCGTTGGAAACTTAAATCTAACTTGAAGCCATTGTAATTTAATACTTCAACGCTGGGCATCTAACTCTCTCTAAAGCCAATAGTGAATCTAATGGTAAATTACTTTTTACACCGCAATACCAAAGTGGTTAACTCGATACATAGTATAAGGAAATAAATGATAGTTCATTAGCAGAGAAAAATTAATCCATGTGTAATACATACATCATGATATATCATATTTATAATCAGATTTTTGAAATTGGTAACTAGATTGTTGCATATAATTCCAAAAGGATGAAATGCGGGTGATTCTAACCGGCCCGGCCATGCCAGACTGCTTAGGCCCATCACATAAGAGTTAAATAAAATTATCTAAACGGCCCACTCGAATGGTCGCCGAACCAACCGATCCAACTGCACCAACGAAGTTCTATAATAATAGATTAGATCATTCTATTATGCCGACGGAAATTCAACCCGGGATAAAAAGCCATATATATTTAGCTTAATTACGACAAACTCACACACTCACCTACTCTAAACATTCCGATTTGGGGCATGAATCCATAATTAAGATTAATCACATGTTGTCATCAATTTATCATATAAAAATAATAAAGTAAATTGATCAATTGGTAATTTAAGTTTTATTGTACTTTCTCATCTCTCACATAAATTCTAATTCCTTTTCCTTAAAATAGACACTTAAATCTTTATTTAAGTGTCAATCTCTAAAACATCTCTCTCTATAAGTCCACAAGAATTCTCAACTTCTTTCTTTCTCAAAATACCTTCATTTCTATTGTACACATATTAAGGTGTGCTATTTCTTCTTTAACATCTCTTTATATTGAAGTGCAACTTTTTTATGTTTTGTGTCTTTCATTCTTTGCCTTTGTCATTATCATTTTTGTTATCGTTATCATCATCATTATCGTTATCATTATTATTATGTTCATAATCTGTATATCTTATAAACATAAGGCTTTCTAACCATTCCTTACGTTTGCTTCTAAGTGTGGCTCTTGTTACATTTACAGATTTGTATGCAAAGTTCAACAAATTTTCTGCTTTTTTACTTTTTTTTTATATAGAAAGTGATTGGTTGAATCTCAAATGGTGATCTATATGACGGCGTTTCGATACAAGTAATCCATATGAAGATCACGCATATATCAATGTTATTATTTGCTTTAAAATTGGTAATTTTAAATGTTTGTGTTTGTTTTGTAGTTGATTGCATTTAATATATGTAAAAAGAAATTATTCTTGGTTTTGCTTGATTGCGTTTCAAATATTTTTAGTTTTTTGTTGGATCTGGAATCGATCTGTTCGAACATGTATTTTGAAGATGAAGGTAGCTTGATTTTATTTTCAGATTTGTGCAATTTGTTCAGAGAGGAAGCTAAGCCTTAAAAGTGATGTCATGATTGAAAAAAATGAAGTGAAAACTACTGTAAATTTGTTGAAAATTAATTACCAATATTATTCAAGAAAAATTCCTGCATAATGTTGTATAATTGAGTGTAATGCATATTAGTTTGCTTCCAGTTAAGCATAATGTTCTTGTTTGGATAGATACGACATGTGTTAATGGTTCTGGCTAGTACTATTTCTTCTTATTTATTTTAACGTTCTTGATTAATTATAGTGATTGTGGCGATGATTGTGATTTTTAGGTTTTAGATTCTATCACTTAATGCTTATTTTGGGTATTCTTCTTTTGTACTATTAGTACATTTACCATCCAATCGAAGGAGATTGTACAGAAAAGGTAAGTGAATCAACATGGTAGATTTCTCAATCTTGAAACCCAAAATAAAAGGAAAACGTCGGTTTTTGTACATTCTGTGCAGGTATACAAAGTCATAGGACCTACAACTCTTTGGCCTTAAACATTATGTCCATCATGTACAATAAGGTGTGCAGGTTTGACATTAAGAACACACACGTCCTACCCTAGGGTCATTAGTTGTCTAAGTAGAAAGAAAACCATTTGAAAATTAGTGAAGCCAATTTAAGGATTCAAAATTAGTGACAGTGTAAGGACACAGTTCAAATATTATACTTAAGTTCCTTTCTTTGATAGTTTTATTTGAATCATAGTACTTAATTCAATAAGTGTCTTACGGTTTTATGATGCATGTAAATGCCTCTTTTATTTTGGTATTTGCTAGCTCATACTTATTGGATCTATATCAAACATATTCCTGACTTTTTCTGTCAGATTGTTGAGTAAATGGCACGCAGAAAGGGTAATGTTAAAAAACTTCCCAAGCGGCGCCAACAATCATCTATTATTCGAGTTGGAATAAGGTACCAAGCTAAAATTCCAACTGGGGTGTATGAAGATGATAATGCAGATCACTATTTCCGTTTTGTTGATGATGTTACAACCAGCCATGAAGAAATTCAAAATAACTCAAGTGAGATGGAAACAAGCATGGAGCTACAAGACAAGGGTTTGCTTCCCGTTCCTGCTTCATTTGACGAATCATGGAGTGTTGTTGAGCATGAGACTTTTCTTCTTGGTCTATATATATATGGGCGGAATTTTCGTGCGGTAAATGAACTTATGGGTAAAAAAGGGATGGGGAAAGTACTTTTTCATTACTATGCAGACTTTTACAAATCCAAGGATTATAACACATGGTTAAAATGGAAAAAAGAAAGACAGAGAAGACCAAAAGATGAACAAACACCTTTCACAGGTTTACGGAAATATGAGCTTTTATCTCGTTTATCTGATAACGCAACACAAGAACGCAAGGATAGTTTGAGAAAGGTATTTCTCTACGAACCACTACTTTTTTCACCCCCAATTATGTGCTTTAATTATATCATACGTAAGCTATGGGTTCAAAAATTCTTAAAAAGCTTAGTTATGATTGCTTTGATCATGTTGTAGAGATTCATCACTTTTGTTCTGTAAATGTGAAAACTCCCCCTCTTTAACTCCCAAAGAACAACATGATCTTGACCACTTTAGCTCGACAATACTGGAGATTCTCTCGTATGCTCTTAGATCGAGGGGTTGAGGTAGGATATCATAAGGAGTAGCCTGCAATACACTTACCTAACCTGGGCCAGTTTCGGGTAAAACTAAGTGTCTTAATATTGAAAATATGGGGAAAGTTTGCCACCTCTAGTCAATAGGTACCCTCTGGCACATTAAGACTCGTTGGTCTTTACAAACAGGAAATATAATGTGGCTTGAACACCTGACCTTCTAGTCATAGCGGAGGAATTTTCTAATTTCTCAAACCGCTCTTGTAGAATTTGGATAATTTTTGTTGTGTTTCAAAATTCTGTTCCATATTTTGTATACTTGGTTAACAATTTCTTAGATGCTGGTAGAAGATATTGAGATAGGACTGAAAAATTTTGATGTACGATTTTTATATATAAGATTTTGAAAATTTTATATACTACAAAATTGGAGGAGGCGACTGCATCTATTGTGTGCCTTCAACAAGTACCATTATCGAAGATCTGGTACTACACTTATTCAAGAAAACTTCACTCCTAGTACTCCATTGACTAATCTAGAATTTCTTTTTCAGGTTTTCGAAAATTGTGAAGATCTTTCACTTGATAAGTTTATACACACTCTAAAGGATATTGTCGGCTTGAACTTGCTTGTAGAAGCTCTGGCCATTGGCCAAAAAGATAATAATCTTTTACAGTTTCCGAAAACTGACAATTCAGCACCCATTGGATATGAATACTCCTTTCTTACAAAACAAGAAATCGCAGATACTTTGAAAGGTCGATTAGGCAAAGGAAAATCAAATGCTCTGTTTCAGGGAGCTGTCTGGCCACGTTTGGTAGCCAGAGGATGGAAATCTTCACAGCCTAAAAATCATGTTCCCATTGACCCGAAAAAATTGGTGTATCTTGTACCTGGTGTTGATGCGTTTTCAAGTACAGAACTTGAAAAAGGAATCCATTATTTTGACTGTATACGTGAAATCCTCGATAAGGTCTCTTCAGAGCCCGAGCTTCTTGACGTTGAATCTGACCAAGACATACCAGTGGATCCGGATATGGACCGAGACTCAGACAATGAAGAAAGACATAACTACCTCCAAATCCATGGCCCTCAAAGAAATCAAGATCCGGATATTTTCACAAATGTGGATGCCGCTTTGGATGATGGCATGGATGGGAATTTTAAAACAATGCAACTCATAGGTTCAGCAACAAATGAGCCTACTTATGAACCTGCACAACGGCCTGACAGACTGGAGCCTGATGTGAACCATTTCTCACACAATGAAGAAAAAAATGTTTACCTCCATCCTAATGTTCGAAGCGATTGGGATTTGAAAACACTTAGAACTGCGGATACCAGTTTGAACCATGAGGGGCATGGGCTTATCAAAGTGTTAGAGCTGACTATTTTGCAAGAAGTTGCTGAGAGCAATCAATGTGTTTTTGGTTTGCTAAATGAAAAATCTAGCACAATGAAAAAGGATTTGGTGAACCATCCTCATCAAAAAAGTTGCGAGTCTTATTTAGAGCCCAAGCAATATGATGCTAGAAACATCAATGGTTTTCAAGAGAAAACAACAGGGAACTGTAAATTTGTAGGAAGTTCCAAAAACCAAGGGATCATGGAAGAGATGAACCACCCTCAAATGGCTCCGGATTTGGACTGTAATGAATTAACAATTTCTCCAAAACCAACCAGCAACCAACCCGAGTGTTTGTATGCAGGAGCTAATATGGTGCAACGGTCGCTCTTGACACCCCAAAGGCATAGTACGAGAAATCGTATGTTAACCACAAAAGCCTTGGAAGCTATTGCTGGTGGGTATCTAAGCCCAAAGAGGAAGCGAAAGCGTGATGAGTAGATGCCACATAGGAGACTTGGCAAGACCGATCCATTCTCAAGTGATGGTGTTGGGGATGTCAACAAAGTGGAGGATGGTGCAAGCGGTATGTGAGGCGACAATATGGTCCAAGATTCTCTAAAATGACGGTACTTATGGATATCAGTGATATATGTTCTCAGAAGCAAACCTTTGTAGTGTTTCAGTTTTTCGTCAAGACTAACTTTTTTTTTGAGCAACTTCTTGTATTTAACTAGTAGGAGACAAGGAAAAATGGATGATTATATGGTTTGGATAAGCTTGAACTTGGATCAAGTCCAATCAATCCATTTTATGTTTAAGTTTTAGGTTTATCATTTCAAAATATATTAAGTTTTATACATATTAGTATTGTATAGGGGGGACTTTGAAGATTTATATTGTATGTAATTAATTTCTAAAAATGTCTTTTATGTAGCAAAAAACAGCCAAAATCATACAAATACACATTTTCAAAACTTATATAAATATAATAATTAAGAATCTTCGAAGTTCACCCTATATAATTGTAAAACGTGTAAAGTTTCATAGACTTTAAAACAATAAAGTCCACTCAGAAAGCCATATAACTGAGATGAAGACTACATCTATATTATTATCAAAAACTGGAAAATAGGCACTTACTTATATGACTACACATTAAACTTCAAATACAATATATTTTGAACTCTTATATCTAATCTAAAGGATCTGTTTATCGTCTAGTTTTGAAGAATAATGGTATGACTCCTAATCTATTATCTTCTTCAAATTTCCAACCGAACCATTTTGGGTCAGTTTTGATCACTCAAAAAAAGTAATCCGGAAGGCCTTGTTTATAAGCTTTCTATGTTCATTAAAAGGTTTATTTAGATTGAACCTGAAAGCTAGAGGTCAAAATTTTGGTTCACCATAGAAAGCCTAGCCAAAAAGAATCATTTTGGAGAGTTGTAAATCATATTGGCTACACCACTAGACACACCATCCACCACTTTTCCAAAATCCCCTGCACCACCAATTGAGACCAAATTAATCATGTCACGAACCTACCAAAGTGAGTTCTTGATATAGAGTGCAATAAATAAACAAAGATTGATCCTGTTGATTCAAAGAATACCCATGAATAATCCTTCCAACAAACGTTGATTTGACGGAATACACCAACTGATATAGAGTAGAATTAAGCAAACACGAATTAGACTTGTTGGATTCCTGAATACCAATAATAATATCTTCTAATACACATTGATTCAAAAGAATGCCACGATTAGGGTAGATTCAACTCAATTGCCAAGCAAAATTGAGAGAACATTCACTTTTATCAAAATCAAAAACTAAAACTTCTCAACTATGAGCAAGACTCCACAATTTATTGAAACTTGGGACATCCCCCAATTAATTTGAAATATGAAAAGACGCAACTAATAACTTTAAAATACTTTATTAAACATAGATTGACTACTCAAAAGACTCATGAAAGCAAAATACTTTCTAGAATTCGGATGGTTATGACTTTTGGACAGCCTATAGTAAATCCGCCATAACTTCATTTAGAAGAATCCAATCAATTATCCGTTTGATGTTGTGGAAACTAGACATCTATATTTCCAACCATGTATATATGGCAAATAATTTTTAGACTTCAAAATAGTTCCAGGATATAAAATCAATATGACCAAAATCCAGAAACTTACTTTTTTTTGTTCTTGTATTCATTTTTTACTTTCTTGCATCTCCTCCTGTATCATACTCCACCGGTTGAAGAAGACTCGACCTCGAGTCTTAACTGGATTTTTCTTCAACATTTGTAGATAGATTAGTAGGTTCAACAATTTAGATGTTAAAAGAAAATAACCCACGAGCACAAAGGTAGGGGTGGTGATATATCCACCTTCAATTTTGATAAATCCACCACATATGTGCATTATATACATGTACAGTACAAACTGCCAATGCATAATATTTGTGAATTTATCAAAATTGAAAGTGAAAATATCACCACCCCAAAGGTAGTAGTAGACATATATCACATTTTCATATTAATGTTTAAAGAACTTCCCTCTCTTGAAAACATAAATGTTCGTTGAACACTCTTAAGATCACCTTCCCACTTCAAAGATTTATAATTATTTTCCATATTAATGTTTAAAGAACTTCCCTCTCTTGAAAACATAAATGTTCGTTGAACACTCTTAAGATCACCTTCCCACTTCAAAGATTTATAATTATTTTCCAATAAAGGTGGAACAGCCAATATTTTTGTGACACCTTGAACATCTTTGTCACTGCCAAGTCATGATTGATTATAACGATGCGCATATTTCTCCTCCTTTGATTGAAACTTATCCACCACATTCAACGAAATAACATTTTCACAAGTTTCAATATCGGTAACGACATCAAAATTTTATTATGGCTGGTACAATTCATGTTGAATATTTGTTCCACTTCCTTAGAACTAGAAAACCCAAAGTTGGCATCGAGAACACTGTTTATAAAAAGAATCTCACCTTCATCGGGTTTCTCTAACTCCTCATATACATCATAAATTGTTTTTCGCATAGGAATTTCGGCTCTGATACCAACTGATGTAGACTGCAAATTGTTAAACACGAATTAAACCTGTGGATTCCCTGAATACCAAGAATAATTCCTTCTAATACATGTTTATTCAAAAGAATGCCGCGATTAGGGTAGATTTAAATCAATTGCCAAGCAAAATTGAGAGAACATTCACTTTTATCAAAATCAAATCCTAAAACTTCTCCATTATGAGCAAGACTCCACAATTTATTGAAGCTTAGGACATCCCCCAGTTAATTTGAAATATGAAAAGACTCAACTAATAACTTTAAAATACTTTATTAAACATAGATCGACTACTCAAAAGACTCATGGAAGCAAAATACTTTGCTGAATTTGGATGGTTATGACTTTTGGACAGCCTGTAGTAAATCCGCCATAACTTCCTCTAGAAGACTCCAATTAATTATCCGTTTGATGTTCTTGTATTAATTTTTGACTTTCTTGCTTCTCCTCCTCCTCCTCCTCCTGTATCAGTTCTCCTTTACAACCTTTCAATTCATTTGCGTGTTTAGATACCCACAAGTATAAACTCTCAAGGTTTTGAGATTAACATATGGTTTATCAACTGTACCTTAAAGGCCGTAAGACCAGATGCCACACCATACTAGACCAATTAAATCAAAAACCCGTGCTTGTTGGTAGTTGGTGTTGGGGAAACTGTTAATTTACCACTATCTAACTCCAGAGTCATTTGAGGAAGATTTGCTCCTACCATCCATCCGCCAAGTTTATTGTTTGAGCTTGGCTTTCCAATAACTTCTTCAAATTTACGGTTCCTTGGTGTTATCATTTTACATAAAAACCATTGGTTTTGCTAGTATCACTATCATCTAGCTCTAAATTGCAACTTTTGGGATCAAGATAGTATAGAAGGAAATCAATCACAGTAATTGAGCACCTCCAATCATTTATTTAGTTGCTAGTGGAGAGAGAGCCGGTTTAGCATTTGCCAACTCTGTTATAGATAGTTCTCCAAGTCATCCTTGATGGTCCTATATTCTGTCTGGTGAATCAAAAGTTTATTGGGCTGCTCTCAGTTACGTACTTACATCTCGCTCGTCAGGCTCTTTTTATAATTATATTAACAGGTTCAAATTCAAACAAAGGATGGAGCGCTAATTTAAAAATACATTCTCAAATGATCACCTTCGCCTCATATTTATACTAAGGCGGCCCATTCTTATTCAACTCGCACTGGATTTGTTACAAGATTTCCTAAACTTAAAGAGAATACATTTTTAAAAGTGTTTTTTTTTCATATATAACTAATGCCATCCAAGTATAATGCCATACTGAGAAATTGTAATATTTTGGCATTATGAAGATAACTCAACAATCTCCCACTTGAAGATCGGACAATCATAACTAATAATAAAATGAAAATGCAAAATCACTTCCGTATCTTCTTCGTTCTTGGTCCATTTTCAACGTTCTTTATATGCACGCGTTCGTATTTACCTGAAGATCATAATGAGATAATCAAATGACCTTTATATTGTCATTGTGGAGGTGTGTGCAAAATTTGGTGTCCAAATATTTAGGGATGGCGATTTGTGTCGAATTGGGGTGCTTTTTTCGATTGTTTAGCTTGACTTGTCCACTAAAATGGTCCAAAATGGCCATATATGAATACATAAACGTTTTCCTGTGCCCCAATCTTAATCAACTGAAAATTCAGTTTGAGGTCTCTGCCATCTGTGTCTTGGTAACTTTTTGGATCCACGGGCTCATCTTGATCAGATTCAAGTTCAAGAACCACTCTCTCAGAAGCAATTTTACTCTCAAGACATCAACTACAATGTCAATATAACTGATTCTTGAGCTCTTTACACGAAAAATGACAACACAAGGCACAAAACACGGCAAAATCTTTGGATTGTGGAGCGCATAAATTCTGGGCTGCTCAGAGTTCCATACACTGGCTAGAAGACACAGCCAGACCACTCCCAATAACAGGTCGTTTGATGTCACTTTGTTTAATCTATTAACCTGAACAGAAATATAGATGAAGCATATAAAACTCAGAGAAGATCACACACACACTAACCAATGTGGACTTCCAAAACAAATCCAAAATTGAACCAGTTAAATTGTGATAAGTATCTACAGAATGATCATAGAGTAGGAATATTGTATTATAGTCCCTTATCGTAATAACGGTAGGATTAAAACGGATGAGGTTTTCCTGGTGTAGATTATACACATATTGTCTAGAGAGACTTTGACGCACACGTATGCGGCCTAAGCGGGGTATCTCCGTAACCATTTCCCATCATTTCCCTTGCCAACCCCAAGATGTTCAGCTATTGAGGTTCGAATTCGAGACCTCTTGTAAGTAGAGCGGGCCCTAGCACCAGGCGCCACGGGCGACGGCCTGGGGCATCAAAGAGTCGGGGCAATAATGTGGATCCCAGACTTGAACAATGTCAAGATTTAACTAACTAAAAGCTTTGAAGTATTAACAAGAAGTTTGCGGAATAACACTTGTTAACAAGGAAGATTTTAATTGTATGAACAACAAGAAACAATTTAACAACGAAAGCTTCAATATTATTATCGATGGTAATAATACGGATACACTTATACTTGTATCAGGGTTTTTACAAAGAGAAAACCTTGAAGCTATATTTTACAATGAAGAAGATGAGCCATACATATAGTCAAAACAAAGTACACCAACTAATATGCATGCCATGCTTTGAAAATAAGAAAACTCTATTTCATTATTAGAGTTTTCTTTTACAAGTTATCCTCATTAAAGTTTGGAAACTAATCTAACTCTGTATCTGTATTTCTGCTAAGCATGGTCTGTAATTACTGTTCACTGCACGTGCAAGTCTGACGGATCCAATAGGCATTGTTTCCGCTGCTATCAGCACCAGCGGTGGAAACCATGTAAACTAGACTAGCGGTATTAACTTCAGATGACTTGACGGTGGAAACTAAGAATAGTCCACCGGTTGTAACAGATGCAGCAGCGTAAACTTCAACCAACGGTGCAAACCAAAACTAGCAGTACTAACAAATAGTTCCAACAGTATTAACTATACTTAGATCAATTTCCAGTTTTGCATCAGTAGACAATCTGACCCAACAATCTCCCCCTAAACTTGAGCTTTCCATGAACAGACTCAAGTTTTCTATTTCAGATCCTTGAAGTTCTTTTTGATTTCTACAGCCCTTTTCTTTCTATATTCTTCACTTTCAACAGCATACTTTGCAAGTGCCTTCTTATAATAGTTCTGAACTTCATGAACTAAAGAAGCAGCTGTATCTAGATCATCACATTTGATATTCAGCTTGAGCATAGAAGATAACTGACCTAGACTCCATGGATATTCAGTGCCAATGAAGAAATATGCAAATACACTACTTTGAAGCTGCACCACATGAACTCCATTGTGAGAGTGGCAAAGCCATACTTTTGCACGTGTCATATCTTTGTAGAATTCATTTTCAGCATCCATTTCATACAGAATTGAAAGATAGTTGTAGACCCTCTCTTCATCACTATATTTCTTAGAATTCTGATATTTTCTCATTGCAATCCCCCACATATCATCTAGATCATCTCTGGATATCTTTTGAACACACCTGTAGAAGGATAGAAATCTTTCCTCTGAATGACCAGCTCTCATAATTTTTAGCCATCTCTTCATCTTTTCATCAGATACAAAGTACCAATCAATGATAGGAAATTGTACAGCAATTGGCACTTTAGGTTCTTCAACTTCTACCATTGCTTTGATCTTGTCCCAATCAACCATTTCCTCTTAAGTGGACTGTTCAGACTTGGATGTAGACTCCTTCTCAGAATGAATTTTTGTTTTAGCTTCAGATTCATTTATATTCTTTGACATCTCTTCAGATTCAATCTGAGCATCCATCTTCTTTACTCTTCTTCTAAATTGAATTGTTTCCTTTGGAATGTTCTTTTTCAAAGCATTCAATTCTTCTTTTTCTTTCCTTTCCAATTCAGCCTTTGCCCTGTTGATTTCTGCAGTCCTTTGATTTCTTTCTATTTCTTCTGCAGTCAACTCCTTTTTATGAGCATCTTTTGCTTCCTCTTCTTCTCTTTTCTTAGCCTGTTCTTCCTTCTCTTTCTGAATCCTTAAGTATTTCTTTTCAAGATCATAGAAGTCCATAGCCATCAGGATTTTCAAAGTCTGACTAGTATAATTTCTTACCGCTCTTGCATATCTATCCTTTAGTTGCCTCGTACTGGGAGCTTTCTTTCTTTTCTCCTCCATTTTCTTCTTTGACATATGCTTTCTTCTTTGTTCCAGCATATCCAGATACCACATTAACCTTTGATCAGGAGTGAATGCTTCCATTTGAGCATTCCTTGATCCATCAGCTAATAGATGATCAAAGTGAATTTTTTCTTCTAGGGTCATCAGAACTTTCACATCATCTCCCACATCCACCTCAATGTATCCACCTCCTCTTTCATTTTCAAACTGGGCTTGAAGTTGTCTTGCCACATATTCACTTATAGCCTCAAGATGCTTTCTTTTCATTGGCTTCTCTGGCTCCACTAGAATACCTTTGCCTTTATCTTTTGATGCAGACTTTTCTTTTTCTTTTAAATTTGTTTTGACATCTTCTTGCCTTTTGTCAACATCAGGCTCTCTCAGTGATATACCCACATTTCTTGTTTGGGCAGATTTAGCGACTTCAACTAAAGCCTCAGCAGCAGTGTGTTCATCACTTGCAGTAGCAACTGGTTTATCTTTTCCATCAGTGCTAACTGGATCAGGTTGCTCAGAGGTGGTAGTATTTGTTGCAGCAGTAGAAACCGATTGAGTTTCAATAGCAGTACTAGTGCCAGCGGTGGAAACTACTGGAATTTAACTAGCGGTACTATCCTTATCTCCAGCGGTAGAAACTGGTTTCTCAACATCAGTAGTAGAAGTAGGCAACTCCAAATCTAATGCATCATTTACCACATTCATTATGGTAGCATTTACCACTTCTGGTTCAACATCTTCAAACAAACCTGTTCCAAGAACTGTACTTTCACCATCACCCATCTGTTCATCATCATCAAGCTTATCATCATTAGTCTCAAGAGTTGAAAACAGATGAGGCATCTCATTTTCTGCTTCAAGCTCTTTTCTTTGATCATCTTCTTCAAGAAGTTTGTCTGCTTGATCTTTTGATACAGCAGATGAAGGCATAGCTCCAGTGAAGCACCATTGATTTTCATCATGTTTATCACTGCTTTCAGAAGAACTAGATGAATCAGAGGTTGATTCAACTACATTCCTTTTATTACCTCTAACAAGCCTTTTCAAACCTTCAGACTTCTTCTCTGCCTTTTCTTTTCTCATGTTTCTTTCATTTATCAGCTCATCTACTAAATCTCTCAACTCCTTCAATTGCTTTCTTTGATCAGCAATTTCCTCACCCTGCTTTTTCACCACATCACATAGCTTGGTACAAGTATTCGTCAATTCAATTAGTAAAGAACTGTCCTCACCATCTTTGGAAGTGTTAACCTCCTTTGATGGATCACTGGAACCACCAGCTGCATCATGCCTAGCATGACTAACAGAGGCCCCTTTGTTCTTGGTACTGGGACCACTAGATGCAATGATATCCATTGGGTCCTCTGCATTAGAGGAATCCATTGGAATCTCTGCATCTTGTGTTGCCATGGATTGGGTCCTATTTCCATTACCACTGTCCTGTACTCCTTCTGAGGTAGTCACGGTAGTGGCAGCCCTTTCCACATGGTCATCACCCTCTACATTGACCACCTCATTTATGTTTAATTCAGACTGAGACATCTGAGAAAGAGGAGCCTCAGATGCCTGTTTCTTAGCCTTTTTGGCTTTATGTTTGGATGGTTTAGGGTCCCTTGTTCTCTTTGATGGTTTCACTGCAGTTTTGGGATGAGAGGAAGGGGGTGTATCTTCCTCCTGAACTGCAGGTGCAGAAGTGGTTGATGGACCAGCTTCTGCTCTCAACATGTGTGAAGTTAAAGGTGTATCCTTCCCAGAGAAGGCAGTACCTTTAACCGTACCTTTTCTCTTCATATTTGCAAAAACCTTTTTAGAATGAGAAGAGATAACAATTTTGTCACCAGTAGTTGGCAAATCTTTCAAATCTTTGTTGAAAATATGTTGCAAAAATCTTGGATACATTAAAAATTTATCTTTGGGATGCTCCAGATTATACAACATGCCAGTAAAAATTAATTTTGAAAAATTGAACTTCTCTCCATTAGCTAAACAGATTATTGCAGTTGCAATATTGCTGCTAAACTGATCAAAAGAAGTCCTTTTTTGATAAATGCATTGTTGTAGGGTATGAATTAAATATTTCCAATGGGGGCAAAACATTGATTTGAAAAATGTTAACTTGCCATCATTCTCCCCCTCATACCCTAACAATTTTAATTTATCAAAAATTTCAAGAATAGGATAACAATCCATACCATCTGCATCTTGTAGCAACAAGTGAGCACGAATTGAAGCCTCAAAAATTTTGATCATTTTCCCAGCAACTTTTCCCTCAATAGTAGTGACCCCATCAATTTATGTTCTTTTTGTCGATGTCCATAAATCATTTAGATGAGAAATATAGATGATGGGGTTTACAGTAAGAGCTTCTTTAAGGTTGCTTTGTAACAGAAAATCAATCATCTCATGATAATCATCTGATCCTTGAACTTTCTTCAGAAATGCGAGAATATTGTGTTTCTCTGCGATTGCAAGAGTTTCAGATGAAGAAGACGAAGCCATGATCGATTTAAACTTGAAATTGAGTGCGAAGATTTGATGATTTTGGTCGAGGATTTCAAGTTTTAGAGAGCGAGTAAGAGTTGTATGTGAAAATGAAAGATTTTCACCCTTTTTTTCCTGTTATAAACTAGCGGTAGTTACAAGCCCTAATTTAAAACAGTATCAATGACACCAGCAATACTAACTGTAACAATATTACTGGCAGTGCAAAACAGATAGTTAGACTGACGGTGTTAACAGAATAACTAGTATAGCTAGCGGTTGTAACTATAACTAGTATAGCTAGCGGTTGTAACTATAGCTAACGGTTGTAACACAATTTTTTTTTATTTTTTTTATTTATTTTTTTAAACAATTCAGGATCTTGGAGATCCGGAAATTCCAAGTCTTGAGCATAATGACGATTCATCAGATGTTCTCTATGGGAAGTGTAAGGAGGAATATAGTTATATCTGGCTTCATTAGATGGATCCAGTTTACATTTGATCCATATCTTGGCTTTGGTTTTTGCTCTTTTTGCCAAGTATTTCCAATGAAGTGATCTGTCCTTTATTTTCCGTGGAAGAGATCTTTTAGCAATGCGTCGCCTAGTCTCAGTTTCTCGACATTGATGCATTAAACCCCAGTTGTAGTTATCCAATTGCTGAATCTGCTCTTGTAGTGTTTCAACTACATGATCATGCTCATACTCTTGAATAGCCTCCATTTGATAGTATTCATCCAAACTGATCAGCTCAGGGTTTGGTTCTTCTTGAATCTCATTGTCAGAGGTTCCAGAAGTTGTATTTCCCGATGTTTCAGCAGAAAAATGTTCTCTTGGAGAATAATAATTGTCGAACAAGTAAGAAGTTGGAATTTCATTAACAATCACAGCTTGCTCTGGAGTTGGGTTCATTTTTGCCTTGAAAGATTTGAGTTTCTTGAAAAACTTTGAGATAATGAATGACATTTTTGTTTGATAAATACGAAGTTATAGAACCCAGAGCTATGATTAGAATGTTGAAAATAAGAAAGATTGAAAGACTGAAAATATTACTATTCTCCTAAAAAGATGTGAATAAGTTGTACTTAAACACATTGGAATCTTTCTTACAGAAAGATATGTGGTGATAAAACTTTTGGATTTTAGTTTGACAAAAATCAACCACACATTTAAAGTAAACCTGCAACCTGCAAACAAAATGTATATACACACAAAGCAAAAATTCCAAAAATATGACAAGTACCAGTTATAACTTAGAACTGGCAGTGTTAACATAACAACTAAACTGGCAGTGGTTATATTTGCACTGGCGGTGTTAACTTGTGTACTGGCGGTATTAACATAAATGCCGGCAGTGTTAACATCTCAGATTAAACAATTAACCCGTTTTAAACACTCTATGAGATATATATACAAAATGATATTAATGAAAAAGATTTAAGTCAAGTTGATCATACCAATACTTGTAATCAAATATGTAAATCTACCCACATCAAATGCTTTAGTGAATAAATCTGCAAATTGATTGTCAGTATGGACTTTGAAAATCTGAATCAATCTTTTCTCATTGCAATCTCTAATAAAATGATATCTGATCTCAATGTGTTTAGTTTTTTAGTGTTTAACAGGGTTATTGATGATACTGATAGCAGAATTGTTGTCAATATACATAGGAGTATTTAAAAATTGCAAACCATAATCCAGCAATTGATTTTGAATCCACAAGATTTGAGCACAGCAACTTGCTGCAGCAACATACTCTGCTTCTGCTGTTGAAGTGGATACAGTGGTTTGCTTTTTGCATTGCCATGAGACTAGCCTATCTCCCAAAATTTGACATCCTCCTGATGTGGACTTTCTATCCACATTTGCACCTCCATAATCACTATCAGTATAAGCAATAAGCTCAAATGCAGAATCTTTTGAATACCATAGGCCCAATTTTGATTGACCTTTGAGATATCTAAAGATCCTTTTGACAGCATAAAGATGTGATTGCTTGGGATTTGCTTGGAATCTTGCACATACACATATTGCAAACATGATGTCTGGTCTGCTTGATGTTAAGTACATAAGGGATCCAATCATGGACCTGTATAAGTGTTCATCAACACTCTCCCCCTCAAGATCTGCAACCAGTGATTTCTGTGTTTCCATTAGAGTGCTAGCAGATTTCACATCCTTATAACCAAACCATTCTAGAATGTCATTCACATATTTCCCTTGGTGAATGAAGATACCATCAGACTGTTGATTTACTTGCAATCCCAGAAAGAATGTTAGCTCACCCATTGAGCTCATTTTGAATTTCTGATGCATTAGAGATTCAAATTCTTTGCACAAACAATCTTTTGTAGAACCAAA
The DNA here is from genome assembly GCA_949592205.1 of Helichrysum umbraculigerum. NCBI lineage: Eukaryota > Viridiplantae > Streptophyta > Magnoliopsida > Asterales > Asteraceae > Helichrysum > Helichrysum umbraculigerum. The sequence continues at coordinate 155,067,682 of CATIUR010000005.1, read as the reverse complement.
AATGATGTCATCAACATATATTTGAACAAGTAGAATATCACCCTTGATTCTTTTTGTGAACAAAGTCTTATCAATGGAACCTCTTTTGAATCCATTTTCCAAAAGATACATAGATAAGGTATCATACCAGGCTCTTGGAGCTTGATGCACACCATACAATGCCTTATCCAATCTGTATACCTTATCAGGATGCATAGGATCCTCAAATCCTGGAGGTTGACACACATACACTTCTTCTTCAATTTTACCATAAAGAAATGCACTTTTTACATCCATTTGATACACTTTGAAGTTCTTGAAGGATGCATAGGCCAAGAATAATCTGATTGCTTCAATTCTTGCCACAGGAGCAAAAACTTCATCATAATCAATACCTTCTTCTTGAGAATAACCTTGAGCAACCAATCTTGCTTTGTTCTTTATGACAATCCCTCTCTCATCCTTCTTGTTTCTGAACACCCACTTAGTGCCAATGGGCCACTTACCTTTTGGAAGATCCATTAGAGTCCACACCTCTTGGATCTTGAATTGAAGCAGTTCTTCCTGCATTGCTTCAACCCAACTAGAATCCTTTAAACCTTCAATTGCTTTCTTAGATTCTATCTGAGATAAGAAACATGCATACAATGAAGTGTTGATTTCCTCTTCATTATCTCTTGATTGCCTTCTGGTTTGCATGGGTGCATCTATGGGACCAATCACATTATCTAAAGGAAGATAGCTTTTGTGAGCTTGATAATGTGATGAAGATGATTCAGGAATACTGGTCTCAAGATTTGTCATGTTCTGATCCAAATCAGGGAGATCAGACACATTGTGACTTGGTGTACTTTGATCTTCATCTACATAATCTGATGCATTCTCAGCATTTCCTTGATCTTCTTCCTCTTCTGTTTGTTGTAGATTAGGATCGGATGATGTATTCCCATCATCATCAATGGTTGTAACTTGTTCTGGAGTTTGTTGTTGTGGAGATTCAAAAACTTCTGGAGGATTAGGAGTCCAGATGGGAAAGAGAACATATTCAGGTGCTTTTCCTTTTTCCTTATTTGCTTTAACCTGCACAGTTGCATTTGTACCTGCATTTGATGTCTCATACAAGTGTCTAAAAGATTTGGTTAGAGCATCTAAGTCAAACAAGTGTGCTGGTCCTGTTCCTACAAGATTTGGAGTGTGTTCATTGAAAGTCAGATTCATCGTTTCCTCCACAATTCTAGTTCTGTGATTAAATACTCTATAGGCTTTACTGGGAATAGAGTATCCAACAAAACATCCTTCATCAACTTTGCTTTGAAATTTCCCTAAATGATCCTTGGTATTTAAGATGGTAACAGGACAACCAAATGGTTTCAAAAAGCTAACTAAAGGTTTTCTATTGAAAATTAGCTCATAAGGTGTCTTGTTGTGAGGCTTAATGACTAAGGTTCTGTTTTGAACATAGCAGGCAGTGCTAATTGCTTCAGCCCAGAAAGTCATTGGTAATTTGGCATCTGCTAACATTGTTCTAGCAGCCTCAATTAGTGTCATATTCTTTCTTTCAGCAACTCCATTTTGTTGTGGAGTTCTAGGAGCACTAAACTGTCTTTCAATACCTTTTGAATCACAGAATTTATCCATCAATTGATTTTTAAATTCTGTACCATTGTCACTTCTAATGATTTTAACTTTCAGATTCATTTGATTTTCTATCTTAGTGATAAATGATCTAAGTTGCTCACCAGTTTCATCTTTTGTCCTAAGAAAGAATACCCAACAAAATCTGCTAAAATCATCAATGATCACAAGACAATATGATTTCTTCCCTATACTACTCACATTCGTTGGTCCAAACAAATCCATGTACAATAATTGTAAAGGGATGCAATTTGAATTCATGATTTTGGGCTTATATGTTGCTTGCCTTTTTGACAGGCAACACAGTGATCATTACATGAATATGTTTTCTCGGGTAAACCTATGACAAGTTTACTTTTAACAAGTTTGTTAATGGTTTTGAAATTCATGTGACACATCCTTCTATGCCAAAGATCAGATTCATCAACAATAGCTTTTGAAATAAGACAATTTAACTCCTTTTGAGGTATGAAATTTGCTAAGTCACAACAGTACATGTTATTCTTTCTTGGAATTTTCATTAAGATCATATTTGGATCAAGCTTAAATTTATCAGAAAGAATAAAACATTTTGTGTCTGTGAAGTGAACTGGATTCCTTTTCTCAGTAATTTGGCTCACACTTAGCAAATTATACTTCAATTGTTCAACAAAATACACATCAGTAAAGCTTATCTTATCACTGTTGACAATTCCTTTTCCTGTAATCCTTCCACCATTTGGACTACTTCCAAAAGCCACAGGACCTCCATCAAATTTCTTGAAGTTCTGCAACTTGCTTTTATCCCCTGTCATGTGCCTAGAGCAACCACTATCAATGTGCCATGTACTCCTTGACTTGCTCTGCACATATAATTTAAACAGAAATTAGTTTCTCTTGGGAACCCAAACCAATTTGGTTTTGGGTATCCCTTGTGCATTCACCCAGTCAACTCTTTTGAAGGTCATTGACTGTGATGCACTGTTGTTCTTGGAAATTTTTGATTTGTCATTATTTCTTAATTTCCAAGTCCAACTTATATTAGACATAACAGCAGATACTGGTTTAAAAGATTTTGAAGTTGAACCAGTATTCAAAGGCCTGGCAGTCTTAAGATTGGTGGCAGTGTTAATACTACTAAAAGTGTTAACTGCTTTAACAGTTTTAACTGGACGAGCGGTCTTAACTGTGTTAGCAGTGGTAACTTGTTTAGCGGTATTAATATTGCTGGCAGTCTTAATATGCTTGGCGGTTTTAAGTTTTGTTGCTGCAAATGTCTTCTGATTTCCACTGTTGGCTCTATGTCTAGTTAGCACTGCTTTTTGTTTTGAATCAACAGTGTTAACTACAGAAGCCTTGCTCTTCTTAACCATGTTAATATAATTAATTTTTGATTTAAAATTTTGATGATTAATTCTATCAACAGATGTCCATGAAGGTTTCGTAATCCTTTGAAATCTTGGATTATGAAAGCAATCATGTTGAAGATGATTGGTTCGTCCGCATATGTAACAGGCCTTCTCATCAATCCTTTGAAAACTTGATCCCAATTTTTGTGAGACCATTTGATTCCAGTTTCTTTGATTTCCTCTGGAATAAGTTTTTGGTTTTGACAAGGATGATGAGCTGCTTGTTTTGCACATACATTTTGAACACTTAACAAACTCAAGATTTTTTGACACAGGTTTGTTAACATATTCACACATTGACTTACCCTTATTGTTAATTAAACCTAGACCTGTTTTGAGTTTGTTATCTGTGTTGTTCATCTTTTCCAAATTAAGCTTTGCTCTTTCCTGAAACATTTTCTTTCCTTCTACAATTTTTTCTTTCTTCAGATCAGAAACTAATCCAATGAGAGATTTCATTTCCTTTTCACATGATGTTTCAGTCTTACTGCACTCAGGTTTTGATTCATTTTCATCATCAGAGTTCCAATCTGTTATCTCTACATTTTCAACAAACACATTTTCTTCTAAAATTTTAACTGGATCTACCTTTTTAACTTCTTCTGCCATACACTCCTTAAGCTTATTCATGTCTAAATCAGTTTTAGGAGGAAAGTAGTTGTGATTATAAGGTGGGGGTACATTATTTAAACTGTATCCTAATCCAGTTTTAATTTTATTATGAATCTGTGAGTCAATTATGTTTTGAACACTCTTTGATGCATTTTCAAGATCCCATACTGTCAATTTCATGCTTTCTTTTTCACTAGAGACCTGAGCTAATAATTTTTGAAGATCTTCAACTTTATCTTTTAAAACATGTCTTTCATATTTGACATACTCAATATCATAAGCAAATTGAGTCTCATTTTGTTGATATGCTTTAATTCTGTTTTCTAGATCTTCAATTGAAGCAACATAGTGTCTATTTTTTATGTCCCATTCTTTTAGCTCATTGCAGATTTTAGCATTACGATCTCTATAGTGTTTGACAGTTTTCTTGCATACATTAGAACATAATTTAGCTTGTACCTCATATGGAACCTCGTCTGAATCTTCAGCTTCTGTTTGAGCCATTAGTGCAAGATTTTGCATTTCTTCAACTTGATCTTGATCACTCCAATCCACTCCTAGTCCATCCAGAGATACTAGAGCATTTGTGGAAGTATCTTGAATTTGAATGTTTCTTTTTTGATTTCCATTGTACCTATCAGTTCTTTGAACTGATCTTTGATCATTTCCTTCTTGCTTTGGAGATCTGCATTCTCTAGCAAAATGACCCATCTTGTGACAATTGTAACATTCCACCTTACTCTTATCAAACCCAGCATTGTCTTCTCTTCTCAAAGAGAAATTACTCTTTCCAGTCCTTTGTAAGTATCTCTTTACCCTCATGGAAATCATAGCCATCTGCCATTTCAGATCCATGTCTTCAAGATCATCAGGATTGACTTGCTCCAATTCTTCATGAATAAGTGATGAGTTTACATGAGCTGCAAAGAAAGCTTCCATAACTTGATCATAAGATCTGTCCTGTGGTAGTGAACCAGATCCAGATCCATATCCAGCTGATGTACCACCATAAGACTTTGACTCAGTTTGTCTTTTACCAGTAGATATGAATGCTGCATTTTGTGCACTTTGAGAGTAACCATCTGCTTGATTTTTGGTTTCCACTTCTGATTCAAATGATCTGAGATCATTATACAAGTCACTTAACTCCTTATCATCTAAATCACTTTTCTGTCTTTGACCAACTGTATACATTGTCCATTCATCTCCCAATGATCTTAAGAATTTTCTATTAAGATCATCCTTATCTATGTTGACCTTGTGATTTTCCAGATCACCTACTAACTTTGAGAATCTGTCGAAGACTTGAGTTAAAGTTTCGAACTTTGTAGCTCCAAAGTTTTCAAACTGTTGCTTGAGCAGTGATCTTTTGTTCTTTTTGGTGCTAGCATTTCCACCAAATCTTTTGTCCAATGCCTCCTTAAGAACCTTTGCATCTGCACATTGATCAAAATTACTTTGATATTCATTTGGAATGGCTATCAAGAGAGTACTGAGAGTTTTCATCTCTGTTGCTCTCTCTTTTCGTTCAATATCAGAGGTTGGTGCTGATCTTGGTAGTCTAACACCGTTTGCATCAGTTTTGTACTTTGGACCATTTTCAAGAATATCCCATATTTGATAATCTGTAAGTAACATGTATTGCCTAACTCTGTTTCTCCACATCTCATACTCATCAGGTTTGAGTATTGGGATCTTTGTTGCTTGAATCCCATCTGAAGTTTCTGCAGACATTTTTAAATGTAGCCTAAACTCTAAAGCTTAATTTCTTTAAACACTTCCTGTATTCAAAGCTAACAACTGCTCTGATACTACTTGTGGATCCCAGACTTGAACAATGTCAAGATTTAACTAACTAGAATCTTTGAAGTATTAACAAGAAGTTTGCGGAATAACACTTGTTAACAAGGAAGATTTTAATTGTATGAACAACAAGAAACAATTTAACAACCAAAGCTTCAATATTATTATTGATGGTAATAATACGGATACACTTATACTTGTATCAGGGTTTTTACAAAGAGAAAACCTTGAAGCTATATTTTACAATGAAGAAGATGAGCCATACATATAGTCAAAACAAAGTACACCAACTAATATGCATGTCATGCTTTGAAAATAAGAAAACTCTATTTCATTATTAGAGTTTTCTTTTACAAGTTATCCTCATTAAAGTTTGGAAACAAATCTAACTCTGTATCTGTATTTCTGCTAAGCATGGTCTGTAATTACTGTTCACTGCACGTGCAAGTCTGACGGATCCACTAGGCATTGTTTCCGCTGCTATCAGCACCAGCGGTGGAAACCATGTAAACTAGACTAGCGGTATTAACTTCAGATGACTTGACGGTGGAAACTGAGAATAGTCCACCGGTTGTAACAGATGCAGCAGCGTAAACTTCAACCAACGGTGCAAACCAAAACTAGCAGTAATAACAAATAGTTCCAACAGTATTAACTATACTTAGATCAATTTCTAGTTTTGCATCAGCAGACAATCTGACCCAACAAATAATTTTCTGATCCATATTTGTTATCTTATACTTTGTTCATTTTTAAACAATTTAGCCAACTGAAATGATGTTTATGTTATTAACAACAATTGATAGAAGGTTGAGTTATCCTAATAAAATGTAGATGGGGATTTACAGGGAATTGGAAGACGACGCACCCACTTTTCCATCCATGCCCGTATAACTATAAATTTTTCACTCTAATCCCTCAACCATTCCCACTTTACATGTAGCTCCTGTTATTAATGATATTTTAAATTTTTAATGTAACAATATTGTTGTGATATCCCTTTTGCGGAAATGGCACTAAACTTTCATAAGATATTAAAACTAGAATAAACATAAGATATTTTTAATTTAACACTAAAAAACGAATATTTAAAACGTTTTATATGAAAGAAAAGAAAAGAAAAAGAACAACGAATATTTTAACTTGGTTTTAGCTTCAACACTGAATAGTCTACTTTTCCAAAACCAATATTATCGATATTTGTCGGTATATTTCTTACAAACTCAAAACTTTATTAAAAAAATAAGCGGATATCTATAATGAAAATCAAATTAAAAAACAAGTAAGCATAATCCATTAAACTATTATTCAATACACGGCCTTGCTTCAACTAGTTAGAAACTGTCAATAAGAGATACAACAAGTGGGCCCGGTATATGTAATAAAAGTATGCATAGAAAAAATTTAGGCAAAAAAATTACGCATACAAAATACGATAGGATCAGGGCATATTTTTATAAACTCGTTCGGTGCATCTAAAAACTTAGGCCGGCCCAGCTGCTTGTCTGGAATGGTGTAAATTTTAATATATTTCTCATTTAGGTATAGCTTTTATCAAAAAATAAGAAATCATGAAAATTTATACCAAAATCAGCATTTTATGCCCAATAAATATGAGATTTAATCTTAACATAAATGTTTCATACACAAACTTTTATATGTGATCACTTACACATAAAAACTAAAATGTTACACATAGTAACAAGAGAAAAAATAAAGAAAACTAAAACCAATTAAAATTAAATCATCAATTAATAAAAACACACAACCTAACTATTTCAATCACATTTATTATTGCAATATAAAAATAGAAAACTCATCATCACATGTAATTCTAACAAGACAAAAAATAATTACTTTCTTTTATAATAAAAGCAAATATTTTCTTTTAATTTGTATTTTGTATTAAATAATAAAACAAAAAGATGAGATGCATTTTTAATTCTAAACTAGTTGTCTCGAACTTCCTTATAGTCCATAGTCAAATCATTACACACATATATTTTGAAGCTTACCTGAGATTAAGCTTATTTTTTTATAAGCTCAAGTTTGTAAAATTGTTTGGTAGATAAAATTTCTAGAGCTTACGAAAAAAAAAATAACCTCTATAAAAAAATATAGTTGAATTAGCTTTTAAAATAAGTTCGTAGCTTATGAAATGATAAATTACATAAATACCCTTTACATAATTATTTATCATCTGATATTTTGTCCTCTTAAGTAAATTTACAGTATAAGCTTTCAGCTTCAGATACCAGTTTCCAGCTTCAAAAATAAGCTCCAGCAACCAGCTAGTTTCGCCAAACATAACCATAGACATGAAACTAGAAGTCTAGAACTAAGTCTCTCATTGTTTGAATTTGTTCCCTCTTCTTATCTTATACTTCGGATTTGACAAGGGTCATGCTCTACTTGTTATGTCTACATTTAGGAAAATGAATGGTGGACCTAATTTTGTAGGCCTAAATGTTAGCCTAAAAATGTGATTGGTAGATGTGAAAAATTGATTGGATAAGATTAGGAGAGAGAGAAAAAAGCAACCAATCAGATAAGTATGTCTACTTTTAGGTCTATGTAATTAGGTCTATGTAATTAGGTCTATCTAGCATTACTCATAGATTTAGGTTTGTGTAAATAGGTTTATCTATCATTTTCCGTTTCAAAATAATAAGATGCTACTAATATTATTTTGATAGATAACAAAATTGTTTCATGGACAACACATAGTCACTGGAATCTTCAACTAAGCGATGAAACTGGAGGATGATGTTGTCGGCGACAGCATAGCCGGCGAAGTTACTATCAATGAAGCAGATCTGAAAACAAGGCATGATCTGGGTTGGTGAATGGGTGATGATGAGGGGGAATATGAAAATGGAAGTCTGGTGTATAAAATGTTAGAGAGAAAGAGGATACATGGCACTTTTAGATTGAGTCCTATCATTACTACCTTAATAAAAAACCTATTTGATCTAACCCGATGATTATATACGAGGATGATTCAAGAAAGAGAAAGACATGCATTTGAAAAACATTGAAAGCAAAGAATTGATGCCGGAATGGGTAAAGAGTTCCGGAAAAAATGCTGTAACACCCGCAAAATTAGGACTAGTAATTAGTGCCTAATCATACGTTAATACATGTAATTAGTTCTGTGTTAGGCTAATTAATGTATCGAATTATATATATATTGTTGAATATATACGAAAATGCGATTTGATTAAATCGTACGCAATTTAAATCGAATGTATTTCGATTCAATTTAATACGGACGTTGGTGACCAATTTTATTAAATAACGCTTTCATATCAAAAATATTATTATGATAATATTTCGTATTCATTCGGATCATACAAACGAAACTTACATAATTTAAGATATTAAAACGCGCAAACTAAATAAACAAATTTATATTTTATAATTCAAATATAAATTTATTTGTAAAATATTTAAATAAAATATCGCGTAATAATTTGTATTTTAAAAACGTACCATTTAATATGTAAAATAATTATTTAACGTTTGAACGACGGAGAAAACGAACACCGCACGGAGCGGAAACGCGGGGCGAAAAATGGGAGCTTAACCTCCCATTCCCCTCCCTTTTTCCTCATTTCTTTCTCAACTCTCTCTCTCTCTTCTTTTTCTCTTTCATTTTTCCTCAAACAAATCACCACCTCCATCCATCCAAATCGCAAAATAAACATATCAAACGGCCTCGGATCTCACTACTCCTTTGGAAGAAAACGACCACCGCATCACGATCTATCATCCTATCTTTTCGGATTTCTCATCCGACAATTTGTAAGTTTCCGACAAATCCCGAAATCTCCCGTTTTCAAGTGTTTTTGCTTGTTAGTAGTTTATATCAACTTATAATGTCCAAATATGGGTTGGGTAAAAGTTTTGGACCAAACGGAAACCGAAAAACTCGTTTTCGACACATTTTCCGGCCAACAGAACGCTACGTCGCTTTTGGACCCAGATTTATGCGACGTCAGATGCGACGTCGCAAAACCCCTCGTAACGTCTCATAGTGCGACGTCAGTCACAACGTCGCACAAATCCTCGACGTCGCATATAGCGACGCAGCCTATTACGTCGCATTGACTTGCGAATGTCGCACATAGCGACGCAGACCTTAACGTCGCCAACTTAACCAACGTCGCATTAGCGACGCAGCACCCTACGTCGCATTAAATTGCGAAACGTCGCCTTTAGCGACGTCATGCTCAACGTCGCAACCCTACCTGCGACGTCGCACCCAACGTCGCACAAATCAGAACCTCAAAAACATAGATTTTTACTAAGTGTCGAGACTCGAAATTTATCACTCGATTTACCCAAATTCAGATCCCAGATGCGTTTTTTTTTTCGTCAAAGCAATATAGTAGAAATAAAAATTTTCCAAGCTGACCTGGCAGCTCGACCCCAGCCAGGGGCTCTGCCCCTTGGACCCCGCCAGGGGCTGCCGCCCCTTGGACCCCGCTACCAGGGGCGCTGCCCCCGGACCCCCGTACTTAGATTCCGTAACGGCTTCTAAAACACAATCAAAACACATTTTTCAAGTAAAACGACACGAAATCAAAATGATAATAGTTGAGATTATTATTACAAATCCGTCACCAACGGGCCGTACATATTTTCAAACATTCGAATAAATCAACTAAATGTAATTTGGACATTATAGTTGGACGAACAACTACAAGGTAGTCTTATTAGATACCTTCGCATATTATAACCATCGCGTGTCGTGGACACCCTCAGGTTACAAGTCTTTGGACTTCGATTCTCGGCTAATCATTCTCAGTTTATTTTCATAAACTCAACGACTCAGGTGAGTCTCATAGCCCCTCTTTTTACTGTTTTACTCAGGGGTGTGATATACTGCTCAAACTTTTAACATGTGAACGCAAGTACAAACATTTCATATACTACATGAGTTTTTCGAAACTAATCATTTAAAGTCCTCCTTCAGCATAGTTGTTAATACGTTGTAGCGTGAATATTAGTATATGGTACCATATAGGATTGACCCACCTCGTCCGGGTTAGCAAGCACTAACCGGGTAAACGGACGTACTAATATTTGGGAAGACGAATGTGGATTAGGCATTCGTGGAGGCACCTCGCCCGGAATTCTCTATAGGGGACCCGGCCCTCGAGTTAAGCTCAACTATGTGCTCATGGCTGTATACACGATGACTATCATTTAATTGCTGGATGCAATTCATTATTTAATTGCTGGATGCAATTCATTATTTAAATCTTGCGGTTCATACTATATTAACTGATTTCAAACCTGTGAGCTCACCAGCTTTTTAGCTGACCTTTTAGCATATATCGCAGGTACCAAGCAGTAGGATGTTTCTGCTTCAGGATTTTAGCTCGAGTCAGCATACAGAAGATTGAGATTTTCTTGCATTAGTATATTTTGTACAAGTACTTATGTACTGAAATCTCATTTGATTTAAACTCGAGCTATGTAAAGCTTAAATGTTGTAAACATTACTATTATCAATATATTTTGTTAAAACGACGCATATAGAGTCGTTTACTATATATCTTTGTGTTTTGTTATTGATTAGTAACACCCAAATCAAGCTTCCGCAAATCATCAAATTTGGGGGTGTTACAGATTGGTATCAGAGCCTAAGGTTATAGTGAACTAGGTTGCATTTAGTGGACCTAGACTATGACCATTAGGCGGTATTCCTTATTAGGTATAACTGGTTCAGTGATTACATCATACGAGTTTAATTTAACATAGCCTGATCAACTATGTACAATTAAGCAAGGATGATGTAAGATCTGAAAGTAGTTATGGCTGAACAGGGTACAATAGAAGACTCTGACCTCGAGAGAACCGAGACTTAAACATGTTTATGCTAGACACTCAATAGGCTATATTATATAGGAGCTATATGAATATAGGCCTCAATCTTACTAACGTTTTGTCTCAGAAATGGCAAACACACCATCAAATTCATCTCGCCCTCAATCCGGGTCGCAGAACCCAAGGGTAGCTAGGAGGAACGCCAGGTTGCCTCGAGCTGGCCCGTACCCCACTCACTTCACCCTTCCGGCCTTAGCCGCTAGGGTGAACCAACACGAGCAGCGACTTCGCACCATGGATGTCGTGTTGCAAGAAACAAACGAAAACTGGAGACTTACATCCCTTGAACGCATCGAACAAGTCTCCGACGACCTGGAAACCACAAACAACAACATGGATGTCCTTCGCAACCAAGTAATAGCGATAAGCGTGGAAAATGCCCTCCTGCGTCAAAGGATGGAAGAAGGTGAACAGCGTTCACATGAAGCAGAAGAGTATGCCCTTGGACTAACACAACGACTAGCACTAGCAGAAGATAACGCCCGTCAAGCTAGCAGACTTGCAAACACTGTGGACCGTCTTGTCACGATGATGGAACAAATTAATCTACGTTAAGACTAGTGTAGTCCTTGTCTTGTAATCTATCATGTAATCTAGTAACTATCTACGCGCTACTCTAAAATTCGGTCGGATGTAACAATTCCCGACACCTTTTGTAATAACTATGTAGGATGTAACCTTTGAACTCATATTAGCTATCAAATATTCCTTGTTGTTCAACTCATATTAATTGTCATTTTTCCATGTTGATGTCATGTATTACTGCTTTTATACACGTACATCTATAACAAATACAACTTTCCTACGAAATCTCATGTATCTTCATTTCTTTTATTGAAGAATCATGCCGCCAAAGTCAAGACCATACACCGATGCTCAGCTTACATCGCTTATAACCCAGGCTGTTACTGAAGCCTTGGCTCGGAATACCCCACAAAACTCCACCAGAAACAGCGATGCCGCTGAAACCACTACTGCTAAACCTTGTTCTTACAAGGACTTTCAAAGCTGCAAACCCTCCAGCTTCAAGGGTTCTGAAGGAGCCATCGGACTTATCAGATGGTTCGAGAAAATGGAAACTGTTTTCCGTGTCAGCAAATGCGCGGAGAACGATAAGGTAAACTTCGCCACCTGCTCTCTTGAAGATGATGCCCACTCTTGGTGGAATTCATATACCCAATCAGTGGGTGCTGACACTGCCTACCAACTCTCTTGGGAGGACTTGAAAGCAAAACTCACTGCCAAATACTGCTCAATCGCCAAACTCCAAAAGCTGGACGAGGAGTTCTGGAACCTAAAGGTTCAGGGTGGTGATATCGATGGTTATACCACCAGATTCCAGCAACTCGCTGCCCTCCGCCCAGCCATGGTAAGCACAGAACCTGATAAAATCAGGAAGTACATCCTCGGCCTTCCTGAGCCTGTTCGGGGGCATGTTGCCTCTTCCAACCAAACCACCATTGACGGTGCAATCCTATTGGCCCAAGATCTGATGTCCATGAGCCAAGATTCTGAACCACCCACTTCATCCTCCCAAAACAACAAGCGAAAGTGGTCTGACTACCACAACAACCACTCCAACCAACAAAACAAGAAACCCGACACCATCAAAGCCTACAACACCACCACTGACATCACACGGGGCTACACTGGGAACAAACCCTATTGTTCCAAGTGCAGCCGTCACCATGAAGGCTCCTGTGGTCCCTTCTGCAACAATTGCAAGAGGTACGGCCATCTCACCAAAGATTGCAATTCTCCTGCCAACAACAATTCCAACAACAACACCAGACCACCCAAAGTCTGTTTTGAGTGTGGGAAACCAGGGCACTTCAGGGATACGTGCCCAAAGCTGAAGAATAACAACAACAACAACAACAACAACCGCAACAGCAACAACAACAACAACACCCGAAGCAGAGCCTTCGTCATCAAATCTGGGGACGCCCGCCAAGACCCGAATGTGGTCTCGGGTATGTTCCTCCTCAACAACTTAAATGCTTCTGTTCTATTTGATACTGGTGCTGATAGAAGCTTTATCTCTGATGACTTTTGCCCACTACTTGACATCAATCCTGTTGCCTTAGATGTTAAGTACACTGTAGAACTAGCAAATGGCGAACTTATAGAAACCGATAGTGTGATACCTAATTGCACTTTAAACCTAGCTGACGAAACCTTTCCAATCGATCTTGTACCCGTTGAAATCGGAAGTTTCGACGTCATCATTGGAATGGACTGGTTGTCCAAACACCGAGCTGAAATCGTTTGTTACGATAAGATCGTCCGCATTCCACTCGCTGCCGGTGGAACCTTGATCATACAGGGGGAGACCGGTGGGACGGGACTCAATATCATCTCTTGCTTAAAAACCCGAAAATTTCTGAGAAAGGGTTACCCTGCAATACTCGCACACATCACAGAGAAGAAGTCGGAGGAGAAGCGACTTGAGGATGTGCCAATTGTTAGAGACTTTCCCGAAGTCTTTCCGGAAGAACTACCTGGTTTACCTCCGCCTAGACAGGTTGAGTTCTCAATTGATCTCGTGCCGGGTGCCGCACCGGTGGCCCGTGCACCGTACCGTTTAGCCCCATCCGAACTTCAGGAGTTGTCCTCTCAGTTACAGGAACTTCTGGATAGAGGATTCATTAGGCCGAGTTCTTCGCCTTGGGGAGCTCCGGTCTTATTTGTTAAAAAGAAGGACGGTTCATTTCGAATGTGCATCGACTACCGAGAGTTGAACAAATTGACCATCAAGAACCGTTATCCACTTCCTCGCATTGATGATCTATTCGACCAACTTCAGGGTTCAAGCTTCTACTCAAAAATCGACCTGCGATCAGGATATCATCAGTTACGAGTTCGCGACACCGATATTCCAAAAACTGCTTTCAGAATTCGTTACGGGCACTACGAATTCCAAGTGATGCCCTTTGGTCTAACCAACGCACCGGCTGTATTCATGGACCTCATGAATCGGGTGTGCAAACCTTACCTCGATAAGTTTGTCATCGTCTTTATTGATGACATACTCATTTACTCGCGCAACGAGCAAGAACATGCGCAACACCTCAGAACCATCCTTGAACTTCTTAGACACGAGGAGCTGTATGCAAAATTCTCTAAGTGTGAGTTCTGGATCCAAACTGTTCAATTCCTTGGTCACGTGATCGACAGTCAAGGAATTCACGTTGACCCATCAAAAATCGAGGCTATCAAAGACTGGCAAGCACCCACCTCTGCAACTGAAGTACGACAATTCTTGGGTCTTGCTGGGTACTATCGGAGATTTATCGAAAACTTCTCTAAAATACCTCAACCACTCACGGTACTGACTCAGAAGGACAAAAGGTTCGATTGGACCGATAAGCAAGAGTCAGCATTCCAACTTCTGAAACAAAAGCTTTGCAGTGCTCCAATTCTATCCTTACCCAAAGGCACCGATGACTTCGTGGTATACTGTGATGCTTCTCACCAAGGTCTCGGTTGCGTATTGATGCAACGAGATAAAGTTATTGCCTATGCCTCACGACAGCTGAAAATTCACGAAAAGAACTACACCACTCATGATCTCGAACTTGGAGCTGTCGTTTTTGCTCTCAAAATCTGGAGACATTATCTCTACGGCACTAAGTGCACCATCTTTACCGATCATAAAAGCCTCCAACATATATTCGATCAGAAGGATCTCAATATGAGGCAACGTCGATGGGTCGAGTTGCTTACCGATTACGACTGCGAGATCAAGTACCATCCAGGGAAGGCTAATGTTGTAGCCGATGCCCTCAGCCGAAAGGAACGACCGAAACCACTTCGAGTCCGAGCTCTCAGTATGACCATTCATAACGATCTTACTATTCAAATTCATACCGCTCAGATCGAAGCCCTGAAACCTGAAAACATCAAAAACGAAGCCTTATGGGGTATTGACAAACAATTTGAAACCAAATCTAACGGGATTAGGTATTTCTCAAACCGAATCTGGTTGCCTAATTTCGGAAACCTACGAGACTTGGTGATGGACGAGGCTCACAAGTCTAAATATTCTATCCATCCGGGATCCGATAAGATGTACCACGGCATCAAGGAATTTTATTGGTGGCCAAATATGAAAGCCGAAATCACCACTTACGTCAGCAAGTGCCTTACTTGCTCGAAAGTCAAAACCGAACATCAGAAACCTTCTGGCTTACTCCAACAACCTGAACTTCCTGAATGGAAATGGGAACAAATTGCCATGGATTTCATAACCAAACTACCCAAGTCGTCGAGCGGTTGCGATACCATTTGGGTGATCGTCGATCGTCTCACCAAATCTGCTCATTTCTTGGCAATCAAGGAAAACGATAAAATGGAACGCCTTACACAAATCTACATCAAGGAAATCGTTTCTCATCATGGTGTTCCAATCTCGATCATCTCTGACAGGGATGCCCGTTTCACCTCTCACTTTTGGCAGTCACTTCAAAAAGCATTGGGTACCCGTCTCGATATGAGTACCGCGTACCATCCTCAAACCGATGGCCAAAGTGAACGAACCATCCAAACCCTGGAAGATATGCTACGCGCCTGCGTAGTCGATTTCGGTACAAACTGGGAAAGACATCTACCGTTGTGCGAATTCTCGTACAATAACAGCTATCACGCCAGCATTAAGGCTGCACCTTTTGAGGCACTGTACGGTCGTAAGTGCCGATCACCGATCTGTTGGACTGAAGTGGGAGACAGTCAACTCACTGGTCCTGAACTCATACACGCCACCACTGAGAAAATTGTGGAAATCCAAAACAGACTCAAAGCCGCACGTGATCGTCAGAAAAGTTATGCTGACGTGAGACGCAAACCACTCGAGTTCCAAGTTGGGGATCGAGTACTCTTAAAAGTATCGCCTTGGAAAGGCGTCATCCGTTTTGGCAAACGTGGGAAGTTAAATCCCAGGTACATCGGGCCTTTTGAGATCCTCGAACGGATTGGCCCCGTAGCTTATCGATTGCAGCTGCCATCCGAACTCAGCAGCGTGCACCCCACTTTTCATATTTCGAATTTGAAGAAGTGTCTGTATGATGAGACACTTATCATTCCACTCGATGAAATTCGAGTTGACGACAAACTTCACTTCGTTGAGGAACCCGCTGAAATTATGGACCGTGAGGTCAAACAACTATAACAAAGTCGTATTCACATCGTCAAGGTCAGATGGAATTCGCGGCGTGGTCCGGAATTCACCTGGGAACGGGAAGACCAAATGCGACTCAAATATCCTCAACTATTCACTGATTCTACATCAAACACGACTTCGAGCTAAATTTCGGGACGAAATTCTCTTAACAGGGGGAGAATGTAACACCCGCCAAATTAGGACTAGTAATTAGTACCTAATCATACGTTAATACATGTAATTAGTTCTGTGTTAGGCTAATTAATGTATCGAATTATATATATATTGTTGAATATATACGAAAATGCGATTTGATTAAATCGTACGCAATTTAAATCGAATGTATTTCGATTCAATTTAATACGGACGTTGGTGACCAATTTTATTAAATAACGCTTTCATATCAAAAATATTATTATGATAATATTTCGTATTCATTCGGATCATACAAACGAAACTTACATAATTTAAGATATTAAAACGCGCAAACTAAATAAACAAATTTATATTTTATAATTCAAATATAAATTTATTTGTAAAATATTTAAATAAAATATCGCGTAATAATTTGTATTTTAAAAACGTACCATTTAATATGTAAAATAATTATTTAACGTTTGAACGACGGAGAAAACGAACACCGCACGGAGCGGAAACGCGGGGCGAAAAATGGGAGCTTAACCTCCCATTCCCCTCCCTTTTTCCTCATTTCTTTCTCAACTCTCTCTCTCTCTTCTTTTTCTCTTTCATTTTTCCTCAAACAAATCACCACCTCCATCCATCCAAATCGCAAAATAAACATATCAAACGGCCTCGGATCTCACTACTCCTTTGGAAGAAAACGACCACCGCATCACGATCTATCATCCTATCTTTTCGGATTTCTCATCCGACAATTTGTAAGTTTCCGACAAATCCCGAAATCTCCCGTTTTCAAGTGTTTTTGCTTGTTAGTAGTTTATATCAACTTATAATGTCCAAATATGGGTTGGGTAAAAGTTTTGGACCAAACGGAAACCGAAAAACTCGTTTTCGACACATTTTCCGGCCAACAGAACGCTACGTCGCTTTTGGACCCAGATTTATGCGACGTCAGATGCGACGTCGCAAAACCCCTCGTAACGTCTCATAGTGCGACGTCAGTCACAACGTCGCACAAATCCTCGACGTCGCATATAGCGACGCAGCCTATTACGTCGCATTGACTTGCGAATGTCGCACATAGCGACGCAGACCTTAACGTCGCCAACTTAACCAACGTCGCATTAGCGACGCAGCACCCTACGTCGCATTAAATTGCGAAACGTCGCCTTTAGCGACGTCATGCTCAACGTCGCAACCCTACCTGCGACGTCGCACCCAACGTCGCACAAATCAGAACCTCAAAAACATAGATTTTTACTAAGTGTCGAGACTCGAAATTTATCACTCGATTTACCCAAATTCAGATCCCAGATGCGTTTTTTTTTTCGTCAAAGCAATATAGTAGAAATAAAAATTTTCCAAGCTGACCTGGCAGCTCGACCCCAGCCAGGGGCTCTGCCCCTTGGACCCCGCCAGGGGCTGCCGCCCCTTGGACCCCGCTACCAGGGGCGCTGCCCCCGGACCCCCGTACTTAGATTCCGTAACGGCTTCTAAAACACAATCAAAACACATTTTTCAAGTAAAACGACACGAAATCAAAATGATAATAGTTGAGATTATTATTACAAATCCGTCACCAACGGGCCGTACATATTTTCAAACATTCGAATAAATCAACTAAATGTAATTTGGACATTATAGTTGGACGAACAACTACAAGGTAGTCTTATTAGATACCTTCGCATATTATAACCATCGCGTGTCGTGGACACCCTCAGGTTACAAGTCTTTGGACTTCGATTCTCGGCTAATCATTCTCAGTTTATTTTCATAAACTCAACGACTCAGGTGAGTCTCATAGCCCCTCTTTTTACTGTTTTACTCAGGGGTGTGATATACTGCTCAAACTTTTAACATGTGAACGCAAGTACAAACATTTCATATACTACATGAGTTTTTCGAAACTAATCATTTAAAGTCCTCCGTCAGCATAGTTGTTAATACGTTGTAGCGTGAATATTAGTATATGGTACCATATAGGATTGACCCACCTCGTCCGGGTTAGCAAGCACTAACCGGGTAAACGGACGTACTAATATTTGGGAAGACGAATGTGGATTAGGCATTCGTGGAGGCACCTCGCCCGGAATTCTCTATAGGGGACCCGGCCCTCGAGTTAAGCTCAACTATGTGCTCATGGCTGTATACACGATGACTATCATTTAATTGCTGGATGCAATTCATTATTTAATTGCTGGATGCAATTCATTATTTAAATCTTGCGGTTCATACTATATTAACTGATTTCAAACCTGTGAGCTCACCAGCTTTTTAGCTGACCTTTTAGCATATATCGCAGGTACCAAGCAGTAGGATGTTTCTGCTTCAGGATTTTAGCTCGAGTCAGCATACAGAAGATTGAGATTTTCTTGCATTAGTATATTTTGTACAAGTACTTATGTACTGAAATCTCATTTGATTTAAACTCGAGCTATGTAAAGCTTAAATGTTGTAAACATTACTATTATCAATATATTTTGTTAAAACGACGCATATAGAGTCATTTACTATATATCTTTGTGTTTTGTTATTGATTAGTAACACCCAAATCAAGCTTCCGCAAATCATCAAATTTGGGGGTGTTACAAATGCTTATGGCAAATCTTCAAAGCATTTCTTGTCAAGTTCACAAAAAGGTTGTTTCGACGTGCAACCCTGATGCGACCCTTCCTCTAGGATCACACCTCAAGCAATGTTCAGCTGTTTCATGTGAAATCGAGGGGAGTATGGATTGAACCCCTGACCTGTTTCACAAAAGCCCTCCCTTTCACGAATCACGAGGATGTTTGCGCTGAGGGAATGATACCACCATGCTAAAGCCGCAAACAAGATAAAAGTTACGAATGGTTTTAGCTTCCTTCCCTTTTTTTGGCTTTACCGTATATCAGTCGACCATTTTGACCATTTGTTATAATCTTGAGAATTGTAGAAGTCCCGGATTAATAGACATGTAGAGTATCAAACTTTCACAAAATGTTCAATTTAGGGAATAATCTAATTTTTCTAACAAAAAAATAAATGAACTTTTAATATCTGTCGCCTAGTGCAAAATGACGTCGATTAGCAACATTAGGATTCACCATTTTGAACAATTTTATAAACTTTAGTTATCCGAAAACACATTTTATAAACTTTAGGTATCTTTGAACACATTACGTATAGTTTGGGTTGACTTAAGTAACCAAATTTTGATCATTCCTGATATTGAACATTTTGTGAAAGTTTAATACCCCTACCGTCTATTTACCCTATAAGTCCCCATAGTAGTAACAAAGCATGTTCCCCATTTCTTTCTTACCCATCAATTTCACATCGCTAAAATTTCGCTAAAGTATATATTAACCAAGAAGAAAACTTTCAAACAAACTCCAAATTTTATCAGATGAAGCAAGAAAGAAAAGGAAAATCTTTCTTTTTATCAAACACGAAAAACTTATTTTGTTCTCCATATTATTTGGTTTTATTCGATTCTTCTTTTATCTGCATCTAAAACTTCTGTATTTGAAATCGATCTTCGGTTTTGTAAGATTTGGTTCATAAATATTGTTGTTGAAAAGATATGTGAAGTTATACCTGAATTTTTGCCACTAAAAAAAAAAAGTTTATTTTATTTTCCAAGTGCAAATAATTTCGTTTTTAGTCTACGAATATGTACCTCATTGCAGATCCCGAAATCTCATATGTTGTGATAGCTAGCTTTTTTAGGTTTTAACCACTTTAAGTAATATAACCATTTCAATTAAACCCATGATCATAATTGGATCCTTGCACGTTGTATCTATATATTAATGTTGTAAGAAAGACTATATACAATCTGTAATAGCCACTCTGTTTCAAAGCAGAGACTTTACTCTGTTTTATGCTTTTTATAGCAGAAAATTAACTCGGTTCTGAGCAGACTAATAATATTTCAGCAAATGTAGAGATTACAATATCACTATGATTGACGTATCAGTGAACCTTAGCACTTCCAGTGTGGTATTGTTTTACATAAAGATAGGTCCACATACCTTATATAGTAATATGTCAATAAGGCATAGCAAATTTAATTTTCTTAATACACACTTATGTCTACTTTTACTTTTAAACTCGATGATGTTTTAATAATATATCATCTGTATTCTATCGAAAGTATTTTATATATCGATGTGTTTATGTAAGTATACATGTAAACTGAGATGTTGATACGGGACGCGTGACCAAGACAAAACAAATTTTCTGAAATTTTGGTCAACTTCAAAGAATAAACTGGAACAATGTAGACGTCCTTATTTAATGTGTGATATCCGGTTGGAAAACTTATATATGTCTATTCTCTTATTCAAAAAAATGGTGTCTCATTTCGAGTTTTCTAGAAGAAGTTATGCCTTTTTTACTACATCACTTGGTATTAGAGCCGAAATTCCTATTCGAAAGAAAAATGGTAATCTACGGTGTTTATGAGGAGCTAGAGAAACCCGATGAACGTGAAATTTTGTTTATAAACAAAATTCTCGATGGCAAATTTGGGTTTTCTAGTTATGAAAAAATGGAAGACATATTCCATCAGATTTGCAACAACAAAAATGACAATTGTGATGTCATTATGGATGGAGGAAGTTGTGTGAATGTAGCATCAATTGATATGAATGTCGAATCTTTCGTATTTGAGGTGGATGCTAAATCTCATGAATCTAATTTTGATTTTGTTTCTTTTGAGTCTGATTTGGATTACAATTCTTTTGAATATGCAATGGTTGCTAAATTTGTTATCTTAATTCCACGCTACATCAGATGTGTAAGCTTATACGTTTGTGAATCATACAAAATCAGTAAAAAACATTGACGATGGATTTTCAAGAGATCGTTAATCTAAATCTTAGTGTTTTATGATGCATGTAAATTCAATGCATATTTGATTTGGTGATATACGGATACCTTGATCGATGTAGCACATACCCAAAAAAAATTATCAGATTGTTGAGTAACTGGCACATGGAAAGAGTAAAGCTAAAATACTTCCCAAGCAGTGTCGACCTTCACTTACTTCTGATATCGTCAAGCCTCCGTCTATTATTGGAGTTGGAAGAAGATACGAAGGGGAAAATTCAACGTTGGGTTGGTGGAGATGCTACAATCAACAATGAATAAATTGAAAAAACAATTCAAATGAGATGGAAACAAGTATTATAATTAAGGATTCCTGCTTCATTTAATGATCAAGGAGCGTTGCTGAACATGGTAGTTTTCTTAGTGGACTACGTATGCATTGGGAGAAATTATTGCATGATATAAATGAAATTTATGGGTAAGAAAGGAAACGTGAACATACCTTCTACTATGGAGACCTTTACAGATCTATATATTGTTACACATAGTCAAAATGGAAAGAATACAAACAGAGATGTCTCCTCCATGTTTGTAAGTCCCCATAGTAATGAGAAAGTACGTTCCCCTTTCCTTTCTTACCCGAAAATTATTTCACATCACAAAAAATCCTTCCAAGTACGTACATATAGACCAAGAAGAAAACTGTCATGTTCGAGCAAGCTCCATGATGTAGTGTAAATTAAGATAACAAGATTAAACCTGTTGATTCCACACAATACCAGGAAAAATCTCTTCCAAATCACGTTGATTCACATAGAATGCCGTGGATGGGAATAATTCGACTCACAAAATTGAGAAGAAAATTAAATTTCTTGAAATCAAAAACTGAGTTCTTTACAATCTCAAATGAACCCTAAATAACAAGCAGAATTTCGAATGGGCCTACAAAACATAACGGGCCGGCCAGAAAGTCCAAAACAAAAGTCCAAATACAACCGAAAAAACATAAAATGGGTCATATCTTCTTCTAGGAGCCGTTTTTGGGCCTCAAGGGTGGGCTAAACTGCCTTTGGCAGTTTACGACTTGGTGGGCCTCGTTCCAAGCTTCGATTTGCCAGCTCATGGGCCTGAAACGGAGCCCTGTAGCCCAAGTTATGACCTTTTTCATGCAGCCCCTTTTATTACACGGTCATGGGCCTCCAGAAATACAAGGGCCCGTTCTTCCACACTTGGGCCTCCATCACTCCAAGATTTCACCAAATAAACCAGGAATGAGAAGCGATTATCTTCTTTTTCATTAATTTATAACCTATAACCCAAAATATCAATCTTTTGCTTATCCTATTGGCATGCTCTCATACAATGTTAGATTCAATATACATGATGGTTTCTTCATAGTTGGTTTTAGGATAATCACCAAACAGTCTATTCACATGAAACAGAACCCAATCCAAATTGTCTGGTATTTATAAAAATTCATAAATGGGACCCACAAAGAAAAATTAGACTCGCACAAATTCATTAAGGTAGAGAGAGAGAAATAGTATTCGAGATTCACATCGATTAAGATCCAAGGAATCCCATTGTAGTATAGTTTGGTCGAGACTTTGAACAATGCCACTCTGTTTCATAGCAGAGTCTATTGTGTTATGTGGACACTATAAAAAATTTCAGCAAACAAACCTAGTGCTTTAATTGGCATGGTTTTTGTAAGGATGGGTCCACAACAAAATCTTTGGATGATTATCGATACCTTACATAGTAATCTATCATTAAGGGATAGCCAACTAAACAATTAAGTCTTCCGGGAAGAATTACTTTTAATTCTTTTATTCAGATAATGTTCAGTATTCCGTCAAATATATTTAAGATCTACAAAATAAATTTTGGATAAGTCTTTTATGTAAGTATACATGTGAAATGACATTTGTAAGCTTATACATTTGGGAAACATACAAATTTAGAAAAAAAATTAATGACGACGGATTTTTAAGAGAAAATCCCGATTTGTAAATCTTATACTTTCCATGATGTATGCAAATGCCTATTGATTTTGGGATTTGCTCATACTTGATCAATGTCACACAATTCCTGATTTTGTTTCTCATATTGTTGGGTGAATGGCACGCAATAAGTGTAAAGCTAAAATACTTACCAAGTAGCACCAACCTGCACCTACTTCTGATACTGTCAAGCCACCATCTATTATTCGAGTTGGAAAAAAGTTACAAGCAAAAGTTCCTACGTGAGTAGGTGATGTTGCGACAACCATTACCGAATTTAAATAACTGTTCAAGTTAGATGGAAACAAGTATAATCATTTAGGATTCTGAGGAGAATAAGTGAAGAGAGAGATATATGTAGCCGAATGACACAGATTTGCTTCCCCTTCCTGCTTCATTTGGTGAATAATAAAGAATTTCCGTGACTGATTGAATTTATTTGTAAGAAAAGAAATGGGGAACGTACTTTCTCATTTCGATAGGGACTTAAACAAATCCAAAGATTATAATACGTACTCAAAATGGAAAAAAGAAATGAAGATGTCTTCTCCTTCTTTCTTCGTTCCATTTTGACCATCTGTTATAATCTTGAGATTTGTAAGAGTACTGATAGTAGTTTCTTACCCATAAATTCTTTCACATCGTGGAAATTCGCCCATGTACAAATACACAAAGAAAACCACCATGTTCAAGCAAGATCCAATATTTCACCAAGTGAACCACCAAGGGGAAGCAAACTCTTTTTCTTTCAGATACATATTTATATATAATCATCATCCACCTCATAATCCTAAACGATTATACTTGTTTCCATCTCACTTGACTTGTTTATTTTCAATTTCTTCGTTGATGGGTTGTCCCTAATAAGGGCTTAATTTCCCATGCCTTATTCAGTATCAAGAGTTGCAAATATATAGTACAACAAACCCTAACAGCTAGCAACTACAATGGGCCAAAGCCTTAACTAATTACAATTGGGCCTAACATTACATATCAAATATTGTGTCCGTTAATATGCTCTCGTAGTTTGAGCGGGAAGTCTTCGGACGCTCAAACTGGAACGAAACTCCATGAATAGTGGCGAAGGGAGACCTTTAGTGAAAATGTCGGCGTACTGATATCATGAGGGAACATGGAGAACTCGGACTGTTGCCACTTTGTCTTGGACAAAGTGTATGTCAATTTCGATGTGTTTAGTGCGCTGGTGTTGAACAGGGTTGGCAGACATGTACACGGCACTAACATTGTCACAGTAGACAATAGTTGCTGAAAATAGAGGAGCATGAAGTTCACGAAGTAGATTTGGAAGCCAAGTAGTTTCAGCAACGGCGTTGGCCACACCTCGGTACTCAGCCTCAGCACTAGAGCGAGAGACAGTGGGCTGACATTTAGATGACCAAGACAACAAGTTATCACCGAGAAATACATGGTATCCAGATGTGGACTAACGGGTGATGGGGCATCCACCCCAATCAGCATCTGAGTGTGCGGTCAGAGTGGTGGTCCGAGAAGGGTATAGTTGTGAACCATAATCAAGGGTACCCTGAAGATAACGAAAAGTGCGCTTGAGAGCATTGTAGTGTGGCTCTCGGGGATCGTGCATGAAAAGACAAATTTGTTGCATAGCGTAAGCCAAATCCGGCCGGGTGAAAGTGAGATATTGAAGTGCCCCAGCAATACTACGATATAGTGTAGGATTAGATACCGGAGTACCAGAGTCATCAAGCTTAGAGTATGGGTCTACGTGTGTTTTACATGGGTTGCAGTTGAGCACGCTCAAGAATCTCTTTCGCATACTTCTTCTGCGATAGAAAAATTCCAGTGTTGTTGCGTAGAACTAAGATGCCCAGAAAGTAATTAAGAGACCCGAGATCAGTCATAGAAAATTCTTGATGGAGGGATTAGATCACCTGCTGAAGTAGAGCCGTAGAAGAGGCTGTGAGTATAATGTCATCCACATAAATCAATAGGTAAGCAACCTCGGATTTCTGCCTGAAAATTAACAGAGATTAGTCACATCTGCTGTTATGAAACCCAACACGTCCATCATAACTTGCAAAACGTTGGAACCAGGCACGAGGGGCTTGTTTGAGACCATAAAGTGATTTCTTTAAGAGGCACACGTGTTATGGGTGTTGGCCGTCTGCGAAGCCATGTGGTTGATACATATAAACAGTTTCTGAGAGATGTTCATTGAGAAATGCATTTTTGACATCTAGTTGGTGAACGGGCCGGTGACGTGATACCGCAAGGCTCAGAATAGTACGAATAGTTTCCGGTTTTATGACTGGGCTAAAGGTCTCATCGCAGTCGATGCCTTGCTGCTTGCTTTGACCATTTGCAACGAGTCGTGCCTTATAGCGACTCAAAGTTCCATCTGCAAGAAATTTATGCTTAAAAAGCCACATGGAACGAACAACGTTAGTGTTAGATAGCCGCGGCACAAGAACCCACCTACCGTTTTTAATTAAAGCTTTATATTCATCAAGCATCGCATTTTTCCAGTTAGGGTCTTGGAGGGCAAGGAAAGGGGATTTTGGAATTGGAGAGATGGTGGAGACATGCATGTTTAATCGTTCGACTGGTTTTACAGTACCAACTTTGGAACGTGTGACCATGGGATGAGTAGAAGAAGAAATGGGAGGGTGTAGAGCTGTGGTGGAGGTATGAGTGGAAGGTGATGTTGATGAGGCTATTGAGTCAGGTGTAGTAGTGGTTTGGGTTGAAATTGAAGGATCTATGTGTGGTAGGTCATGTTGGACTATAATGACAATATGCATACTAATATTTTAGTTAAGTTATGTATACGTTTAATAAATAAAGGTTGCAAAGTGTAAAATGGAATTGGTTATAACCACCAATCTGCAACCCTTTGTGCAGTTGCATCGGTCCACAATAAACCGATTGGATAACTATAAATTAAGGTCTGTAAACAGAAAACAAGTACCATTCGTGTATGTACTTATCTCTCTAAATAATAGTTATATTATTGTGTGTATACTATGGTTCGATCGATCATCAGACAAGATGAAAGGGGACTGCGAACCCCAAAGAAATCGCCACATTGGTATCAGAGCGCCAGACACGTTCATGGAAGAAAACCTTTAATAATTGGAACACGAAACTTGTTGGAAACAAGGAAAACTGTTGTGTTAAAGAAGGGTACATGGAACCGAAATCGAGATGAAGTTTTAAGGAAACTTGGAAGTCTCGAATTATATAAAAGGAGGGAAGTTTCAAAGGAAAAGGGATTGGCGCGGAAATTGAAACTGGCGCGAAAGATGATGCGGGCAAGATGCTATATATGCAAGATTAAATGGCACGCTTTTTGGAATTGCCAAAACTGAACCAACACTTATCACAAAAACCGAACTGTGATGGCTAACAAGAAAGGGAAGGAATTGGTTGTTGGGGAAACACACATGGATTCGGGACGAATCAGAAAACAAACAGACTCAATGGTATTGGGAACCAATTCTAGCAATTGGAATCTGATATGGTACGTAAGTAAAACTCTTTCTGATCATATAGCATCATCTATGGAAGTATTTGCAAACTTTAAGGCTATAGATGTTGCAAAGGGTCGTTATTTTTGAAATAAGGGAATCGGAGAAGCCTTAGTTAAATGTAATGATTCTAAATTTGTTGTCCCAAGTGTTTTGTATTTTCCGAATTTGGGCTTGAATATGCTTAGCCTTTCACAATTGAATGCTCAAGGTTTTTAAGTTGAATTTTTAGAAAGCCGTTGTGTGATAAGGAAAATGTTTGAGAAATCTGAAATTGGTGAAACTAGTTCGAAAAATAGGGATGTTGAAACTGAATTGGTACCCTTTGATGAAGAAAAGTTGGATTAACTCGAAAGAAACATAGGAATAGACATGATTAGCTAAAAGGATGTTAGTTGAATATGTGAGTCGAAATTGCAATAGGATTGGTGACTCAAGCAACAAGGGTTTCTATGGTGATACTTATGGAGAGGAAATGGTTATTCCCACTGATCTAAATAATGTAGTTGGATTTTTAGATCAGATTATTGTTGGAAAATTTAATGAGGATGTGAAAGAAACGTACACAAAGAACTTTGACAAGATGGTCTTATGGTTTTATAAGGAATATTTTAATTGCCCACATGTGAACCAAATACCACTAGTGATTGGGGAAAAAAATCAGGATGATGGATTTGTTTCGGACAATCAAAGAGATTGGAGGGGCAAGAAACATCTACGTCAAAGGAAAATGGGAATGTGTTGCAAAGGCACTTGGTTTTCCAAATGGGTATGCCACAAAATTAGAGGAATGTTATGTTGAAAACTTGCAACAATTGGACTTATATTATGAAGTGGCGAAAAAGTTGCTGGAAGTGGCCGAAGAGGATTATGTGGTGTGGGAAGGCATGAAAAGAAAACTCAAAGTTGATACATTTGATGGGTTTATAATATTTATGGGAATGATGAAACATGCACCCACGGCCATGAAGTACAAATACTTGCTCAAAAGGAAGATAAACGCTTTGGTTGAATGGTTTCAAAAGGATTATCTGAATTGTGTGTTTGAAGCACCGTTACCCCCATAGGTTGGAGACACCAAAATATGTTTGTTTAATTTATATGTATTGGTGGAGAGTATGGGTGGAAGCAAAACGGTCACTCAAAAGGGAGAATGGAACGATTTGGCCTTGAGTTTTGGAATACCGTCATGTTTAAAGGACAGATTCCAAGGAATATTTGGGAGATACTTGGAAATGTTGGATGTATACTACAGGGTTGTCATGGAAGAAAGGAAGACTGCCACCGAAGGCAGGAACGCGGGAAAATTTACCGCGGGTTACATTGATCTTGATGAAGACAATGAAAGTAAAGAGGACATGATACCTGGAAAAGAGGATAGCAAGGAAAGTGATGGTGAAACTCAGATTAAAACCATGATCGAAGCTGATGAAATGAAGCAGAGAATCGTTACACTTTTGACTATGGGACTGGAAACACTGTATATGACAATGGACAAAGACTTGTGATATCTTTTGAAGAGGAAGCGGACAGCAGCAACAGTGAAGAAGAATCAAGCATCATGGAGTACTGCAACACTGATGAAGATGGCTATTCTAGCCATGACTCGAAGTAAAGCGAGGAGTGATGAATGCATTTGTCTGATACCAATTGTTGTCCCTAATCGTTGATTCACAAGGATACAAGAATTTACTGAAATAATAATCGTGTATTGGTTAATGAAATATGTTACAGACACTTGTATTTATAGTACATATACCGAACCATCGTGACTGTTAGCAACAGTCATGTCTATCTATAACCAACTTCCCAACCGCCATATAACTTCCTATTCGGTTGTTAACTTTATTCTTGACACACTAAGCCCTTAGGCTATACGAATATTTACATAACATAATAGTAACCGAGCACTGAACGGGATTAGGTCCACTTTCTCCCCCTTAATCTCGATCATTGCTTCGTTGTAGATCTTGAACCACGAGCATCTGCCGCATAGTGACAAACTTCAGCCTTGGCAAAGCTTTAGTCAATATATCTGCCCTTTGTAGTTCACCACTGACATGTTCCACATTGATGTGTCCATTCTCTACACATTCACGAATGAAATGGTAAAGAATGTCGATATGCTTACTTCTTCCATGAAAAAATGGGTTCTTGACGAGTGCTAATGTTGAAACGTTATCATCCTTCAGTGTTATTCATTCCTCCTTACAACCCGTTATTTCACTAAGTAGCCGTTTTAACCATAGAGCCTGACATGCTACTCTAGTTGCTGCCATGAATTATGATTCACATGATGAGAGTGCTACCGTTGGTTGCTTCTGAGTGCACCAGGTAATAGGTGATTCTCCAAAATAGAATACTATTCTAGTAGTTCCTTTTCCTTGATCAGTATCGATTCCATAACTACTGTCACTATAACCTGTTATCTTGCAGCCGCCATCTCTTTTATATATAATAGGTCAAGTGGTGATGTAACGGGTGACATTATATGAGAACTGGTGGGTGTGGGTGTTGACATAGATGGATGGGGGATAGCCGCAGATTGGTTTAGTTGATATTAAGGTGAGGGAGTGGTTAGAAGTTGACAAGCAATAGGATTTGGGTCAGTATCTATGTCTAGAAAGGTGTATGATGGAGGGTGATGTGGTGTCATTTATCCAAAGGGAAATACGGTTTCGTCAAATGTGACATGACGAGAGATGATGATTTTGTTGGTGGCTAGATCAAGACAACGATAACCTCGATGGTTAGAGGGATACCCGAGGAAGACACAAGGTGTGGATCGAGACGCAAGTTTGTGAGGGGTGTTTAAGTGTGGGTAATAGAGACACCCAAAGATACAAAATCGAGAGTAGTTGGGTGTTTTGTTGAACAGTTTGATGAATGGAATCTGATTGTTGATGGCAGTGGAGGGTAAGAGGTTGAGAAGATGAGTGGCCATATATAATGCTTCTACCCAATAGTGAGGGGGAGATGAGCTTGGAAGAGGATAGTACACATAGAATTGTTGATTGTGCGAATCATCATTTCAGATTTTCCATTTTGTTGTGATGTTTTAGGGCAAGAAAATCGTATGTGAATGCCATTAGTAGTAAAGAGATTATGAAGTGGGTTGTTGTCGAATTCACCACCATGGTCACATTGAAAGGCTTTTATTTCACGGTTAAATTGAGTTTTAACATAAGCTAAAAAATGTTGAAATTTATCAAATGCATCGGATTTATAACGTAAAGAATAAACCCATAAAAAAATGCGAGAAATGATCAAAAAAATAACGTAATATTTAAAATCACTAAAGCTTGCTATAGGAGAAGTCCATAAATATGAATGAACAATATCAAAGACAGACTCAACAATTGTTTCAGAATGCGAAAATGGAAGTCTCACATGCTTGCCAAGTTGACATGCGTGACATAGCACATGAGGCTTCATTCAATTACATGAAACAAAATTACTAGACATAAGGGTAAGTAGTACGTTATCTCCTGGATGACCTAGGCGTTGGTGCCATGTCGACTAACGGGTAGAAAGTAGGGCTTGGGGAAACACGGTAGGTTTGGTGACAGGGTAAAGATCACCTGTGCTATCACATCTGAGTAGGATATGGCGAGTCATTTAATCCTTCATAGAGAAACCAAATTCATCAAATTCAATAGAACATTTATTATCTCTAGTAAATTTACAAACAGAAATTAAGTTTTTAATGATGTTTGGGGTTACAAGTACATTATGTAAATGAAGTGGGCGATGTAAAGATGGCAAAATGCTATGGCCCGTGTTGCTAACGGGTATTGATGCCCCGTTACCAACAAATACGAATGGATATATGCTTTTATTAAAAACGGTTGTGAGGTTACCTGTGTTGGAGCTAAGATGAGAGGAAGCCCTTGTGTCCATATTCCACCCTGTGTCCCCAAAGTCTTGAATAGTCATTGCATTGAACGCACGTGATGAGCAAAGAATGGACTAGCAGAGGATGAAGGGCCAAGAAGACCATATTGGGCCTGTTGGGCTGTAGTAGTATGTCAAGATTGTTGTTGCATTAAAGCATTGGGCCACACTTGTTGTTGGGCTGAACCTGTCAAGAGCCCAAGTTGGTGGGCTGATTGTTGATGCTGAGTGGACAGAAATTGTTGGGCCGAATGAGGTATATTTGGGCCAGCCCATGTAGGCTGTTGTTGGACAGATTGTTGTCTATGTTGGTGTATTCCAGGGACAGCCCAAGAACGAGTTTGAGGCTGATTATTGGGCTGGCAAAAATGGGCCGAGACCCCATGTAAAGGCCCGTTTCTATTATTTGGCCCAAAAGTTGGTGGAGGCTGTTGTTGGTTTCATGTAGCTTGCCAATGAATGAACTTACAATCTGCTCCAAACCTACACTCTCCTCTTTGAAAGTTGCAACACACCTGAGAAGACGTGTTGGTTTGAGATCGAGTAAAATTGTTGGTGGCTACAAGAACAGTGGGTGAAGATGAGTTGTCATGATGAGACGAATGATTGCGATTTTTGCCATTTAAACTACTTTCTTCCATAAGTAACATGGTTCGAACAGTGGACAGATCGGGAATGGGATCACGATGACGAATTATACCCGCTACTTGACTAAACTTATCACTAAGACCATGCATCGCACACATGACAAGGTGTTTATCGGTAACGGGAGAACCAAGATTTTTCAAAAGATCAGACATGTTCTTGATTTTTCTGAAATATTGGGTAATGGTGAGATCACCAACTTCCAAACTTCTCAAGTCGTTCTCCAGTTGCATTGCCCATGCGTCTTTGTTGTCATGAAAAAGTGATTTCAGACTATCCCAAACTTCTTTTGCATTGGTGTCTGAGTTTAGAACCATTTCGAGAAGAGTTTCGGTCATAGTAGCGTACATCCATGACTTTACAAGTACATTAAATTTGTTTGATTCTTCAGTGTCTTGGCTTGATGATGTACCATCGATGACTTTCATCACCCCATAGCTTATATAGTGAGTTTTAAATAACTCACTCCATGAGTTATAATTGAGTTTTTCAAGGTCAAGTGTAATTGGTACATGAGCTTTAATATTTGTAACACCAAAAGGTTTATCGTTTGCAATTATTTTTGGTTGTGCGTCTCCGGTCATGGTGGCAGCCGGAATATTGATGGTAAGGGAGAGTGTTGTTTAGTTTTAGGAAGAAGAGAGGTTCTTGGTATAATTATAGTAAGGTCAAAAGTTGTTTTTGTTGGTTCGGAAAGTGGCAGAGGAAAAATGTTGGACTTAATTGTTTATGTCTTGTTAACCAAAAGTTAGTTGGTTAATTATGTTAGTTAGTTAGTTATTAAAGGCGGTTAATTGTTGGTTATTAGTTAGAAAAGTTGTGTTTATTAGGAAGGGATACAACCATTGATTGTAAAGGTGTGATGGTTAAATAAACACCACTAACCGCCCTATAACTACCACACCAACCGAACCATCATGTTGGTTCATGGTGTCATTTCATAGTCTATAAATAGGATAGTTTGTGTTTAGTTTTAAGTGTGTCAAAAGTTACAATGTAACAATATTATGTGTAATAATAAAGAATCAAATTCTTGTTAATCTAGTGTGTTAATTCGGTTCTTGTGGACATGGAATCTCATATTCCTAACATTGGTATTAGAGCCTAGGGCTCCAAGATTACAAGAATTTTGATTCAACTTTGATCATAAAGATCAAAAGACATAGAAGGAAAAGACACCAAGGGATTGTTGGTGCAAGGCTGGTGCGTTTGCTGTATGGTTTTATTCGATACTAGAAAGAAAGCAAGAGCAATTTTGGTCAGTGATTAGTGACAACACAGGAAAGAGAACAAAATTCATTGTTTGGTAAAAGCCTCAACAGACAAGAATAAAGAAAAGGAACATATTTGTGTTGTTTATCACGAACAGAAAAAAAAAACTAGTGGCTTTTATTGTAAAAGATGAAGAAAAAAACATCACGTTTGATGTTTCAAGTGTTACAATTAAAGGCTCGATTTAAAGAAGAGACAAATCGATTAAGAGAAATCGATTAAGAGAAGAATCGATCAGGAGTAGATTGTTGTTCAGAACGGGTTAGAGAAACCCAAATTCGATTCAGAAAAATCGAATAGAGAGAGACAGAAACCGGTCAGAAGATCGGTTAGTACAAAGAAAAAAATAGTAGAGAGAAGGGAACATCACGGTTGATGTTCGGGTGTTACGAAGACAGAAGTAACAAAGAGGAAACACCACTGTTGGTGCTTTTCTAATGAAGAACAAAGATGAACATGCTCCTGCGGAACAAAGAATTGATGGAGAAACTAATTTCAATAGAGTTGCGTAAAACAAACCCAAAGGAGAGTTTGTTATGTGGTGAAGATAGAAACCAAAGGAGGTTGATGAAGGACAGTGTGACTGCTAAAGAAGGATTACAATAATAGTAAAGAAGGGTGTTGATCAAGAACGCGAAGAATCATGTTTTATGCTTAGACCTCTGAATTCTTAACGCGAAGATGGGTGATTCATGGATGAATCAAAGAAGGATCCACCAACCAAATTGTAATCAATAATGACACCACGTTTTGAAGTTAATTTCATAAAGGCGAATTGCCTTGGAGAATAGAAGAACGCGAAATGGGAGCATGAAGATTCGAAGAACAAAACTTAAACAATTAGGGAGAAATATGTTGGACTTAATTGTTTATATCTTGATAACCAAAAGTTAGTTGGATAATTATATTAGTTAGTTAGTTATTAAAAGAGGTTAATTGTTGGTTATTAGTTAGAAAAGTTGTATCTATTAGGAAGGGATACAACCATTAATTGTAAAGGTGTGATGGTTAAATAAACACCACCAACCGCCCTATAACTACCACACCAACCGAACCATCATGTTGGTTCATGGTGTCATTTCATAGTCTATAAATAGGATAGTTTGTGTTTAGTTTTAAGTGTGTCAAAAGTTACAATGTAACAATATTATATGTAATAATAAAGAATCAAATTCTTGTTAATCTGGTGTGTTAATTCGGTCCTTGTGGACATAGAATCTCGGATTCCTAACAGAAAAGACAAGAATTAGGGAAAGAAATAGATGGAAAGTGAGTAAGGAAGAATTGGTTTATACGGTGGTTTACATGGGAGCTCTGATACCATAATAAGGGTTCAATTTCCCATGCCTTAAATATATAGTACAATAAACCCTAACAGCTAGCAACTACAATGGGCCAAACCCTTAACTGATTACAATTGGGCCTAACATTACATATCAAATATTGTGTCCGTTAATAGTCCCAACATCACCAAACCACGTTAGAATATTTGCTTGTAACTTTCTTCCAACTCGAATAGTAGATGGTGCTTGACAATAAAAGAAGCAGACTTGGGAAGCTTTCTAGCTTTACACTTTCTAGCGAACCATTTACTCAACTATCTTGGGAAAAAAAAGAATTTGATGTGACATTGATCAATTATGAGAAGCAAACCCTTTCCTCCATATTCATTACGGAGTAGTTTCTAACACATCTGACATCACCCAAAATATCCATACTTTGCTTTTTGCTTAATTTGCATGCTCGCATGCAATGTAAATTGATGCTTTTATAATGATCACCAAACTCTGATGATCGGAATTCGGTGATCAAACCGGTTGTAATGTCCTGGTAATCAACTCCAAATCGGCCGGTTTGAGAGTCGGTTCAAGAAGTTGTGCAGCCTTTCGCTGCAGGTAGATGCAGCAGGAAGAAAACCGGGTTTTGTCTTGAAGGGGCTGTGATGTTATGATCACAGTTTGAAGTTTTGAAAGCAGGTTCCATATCCTTGATCAGATTGTTTGTGAGTTTAACCAAAGGCGCGGAAAAAACGAGCGGAAGGAAATCAAAGCAGGTGGCTTTGAGTTCGATTCGTGTTGCGGTTGATAGAATACGGTAAAGGTGGTGGTCACTGTGTTCTTGAACGGTGGAAGAATCTCTCGGTATAGCATTGATCGGTAAAGGTGGGGCTGTCAACACAAGAAGAAGGGTATGGAATTACAACTCGGTGTGAGCATTATGGTGGGTGGCGGTTCAAATCAGGAGGCTTTGGACGTGACCGGGGAAGAGGTTGAGGGTCTGGGAAAAGTCGTGATGTTAATGAACGTGTCCAATGGGATGCCATGTTACATGTTACCGGTGTTGTGGAAAAAAAACGGGGGTTGACTTAGAGAAGACATTGGATGTGACTGAGGTGGAGGTCGGGTGTCCAGGAAATGTCGAGAGTCGAGATGGGTTGATAAGGAGATGAGGAGCTGCTGTGAGTAAAGGTGTCAATAAACGATTAAGAGGGTGATTGTTGGGTTAATCGTTTATTTACCGGATTACGGTTTGGTTCATTAATCGGTTTGGTAGTCATGGTTCACGTGATCGCATGCATGGCTAGAAGTTTGGTGTGAATGAAGTATTAAAAATGTAGTCTCTGTGTTTTTTCTTTGACAGCAACCAGCATCAAGGTTTGCTGTCTTGTGTTTTGTTTGCTTCATCTGTTCATCATTTGTATGTGTAATTTTGTTTTGGTTGTTGTTTGGCCAACGTTTGTTTTTGTGTGTTTGCCCAACAGCTTCTGATTTCCAACACAACTCGAGTAGCAGTTTTTCATCATTGGTTTTGGGTTGGATCCGATTTTTAGGTCGTTAGGGTTTCAAGATTCGATTCATAATTTGTTGCTCATTGATTTAGATTTAGATCTTAATTCTTAGACTTTTTTTTTATTATTTTTTTGTTGGAATTATAGATCGGTTTAGTTTTTAGATATTCATGGTCGAAGAACCAAAACTTTTTCAATAATTTCAAATATTTTCATTCGTGATTAT
The DNA here is from genome assembly GCA_949592205.1 of Helichrysum umbraculigerum. Classification (NCBI taxonomy): domain Eukaryota; kingdom Viridiplantae; phylum Streptophyta; class Magnoliopsida; order Asterales; family Asteraceae; genus Helichrysum; species Helichrysum umbraculigerum. The sequence goes on along the minus strand of CATIUR010000005.1, from coordinate 155,031,925 downwards.
TATTTATGAAATTTTCAAGGAGATCTAGGATTAAAATAAGTAAAAAAATAAATAGCTGAGAATTCGAACAGAAATGCTAAATGGTACCTGAATTGTTGCCAACAAGCAAATAGAATTTCAGTTCCTGTACCTGATGATTGCAGATCCCCAAATCTGAAATGTTGTACGAGTAATACCTAGGTTTTTTAGGACAAATTGTACTGCTTGCCTCATTATTATATGTGGTCACTGGGCACTGTTAGGTTCGGTCAGGTTTATAAGACCATTTGGAGTGCGCCCTGCGTTGGGTGGTGTGGGAGCCGAGAACGCCCCAGAAAGCTGGCAACGGGGCATTCGGGGCGTTCTCCGGCGGGCGTTCTGGACGAACGCACGGGGGCGAAGAGAGGCGTTGAGGTGGTCCCACGAATATATATTTAATTGTTTTTTTCTTTTCCTTTTGACCGTTTGAAGGTTTTTTTAAAAACAAAAAGTTTTTTTAAAAAAAAATAGCCGCTGACGTGGTGTTGAGAGGCGTTGACGTGGTGTTGACGCTGACGTAGCGCCCAGAATGCCCATCACCACTCCGAATGGTCTAAATGGGGTTACTTTGGTTTCTTGGACCCATTTCAGCCCAACAACCGATCCACTTAAACCCATAATCATTGATACAACCTTATGTTTGGATCCAGTCATTTAATTGGAATCTATAATATAATCTGTAAAAGCAGGATGAGAAAATTAAATCTTGATTTCGTTTTTTATTGTAGTGTTCTTTCTAGTGGCTTTGAAATCAAGATCTCTGCTTTTCTGAAGTTACAATAGGCCTGAATTCATTAACTGTTAGAGTGAGAGTATTTCGGGTTGAGTGTGGTTTCACGTTTTTGTACATAGGTGAAAGTATATTCTAACTCAAAATTACTATCTATATATGTGGTTGTGAGATTCACAGTAACTCGATATCATTAAGAAATGGTGGGGTTCCAACCAAGGAAGTTCGCCACCAGATCATTTCATGACTGTCGAGAAGGAATGCGAGACCTTTTCGTGAGTATTTTAATTAGTGCTATACGGTTACGACACATGTCACAACTGGTATTTCACGACCCTTTAGTACACGATTGCTTGAACGTAACAAATTAAAAGGCCCTTGATAAAAAAAAAACTTCGTTAAAAATAAATGTAAAATGCCATATAAGAACCTAAACGGCAACCATTAATGGATCTCTTAGTAGCTTGTTCTATATAATGTGCACTGCAACAAGTGTAGCTGAGTGACTACGTTCCTCTACCGATAGGTTAACCGTGTTGGATATATGGTTTGTATAGGGGATAAGCAATATGGAATCTGGGTGTATACTTTAATTGAATCGTCTATGTACACTTTCATAGTTAAGTATTTCGACCTTGCAATGTCTTGGATTACACAAAGTTAACAGGCACATTATTCAAAGTAGCGCTATTGTATTTAGGCACTCGAAACGAGAGAATTAACAAGTTGAGGTGTTTCAAAAGCCAAATATACCGTTATATAATCATAATATGATCATGAAATGTTTTAAATATTCCTAAATAACTTATATATAGATGCAAGTCATCCCAGGTGATTACCCAACATTTTATGGTGGTTAGATACTAAGAATACTTACAACAATTTGTGAAAAGTCGCAATGGTTTATGAAAAACTGCAATTTTTTGTTTAAGCCCAGCGCTAGTAGCACCAAATGAACATGTTTTCAATCAGTGCGGAGTATCCTATTTTCAAAGCATATTCTTTCATCATGTGTGGTTTCTAGCTACAAATGAATCACATTTACTTCCCAACATGTTTAAAGCAAGATCAAGATAATAAGTTCATACGAGTCTGTACACTGCACATCCGAACCCGTATTACAACTTTATATGTAATTCATTACTCGGGTCTCACGTGAATATTAGTTACCTAAAATATATGATGAAATTACGATCACCACCAAATTGTAGAATAAGGTTTTAAACCTTACTCTGTGTAATTGTTTACCTTATTTTTTTAAACAAGACTAATTTGTTCCAATAGTACTCTTTGTATGTAATTCCTCTAATTTGTTTAACAAATTTGACCCACATTATTACGAAGCCATATAAATTTACGAATTTAATTCAATTGGCTGGACTTTTGGTTCAACAAGTTGAATTTGTTGAAAATAAACAATTATTAAACCCATATTATATATCTGATGAGTCAAAAGTCTAAGTTTTAGAAATTTATCTAAGTGTTGCATTTGAGTCTGATGCGCAAATTGCACCGTATGAGTCTAAAGGATTCTTTTAGACTCTAACGGACTTCTAACAGACTTTAAACTCTGACAAATATTGTTAGAGTTAGAGTTCAGACTCATACATATGAAATCTTAGAGTTGCAGATCCAAATCAAGAATAGAAGATTGAACACAATATTCGATAAGGCTCGATTAACAATAGGCTTGATTAGGCTCGCGAAATGTTCGAGCTCGATATAAGAAGCTCGGGCTCGTTTATTAGATGAGTCTCAAAATATGTTCAAGTTGGAACTCGTTTAAGCTCGGCAGAACTTTTTACAAGTCGAACTCAAGTAGCTCGACTCATTTACACCCTAAATAAAACAGACAAAAAAACCGTTCATTATGTTAATCTGACTTTATAGGACGAAAGTTACACATTATAAGAAACTCTCAAAAGATTCCCGGTTCTTATGCAATTTTAAATTCATTTCTCTAAAGCAACATTTTCATGAATATAAAATATAATTAATACAAAAGCAAACTAGCTAGAATCCATCGTTTGCTATGTATTAATTAAAAACAGAATAACCCTTGCCGCCTCGTTGGTTAATTTGTTATGCATAGGACTCCTTTGTTTATGTCGATTAGCATACGTCCCCCTCAATTAGCCTCCCTATTTTGTTTCCATCCAAACACTTTTGAGGAAAATGATATCTTGAAATATAAACATACGTTTGAAGAGAAGCTTGTATTCGTCGTTACGTCATTGGATCGTCTTTTATTCATTAGATACATCGATATGGATCGATGAAAACCATGCTAAAATAGTTTGATGAAGAGAGTAATCGATTTCCTTTTAATTGTATTGACCAGATTATTGAATTCGTTTACTGGATATTCTTACTTTTGTCATGTACATACTTTACAATTAGATATTCCAGAAGTATGTATACATACAAATATAGGTATCGTGTTGGAAAATGTACGTATTCATCTTTCGCCCCAAGTCAAGCTCAAGTTTCATGTCATGAATCGTCTCAAGTCGAGTCCAGATAGTGACCTTGACCTAGCTTCCCTTGTAAACGCGAATAATTTGGTACTCGGATGTACACCCTAAATGTTAACTACCTAATAGGAACTAACTTCTTGTTTTTCATCATGGACAAACCTCATGTAAGTATGGATATATGAAGTTACAATAAAAGGTGAACAAGGTTTTGTATTAATGCAAAAACTTAACACAAAGTGTACAATTGGGAGTCATATTTGATATTTGACATGTCACAATGACAACAAAATTTCGTCCAAAGGTTTAAGGTTTAGTTTACCTCTTTATAACAAACTACATTTTTGATGTGAAACGTGAATTATATTATTAATGAGGAAGTGAACAAACTACAAAGTTGTATATAAGAATCTTGATTGTTGATTGCTAGTGTCGATAATTAAGATAATATTTCGTTTCTAGTTTAAGCAATTTTATCCGATATCCAATTGAACGGCCAGTAAGATAAAAGAATTTTTAACATAAAAGGAAAAAATAAGGTTGCGTTAAGGTGTATCCCATGACACACGTTTACGTGCATTTAATAAACTCGTAATTTTTTCAAATATTAGAATGTTTAATGAATACATGCATAAAAAAATGTAAATATTATATTGAATTCATGAGTATTACATGTAAATGTTGTGAGTCGTGTAAGGGAAGGCTTTTGAGAAACATGTCAGGGGTTCAATCCCCACTTCCCGCGATTTCACAGGATACAGCTGAATATTGCTTTGAGGAAGGGTCGCATCGGATCCAAAGGATCCCGGGTTAGAGTTACCCTTCGAAACAACCTTTTGAGAATATTTAAGGACATTAGGGGTTTATTAAATATATCTTATCGAGTTTCACGGGGTCACACTTAACAAAAAAAAATGTCGATCACTTTGCTTAAACTAATTAAAATAAAGGGTTTATGGTATGAATCACCAACGTACTTTCCCTTTTGTCCCAATATCACCAATGAACCTATTTTGTTACCAATATCGGCAACAAACTTTTACTTTTTGTCCCAATGACACCAACGAACTTATTTTATAACCAATGTCGACAACGAACTTGTTATAAATGTTTCAAGGTCACCAAAATACTTTTTCTTAACGTGCTAGTTTTTGAATTTGATGGTGAGGTGTTGTCATGTCATTTCATTAATGTGAACAAGCTTCCACGTAAGATAAACATGTAAACGTATGGTTAACTTCATTTTCTATGTTCGAGTAACATGTAATTTTCGGTTACATTTTTGAAAAATGTAGCAATTGTGTTTAGATTCGTCAAAAAAAGTGATGGTTACCATAGAAGTAACCAAAAATTACATGTTAGCCGATCGGAGAAGATGAAGTTAACCATGCGTATACATGTTTAGTTTACGTGAAAGCCTGGTCACATAAATGAAATGACATGGCAACACCACAATAGCAAATTCAAAAATGTAGCTCGTTAAAAAAATTATTTTGGGGACCTTAAAACATTTTTAAAAGTTCGTTGTCGACATTGGTAATAAAATAAGTTCGTTGGTGTCATTGGGACAAAATGTAAAAGTTTTGTGCTGACATTGGTAATAAAACCGGTTTATTTGTGACATTGGGACAAAAGAGAAAGTACGTTGGCGATTCGTACCATAAACTCTAAAATCAATAAGGTAACGGAAAAAACACAAGAAATTATGGTAATGGAATCTACATCTTTCATCACATATTTAAATAAGATTCTATATTATTGTATAAACAAAGGCTAATAGAAATTACATCATAATATAATAGATACCGGTCTGAATCCAACAATTATATAAGCCAAATGTTACCACATGTGTACACACTATTTCATCAAGCAAAACACACAAAATTCCTTCTTCTTTGTCTTCCACAAAAAGCACACAACTTTGTCTCCTAATCAACACCCCCAAAACAATACATAATCCTTAAGGTTTATGTCTAATCTCACCGGAGACGAAGGTAGTTTCTCTTCAGGGAACACCGGAGAATTAGAAAACCAACACCAACTTTCGGAGCGTAAAACCAACTTCCATGACGGAAATACTTCAGTCCTTCCTGCTAAGAAGAAACGAAACTTACCAGGAACACCAGGTTCTTGGTTCTTATCATTTTAACTTAATTAGTATTTGAACGTAATATACTATCTATTACGGCGTACTATATTATTATTTATTTGAAGACCAAATAATATTGATATACACATGTCCCTGATAAGACTTGAACCTGCCATCCAAACATGCATTGTTGTTTTTCTAGCTATTTAGTGAAATTATTTTCTTTTAGGGAAAGTTTCATAAAATGCATGATATCCAAGAAAAAAATACTTTGTAGTTAATGTAAGTTAGATCACACATTAAGATGACTGTAAGTTAATTTTGGTCATAAAAATGAGAAGGTTCAATTTTATCGACAAAAATGTAGCTTTTAAGTCAGATATTTGATTTATATACATTGAGTTTTCATTTTATGTTTCTTTCTTACGAGTAAAGTTGAACTTAGTCTTGCAATTTTCGTTACCTTCTTTTCTGGAATTTGCCCTTTTCTCTAATTAATTTTCTATACATATGCAGATCCTACAGCAGAAGTTATTGCCTTATCTCCAACAACGTTAATGGCGACCAACAGATTCGTATGTGAGATTTGTAGCAAAGGGTTTCAAAGAGACCAAAATTTGCAGTTGCATCGACGAGGTCATAATCTTCCCTGGAAGCTTAAGCAAAGAACAAGTACTGATACTCGGAAACGAGTGTATGTATGCCCTGAGCCGTCTTGTGTTCATCACAATCCGGCTCGAGCCCTTGGTGATTTGACTGGGATCAAGAAGCATTATAGTAGGAAACATGGTGAGAAGAAATGGAAATGTGATAGGTGTTCCAAGAAATATGCGGTTCAATCTGATTGGAAAGCTCATCAAAAAACTTGTGGCACTCGCGAATACAAGTGTGATTGTGGCACTATTTTTTCGAGGTTAGCTTCAAGCTCATAAGTGGTATACAAATTCATCGAGTTCATAACTAATATTTTATTAAAACATAAATAAGGGAATTCGAATGAATCTCTTGAGTAATGCTGAATGTGCCTAAAATATTAGCCTAAAGAGATGCCTAATTCGTACACCGGAATATGACAACTGAAACCCATCTATTCTCTCTTTGTCTCCACTAATCATTCTACCATATGCACCAATCCAATCCCTAGACACACTTTTAGGCATACATTTTTAGAAATATGAAGCTTAATTCTTTGCATTTTGACATGTAATCCAATGTTCACATTTGCAGAAGAGATAGTTTTATCACTCATAGAGCATTTTGCGATGCATTAGCTGAAGAAAACAACAAAGTGAACCAGGGAATGTTACAATCACAACAAATGCCCGATCATTACGCCCCATCCATGCCAATGAATACTGGAAATAGCATGTCGATGGGACTCCCTCAATTTAACAATTACAATATGAAAAGCCCACTCAAAATGCACCCTCAAGAGCTTCATATGCCTTATGAGTCTATGAACATGTCGGGGGGTTTGTTCTCAAGTAGTTCAGGTACCTTACTTAGCAACCCGAGAGGTGTATCGTCTTCAACTTCCGGTCTCGAACTCACCTCATCTAACGGGCAATCGGGCTTCGGAGGCCCATTTTCTGGGGCCATGGCTCAAATGTCTGCAACAGCCTTGCTTCAAAAAGCAGCCCAAATAGGTGCAACAGCAAGTAATGTCATAAACTCTCCAATGATGCAAAAGAGTTATGTAACTAGCATGGCTGGCCCAGACCAGCCCAATTCAGATGGGCCAAGTCCTAACTCGTCATACTTTGATGTACAAGGCTCACTTCACAATATCCACTCACACTCTGAAGGAAACAATGCCTTGCAAAAGCCCAACCCACAAGATTCATTTGGGCCTGGGCCCAAATCTATTTTGGTTGGTGATCCTGTTATGAATGATGTAGGAGTTTATAGTGACATTCTAAAGGGTAATAATAACTCCAATCTGATTCAGGGTAGAGCAGATTCAGGACTGGGAAGACAAATGCCAGGTGCAGGCAGTGACACGTTAACAGTCGATTTTTTGGGAATCGGGGGATCGAGAACACTACATATGCAAGAACAACAAAGACTCGGGGGTTTTGAAGAAACAAATCATCAAGATATGCAAGCAATGAATTCATTTCAACAACTTATGAATCAGGATTCGTCAACCCATCAAAAGCCCATCTGGGATGAATACGGAAACTTTTCAAAATGAACGCAGTAGGATTATGTAATATACTGTAGTTCGCTGATCGTTTTTTACTGATAACCAAATCTATTTACAGCAATTGCCATTGAGCTTCTAATTCCAAGTCATGTCCTTATAGACTCGGGTACACTGAGGTTGAACGAATCTGTCGTAAAGTGGATATCTCTTCTTGGCTGTATAAGACCTAATCGCATTGAGCTTTCACCTTGATAACCATCCTAGAATATTTCTTGCAAAATCCATATCAATCTCAATAAACTAAACTAAGCTTTTAAATAAAAACTATTTTAGACGAAATCATGATATATGTTGAGTCCGAAACGTACTCAATAGCTTTTGATTGTATAAAACTTATGTTTATTGACAGTACTTTGTTATAAAGGCCGTTTATTACACGAAAATTGTAAGTAAAATGCTTATAGTTATAGCCAAATTTTGATAACTTTATTAAGTTTGAAATGTACTCCTAAAATTATATGATGCACGGATGTTTGAAGCTTAAATTATAGAAAAGAAGCTTTGAAATAACAATTACGGAGTACAAATAGTGTTGAAATTCATCAGGAGAGAATCTCATTTAAATATCTTTTAATTATAAATTGTTTAGGTCTTTTCTTCGTTGACTTATAAATTTAAAGAGCGCAATTGACATAAATACCCTTATATTTGACCAAATAGACCAAATTAACCTAATCTAACTATAGAAACTACCATCTATAATATTTGTCCATAAATAAACACATTTCCTTTTGGAAACTACCATTTGATGTTTTTACATAAATTATTCCTGCCTACTAAAATGAAGCTAATAATATTGTGCCCTCAAACTCTATCTCGGTTCATGTAATGTAATATCTTACACCTTTATATAGCGAGATCAAACGGAATAAGTACCCCGCTGCTTTGCGCAGGCACCTACTAGTATCTTTTAAGTAGTTTGTAAATTCATTGTTTTTATTAATGACAATGATAAATCTACCATCAATTTCAATAAATCTACCAAAACTCTACATTAACGGATAATAATTTATCAAAATGCATAACATGCATAATTTTTTTATTTACTGTATGTACCCGTAATGAAAACCAAACAAATTCGGAAACACAAGGAAATTATTAGATCATCCTTTACATGCACCATTAATGGGATCATGATATTTCAACCTTTTATTCTTATTAATATATAAGATTGAAGGTTTACACTTAAAAACCATACAATTTATTAGAAAAGAATAAATGTTTACACTTAAAAACCAGACATCAACGTTAGTCGGCAATCATAGACATCTATACGAAACGAAACCCTATACAAATTCAAAAAATTTAAGCCACAAGCAAGGAGGGGCAGAACATCCTAGAACGATGGTCCATGCACAGGTCGGAGCTTTTGACTGCATCCATTTGATCATTGTGTATTGAACCCTCACAGAAAATATAAATGTCTCGCTGTTCATCTGAAGATGAAAACAAAATGTGAGCACGTAAGAAATATTTGTTGGCGACTTTTTAAAAGACTAGTGCAGAATTACCTTTCTAACGCTCAGCACTGCGACGTTAAATATTTACTTCAAGACGCAATCCAACTCGGCAACTCCAATGTATACAGATATATCAGCTGCAGCCAAAACCAAAGATGATGGTAAATGGAACATTCTACTAATACATAGATTGAAGACAGACCAAAAATTAAACTGATACATTGATTCGTGGCATCTAAATAAACCATTTCTTACAACTTCCAGCATGCATCTCAAATTTATAATCATAAAATGCAGAAAATTATAATCAAAATCACTTTTTGTCTAGAAGCCAATTATTGAACATCCCCCCCTAAATCTGCAATTTATTTTTATACCTGAGATAAAGAATCGTGGAAATCATCAGTTTGGCCTTGGTAACTAACAGAAAGTTCAGAATACGGCCAGCAAAGAAGACAATTGGTTATATTAGAGCCTGAATAACTTCAAATTTACACACAAAATTTTTTTTTAATTGTTTATATTTTAGGTGGCCAGGTGATATTTTACCATCTCTAATATTCTTAAGAATTAAAGAAATCAATAATAATAATAATAATAATAATAATAATAATAATAATAATAATAATAATAATAATAATAATAATAATAATAATAATAATAATAATAATAATAATAATAATAATAATAATAATAATAATAATAATAATAATAATAATAATAATAATAATAATAATAATAATAATAATAATAATAATAATAATAATAATAATAATAATAATAATAATAATAATAATAATAATAATAATAATAATAATAATAATAATAATAATAATAATAATAATAATAATAATAATAATAATAATAATAATAATAATAATAATAATAATAATAATAATAATAATAATAATAATAATAATAATAATAATAATAATAATAATAATAATAATAATAATAATAATAATAATAATAATAATAATAATAATAATAATAATAATAATAATAATAATAATAATAATAATAATAATAATAATAATAATAATAATAATAATAATAATAATAATAATAATAATAATAATAATAATAATAATAATAATAATAATAATAATAATAATAATAATAATAATAATAATAATAATAATAATAATAATAATAATAATAATAATAATAATAATAATAATAATAATAATAATAATAATAATAATAATAATAATAATAATAATAATAATAATAATAATAATAATAATAATAATAATAATAATAATAATAATAATAATAATAATAATAATAATAATAATAATAATAATAATAATAATAATAATAATAATGTGCAGATATGCTTTACCTGAAGCTTGTTTCCCTTCATGTTCTCTTTTCTTCTTTTTTTGAACTTAGCCTTTATGTTCTCGTCACACTTCATGTAATGATAACACATTACTCTTGGGATTTTCCAAAATAACAATCTTGATAACAAAGTAACATGGCTGAATCATCCTTCTTTCCAGAAAAAACTCGACAATAATCTGTTTGTTAGAGATATTCTGATAAAGCGTATGTATTTATGGTTAAGCTTTCGATCAGACTCTAAAGGCTTGATCTTTATCGGATACCCACATGCAGAAACCCACAGAAGGCACTATCTTGTGGTGGGATTTCGAGATCTTTTACTCATAACTCGAGTCACTTACTTATTACTTCCATTGCAACTCGGACCAGCTTCAAGAACTCCTCCACATTATGAAAGTTGAAATCAAGAGCCCTTTTAACCGCAGATAGAACGTCTTCTTTTGAATTATTAGAGGCTGCAAAACAAATCCGTGATTTTCTGGAGGCATCCATTGCCGTAATAACATCTTGTGCCTGCAAAAAAAAAAAATTGAAGTAAGAAGAATGGGTCAAACTATGTTTAATATTTTAACCCTAATAGCTCAGATGGGTGGATAGTCTCCAAGTGTATACAAATCCTTGAACCTCCATCATTTTCAATACGTAAGCTATTGTATAATTTGAAAATTGACAAAAAATGTTGGCAAGATAACCCAGCCAATATGAAACAACTACACCCCTTCCCCCCAAAAAAAAAATAAAGAAAATAAAATAAAAGAAAAAGAACACACGCACATTAGAAAAAAAAATCCATTTCTAACTTATTGGCATTTGAGAGTGAGCTTACAAAGTTAAGAGTACGCATAAAGCTGGGATTGTTTTTATCAGCAATAACATGATTTGCAGGAACTGAAGGAACACTAACACCCTTAGCGAATGCAGCAGCCTTGCCAACAGTTGCAGGGTTGTTCAAGTTATCAAGATCAGAAGCCGATGCAGAGGCAGAGGAAGAAGGAGACTCGCCTATCCAATTACCAAGTCATGAATAGGGTTAGATCCAACAGATATGTCAGTGAAAGTTCACTTTTCCAAAAATTATATGATACCGAAAAATCGGAATCATATGACCGATAGTGATCAATCTTGACTATATATGTAACTTACTAACTTATGTTAAGGAGAATAATATTTTGTAAAAGCTTTCAAGAAGCTTAATTTTATAACACATATCAATGGAAAAACATATATTTATAAGAATAAATTATTCACATGTAACCTGTGAGATTTGACAATTATTTAATTTTACAAGACTATACTGTACATGCGATATACATGTGTATAGATGTGAGTGGGTTCTGAAATATATATCTTATTTACACATATCTAAAGAGATGTTCATAAAATTTGAGGGAAATGAACATTTGTTTTGTATAAAAATGACGATGTGATCAAAAAGGAATTTGGTGTAATTAAGAGTTTTGAGTAGTTGAATTTGATAAAGATAATGTCACTATCATTTTCTTTTACTACATTTAAGACATCCACTTGATTAGATTGGTTGAAATATGCAACTGATTATCAGGCAAAAACAATCAGATAATAAGTTTCAAATCACACATGAGACACCTCGTTGATGCAACATCTTAAACAAATCAGATCTGAAAAGGACAGGAAACAAGTAGAAGACGCACCCGTAGGACCTATTGAAAGAGACATTTGCAACTCGTTCACAACTTTGCAGTTGGTGGCATGTGAAGAAAATATAACTTTCATGTGCGCTACTTCCATGCATTTGTAAGCCAAAGCTGCAGTAGTCATCTCCTTGGTTCTTTCATATTCCTGAGCGCAAAACCTAATACACATAACAAATTAATTCATGTATACACTACAATAACTTATTAGTTTTCTACTTTTTTGCACTACACATAGTGTTAGGGTATGTATAAATCATATGGCGGTAAGCTCGTTTATGTTAAAAGACCGAACATGAACATGATTTTTTGTTCGTTTAACTAAATGAATGAACATGAATATATGTCTCGTTCATTCATTTACAATCGTTAATATTCATATACTATATATATTATACTAAAATAATTAAATTTTTTTAAATCTAAAAAGTTCTTATATTTTGTTTTTAAAATTGGTTATTTAAGTTATCTTATGTGATTTGTTTGGATTTACAATTTTTGGATAATGATATTTATATTATGATGCTTTATAAGTTTGAACTGGTAACTTAATCTTTTGTTTATGAAATGATTTATATGTTAGTTTAGTTGTGTTTATTTATGTTTGTTCAGCATCTTAATAAAAGAACATAAACAAGCCTATTTTCTGAAAGAACGAACACGAAAACAAGAATCTGTTCCTTTATCAGTTCGTGTTCATTCATTTGTTCGTAATAAGTTAGAGTGGCGATACATATTACTTACTCGCAAAGTTTTGCAGTGCTACTATATATAGACATTGATTGAACGATTCCACCGCCTGAGTTATTATTGGATGATTCAAACAAGGAGGCTACATAAAGAAACTTGAGTGCTGCTTGCATATAAAGCGCTCTACTTTCAATGCTTGATCCACCATTCTGCATATATTATTAGCCAAAATTTGATAAGCATTATGGGAACAACAAGAAAGGAACCATAGTAGAGGTCGCAATTTCAACCTATTCACCTAAAAATGGATTTAGTTGAGTTATTATATCGTAAGATCTCCAATAAATCAGATGGGCAACTATTACAAACTAAACTGAAAACCAAGCTGGCAGACGGGTTGAAATTGGTCCCCCAAGTGTAGTCAAATCATTAGGACCATATGCTTTCTTTTTTGTTCAGATCATCTTAATACTACAGTTCTTCCACTTAATCCTTTTTTTTATAAATAAAACAAAAAATGCAGGCAGGTCAACCTGACCGACCCGTTTTGACCTGTACCAAAATCACGAGTTCCATCGTGTGAACCAACCCACCCATTTAGCGACCTCTACATGACAGGAACAAGTAGAGATGGTGATTTGGCCCCATACACCTATGAACGGGTAAAATGGTATTCATGGGTTGTCTTATCTATAAGACTATAACGGTCAAATAGGTTAAATTAAAAGATTTAAGAAAAGAGAATAAAAGAAAAAAAGAGTCAAACGTCATTCAAAGTGTATTCAAATGCATAAAAACTCCAGACTCCCTTTCATTAGATAAACTTAGATTATTATTGTAATGATGTAGTCTTTGCAACCATATTAACACAATAACGACAGATTCACAAAAATATAATAAAATTAATGAAATAGCGGGTTGACCCAGCTTGACCCGCCCGTGTTTACCCATATTGCTATGTGAAAGAAAACCAGTATAACCTTTACGCGATCAGCCATGTGCTTAAGATTTGTAGCTTCTCTTAAAGCACTTGTTGTAGCCTGATTGGGTAATTCCTTCACAAGAACAACACCGACTGATTCCTGACTCTTGCCCTTATGCTTGTTTGGTGATGGATCTTTTGAAAAAATAGGCCGATTTTCGTTCTCATTCTGACCTTTCTTATTCGGTTTCAATGCCTTCAATGGCATACTATTATCATTTTGACCCCTTGGTGGCAACGAGTTTGACTTTTCTTTTACATAAGCATCCTTCTTTGAAGGTTTCTTGGAATCTTGACTAGAAACGGCAGTAATTCTAACATTTTTGTTTAATGATAACTCCTTAGATTTGTGTCTTCCTCCTTTTGACTTTTCATCATAAGGTCGTGTATCTACATTTTTCATCAAATGGTCAACGCTACTACTATTGGGATTCAGGATCCTCATAGGAGAAGAAGATACAGATTCCACCGGTGACCCTTTTGTTTCGTTATTATTGATTTTAGTTTTATGAGAACCTGAAACCTTCGAAGAGCTTGAAGTGGCAGCCACAACCTTATCTCGTCTTGAACGATCCAACAATTTCGCATCTTCGGTGTTTTTACCTTCATCAAGAGATTTTATTAACCTTGCTTTCTTTTCCTTCATATGGTTAGTTTCACTCGTTTCTTTTGAGTGTCTCCCGCTACCATCAATTTCATTCACAATTTTTCTTTTCTTTGAAACATCTCTTTTATCAATTTTTTCCATGTGAGACGTTCCATCGTTACCATCCGGTTTAAGTTTCTTGCTCTCTTTGGGGAAATCTTGAGTACGCTCTCTTTTGTTGCTGATCTTGGGACGATGAGTATTGCTACCTGAAGAAGTTTATATTTGATCTTTTGAGGATCAAGTGGAAGAAACTAGGCTAAAGCAGGAACGAGTCACACTCCCCAAAGTGTATTTAGATTAGAGGTGGCAATATCAACACATTTACTTACAAAGTGGTTAATCCAGAGTATGTTTATTGTCCAATCAAAGTATAATCTTATTGTATATTTTTTTGAAATACTATGATTTTCTTTTTCTTTTTTTAAGGAAAAAAAAAAGGCTAGAAAGTAATTATTGACCTGCCTTAATTTCCTCATTCAGAACAGTAGTAATCATATTTGACAATTGACACCCTGATTATCAATGAAGATCATGAATATTCTGGATGAAAGGGTTCTAAATCAACCATACTTGTAAGAAAACTAAAAAGTGATGACCAGCTAACCAGACCCTCCATTTTGATCCGTATTTAAGAATACCAGCTTCGCCTTGTTAACCACCCCAACTCAACCCATTTTGCCACCCCTACTTCCAGATACACATATACAGAAGTACGAATAAACGTCAACATCAATTAAATACCTCCATCTGCAAAGTTTTCGCGTAATTTATTGTTCCCTTTTTGCTTTAGTCTGTCGGTTTCCACAATCAAGTCACGAGACTGACCCGAATCTTGAAACTCGGGTTCATTAACAAGAGGAGACTGATACGCACCATTCAAGCTTCTGGTTTTATACGAGGTGTGAACCTTCTTTTTTGAAGAGTTAGAAGACATTGAGGGCCTCTCCTGCTTGACTTCATCCGTTACATCTTTCGATCCATGCTTTTTCTTGACGGCAGAAGATGGAACTTGTGAACCTATATCTTGGTGGGTCCCATTAAGACATGTAGCATCAACCGAGTGCAATACTAAGTGCGGCCCACCAGGATGAACAGGTTGAGAACCGTGAACAGAAAGACCGGCAAAATGAGAATTCGTAGCTTTTGTAGTTTCCTCCTCGCTAATGCTACATCGATTCATTCCAGGCCTAAAGACATGAGAAAACGTTTATGTATTCGTCTAATGGCTCAAATGGTAATATTTCACCAGACATGCAAAAAACAAATAAATAAATAGGAAACAAAATATATAAAATAAAAGAAAAAAACTTACAGCCAGTCAAGCATGCTGCATAGCCACTTTTCAGGAAGGCTACTGGGATTTACACCAGGAGGTAGAAGCCTCCATTTCTCACATTTATCGCAACCAACCCAATTTTCTTTGACTACCGGAACTACTGTAGATGCATCTACATCAGATAGTATCCCATTGCCCATTGTAGATGAAGATTGGTTTTGACTTTCCTTTCCATTTAATCTCTCTTTCGACGAACTGTTGTTTTCCTGTGCGCTTTTTACATTAATGTCCACGGAAGGTTTCTCAAAAGCCATTTCATCGTTATCTTCATGTTCTAAATCAAGTTCCCCGAAGAAATCTTTATAAGTCTCTTTGACCTTCTCACTATTTTTCTTATTTTTAGACGCAAAAGAATCGTTTTTTGAGGAATGATATTTTTTCTTATTTTTAGATGACGATGACTTATTCCCAAGACTCAAATGGTCAACACTTGTTTCCTTCTTAGCTAAAACCTCAACGACATTACAAATATCGTCACCGTTTGTTGATTCCATAGAAACAGAATTCTTCTCAGATGACTTTGACTTTCCTCCAAGAACATTTTGGTCAACTTTGACCAAATCAGACCCATGAAGTGCTGTCACGGTACTTTCTTGACTCCCCTTGTGCATGGGCCCACAACTACTGTCCTCCAACTTCTTTTCAGTCAAGTGTAACACATCGTACGGAAGAGGAGATAAGAGAAGACTTCCCACAACCGGAAATGAAGTCATCATCTGTTGCAACATCGAATTAAAAATCTCAATCACTTTCGCAGTGTTCTCGAGTTTCAGAAATGGAGAGAAAGAAAAAGATATAAAACGGAACAAGAGAGATTAACTTTAGGGTTCTCAGATTTTTGGCATCTCCATTCCTAAATGTGAGAATATTTGGAGAAAATGGTAATGAAGGCCTAATAAATTGTTTTAATAACAAAACTACCCTTGACCTCAAAATTAAGCTAATTTACACGATAATATACGAAGAATGAAGATATAGGGCACGTTTGGCAGAAGTAGCCGAAACTGGAGCTATGATCCGCAAGTTGAAACTTTTGGTCGGAGCTTTAAGTTATTTAGAACAGTTGTGTAAGAAGCTGAAAAGTGTAAAATGACATAAAAGGACACATAGATGAAGAAATAAAAGAAGTAACTAATAATTAAACGGTGTAGCTGTAATTTTATAATCTAAAAACTCCAGCTCCATCTTAATAGGTACTCCAACTAGCTTTTCATTCAGGAGCTTATATTTTTGAAGTAAAAAAGCTCTAATATCCAAACATATCTTTTTTACATTAAGAGCTCTAAGAAAAACAAATTCAAAGCTCCAAAAAGTTTCGTACCATACATACCATAATTGTAAACATGAGTGCTTCCTTTCCTTCCTCTCAAATTCGGGAACACAAAAAATAAGTAAAACATAACACCTTACATCTTCTCAAAGTCATTTAAGGAACATGCTAGAATGTTTTGGCTAAATTGGTCTCGTAAACTTTCTGCCTATGTATTGGAAGCTTTGAAGAGAGGAAATAATGAAGACTTTTTAAACAGTTATAATGACAGAATTGTCATTGACCATCAGATGAACAGCATATAAGTAAAATTGTAAGCTTTCTTTCCCTTTTTCTCCAACTAGAAACACAAAAAGTTATTGTCGCATATTCTTACGTTTATACTCCTCTCCCAAGTTACATTTTTAAATCTTTATTTTCTCCAAACTCGAGAACATAAAGCTGGTAAACTTACGAACCTCGAGAATACTAGTAGGAGATTCATCAGGACCATCTTGAGCCATGTGAAAAAATCCGTCACTATTTACAGGACTGGTCTCCAATGACAATGATGGAGAGACATCAAGTCCAAGTCCACTATATATTTCAGCATTTCTTTTATTTGACAAATCATCAGAACCGACCCTAATTCGAACTTTTAGTGACTTCGGGTCAGAATCATTAGCAAAGCTGCTAACAGAGTTGGACTTTTCACCAGAAACTGAGAGGAATTCTTGGTTCAACTTTTTACTGTTTGACTTTGACTTTCTAGGTGCTGACCCTCTTGATTGGGGAATAGGATTCTGATGACCAACCTGCATAAGTCATAAAAATTGAAAATGTTTATGCAGAATGAATCACAAGTACCTAAAGAAAAGGGCTCAGGTTGAAAGGAGTCACTAATGTACGGGTTAAACGGAGACACTTTCTGACCATTCTATAATAATATGTTACAAATACTGTAACAAATGTGCTAATTATCATAAGAAAATAAATTATGTTACAATCATAATCCAAATCTGTGAAAAAATGCTAATGAACATTGTATGTAATAAACATAAACTTTGCAATTTTCAAACCATATAACTCATCCAACCTGTGTCCCTTCTAGCTATAAATTCTATTTGACCCATGTGAGATAAAACACAACCCAAATGAACACATTTATAAGCAAATGGGGTGAAAATGCCACATCTACATGTTCGAAGTGGCGGATCCAAGATTTCATACAAGGATATTCATTATAGGCACAATAATTTTCAGCAGACCCACTACAATAACAAATATTGCATACTTTACACTCTAATATGCATTTATGCATGCATGTGCAGATTCTGTCTACACATATTTTCCTTGATTGTGAGTCGGTGTATGCAATCATAGATTTGAAGGTGGTTGACTTGTTCAGAAAAAGGTGAGATTAATAACTATGGAAGTAATGGAATGAAGCATATAATGATCCAAACTTCCAAAAAGAACCACCTCTATATGAGCACTATTTGAAGATATGGATATTGGAGGAGTCTTTGGATAAGAGGAAACAGGAGAACGTTGATGCATGGGCAAAAACGAACCATATCCCCCAAACTTCGCCCCTGCAAATAACCACAAATTGGCATCAACACTTATAACTCCTTCAGTTTTGTTTATTAATGATCAATTAACTTACCCAAATTTTCAGCTGAAACTCCACCTTCAAAATCCTTTTGACAATCTCCCAACACATCTTGAATTTTCTCATCCTTCAAAATTTATAAAAAAGGTATTCATGACAATGGACATATATGTCACATTTTAATGTTAATGTTTGTATCACTAATCCAGATAATATATCTTGTAGCTACTACTGTATATGAAATGATACATCATTATACAGGGTGTTCAGAAGTGAGTTTTGATAATTGTGACTTGAGAAATCATAATCAGAACCAGATAACCAAATAGCAGTTACTTAGATCTAATAATCAGTTTACTTAAAGCATCCTTACATGATTGACCAAATCTAAGTATCCAACTATCTTAACCACAAATGAACAGATAGCATTCGCCATAAGCTAACTCAAACAAATAAAACTGGTTTCAAGTGAATAATCAGTTTCACCACACATTCAAACACCATATGAAACAACTGAGTTAAGATATAGAAATCAAAAGCTGACACTTTCTACTAAAATAACTACCCCACTTGGACATATGTTTCAGAGTTTAATGTTTGTATCACTAATCCAGAAAATACATCTTGTAGCTACTACAATAAAAGAAATGATATGTCATTATACAGGGTGTTCGGATGTGAGTTTTGACTATTATGACTTGAGGAATCATAATCAGAATCAGATAACCACATAGCAGTTACTTAAATCTAATAATCAGTTTTCTTGAAGCATCCTTACATGATTGACCAAATCTAAGTATCACTATCTTAACCACAAATGAACAGATAGCATTCACCATAAGTTGACCCAAACAAATAAAACTGGTTTCAAGTGAATAATCAGTTTCACCGAACATTCAAACACCATATGAAACAACTGAGTCAAGATATAGAAATCAAAACTAAATGCTGACACTTTCTATTAAAATTACTACCCCACTAGGACATATGATTTTGCAAACTTCTGCAGTTATTTTCATAAAAGAGGAAAGTAGGCAACATCAAATTTAGTCCAGTTGTAGCTAGCAAAATCAAATTTCCAGAATCACTTCTACAAATTACCCAAATCTATAATCACCCAACTTCACACAAATAAAAGTTAGAAATTAAAAACAAAATTTGATAATAATACTAATTAGTTATAACAAAAGTTTAATTACAAGTATGTGCAATTCTAATGAATTATCAGCACTGACCAACAGAAATCACAATCAAATAAAAACACAATAAACCATAATAACATTTACTACTTACAATATAAGATAGAGATACATCAGGATCAATTGTTGAATCATAAGCTTCCCCTTCTTCAATCTCAGTCTCGAATTCCATCTTTTCACCTTCAAAACCATACATCAAACTAAACCCCTTCCTCTCATCTCTACTCCCAACAGAAATCATCCAAAAAAAACTCAAAAATATAACAATTCCCTTGTTGTTACGAATATAAATAAATAAATACAAAGTATACTACACACAAAAAGAGCAAAAATTTTATTATAAAACTCGAAAATTTCAAGGACCCAATTCAAATAATCGAAAACCCATCGAAACCCACAAAGGATTTATCTAGAAACATCAAGATCGGAACCCAAATAAAAAACTTGTAAAATTACCCACGAAGATAAAAATAACAATTTCTTTAGCTAATTTACCCGATCTTTTGACGAAATTATGGAAATTTGTAGAAACTAGAACTGGGTTTACTGCTAGCTTTTTACGATCTTAATTTAGACGAAATCAATGAGCCTGGTAAACGACATAAGAATCTGGTTTGGGGTTCATCAGCCGCGTTTTTCTCTCTCTATAAAATTCTTTATTTTATTTTTTTATTGCTCAAAAAATACTCCTGTGTGTAAATACTTCACCTTTTCTTTATTTCTTACTGTATTTGTTTGTGAAGTATGAAAAAAAAAAATATTTTTTAATAAATGGATATTTTTCACTATGTTGTAAGTTATTACAGTTTATACCCTTGTTAAATCAGTTGTTTTGTTTCAAGTACAATAAAAGGTTGAACTACGCAAGATTTCATGACCTAACTAGATTGAGATAAAGGCCACACGCTAAGCAACGCGTGAAGTTCACGTATTTGTATTAAAGATGTTGAGATAAGAATCTGATTTCTACTAGATTGAACAATCTTGAATTAATGATATATATTATATACCTAGGGTGCATTTTATGGTGATCTCTAAGAGCACACGGAGCGCCTACCGATTCTCGCCGTTTTGGGTTCGAAAACGTCGGAGCCTCGGCGTTCGGCACTCCCCGTCGGCGTTTTGGCTCGGCGTTTTCGTTCGGTGTTCAAAACAAAACGCCGGTTTTCAATGCTTTTTCCTTTTTTTATTTGTTTTTTTTTTATTTTTTTTTTGAATTCCAACGGTTCTTTTTCAAAAAAATAAAAAAAAATTATTACGAGAACACGGAAACTCAATGTTAACCACTACCCCACTTTTCTGTTTCAGTGTTTTGGTTCAGTGTTCCCGAAAACACTGACCTGAACACTGAAACAGTGTTAAGCACTCCTCGTGCTCTAATGTATCATCTTATTTTAAGGTGAACAAAATCCATTGTCAGTTACTTTAGAAGATAACGATGTGAAAATAAAATTCGAATGTTTTACGGAACCTCTTCGTATACATGTCCGTTGGTTTATTATGATTGTTTGTGCAACTAGAGTTTACTGCATATACTTTTAAGTAATTGTGACAGGATTGATTTAATTTCAAAGTTATTGTCGTGAAAAGAAAGTGCGTAAAATTTATAGCATCTCTTCATATGAGTACCGATAATTTGGTGATAAATTCACAACTTGTAATAATTAAGTGGACATGTTTTTCAAAGTTTTTACTTACCATTACGTAATTGATGGTCATGTTTTTCAAGTTTTTACTCACCATTACGTAACTAAGTGGACTTTTTTCAATATTTTACTCACCACTACATGATCAGCATTTACTATAAAGAATAAAGATATAGAGAAGTAATATACACATTTGAGTTCTAACGCCAAATATATCTCTAATTATCATGTTGTTCTTCATGACGAACTTGGATTAAATACAATTAAATATAGTATTTGCTTCTTCTTTTTTACATGTTGAACCTCTTCCTATAGACGTCGTTTATTATAGTAGGATATTTTGACAAGTAGCTAAATTTTCATAAACGGACTTTTAAATAACTATTATATGATTGATTGTTATATTTCCGATTGTCAAAAGACAATGATGTTTAAAGAGATTGCGTAAATTGTACGACATCTTATTATATACATTTAATGATAATGTGGTTAAAAATAGATTCACATAGAATCGTAATCAAATGGGCATCCTTTTTAATCAGCATTACATGATCAGTTTACTTTAAAGTATAAAAATATTAAAAGGAGTGCACATCTTTCACGGCACCTCTTTTTGTAAATACCATGTGATTTATTCTTCGTGATGGATTATCATACGTGGCAAAATAAACTACGTACTGGGGTCTTAATTGTATGCTTTTAAGTTGCCAAATGACGAGTTATGTTGCTACTTTAGTACATACTTAAGCTACAAAACATGGATTTAGTTCACCGATTATGGGTGTGTTTGGTAAAACTAGTTTGTAGCTAGAGCTGAAAGCTTATAGCTTGAGCTGGTAGCTGGAGCTTATTTTATAAGATGTAAGCTGGAGCTTATTGTTTCATAAGTGTTTGAAAAATTAGTTGAAGCTTAATTATGTTAATTGACATAAAAGAACATGAAAATTATATAATAAATCATTTATAAAGGATATTCAAGTAATTTTTCATTCCATAAACTAAGAGCTTATTTTTAAAAACTACTTCTACTAGCTTATTTTTTCAACAAGCTCATAAATTTTGTTAACCAAACAAAGCTAGAAAATTGAGCTTATGAAAAAAAATAAGCTTAAGTTCCAATAAGATTCTATGAAAAAAATAAACTTGTGTGTTAAACACACTCTATTTAAATGACTAATTTTTTTTCTTTTTACAATTACAAACTAAAAATATACGGAGTAGTATCCATTGTTGAACCTCTCATCCATAGTGGTTTTTTGTTTCGTGAACTCAATAGCGCGTAGATACTTGTGGCAAACGTAAGGGTGTGTCTTTGTTGACAAACTCACAAACTCCAAATTTTAATACATATATAATTAATTACATTGACAGTTTGACACCCTCCAATTTTGACTTTGAGTTTTTAATATCATCCTTATACTAGTAGCTAGTTTACATTCATTGTAACCAAATAATTAAATCTTTATGTACTTTTCATCTTGACCAAAACTTTTTACCAATGCCAAGAATATACACATGTTTTTTTTTTTGAAAGGAAGAATTTTATTAACCGACAACTAGCAAGATGCTAGAAGCCACAAATGTATAAATATACATACACCATATAAATCGCCCATGCTACTAATATACCCAAACTCTAGATCCGAACTGAGAGGGAGCTAAAAGGAATGAAAAAAACTTGGAAAAAAGACCAAGAAAAAATCCCCGAAAATAAGGGCCGCGCCACCGGTTTTCACCTTAATTCGTTTTTGGTAGCCCCCCAAATGGATCCAGAACCCGGGTATATCTATAATACAACCTACATATGAATATTACATAATCAAGCAACGAGAATAAATACATAAAGCCTCTGTGTAATGCGCCAGAATCATATCCTCAGCTTAATCACTTTTTTCAGCATTCTTCAAACTCCTATCTTGTATTTTGAATTTAAGCCATTGATCCCAAGTCAGATGCTTCCAAGTTGCTCTATTTTTTATCCAAAGGTAACTATAGGATAACACATCATCTTTTATCCTTTGCATGATGTACCAACTCCTTTGAAACAGGTATCATTTCGTGCTTTCCAAGTACACCAGCATGCAGTTAATAGAATCGCATGAACCACTTCATTGAATTCTCCGATCCCTTTCTCCTTATAGCAAATAATATCTCGAACAGAGAATACAAAAATAGGTGCAATTTTGCACCAAGAGCTTATGAAACACCAAATCATATTAGCATATTCGCAAGAAATTAGTAGATGTTCAGTTGTCTCTTCATATTGCATAAGGAACATTAAGATGATGGTACCTGAACATGTCTTCGCAGTAAAGCCACCTTGGTTTTACGCATTCATCAATAATTCATATGTACTCCTATATGATTACAAGTAAATATAAACATATAAGTAAGGTTGATAATTAACCATAATTGTAAAACGACTTTGTATATATATTGTTAAGCAATAAGCTAATCTAAACAGTGAGTTGATTGTTAAGCATTAGACACTCGTTCACTCTTAATAAGTCTACATCATTAGCAAGTAAACGTAATTATCTTAAATAAAATAAAACTTCAAGATATTCATTCTTGCAAAACTGGGAAATTTCCTAAAACATAAATAAGTTGTACTAGGAAGTTAGTTGACTAACAAAAGAGTTGCACACTTTTTAAATGTTAAACAATAATAATAAAAAATGAAAATGAATGGTTTACCGTTTCTTTGATAAAACAATCTGTTATTGGAAACTTATACCTAAGCTTCTACCTGAAGCTAGAAGTTGTAGCTTATCTTTTTTAAAGCGTTTAGTAAAATCGAGAAACTAATAACAGTTTAAAGATGTAAATTGACATTTGTGATATTCTTGTAATTTAACATTACATAAGCATGGGGATTATTTCTAAAAGCCACTTCAAATAGTTTTTTTTTTCTTTTTTTTTTGGAACTTACTTTTTATACAAGCTTATTTGTCTAACAAATAATGTTAAAATTTTGAATTTATTTAAAATAAAATTAAAAAAAAAAAAAAAAAAAAAAGGTTTAAGCTCTCTTGGATTTCAATAAACTCGCGTATGGAACACACCCCTAAAATAAAATAAAATTATTGGCTTTCTAATTTTTATTCCCTTTGGATTGGATATACTTTTGGAATTGATTCAAGTGGTTCAACTGTTAAGACATGACTTCATACCTAAACATGTGGAAGTTGGTCAAGTTGTATTATTTTCTTGTATTTCCTTTATTTTGAAGCCTTATCTTTGAAAATTACATTTTACTTAAAAAAACATTTTCAATTAAATCTATTTTCATAGCCTTTTCATGCTTTTTTTATGTTTATGCATTCTCTTATTTTGGGAGGTCTAGAAAGGGTTTAAAAGTATATTTTGGATTTTAATATATTTATAAAGTTTTAGGGCCTGTTTACTTTCCACTTAATGGTCTGTTTCCAGACGCTTCTTAATCCAGACAGATAAATTGATGTTTCTTTTTCACTTAATCTGAAAGGAATGTCTGTTTCTGAAATAGGAGGAAAAATGAAGGCCTTACCAAAAAGAGGCTCTTAATGATAAATATACATTTTTTTCAACATTTTTTTTCCAATATAATTTGAACACGTCATTTTTTATTCAAACTTTATATCATTTAAGTTCATCATTTTGGTCAAAACAAAAATTACATTTACATAAACAGCACTTGTTATAAACAGACATATTTATCCAGACAGACATCACATGTAAACAGCACTTAATAGGAAAAATAGTAAACAGCCCCTTAGTGCATTTAATGAAATTTAACTTGTGTAGTACTGGCAATTTATGCCCATAATTAAGCTTCGCAACTGGGCTGTTCTGGTTATTTCATTTCATATTTTGGGTGGTTTTGGACAGTTGTAATTGTAAAAGCGGGTTAAATGGGCGAACTTCTGAAAATCCTATGGATCAAATCGGCATGCTTCTAAAAACTTGTGGATCAAATGGGCAGGAGGGAGAGAGACAGAGCATTGGGACTTTAACTTTTTTGTTATTTCCACGTTTCACTTGCTAGTTCCCTATTAAACCTTTATATATGCTACTACCACACTAAATAATTTTATTCAATGTTGCTATTTCCAGATCAAACCTTTGTATTTGCTCTGCAAACTATTGTATTAAAATACTTTTTCATTACCTCATTCTAGAATCTGCAAGTAAATAAAACGTTTTGTTATTTTCATTTATATTTAACATTTTATATTAAATTATTGATTTATTTGTTGAAAACTTTGACAGTTTCCTTTTTAACAATTACATTCTATTGATTTTTTTATGCAAACTTATCTTTTTCTAAAACCGTTATGACCCGAGTCCATTTTGACCCTAGCCCGTTTGAACCCGTACCCGTTATGACCCTCACCCATTATGGCCCGAGACCATTTTGACCCGGAGCCCGTGCCCGCCCCGTCCGTTTTGCCACCTATACTTGTATCCTAACATCAAATATAATTAACAAAAGGGAAAAGTACAAAAAAAGGACTCTACTTATCATATAATCCTATTTAAGGTACTCAACTTTATTTTTTTCAATTTAAGGTATCGAACTTTTAATTTGTAATCAAATTAGGGACACGAATTTCACAAATGACGAGCTATTGCCGAATTTCTTCTTTATAAGTTACATATCTACTTACTCGACTAATGTTCCTCAATCAATTTTGAAAAATATTGAGTGAGGAGAAGGAATTTAACAAAAACTCAAAACCATTATAAATTTTAATCTCTCTCTTTTTACTCAATATTTTTCAAAATTGATCGAGAAATATTAATCGATTAAGTAGATATTTTACTTATAAAGAAGAAATTCGGTAATAACTTGTCATTTCTGAAATTCGCGTCCCTAATTTGATTACAAATTAAAAGTTCAATACCTTAAATTAAAAAAAATAAAGTTGAGTACCTTAAATAGGATTATATGATAAGTAGAGTCCTTTTTTTGTACTTTTCCCTTAACAAAACATCAAATAATTCCTGTTTTCCTTTTCAATATATCAGCATACAAGTCAATATACACAATCAACTAATATTAATATTAATATGTATAAATACATAACTAAAAACATGGCTTTGATAATTAAAACACACTGAATGCTGTCTTTCAATGCAACTTTTATGATGGTACTTTATATTATGCTTTTAATAAGTTATTGCTAGCTATTAAGGACAATTATACCAAACACTTCGGATCAAAGCTACATATTGAGTTGGATCAAAACAATGATTATAAATTTTAATGAGAAGTTTTAGTTACTGACACTTGGCTATTAACTATTAAAAGTTCATTTAACACTAAGTTCATTGGACCAAATATGACTTATATCTATGGGTATTTAACTTGTGCATCTATAGCATTTTTGAAGTCATCTACATAATATTTACACTTTAGACATATCCCACGTTGATGGACGTGAGAGATGTTGGGTTTATAAGTAGTATATTGACCTAATGAGATATAATGGAGTTTGGGACTATAAGCATTGCAGATTTCATAATAACTTTGTAGCTAAGCAGTGGCGGATCTAGGAATGTGAGGTTGGGTATGCATAAACGCACTAGATAAAATGAACTTTTTTTATGTGGAAAGTCAAAGGTGTTTATCGGGTCGGGTTTCGGGTTCTTCGATTCAAATTCCCGGTTAGAATTTTTTTTTAACTTGTCAATCAAACTTGAACTAGAAAATCGTTTTTAAAGCATAGCCAAGAACATACAAGCGTACGCCGTACAGTTACAAACACAAACATACGCCTAAAAACTTAGATACATACAATAGGAATTTTATAACAATGATAAAAGGTTTCAACTTTCGTACACTTTGTATATTAAAACCTTAAAACCTGTAGAAATTTTTATAGTTAGATTTTCTAAAACAAAAGAGAAAATAAAGAGAAAAAAATGATTGTTTTGAATAGATGAATGTTAGAGTGAAAAGTTTTGTCGAATGGTTAAGTTAAATATTGATTAGAAAGGCAAAAGAACATAGAAAGGAGCAAAAAGGGAAGGGAAAGTGAAAAGAATTTACAAAATAAACGAGTCAAAATAAAAAAAATAGCAAGATGTTTCTTTCAAAAATGAAGCCCATTAATTAAAAGTCACAATTTAGTTGAGTTATCACTGAATAATTTTTGTATTTTTTTAAGGATGATTTGTTGATTCTTTATATTTATTTTTGTGATTTACTTTTTGATTGGGTTATCAAAACAATGAAGAAGAAGGAAATAAACTAGAGGGTGTACACCACTATTTTAAAGGGTATGCATTTTACATGAACTATACTAGATATATTTTATAAAAAAAAAAATTGCACTACACATGAAAACCCATACCCTTGGCACAAGGTACATCCGCCCCTGTAGCTAAGCACGCTTGGACGAAAGTAGTACTGTAACATCCTCGAAATGGACCTAGTTGTTTTATATTATTTCTTGATTTAAATAAGTATTTAAATGTGTTTGGAAATAATATTGTTTGAAATAGTTGAAATAATTGGAATAGGAGTTAAATATTCCAATGTGATAAGTGAATTATTAATTGTTGTAAATTAATATAGTTAACGGTACAATAAAATGTTTGGACTCGCAAATGGTTTTCGGGTTCCAGACAATAGATTGAGATGGGGTATTAAATTATACCCGTATATTGAAGGCGGTTTGTGAACCGACTATATATTTAACTTTCCATTTTAGGAAAGTTTATTTAGAAACTTTAGAAACTCATAGAAACTCTCTGAAAACCTCCAAATCAAACTAGAAATCAAATCAGGAAGTTGTGATTCTCGTGAAACTTCATCATGATCAGATTATCATCATTATGCTCTTCAATCAGTAAGTATTCTTGTGTATTTAAGAATTTGATTTTGATTGAATTTGGGTAAATTGATGATTTGAGAGATTTGGATGTTAGAAACAGGTTATAAGTGTTACATATTGATTATGTGATGATATTTGAGGTTTATAACCGTTTAAAAATGAGTTTTTGGTGTTTTGGGGATTAAACCCGCGAGTTAGGGTTTCTGCTGTTCGTGCTGGGCTGGGACGAGGCCAGAAGCCGGCGGCTTCTTTGGCCAAGCCGGCGGCTTGTTCTTGTTAGCCGAAGCCGGCGGCTTCATAAGCCAAGCCGGCGGCTTGTGATGTTTTGTAGGAACCCGGCGGGTATAAACCCGACCCGGCGGGTAGTGTAAGCTTTAAAACGAAGTTTAGTTCTGTTACCACAGTTGGTAATTGACCCGGCGATTTGGAAGGTGAAGCCGGCGGGTGGTGGTTTGAAGCCGGCGGCTTCATAGAGAAGCTGGCGGCTTGATAGGCTGGTGTCACATTTCTTGTTTGATTTTTTATAAGTAATGTGATTGTTATTTGATATATGTTCAGGTTCATATATGATAATAGTTATGTTGTAATAACTAATATATGATTAGGAACTAGTAATATTCATATTATTATGTTAAGTTCCTAATAGTATGGATTGATATAAGTTATGTATTGATATGGATTACTAACTTATATTTGATTTGTTGATTCTCAGATGTGGAGAAGGCTCAGTGATATTAGACTACTGAGTGGAGGCCTGAGGTAGTCGGTGAGTGGATCTGTAACCTCAGTGTGATTTAGTTGTAATGATTTGATTTACAACAAGTAATTATAGTATTACTTTGATAGAATGTAATTGTTGAGATATCTTGCCATAATAGTTTGACTAGTTGCTTACTTGGCTGTTTGAGCTAGTATGTAAGATTCTGAGGTCAACTTGACTTGACAGTTGGACTTGGTTGTTATTGTAGACGACAGGAGATCTTGAAACTTGAAATGTTGGTTTGGAGATCTAGGTCGTGTGTGATTAGCACCTGGTTATCGGTAATTCTGTATAGGCCAATACAGATGATTGATAAGAGTTCATTGATTACCAAACCGGTATTAGGGTATCTCAGGAGCCACCGATCCTCATGACGATTGATAATGATTGATTGGTGTAGCTTGACATTGATTGGATGTCGAGTGAATGATTGATTTTCTGTTTATTGTTATTTGATGTAAACAGATTGTTATGCTAGGTTGTACTGTTGCTTATAGTTTCATTCACTTAGCTTTATGCTAACCCCACCACAGTTATTCCTGCAGGTTAAAATAGATGGGACATATTGGGCAGGGCAGGAAGTGTTTGGAATTGAAGGAATGTTTGACAGGCTTTTACTCTGATGTTATTTTGATAACTAAAGAGATGTTTTGAATTATATAACACCGAGTTTGTTGAAATGTCATGTAATAAGTTTGAAAAAGTTTATTGACATTTTGAGTACATTGGTAGTATGTTTTAAATATACGCTTCCGAGTCGCAATTATTATATTATTGTTTATGTTGAAACGAGGGGTGTTATAAGTTGGTATCAGAGCAATAGTTTGGGTGAATTGAGCATGATAGTATGTTCAATCCTAAACTTGGATTGAGTTGAGTCAAACATTCCAGTGGGTGCGGGTTTAGTTGATCAGTGAATGTGTGAGAAAATAGTTAGTTGAATATGTACTAACCTTTAACAAGTTGTGAAGCTGGTGTTTGATTACAGAGACGGAGGGACATGAGTATCTGATTGGTATATTTCATGTTTCCTCAACATTGCTGGCTTAAGATTTGTCAGGTAATCTTCGATAAGCCTATGTTAATTTACATTAACTTGAATTGTTTACTCTGTTATGTTGAGTAAGCTTTGTTGTGAAATTAATTGAGTCAGACTGATATGATTCCCCAGTTTTGAGTCAACTAATGATTGTTATAGGTTGACATGAGGATAGAGGTATTGAATGGGATACTCATTGTAGTGGTTATTTCTGATTGAATTGAAAATGCAGAAATGTGATTAAATGAGTAGATAAAGAGTTGATTAAGGTTTAACATGATTGATGTTAGAACCTAAGGAGTGTCTTTATTGGGAGACAAGATGATTGATAGTACTATATTAGTAGATTGATCACAGGCTGTGATCTAAATTCTTGTTAAGGATTTTTGTGTCATCTGATTTGAGAATGACTGCTATTTGAGGAAATATGTGTTTATGTGGCTATATGATATGTTTTGACTATAGCTAAACCTTTGAGCTAAACCAAGACTGATAGGTTTATAAGAAATATGGCTTATGATAAAGCTAAATTGATTAAGGAAGTGGTAGATCTTTCTGGTCAATTGTAAATTAAGAAATGAAATGTTTTATAGTAACATGATTGAGTAGATTTGTGGTGACATTGATGCTTGATAGTATAGCATATGTCAAAGTGATGCTAGTTAGTTATGATGTGTCCTAAATTTTGTAGTAAATAGGGACATTGAATTGTGTTTAGTATTAAAATTATGATGATAGGTTATCATATGTTTGAGGTTTCAGATAAGTGATATACTGAGTGATTCAGTTGTTGAAAATTAGAACATTGTGTGTATGTGAAATGGCTTGCATATGTAAGATTGAATATGTAAGTAGTAAGCTGATTTTGAGTGTGTATCAGCTGATAGAAACTACTAAATAGATGTTGATTGATTTGAAATCATGAAGTATTTAATATATATGAGATAAGAGTATATCACATTGATAATTATAATGTAGAGTGGCCTGAGGATGGATTGTGAAGAACATAATCTTGCAACGCCTGATCACCGTTGTTATATTATGTTGTGTCACATGAACTTGTTGAGGCTACTTGGTATAAAGAAATGTAATGTGATTTTGGAAAAATTGAGCATGAAAGTATGCTAAGTTGTTTAATAACTGTTTTGATAAGAAAACAATCAGTTGATAGAACTGTGACCTTTAGACTGTAAAGGTGAGAGTGTAAATGATATACTTATCAGTGATAGAGGTTTTGATGATAAACCTAGATGACTAATTTGATTTTGTTGAAATTGTAGTTGTGACTGATTGTGTCAAATTGTCCATAGGTGGATTTGTATAGTGTTTAAATGAATCACTATTTTGTATCTGGCTTGTATGAAGCCAAAGCTGAGGTAGGTTGATATTGTCTTGCTTGAGGAATTCTAAGTATTATTGAATGTAATAATTTGAAATTTATGTTTGAAAGTGAACATATAAGATGAAATGGTTTGTTGGGAGTTAATATTGATAGTGTATTAACTTTGAAAGTCAAACCATGAATAGAGAATTGTGTATAAAATAAATTGCTTGTGATTGGTTTGAGGATAGGTCAAACTTGAGAAAAGCAATCAGATGATTTTATTGATTGATTGATTGAAATCAAGGTTGACAAGTAGTCAACTGTGTGTATTGAAATAGTCTAACATAGATTGTAATGTTATGATTGTGAGGAATATGATTGAATTCCTTGATTAATCAAATTATGTTGAGATGGGTCTTGTAAGATCCAAAGGAGATAGATGAATGGTCTAAGTTTGTGAGACTTGAGTTATTACTTAAAGCTAGTATTAAGTAATTGAAATAGTGTTAAGTATAATTGAGTATTCAGTTAAGTAATATTTGATATTTGAACTGAATATGTGTTAAAGAATTATACAGATATAAAGTCATTGTTTGATATGACTGTTATAATTTGCTAAGATATGTTAGAATAATTAAATCACATTGATTAGAATTGTGATAAGAAAATCTTACCAGTGTATGAAGCTTGTGATGATAGCTTTGATTGGATAAGAATGTGAGATAAGAAATAATTGAAAGTTATTATTAATGGTTGCCTAGATTGACTGGTAACTCATGGTGAATTACTTAGGTATGGAAAGAATTGAATGGATTCTTTTGTTATTTGTTGATAGTATACAAATGAAATAAGTGATAAAGTGATAAATTGAGATTAGATCCAAGTAAGAAAAGATATGAAGGTATATCTGGAAATGAATTATATTAAAGGTTTAATTGATTCTTGTTCGATAAATCGAGGAATATGAATTGGAAGGTTGTTCATATTTTAAGAAATTGTATGTATTAGGGAGTAAGGGAAACCTTGAAATTGATAGGTGATGATTGTATTCATCAAACTTTTTGGAAGTTTAGATTGAATTGTTTAAGTTATATACGAGTTGGTAAGTATATAAGTGAAATATAGAGTTGTTGATTAGTAATTGTTCCATGTCCTGTGGTATGGATATGTGATGATTAATAGTATTGGAAAGGATTGATGAAGACTTTAATAGTCTGAATGGCCTAGTGTATAGAATGAAATAGAATTGATGTGTATATGTCCATTTAAGAGAGTACCTGAAGTTGCGTAGGTATGTATGTGTGGTATACATAATAATAAATGGCATGATAAGTTTTAATTGAATGAATTAAGATGTGCCATAAGATATGTGGAGGTCAGTTAATTTTGATTAACTTGAGGTAGAAATTGTTGGAAATGTGTTAAGAAGTAGCACATTGTGATGTTATGATGCTTGAATTATAGTATCATAATATTGATTAAGACTGACTTAGTTGCTATATTGATGGGATGTAGTACTAAGTGATTATGTGATTAAAAGTTGTATAATTTCTAATTGCTTGTGATTAGTAGTTTAAGTTTTAAGAATTTGAATTAACTGGTTGCTGAGATAAGATTCTGATGTCTTACCAGTTTAAGTAATATACAAATTCTAACTTGATGGTTAGTTAAACTTTGGAGATATATAGTGAGTATTGATAGATGTACTGAACTGTATAATCATTAGTGTTGTGATTATTGGAAGTGTTATTGTTGTTGTTAACAATTGATAGGTTGTAATGAAAGGAATTACAAGTAGAAATAAGTCAATGTAGAGGTTGGTTGAATGTAGGTAATATTTGATTGTGGTACTATTGTTGATTGAGCAAAGTACTTGTTGATTGTAGTTTTACCTACTGAGTGTGACCTCTGCTTTGTTTATTAAGGTGATATGAATCTGGATTACTTCTAAGTAAAGGATTTCATATGATAGTGATAGTGATATGTGAATATGATAGGTTGTTCACGAGAGTAGGTATGAAACTTTTGGGTGAAAAGTTGACCTAGAGTTGAATTTTAAATCTTTGATAGTAGAGATTTGAAATTGTTATCTGTATATTAGACTGGTTGTTAGTCGTGAAACTGAAATTATATTTCAGTGTTGCTAGGTACATTGGGGTTTAATAAACACTGTTGTTGTAATATTGATGCTGCTGTTTTATTGTTAACAGTGATGAACAGTAAGAATAGGTTAAAGATTTTAGCATGTTGCTAATTTCGGGTTACATAGACCTATTAAGGAATGTTAAGTTTTACTTGTTGATCAAGTGATTATAGGTTTCACTTGTTGAAGTAAGTGATTGCCTATAAGATATATCTGATTGATGATATTGATTAGATGCACTGTATGTGTGCATAGGAAAAGATAGAAGCATGTACATTTGGATATGTGCATGTGGAAAGAATTCAAACAGTCTAAGTATAGTTGTAAGTTGCTATTGGGGACAAATGTATGTTAAGATATATGTGATTATATCACATTAGTTAGATTGATTGAGGTTAGATTTCGGGGACGAAATCTCTTTAAGGGGAGGAGAGTTGTAACATCCTCAAAATGGACCTAGTTGTTTTATATTATTTCTTGATTTAAATAAGTATTTAAATGTGTTTGGAAATAATATTGTTTGAAATAGTTGAAATAATTGGAATAGGAGTTAAATATTCCAATGTGATAAGTGAATTATTAATTGTTGTAAATTAATATAGTTAACGGTACAATAAAATGTTTGGACTCGCAAATGGTTTTCGGGTTCCAAACAATAGATTGAGATGGGGTATTAAATTATACCCGTATATTGAAGGCGGTTTGTGAACCGACTATATATTTAACTTTCCATTTTAGGAAAGTTCATTTAGAAACTTTAGAAACTCATAGAAACTCTCTGAAAACCTCCAAATCAAACTAGAAATCAAATCAGGAAGTTGTGATTCTCGTGAAACTTCATCATGATTAGATTATCATCATTATGCTCTTCAATCAGTAAGTATTCTTGTGTATTTAAGAATTTGATTTTGATTGAATTTGGGTAAATTGATGATTTGAGAGATTTGGATGTTAGAAACAGGTTATAAGTGTTACATATTGATTATGTGATGATATTTGAGGTTTATAACCGTTTAAAAACGAGTTTTTGGTGTTTTGGGGATTAAACCCGCGAGTTAGAGTTTCTGCTGTTCGTGCTGGGCTGGGACGAGGCCAGAAGCCGGCGGCTTCTTTGGCCAAGCCGGCGGCTTGTTCTTGTTAGCCGAAGCCGGCGGCTTCATAAGCCAAGCCGGCGGCTTGTGATGTTTTGTAGGAACCCGGCGGGTATAAACCCGACCCGGCGGGTAGTGTAAGCTTTAAAACGAAGTTTAGTTCTGTTACCACAGTTGGTAATTGACCCGGCGATTTGGAAGGTGAAGCCGGCGGGTGGTGGTTTGAAGCCGGCGGCTTCATAGAGAAGCCGGCGGCTTGATAGGCTGGTGTCACATTTCTTGTTTGATTTTTTATAAGTAATGTGATTGTTATTTGATATATGTTCAGGTTCATATATGATAATAGTTATGTTGTAATAACTAATATATGATTAGGAACTAGTAATATTCATATTATTATGTTAAGTTCCTAAATGTATAGATTGATATAAGTTATGTATTGATATGGATTACTAACTTATATTTGATTTGTTGATTCTCAGATGTGGAGAAGGCTCAGTGATATTAGACTACTGAGTGGAGGCCTGAGGTAGTCGGTGAGTGGA
Organism: Helichrysum umbraculigerum; assembly: GCA_949592205.1. Lineage (NCBI taxonomy): Eukaryota > Viridiplantae > Streptophyta > Magnoliopsida > Asterales > Asteraceae > Helichrysum > Helichrysum umbraculigerum. The sequence goes on along the minus strand of CATIUR010000005.1, from coordinate 154,996,842 downwards.
TCTGTAACCTGAGTGTGATTTAGTTGTAATGATTTGATTTACAACAAGTAATTATAGTATTACTTTGATAGAATGTAATTGTTGAGATATCTTGCCATAATAGTTTGACTAGTTGCTTACTTGGCTGTTTGAGCTAGTATGTAAGATTCTGAGGTCAACTTGACTTGACAGTTGGACTTGGTTGTTATTGTAGACGACAGGAGATCTTGAAACTTGAAATGTTGGTTTGGAGATCTAGGTCGTGTGTGATTAGCACCTGGTTATCGGTAATTCTGTATAGGCCAATACAGATGATTGATAAGAGTTCCTTGATTACCAAACCGGTATTAGGGTATCTCAGGAGCCACCGATCCTCATGACGATTGATAATGATTGATTGGTGTAGCTTGACATTGATTGGATGTCGAGTGAATGATTGATTTTCTGTTTATTGTTATTTGATGTAAACAGATTGTTATGCTAGGTTGTACTGTTGCTTATAGTTTCATTCACTTAGCTTTATGCTAACCCCACCACAGTTCTTCCTGCAGGTTAAAATAGATGGGACATATTAGGCAGGGCAGGAAGTGTTTGGAATTGAAGGAATGTTTGACAGGCTTTTACTCTGATGTTATTTTGATAACTAAAGAGATGTTTTGAATTATATAACAACGAGTTTGTTGAAATGTCATGTAATAAGTTTGAAAAAGTTTATTGACATTTTGAGTACATTGGTAGTATGTTTTAAATATACGCTTCCGAGTCGCAATTATTATATTATTGTTTATGTTGAAACGAGGGGTGTTATAAGTACCGGGATAGGTGACCTCCTGAGAAGTTTTTGTCATGTCACCAAAAATAATTGTGCATCTGCAGACAATATTGTGATCTTGGTAGGCAAGATGTTACATGATCTTTCAAATATAAATCATTATTGGTTTAACGATCTACTAATCCGTATTATTTAATTCATTATTGCGAAAAAATGAACAAAAAACTTATATACATAAAATAGGGGCTATATATTTGGAGGCCACCTAAATATATAATCTCGCTTTTGTAGGCTACCTGCATTTGAAAACGATTTTATAGGCCACTTATATCTGTAATTTGATGCATTTCTACTGAATCCGACCAAGACCATATAATATGACAAAATTACCTCTTACACTATTGAAAAGACAAACGTACCCTTATGGCTTATATAATTATGTTAAAAAAACAAAGATAAAAATCAGGGTTTACTTTATTTTTCAATACGGTAGAAATGCAACAAATTACATATTTGAGTGGTCTACAAAATCGTTTTCAAATATGAATTGCCTACAAAAATAAAATTATATACTTGGTTGACCTCTAGATATATAAGCCTTAAAATATTAATGTCAAATCTTTGAATATGACTATGTGTGTGTTTGGTAAAATTAGCTGGAGCTTATTAGTTACGGAGTATTATTTAAGCCAAAAGCTGAAGCTTAAAGATGTGAATTGACATAAAAGAATAAAAAAAAGAATGATAAATAATTTATAAGGAGTATTTGTGTGATTTCTTGAGCTATGAGCTTATTTTTTTTATAAGCTAAGCTACTTTATAGCTTATTTTTTTGAATAAACTCTTAATTTTTGTATGTAAAACGATATTAAAAGTTCAAGCTTATAAAAAAAAAAAAAAAAAAAGTATAAGCTCCGTAAACTTCAATATGATTGTTCGCCAAAGACACCCTATGTTTTGATAAGTACGGTATCACAATCACAATAAATAAATAAAAATAATTGTTTTTAAGAGAGAGCCAATTTTAGTAATTAACTATAGAAAATAATAATTTAAGAAAACTCACTGGTTCACTACTTAATAAAAAAGCAATAAAAAGTGGAAATGGCAACGGCCCACAGTACAATTAAAAATTGGTTAACATGAGCACGAAATATGCATGAAGTGATCCACTACGCAAGAAGTTGGTTGGTAGGTGTGGATAAAATCGTCGAATATCAGAAAATTTTATATATTTGACTTAAGATTTAAATAAAATACACGTGTTTTGTGCTTCATAATTCAAGGAAGTCGCCCACTGCCCCACCAATATACACGATTTATTTTTTATGGGTAAGGTTAAAATTAACACTTTTTTAAAGGCAGGAGGTGAAGGCAACTTCCCATTTTAACCATTGATTTTTTTTTAATCAGCAGTGTAGATTCACTACATTTTAAATGTAAAATAAGATGCATTAAATCTAACGTAAAATGTACTGAATTTAAAATGCGGTGAATCTGAACCGTTAATCGATGAAATTAATGACTGAGATTAATAATGTCCCTCAAATAGGGGTTGCCCCTCTGATCCCACATCTTTAATTATTGAGTAAACTCAGTTTAAAATTTTATTAATTTTAGTTATATTTGTGCATTTATATTTGTATTTATTTATATGTTATAGGTGATTAAAATTTGTAAAAAATGTTTTTATTGAGGACTATGTAGATTTAGATACTTAAATGTAAGAGATTATAGAGTAAAGGTAAACTATTTATCTTGTAACCGAAAAAAGTTATAATGAATATAACGAATTGCAATACAAAGCAATTTACAAATTGTATAATACAAAAGTAATCTATATAGAATTACCACGATACTCTGTATAATGTAATAAAACAAAAGGAAATGTGTAGATAACATACGGAAATCAACAAATGATAAGTAGAGGCTCGTTTTTAGCATGCCTCCCTTATAACTGATTCACCGTATGTTTCTCAAGTTACAATATATATTGTGTAATGGAGGCGAGAATGTGAAAAAAATAGGTTCTTATTGACAATCAAGTATCACTTGATTTCATTCATAAGTTATGTAAACGAAATATCACATTTGTTACAACCAATAAAAAGTTACATTTTGTTGCAACTTTTCAATATTTTTAAGTTGTCATTTAAATATATTACTTTTTCAACAAAAAAAACCTACTTGTAAACTAATTAACTCGTTAAATCAATAATATATTGTGGTAGTATGAATACCCACCTCAATGTGAAGACGTAATTGTATATTTGCGTACGCTTTTTTAAGTGATAATTGGCTAAGTAATATTGAAGAATAACAATAACATTAACAAGGAGTCTACTTCGTTTCTTGGAAGGGAAAGAAAAGATCTCCCAAAAGAGACACAAAATTATAGAAGGAAACAAGTCATAAAGTTTAAAAGTGAATACGAAAAATAAAAAAACGTCATTTTCAGCCATGCAACGACATTAAAAAGTCGAAAACTGATAAGCTCATGACAAAGCAATGAGTATTAGCCGTCGAACCATTTTATGTAAATTTCGTCCCATTCTACCACCAAAATCCACTTTGGTAAAATATTGACCTAATGATATTTGTCGTGTTAACTTGATCGCTGAACGCCGCATTGACTCTGTTCATGAACCGGATAGGTATCATGATATCTCTCTCCAAGTCTCATTTTTTTTTTCTTTTCTCAAAAGTTGATTAGATATATTATTGTACATGAATAAATCTTATTTGCGTATCTCAAAAATGTTATAAAGACCATATAAGGACAATACTGCAGACAAGTAGTAGTCTATTTTAATGTTATACTGTCAAGCTAAACAACAAACTATTCATACCAAAATCTTCACATGTTATTGTGAAAACTAGAAACGAATGTCGAATCAACAAATATAGTCTTTAATCTATAATCTTTAAGTAAAGATTTAAGATGTATTGAATCTGACGTAAAATACAATGAATTTAAAATGCGGTGAATCTGAACCGTTGATCGATAAAATCAATGAATGACCGAGATTAATAATGCCCCTCAAACAGGGGCTGCCCCTCTTATTCCACATCTTTAACTATTGAGTAAACTCAGTTTAAGATTTTTTTAATTTTAGTTATGTTTGTGCATTTATATTTGTATTCATTTATATGTTATAGGTGATTACAATTTGTAAAAAGTGTTTTTATTGAGGACTGTGTAGATTTAGGTACTTAAATTTAAGAGATTATAGAGTAAAGGTAAACTATTTCCTTGTAACCGAATAAAGTTATAATGAATATAACGAATTGTAATACAAAGCAATTACAAACTGTATAATACAAAAGTAATCTATATAGAATTACCACGATATCATGTAATAAAACAAAAGGAAATGTGTAGATAACCGAAGGAAATCAACAAATGATAAGCAGAGGCTCGTTTTTAGCACGATTCCCTTATAACTGATTCACCGTATGTTTCTCAAGTTATAATGAATATTGTGTAATGGAGGCGAGAATGTGAAAAAATAGGTTCTTAATGACAATCAAGTATCACTTAATTTCATAAGTTATGTAAACGAAATATCACATTTGTTACAACCAATAAAAAGTTACATTGTGTTGCAACTTTTCAATATTTTTATCATCAATTGTCATTTTAACATATTACTTTTTCAAAAAAAAAACCTACTTGTCTACTAATTAACTCGTGAAATCAATAATATATTGTGGTAGTATGAATACCCACCTCAATGTGAAGACGTAATTGTATATTTGTGTACGTTTTTTTTAGTGATTATTGGCTAAGTAATATTGAAGAATAACAATAACATTAACAAGGAGTCTACTTCGTTTCTTGGAAGGGAAAGAAAAGATCTCTTGAAAGAGACACAAAATTATAAAAGGAAACAAGTCAGAAAGTTTAGAAGTGAATATGAAAAATAAAAAAACATCATTTTCAGCCATGCAACGACCTTAAAAAGTCAAAAACTGATAAGCTCATGACAAAGCAATGAGTATTAGCCGTCGAACCATTTTATGTAAATTTCGTCCCATTCTACCACCAAAATCCACTTTGGTAAAATATTGACCTAATGATATTTGTCGTGTTAAGTGTTAACTTGATCGCTGAATGCCGCATTGACTATGTTCATGAACCGGATAAGTATCATGAATCATGATATCTCTCTCCAAGTCTCATTTTTTTTTCTTTTCTCAAAAGTTGATTAGATATATTAGTGTAAATGAAATAATCTTATTTGCGTATCTCAAAAATGTTATAAAGACCATATAAGGACAATACTGAGACAAGTAGTAGTCTATTTTAATGTTATACTATCAAATTAAACAACAAATTATTCATACCAAAATCTTCACATGTTATTGTGAAAACTAGAAACGGATGTCGAAAATATAGTCTTCAATCTATAATCTTTGAGTATAGATATAATGTTATAAAAATATAGATAATAGATAATAATATTAAATTTAATAAAAGATAACTAGTGTTAGGATCACACAATATCACAACACAAAAAGATAGAGGGACCCCTTTTCCATTTGTGAAAAGGTTTATTTTTCGTTGATTTAATTTTCTTTCAATAAATAAACTTTTGATTTAATACGTATTTAAACAAAAATATTGACAAGACAAAATCATTTTATTACTATAAACATCAAAGGCAAAAAAGAGTCCCACATTGGTGGAAATTTGAACCAGAATGGCCTTTTTAAGATGCATTTTGAGTCCAACAAATCGCCATGTGTGAGTAAAGTAAAGACTCATGGCTAGCGGATGAGGGTGGTTGGTCAGAACCGAAAGATGGTTGTCACGCAAGCTATAGAGAATAGACTGCTTGAATTCCCTCCAAAATGGAGATGCTGCTTCCCCGTTCTCTCGACTAAAGTTAAACCCCTTCTTAACCCGACTATTAGCTTTTTCTTTTTCACGGCAATGATCGAATGTCGATACATCATACATATAAAATTACAAATTTGGATAAGAATTTGTTAGAAGTAAACAATGCTGCATGTGTTGGTAGTGCATACATTTCATGATGTCAATTTTATTTTCGATTCCATCTTGAACTAAACCCAAATAACAAACGTATTTACAAACTTGGAGACCACATCGGCGGATAAATCATGCACTCGTTAACATATGGATTCTATATCGATAATCGGATAGCAATACATCACAATAAGCACATGACGGGTACAAATTTTGAATTGGCCTTAAACCTGAACTAGACTCGATTCGTATTAGAGTACCTGGTCTGCGATTTGGTATGGATCCCGAAACAGATGTAATAGCTTCCAGTTATCTTAATAACAATGAGTTCAAACTTCAAAGGTATATAGCATCATACGTCATCTTATTCATAATCAATCATATTCATGTTGTAAAGATATAACTCTCTTAATAAGAAGGTTTAATTTGTCTCCGCTTTGTAATGAGAATATATCAATTAAATTGTAAAACAAAGAACACCATAGGCATGGATGTATGAATTCAGCATGAGTTTTGACCAATTGTAGGCAAGACAATCAATTTATTGTCACACAAAATTGATTTAGTTGACCTTTCTTAGTGCAATTGTCGTTTACCCAATAGTTGTCAATCAATTTTTGTTAATTCAAGTGAGTTTATGACTTAGTTACTAACCTTGCAATTTGTAAGAATTAAGACTGAAGACCACACAAGACACCTCTAAATATGATACACAAGCAAAGTTATCAATTTTAAATTATTCAAAGCTTTTGTTTCAATGGAATTCAAACAAGACACGAATCATTAAATCGTGGAATTTAGTATGATGTTTCGAGTTTATATAAAACAAACTTAACCATCATCCATCGTCCCTAAAACAACGGTTAGCATTTTCCTTATTTTGATATCAAACAATAAAGATGTAATTGGTATTAACAAAAGAATGAAAAAGTGAAACAAAGAAGTTAGGATTACGTACTGTTACAATTACAATGAAAGAGATAGAGGTACCCTTTGATTTAATACAATGTTCTTCAAAAATATTGGCACAACATTAGTCGTCATCATCATCATCATCATCATATCAAAGGCAAAAAAGCAAAAAGTTATAGCTAGTGGCCAAGGAAAAGGACCCTCGAGTGATTCTGATGGAAGCACAAGTTCGACATTTAGATACACATTCAAGCAACAAACTTACGAGTTACGACATATAATATATTGTGTGTTTTTTGGGCATTTTACACAAACCTCACAAGTCCATGAAGTATACTTTCTGATTGGACCGAACTTTGCTGAATTCATATTCGAAAAGTTGGTCTACGGTGTTCTTTGTTTAGCTTTTGATTATCTCTGTGAATTCAAATCGAGCCAAAACTAAAACCAAATTGTATATATGGATATTTTAATTTACTAACAGGAGCGACCTGATCCCCTCTGTTTCAAAATGACTTTAAACTGGGACAATAACCAGGAACGAGTTACAACCGAAGAACCATAGAAATCCATATAAAAAGGTTACGAGTTTATAAAGTAGAACGAGTTAATTGTCATCTAAATAAATTTAAAAGCGTACATAATATATATATATACATATCGTTGTTCATTAAATATTACATCTATTCGAATAATTTGAAAAGGAAAAAAAAACAAGGTTAAAAGAAGTGATCATCAAAATCAAAATATATTACAAAGGAAAAAAAAAACAAAGAAGTTTATTAGTCCCACATCGGATGCAAACAAAACTAATTGAATATATTTAAAAGGCATCTGGACGAAGTAAACTGCCGGGCCTAGTAACGTGGGCCTGTGATCCAAGTGGAGGCATCAAAGTTATTGGAGGGTGAGGAGCTAGGGGCTGCTTTAGTTCGGGCGTTCGTGGGGGCTAGTTGATTAGTGGAGGTTTGTATCATGGTTCGGTGTTGGCACTCGAGAATGGTGCGCACCCAGTTTGAACCCCAGTTGAGAATAGCAGGGGGATTTGTATGCCAGGAATTGGCTAGGTGATATGGGCTAAGAATTAGCCGTATTGGCTAGGTGATATGGGCTAAGAATTAGCCGTTTGGACTCCCAGGATAGCTAGCCCGCCCTTTCCCTCGGCTAAGGTGGATCCCTTCCAAGTCCAACAATAACTTTTTATTTTTTATTTTTGTCAAGTAAAATATTCAACCTAAATTATTCTTTATTTTTGCCAACTAAATTATTCTTGTGTAGTTCATCATTATATTTATTTTACTTTTACCAAGTAAAGAGTATCCAAATAAGTTCTATTTCATTTTTATATATACTTATTTATTTTTCCCAACTAGAATATTCAAGCTAAATTATTTTTGTAAAATTAGTTGGGTTATAGTAAGAGCAGGCAATCCATACCCAAAGCTTCATTCAATGGGTGATACTGGACTATTTTTCAACTTTTCAGGGCTAATATGGACTCCCTACTTTTGAGGAACGAGTCTAATGAGCTATGACTTTATTTTGAAATGGGCGAAATGGACTGTGTTTTCCGGCAAGGTTGTAGTGAGTGGTGATAGTTGAAAAATGAAGGTGAACATCTGTTCTTCTTTTATATACCGGCAATGTCGTTACTTATACCAACTAAATTATTCTTTTAATATTCATCATTGATGATGTGTTTTCTTTTAATAAATGGACGTAGACAAAGTCTAATTACAAACTTGTGAAATGGCCAAACCTACCTTTTTAAGTTTGGAAAAGGAAGGAATGGTCAAGATTTTAGATTAGCAAGAGCATAAAGTAAATTTTGTCTTATATTAAAATCCTGTGCGCTGACACAAATAGGCCGCGTTTAGATGTGAAATTTTTTCCTAAGTTTTCCAATTTTTCAGAAAATTGGAAAAGTTTGCCAATTCTAGAAAAGTGGTGAAAATTTGAAAAATGTGTTCAAATGCTATTAATTTTCCATTTTGGAAAACTGGAAAACATGTTCAATTCCATCTATTTTCTATCACTTCTCTATTTCAGTTTTCCTTTTACTAATGAGTTTAGATTAGAAGTGGGGATGGGGAAAAAAGTAGAAAAGAGTGCCTTTTTTTTTTATAAAGGAAAATTTTGGAAAAGTCTCCCTCCCACTTTTCCAGACTTAAGTTATAAATTGGAAAAACCACTTTTTCATTTTCTTAGAAAAGTTTTCTAGAAAATAGCTAATTTGAACACATTTTTTAATTTTCTTGAAAAAATTTTGTGGAAAAGTGGGGCAATTTTCCTCGACTAAATATGGCCATATATTGTCCTTTCGATATCCTCCAATGTTAGACCAGTTGAAAATGCAAGTTTTGGTAAATAGATTTATAAATTTTGACAAAAGTAATTTGACTTCTTTTTTTCTTAGTTAAATTAAATTTATTGTTATTTATGTTTATTTTTATAATTTATTATTTCATTGTTAACTTATTTTTGTATATCAGTATGACTATGTATCGAATGAAATTAGTAAAAGAAATTTTGTATATCAGTTGCGGGTTACCATGTGTACATGCCAAACTGAAAATGGCTCTTTAACATTGGTTTGTGACGGCACAAGCAAACTCTAGCAGATTATTGACTACCGCACCATACGATAGCGATTTTTTACAAGTTTATTGCATACAATAGATGTTTTGAAAGTTTGTTACATACAATAGCATTTTTTACAAGTTTATTACATACAATAGATGTTTTGAAAGTTTGTTACTTACAATAGTAAAAAGGGCAAAGTTAGATACATAACCAAACAATTAACCCTACAACCTATTACCGAATTATTAGGGTATATGTAAATTTATGAATAAAAGATATTGATGCAATTTTTTTAAAGGGGCCTTTGTCACGGGTGGAGCTACGGAATTTAGATGGAGGGGACAAGAAAAATTATTTTATTATTTTCTATAGTTTTGAGTGACAATTTTGAAAATGTCGTTATCTTAAAAAGATTTTATTTTTTTGCGTAATTTTAAATTTTTAGCTCCACCCTGACCCTCATGTGTAACTAACGCATTTTTACAAACTATTTTAGAACTAACCTATTTTTGCAAAGGAAAAAAAAAAACAACTACCCTATTCCTTAAAAAAAAGTCTCATTGTCGGCACTATTATTGGTCACCGTTAACTACCATTTCATCTACTTCTGCTGCATAGCGCGGGTAGTCGATAAGTGTTTACTAAATTGACATAGACAACTTTAATTAACTGAATTCTTGTCTACGATTTGGTTTTGGACACTAAACCATGTTTTTGTGTTACCTTTAGGCAGAAGCTTTACTTGTTGAAACTGGAAATTGTTTTTACCATTTTGTGCAAGCGAAAGTCGAAAACCTAAATAAGTTGTAGACCGTAACCTTAATTTTTTTTTTTTTTTGGCAAAAATTATTAAAATTGTATAAATGATGAATCATAAAGATCCATTTAAAAAATGAACAAAGTGTGGAAGACAATGAGTCGACTTCAGACAAAAATGTCAACAAACAACTACGTACAGCGGTCTTTCCTAACCTTAATCAACTTGATTGATCTCATGTCTCTTTATCGATCTATAGCACTTGTGTCGTTAGCTTGACCGGACTTCTTTTAGTATAATTAAAACCATATGTTCGTTCATATGAATTACAATGTAAAGTTGGTCTCATTTTCTTTGCTTTCAAAAAAGTTGAAACAAAACTGATCACAATAAAGAACCGAAAACCACGACGGCAAAACAAATAAGTCGGTCTGATTATTAGGTTATGCGTTTTTCTTTTCGTCATTTAAGGTGAAGGTAAGTAAGACGTAATGTTTAGAACTTGTTGATCATCATACACTTGTATTATGTGGTGGTTAATGAAGATCAAAATAGGAATATGATATAAGACCGCATGCATCAAGGTCAAGGATACCCAGTGAAAGATCATAACAAATTAACAAGAGAGCCCAATTATAAGTATCTCAGCCCAAAAAAATTAATAGCCCAAAGCAGCAGTAGAACTACTTCCATAGTTTCATTCTTTCAGTTGATCCATCCATATAAAGAAACCGTTTTCTTCTCTTTTATTTTATTTATATCAAGATAAAAATAGCGATCCTAAGATAGTATTAAGAAGACTTTTACCAGTCCCACATCGGCGTAAACTATAACCCATGAGATGCATTTAGAAAACATTTGGATAATAAGAGCCTTCCCAACGGTAACCGGTTTCACCAACCGGTTACCAAGTGATTAGTTTTGAGGATGCCAATGGCAACCGGTTTCAAACCGGTTTGGAAGTGTAACCAGTTACAACCGGAAAACTGATTCAAACCACTTCTAAATCACTTCAAAAACTGTGGGCCCCGCACAATATAATTCCTTTTTTTCTTCTTTTGTAGTGTATTAAATAATTAAAATGAAAATAAAGTGGTTTGGAAGTGGGTTAAACTGTTGGCACGTATGGACGAATCAGTTTTGAATCAGTTGGTGGAAAGCTGATGTGGCACAACGGGTTGGGAAGTGGTTAAACTACCATTGGGAAGGCTCTAAAGTCAGCTGGGCTCGGTAACTTTGGCTTGTTACCCAAGTAGGGGCATTAAGCTTATTGGAGGCTAAAGAACCAATGGTAGGGCTGTTTACATGCGCCAAGTCAACTTGTTTATTAATTGTTCGGTTCTAGCTCGACTCAATTGTGTTCGAGTTCGAATGATTTTGTGGTTGTTCGAGTTCGAATTCGATGCTCGTTTATTTAATGGGTAAGTGTTATTTTGAACCAAAATTTAAAGCGCAATTTGCTTGTATATGGAATCGGGATCGATAAACTCATTCAATGGCTCGAAAGATAAACTCATGACACGAAATTAAGCACGAATAAGCTCATTTATACTTGACGACTTAGGTTTAGATTTATTAGTTACACACATATAAAGTTCTAAATACACAAATTTCTTATATAAACTCGACTCGTTTGACTCAAATATCTCGTTTGACTCGGAACTAAACAAGCTTTTGAGCGAGCCGAGTCGAACATTAAATTTTTATACTCGACTCGTTAAAATAAAAGAGTAGTATTTTTCGTTCGAGTTCAACTCGTGTTCGAATATTATCAAACTCGAATTCGAGTTAAACGAGATTACTCGAGTAGCTCGTTAAATGCTCGACTCATTAACACCCCTAACAGGGGGCAGTTTAACTCTTATAGTCTGTGTGGGGCCTAGGCTGTGAAAAGGTGGTGTATGAAGGTGCCTGATAAAAGAGTTAACCCGCACTAAGAAGGTGTATGAAGGTGCCCGATAGAAGAATTAACCCGCACCTTCATATGCTGCAAGAGACTATGTTAGAAGTTACAATATAGGCATCCTGGACTAGTTGGCTAGTTCATTTACTATCAGAAAAGTTGGCGCTGATAATGAGAAATGTTTTCTTGCAATACCTGTTGATGCTTCTTTCACAATATTCGACGTAAAGATTGTTTGTTTACATACAATAGTAAGATGTTTTGACAGTTATCTGAGATGATCGATATTCTATGCATCCTGTTATAAAGGAAAAAAGTTAAAATTAAAGAAGTTATATATAGATGGAACAACAGTCAAGTTACTACTGTAATTCCTCTGATTCTTGATTGCTCTCAAGTACCTAACAAATCGTAACAAAATAAGGTTGAAGCCGATTTAGTTACTTATATATGGCATGGCTAGAACAAAATGCCAGCTGACTTATTAGTTATTCATTTATTCATTATCGCTTTGAAGTATCCTAGAGCTTAACAATACGCTCTGTTAACGGTTATAACACCATGGTACTAGAGCCATATAGCTCTCTCTTTAATGAGCATTGGGACCAGCTTTCCTTTAAGATGCAGGCTCATGATCTCATTGGCTCCACCGATTAACTCCTGTCCTATAAATACAGCTGGAACACAAGGCTTTCGTCCTAAGGCTTTTAGTTCCTTCTCAATTTGCTGACCATCTGGACGTTCATCAAGCTCGTAAACAGTAGGGTTGGTCCCAAAGCTGCATATGAGTGTCCTGATGCTGTGGCATATACAGCATGAACTTTTGCTGAATATAACCACCGCCTTATCTGTCACCAATCTTGTTACAATCGACATTTTCTACAATAAGATAATAGTAGGATATTGAACTTCTATTGGTTTGGAGTAAGAGGCTTGTATGTAGGATTGAGGCTTTGATTTGATGAACATGAAGTTCCATGGAAGCTATATATATAGCTTGACAACAGAACAAAAAAGGAGGGAAAAGGTAGATACAAGTTGCATTTGGTAATTTCCAAGCTTGCCCTTTGACATTGATCTTAAATGGAATGCCACTGAAGCAAGATCACAGATCAATATAGTAATATTCTATAGGTGGTTATTGATATCCTTTAAGATCATCAATCCTGATATGTCTTATTTATGAACCAAATAATTCTTAATTGACCTCTTTTGATTATATAAGACCCTAATCATCATATATTTATTGTGGGAAATTATATTTCGTAACCGTTGGTAACTTCGAGGGTACTTTATATATATATATATATATATATATATATATATATATATAATTTGATCACATGGCATCGTAGAAGTTGAACGAGGAGTTTGGCATCAGAAGATTTTCCTTATGGAATTCTGTATCCTTGATACAACTATCAAAATATTAGCTTATCATCAAGTGATTTGTCTACAATATGTGCTAATTTAATCGCTTTACATTCTTGGAGTTGTACAATCATATATTATGTTTAAGGGGCCGTCTATTTTAATTAGTGATCAAATAAATATGTTGTACACATTTTCTGCAGGCACTCTGATTGTTCTAGAGAATTTGAGGTCTATCTTGTTCAGACTGATGATATTCTAATATGCTCACTTTTCTTCTCTTTCCTATTCTTTTCCATTAACTTAGAATCATGGGTATCAATATATAGATCTTTCTATCTTATGTTCCAAAACGTATAAAACCGTACACACGTTTTACATTTGCTATTTCCTGGTAATAGATATTGCCAGATACATGCAGCCCAGAAAAGTTAGAAAAAAGGAGAAAAAGATGATTGAGTTCAGAGATTAGGAATCCATTTGAAGAACCGGCCATTAATAAAGTTAAGGGCCACTTGCTAAGGTCACCAACCTAAATGATATCTACCTATCGATCTACTGAAGTATTGAACATATTCTTTGTTGTTTTATCTTTTTGCCTTGCATTCATACTGCCACTTGCAGTTAACCTTTGCCTGTTGTGAAGTTAGTGAGCTTGCTACTACTCAAGAATATGTCTTTTGGAATTTGGATAATAAATTATCATAAGCACTGCTTGGTGTCATGGTTTATGTTATCGTGTACGGTTTCACACCTTATCTTTGAGATTTTGACACATGACCACCAAATCTACAGTTATACTCTTTGTATTTTATCTAATATATTCGCATAAAGATAGAAATGCATAGTCGAGTCCTGGCATCACATCTCCTTTTCGATTGTGATGATTGGTGGGCTCGTTATTTCCTCACCTTTTTTATCACCATAAAAGGACAAAGGATTGCCAACACTATGCTTTAAAATCTCTTTATGATTCTTTTCAACATGTGGGTGGAATATAAAAAATTCCTTGAAATAAAAGTGACTTAAAGACAGGAAGCATAACATACATACCTAAAACACGTTCACGAAATCACTAATATATATTCCTCTGCCTCAAAAACTATTCCAGGATATCTTTTACATACTTGAAGATCTTATTTATTCTCAAAATCTCGGATCAGGATTAGTACTAAAACAGTGAAACCCCCAGAACTTGCAGCAACTGTTATCACTGCGTAATTATAATGAAAACACCTCCTAAATCTTTTCATTCAATAATTGAATTATTATTTAAAAATAATGATTTTTGTAATAATATTTGGCATGCTATATATTCGGAGTACATAAAAAATATTAGACAAAGACGTGTTTTGCGTCAACACAGTCATTATGAAGAATACGATAAACCACTAGTTTTGACCCATAAACCAACATCCCAACCCACCCAACCAGCCGATTTCCCAACTATACATGGGAGAGTTCACCTCCAATACGCTGATAATTGTAAATGTAAAGAAATACAATACAAGGACAGATCCAGATTGAATCCCTTAGTTAGAGAGAACTGTACGGTTTCAGGATATATACAGACAAACATAAAGAAGTAGTGTGTACTTAAAGCTCATTCGTGTAACCGTTTAATCTGCATATTAAACAAATGTAGGAACTTAGCACATTACTAGTGACAACGACACAAATCATTAAATAACATTCCTTAAGTCACCATAAGTTGATAAAACAGAACCAACGTTTCAGTTTTATGATCACAGTTGCTTCAAGTTGCAGTTCATTTATGCCTCTTCATCAATAGAACCTAATGACAGTAGAACGCTCTTGAAATTGACACACTAATGTTGCATTCTCTGGATTTTGTTACTGAAATAATAAGCAAATCCTTGATGATCTGGAACTGATCATGTGGTAGCATGAACACCAATATAATTCTATGATTTTTGTACTTGCTCCTTTTTTATTTTTTGTTCCTATAGACTGCTTTAGAAATGGCAATGTCTTCCATTTATTTACGAGCGGGTAATTTTGATGATCTGGAACTAATCATGTGGTAGCATGAATACCAATTCTCTGATATTTGTACTTGCTCCTTTTTTTTATTTTTTGTTCCAATAGACTGCTTTAGAGATGGCAATGTCTTCCCATTTACTTACGAGCGGGTAATTTTTTAATTTTTCCCTAAAGCTTCATATTACAAAAAATTGCTAAAAGTGGAGCCTGTAAATGGGTAAATGAGTAAAAGTCACCAAAGTCTATTCTCTGCTGCAAATGATCATGTAAATTGTTTATTTAATAATTTAATTTATAACGCATGATTTATTTGTTTAAAACCTAGAATTAATACACATTTTTTAGTGGTTGATTAACTCCAACCTAGCCTGGCTCTTTGACCCATACAAAAGATAACACAATTCAACCCAACCTGACCCGTCCATCTTGCCACCTATAAGTACTTGCATTCAAATAGTGTAGCCACTACAATACCAGGATTCCATTTTTGCTTGCGATATAAGTTCATTACTTGTACCTCCTTTACAGCATTGTGGGACGTATGATATTATACTTGGACCAAATTCTCACATTTATGCATAAATATTTTACTTAAGAACACACACAAACTGCAAAACATAGTATCACTTGTTACACTTCATATCTCAAAAGTAGGAGATTACTCGTGGAAGTTCGCACTTGCATGCAGTATTACAATGTCTTGGACTCGCAAAGTGAAAAAACAAAAAAAGGAAAAAAGAAAAAAGCAGAGTATAAAAAGCACAAAAACAGCTCTCCTCTATCCTGCTCTAACAACTGTGGAAGCTTCAAACTGCTCCCGTAGTTGTATTAACATAACTGTAACATTTTAAAAGTTTAATATTCTTAAAAGTGTTTCCCTAAACCTATATAGCATTAGTCCTGAGGAGCAATGGCACCAGCTGACCCTTCAGATGAAGAGTCATTATCTCGTTGGCGCCCCCGATAAGCTCGTGCCCTATGAACACGGCTGGTATGTGTTGGGAAAAAAAAGTGACATTAATTTTTTTTGTCACACTATAGATTTGATGAGACAAAGTGTAAACTGATTAGGAAACAATAATTGGAATGCTTGCAAGTCATTACTACTGCCGGTGCAACAATTACTACTGCTCTTCATTGTTACTACTGTTAGTAGTATTTTAGTAGTTACTACTGCTCGTGCAAATCTCGTAGTTAATACTGTTAATGCAAATTCCAGTATTACTACTGCTTAGTGGATTAGGTTGTCTCTGTCACCTAATCTGTAAAAAGACAAGTACAGAATCAGACCGTACCTATATGGATAGATTTGTTTCCAAACATTAATTAGGGAAACTTGTAAAGGATTCTATCTTTTATAAATATAGTTCCTTACCTTAGAGGTTTGTGTGTGTGTTCTTGTGACTTGGAACATACCCCAAAGAGATAGAAATATCCCTAAGGTTGTAAACCCTGATACATAGAAGTTGTATCCGTCTTGTTAATTTTATTAATAAGATTAGGGATTTGGTTTCTAAAATCTTCTTTGTGTTCTTCATATTGTTCTTATTATGTATTAATCTTTTGTTTGGTGTTAATCGGGACCAGTCAATTGGTATCAGAGCGCGTTAAATCTATTTAAGATTTGTAAAGATCCAATCCAAGCAATAGAAGTCGTATTGAAGAAATCAAAGAAGACTGAAGAAAACAAGTTTTTCTGTTCGTCATGTTCTGCGCAGTGTTAGTAAAAATTCCGGATCTCATTAATCGTTGTGAAATTTGAACTGAAGCTTCTCAACATACAGGCGCACATTCTGACTGGAGGAATTTTCGATATGAGCTTTTGATTGACAGATCTATAAATTCTAAATCTGCTGCAGAAACCTTATGGTTTTTCTGGACATCTGCAGTAAATCGATCACTGTGTCTTCGTTATTCAACGAATATTCTTGATTTTTGGATATGAGGTTAGTGAAACATTGATAGACTTCGTGTAAATATTTTGAGCATGATCTGAGCTGTCTACGAGGAGATACATAATTTCTAATCTGCTGCAAGTTCTGAGTTAGTACTGCTCTTTAATGTTAATACTGCTCGATCACTTTTAGTGCTGCTCGTTGATGTTAATACTGCTCGCTCACTATTAGTGCTGCTCGTCAATGTGAGTACTGTTCTTACAAAGTTAATGCTGCTAGTATAAAATACAAAGTTAATGCTGCTAGTACACAATTAGTGCAGTTGACTTATACAACTCGAAGGCAGATTTATACGACTTCAGACTCACACCAAATCAGACCCAAAGGTTAGCTTAAGTCTAATCAACATTTATGAAGCCATTGATGAAGCTTTCAATTAAAATGTTCAACGTTTATACGTTAAGAGTGGTGTGTTCACATTCTGTGATGGGTTAGCATGCTTATGTTCAAGTTAGTTGAAGATTTTTTTCTTTTGGTATTATAAGTGTTGTTGAGGATAAGAGTGGTAAGTGCTTAAAATCTATTCAAGCTATATTATACAAACCTTCATTATTTTTGCGGAAGAAATAAAGAAGGATGATGCAAAAAAAAAAGGGGGGGGGGGACTATTCAACATTGGGTAGCTGATATTAAGGGGGAGATTAAAGCTTCAAAGATTACAACTTGAACATGTACAAGTATCATGAAGATATAATTCAAAGATCTAACTGTTCAAGTTAACTTTAAAGAGACGATTTCTGAAGTTAAATAAGAAACTTGTGGAAGGGGGAGATTGTAATCAGTTTACCATTGTTTTGTCATCATCAAATAGGGGGAAATTGTTGGGAAAATAAAGTGATATTAATTTTTATGTCACACTATAGATTTGATGAGACAAAGTGTAAACTGATTAGGAAACAATAATTGAAATGCTTGCAAGTCATTACTACTGCCGGTGCAACAATTACTACTGCTCTTCATTGTTACTACTGTTAGTAGTATTTTAGTAGTTACTACTGCTTGTGCAAATCTAGTAGTTAATAATGTTAATGCAAATTCCAGTATTACTACTGCTTAGTGGATTAGGTTGTCTCTGTCACCTAATCTGTAGAAAGACAAGTACATAATCAGACCGTACCTATATGGATAGATTTGTTTCCAAACATTAATTAGGGAAACTTGTAAAGGATTCTATCTTTTATAAATAGAGTTCCTTACCTTAGAGGTTTGTGTGTGTTCTTGTGACTTGGAACATACCCCAAAGAGATAGAAATATCCCTAAGGTTGTAAACCCTGATACATAGAAGTTGTATCCGTCTTGTTAATTTTATTAATAAGATTAGGGATTTGGTTTCTAAAATCTTCTTTGTGTTCTTCATATTGTTCTTATTATGTGTTAATCTTTTGTTTGGTGTTAATCTGGACCGGTCAGTATGCTTGGCTTACGTCCCAATCCCTTGAGTTCCTTCTCTATTTGCTGCCCCTTTGGATGCTCATCGAGTTCATAAACAGTTGGATTTGCTCCAAAACTTCTTATCAATGTCTTAATCGTGTGGCTCATGCAGCAAGAGTTTTAGCTGAATATAACCACCGTTCTTTCATTCACCAACGCTCTTAACATGGCCATTTCTTAAAATAATACCAAAAGATAATGAAAACCAACACTTAATTTGGTAGAAAACTAAAATGTTCTTAAAAGTTTAGATCTTGTTATGAGTAAACAGAGCTCTTGCTAATGCCATATATAGATAAAAGATCTTGAAGTTGTTTGGCTGATCTGCGTAATCGACATCGAAAGTAAGAGATTCTTGACTCTCTGAAAGTACCATAGTGTAGCATATAATAAGTTTCTTTTTTTTTGTATATTGATATGCATGACATCATCTTACAACTAGAATGGCATCTTTTTATCTCTAACGTCCTTGATATAAGTACCTTTAATAAGTTCATTGCCGCAAGCATTCGTAGAAGGGCAGTATGGTAATTATGTATTCAAGCATGAGTATTATCCGTTAAATTTTAATCATAGCAATATTTTAAGTAATAGCTAGGAAAGAGGTGAAAAGTGCACAACCCCCAACTAGCATTAGAAAGAAATTCTCATATCAAACATTTTTGTATGCAAAGAT
Source organism: Helichrysum umbraculigerum (assembly GCA_949592205.1). NCBI lineage: Eukaryota > Viridiplantae > Streptophyta > Magnoliopsida > Asterales > Asteraceae > Helichrysum > Helichrysum umbraculigerum. The sequence continues at coordinate 154,977,505 of CATIUR010000005.1, read as the reverse complement.
ATTCTTACTGATTGTATCCTTGAGTGCTAAATTCAAATATTTATGCTTATCATTAAGTTATTTCCCTACATACTGTGCAACTTTAACTGTGTGAACTCCATTATATTATGTGATAGAAGCCGTTTACTTGAATTAGGGATTATTCCTTTCAACAGGCACTCCGGTTACTCTAGAGAATATGAGATCTATATTGTTCCAGGCCGATGCCATTCTCATATGCTCACTTTTCTTCAATTCCCTATTCTTTTTTTAGATCACATCATTATGTATACATCTTTCAATTTTATAATCCGAGGATAATGTATAGAACCGTACACATAAGGTATTAGACATTGCCACATACATGCAGCCCAAAAAGTCAAAAGAAAAGCAGCAAAGGATTACTAAAGTTCCGAAATTTGGAATCAGCTTGTAGAACCGCCCGTTGACAAAGCTAAGGGCCACTTATTTTGGGGTCACCAAGGTACATCATCTATCTATCTATCTATTAACCTAGACATCATATGATATGTAAAACATATATTCTAACTTCGTATCTTATGGCTTTCATGTGTCAAACTATAACTATTCAAAGATGCATTTAACCTTTGCATGTTATCAAGTTAGTGATCAAGTTAGTATTTGTCTAGAGTATCTATCCCTTGCTAAGTATGTACAAACTCGTTTGGCCAAGGCCTACACCTTTTCCCTTTAGGACCACCACCTCTACATTTCTAAGCGTTCAGTTTGTATCAGATCTAGCCTTAGAGGTGGCAAAATGGGCGGGTCAGCTAAGGGTTGACCATAAACATATTTCTATAAGAAATTATTGCTGTCAAGGCTAATCACAAAATATTGGTTAACAACTTTATTATTTCAAAAGCAATCAATATTTATTAATAAAATGATATGATTTAGAAGGTTTGATTCATTGATATTACACTTTCACCAACCTTTAACCCATTTGACCGGTTCAATATTAAGTGACTATTTACTTTACCCGTCTGACCTATTAGAATTTAAACTAAACAAGAATCGGCTCAGTTGATGGTTTCCACCTTTTTCTCTTCAAAGTTGCTGTATATATGTTTGCATATATATAGCCTAGGAGCACGTACATAGATGTCTACTCGATCGTCTGAGTCCTGCCATCACATATGCTTTTTGGTCTTGCCACTACAAGAAAAAAGGGCTTTAGTGATGGTAATTTAGTGACAACATTTATTTATGTCACTATCCACTCATCTTAGTGACGAAAAAAATTTGTCGACACTAATTAGTGACAAAATTTCTGGTTGTCATTAATCTCGTCACTGCTTATTTAATTGATATAAATAAATTAGTGATATTATTTTGCTAGGTATTTAAAACTATTGATGAGAATATTATATTATATTATTAATTCTTAATTATCAATTAATTAGTTAATCAAATATATGGATTTGTAGATTTGTAGATAGATATATTCCAAGTGCCTTAAGAAAATAACATAGGTATATAATATTTAATATTTAATTTAAGTAATAATACAAATACCTACTCCACAAATCTATGATCCCACTTTTTTGAATAAATCACGTCACTAACACACCCCAATCTTGTTACCTTAGGTTTTATTGGAAAAAAATAGCGCGGACCTAAATAATAATGCGGATCCTCGCTTTGACCCGACCCGACATCACTTTTAGGGGACAATCGTAACAGTATACAAATCCATGTGTGCCCGACTCTTCAATAGTCTTCGTGTATTTCCTTCGTTCCCCAAATCCATGTGTGCCCTAAATTAACGAACACCGATCATCTAACCATGGAAATCGCTTAATTCGGTATCACTATTTGCACTAATTCCTTTCTTTTTCATTCATATCTGCTTTAATTGTTTAACTCACTCGCATTTGAACTCGAATTTTACACTTTTTATTCACTGATTACATACGTCGAGTCGTCGAGTATATATGATACATTCTTCATCGTGAAATTTTGAGCTATATATAATATACTTATTCACTGATTCATGATATATATAAAGCTATAGATCGATGATATACTTATAGAGCTAATTTGACACGAGTATATTACTAATGTAATTGATTTCAAATTGATTTTGAATTATATATTGCTGCATCTTACTTCGATCCTAGTTGTATTTGAAATTTTATGTAATTGATGTTAATGTTATGAAATATGTACTTACTGCCATTTTAAAATTAAGTAAATAGACTAGTAGATGTTGAATATGATCTTAAACTTTACTTTGAACTTTGTTTTTCTGCATATTTGATGTAGATCTGTATGTATATACACACATATAGATCCATATCTGAGCTTCTTATATTTTGATATTGTTTGTATTTTACTAATCTTTGGTTTCTCATCATGTTTATAGGATTTGCTCAAGTAGCATAAACTTGAATGTGAATTAGCATCATCCTGTTCATTCTTGCAAGTAATTTGATACTAGTGTATTTCTCAGGTGGAATAGTTCCATTCGATGTCATATTGTAGCTTTTGTTAATATTAATCTTACATTTTAATATACTATAAACGTATTATTATGAATAAGTTATTTAGTTCTTATCTAATTATTTAATAACTTTATGGCCATGAGCTTAGTTTGGGCTGAATTTAGAAGCTTTCTTTAGATATAAGGCGATTAATAATTATATTCCCAGTTTTGTTTTGTTTTAGGAAAAATTCGAACTATGATTCAAATTGCTGGTTCGTGGTACAAGCCATACAAAGACATCTCGGGAGCCAACATAGGAACAAACAATGTAGGTTGCACCAACATTTCAAAAGTTCCCTAAAAAGAGGAGACAACCGTGCATCCCCCTACTGATATCAAGATTGCTCGTTGGGTAAATCTGTGTGAAAGGTTTGCAAGCGGGAACTTCCAGGTGGTAATTACCTCTTTTATTATTATTATTATTATTATTATTATTATTATTATTATTTATTTATTTTGCAAAATTCAGGTGGAATTTTAGTACGGTGAAGTGTCTTAAATCTCTAAATTTCGTGCAACTTTTGGTTGTACCAACTTTTAACAATCAAGTCTGGTTTTATGCTTATATATTAGCTGTTTTGGCCTCGGGTGATCAAACGAACATCTATGTGTTATCATCATATACAACGAATATGGCTCTTTGTACATACATAACAATGAAGGCCATTGTGGTTATAACTTGTCAGTGTGCATGGAAAACTATTTTCTTACTGTTTCCACTAGGTTGTATTTGTTTCTGGTGTCAAGTGCATTACATCTATGTCAAGAATTTGCACACAAAGTCCAACTAAAAATACTGTTTTGTTCATACATCCTGATTATTTCAGGGATACAGCCTTGCAACTTCTCGTGAAGTAACACGACTTGATTTAATAACAAAAGCACATGTTATTTACCCTTCCTAAGAGAGCATCTCTGGGGTTCAAGATCTTCTTGCCTATCAGTATCGTTAAATCAGGTTAATTCGTAAATCGTAACTATAATCCTGAATCTTTACATGCTTTTTTACGTTCTTCATATATTGTTTTCTACAGAAAATACTAATCTTGAAATTGGTGATACATTCTTTAATCGATCACACATAATGTTTGATTATCCTTCTCGATTGATCAAGAGACCTTCACTGTTTGAGGCATTGGTTTGAGAGTAAGCAAACCAGTCTTTGGGTTTATGAATATCTAAGGTCAAACAATTTTTTATCTTTTAGTGTTTATTGTATTACCTCTCACATGATAAGATAAAAGATCGTTTGAATCGAGCAAGGTCTACTATGGCAGTAGATTCATTTATCGAGACGGGTTAGTCTAGTAACTTCGCTGTTATTATTCATTTGCCAAAAATATAGGTTGAACACATATTGTGTCTTTTTTATATCTAAGTTCTTTTTCCACATCCATATATGCTCTTGTTTTTGTCTTGTATGGTTGTTTGGTACTTTGGTTTGTGTCATTTTCCTAATAACATATGCTACTTTATATATTATGTGTAAACAGCAAAGCAAGGTGGAAAATGAATATGTATATGTATTTTGACTAGTGTTAGTCAAATCAATTAATAAGGCCTAAATAGTGTGAGTTTGATTTAGACCACTTGTTAATCGAATAGCCATTTCAGTTCTTATGTAACAACTTTAGAGCTTACGGTATTCTTTAAGTAAAGTCCTCAAGTCCATAAGTAACCACTTTAGAGCTTCTACTATTCTTTATGGGATACCAACTTTAGAGCTTCTAGCCTTCTACTATTCTTTAAGGAATACATATGTGAAGTCCCCAAGTCCATAAGTAACAACTTTAGAACTTATACTATTCACAAGGGTAGGGTAAAGATAAATTACTATGCATACAGGTATGTCCCACTTTAACCCAAAGCTCTCATACTTGTCTGAGTGAAGGATTTAGCAGCCACTCGCTGACTCTCATCATGGCATGACCCGATCTTGTTTTCATCAGGACCCGTTTTTAACTTTACCCGAACCCACTTTGACCCTGTTCCCAAACTGACCCACCTGCCCATCATTGCATCATTACATGTCTAGTAGAAGCTTATATGTAATATAATAATCCTAAAACTAATATGATATTGGTCATTGATAGGTAAAGGTGCTTGAAGACTAAAAGGGGAGCAGAAGACATATTGATTCATCCTGGAAATGTAGTCATGTTTAGTTTTTCTTTTTCGTGGAAACATAAAGACTTAAGATTGTGACAATTGTTGGTACATTGTAGATGTATCGACTTTTGGTTTTAGTTTTGTTTTAGAGTTTGATCCAATTTGAATTTTGTTAATGAAATCAATATTTTCTATATTAATTGTCATAAATCATTATGTTTTAATATAACCGCAATACAGGTTTACGTGTGAATTTGAGCTTTTATTCTTGCATACTTGTCACTAGTGACGTGTTTGGTGTTGAATAGCTTTTGTCACTAATCTGATCAATTAGTGACGCATCTGGTTCTATGTAGTTTTTGTCACTAAGCTCATAAATTAGTGATGAATATTCTTAGCTAGTGACGAAATTTAGTGACAAATTCATTTGTCACAAATATAGTGATGTCTCTTTTTCCGTGACTAATTAGTGACGATTTTAGTATTTCGTGTCTAATTGGGATTTGTGACGCACCTATAGTGACAAAAAGTGACGAAATTATTTCCGTCACTAAAGCTCCTTAGTGACGATATTTATGCCTTTAGTGACGAAAATCGGTGTGTCACTAAAGCCATTTTTTCTTGTAGTGTGCTGATTGGATGAGTTGTTTTTGGTTATTAACCACCTTTTTCTCTACAAAGTTGCTTAAAATACAGCAACTAATAAGTACAAGCCAAGATTTTTAAGCTTTTGAAATAAGGTCATCATCCATTTCAGCCTCAAGAACTATTTCAAAATTTCTTATATTCACTGGAATCTTAATTCTTAGGTATCTTCAAAATCTCAAATCAGGACTCAGCAATAAAACATGTGAAACTGGTGAAAATTCTCTTGTAACGTATATAAAACACATATTTTTCATATATAATTAGGGAAATTAATATATGAATTAAACTTCTAATGATTAAACCGCTTGTCATTAAACTGACCAAAACCGGGAAAGCTGGTGAACCGGTTTTGTAGTGAGAGAACCGTGGTGAAAACAAAATAAAAGTCAGAATATATTTACATGGCAGTTGTTGGTTTGTATCAAAGATGAATATGTTTGAGGAGGCTTGAAAAAGATAGAAAAAGATGGAGCCGTTTGTGGTGAAAAAAGTTGAATACAAAGTTACAAACTCTAAAAGTCTAGTGCACACACCTGCTTAACTAACCAAATGGGCATCTTGTAAGGAACTATTGCACAATAGGCATGTATATATAATATCAAATAGTAAATAGTAATATGATTTTGGTCAATCTGATAATCGTTCACACGAGTACAAATGAATGTATTATTGTACTTTGAGGGAGCTAATAATTAAACTAGTACCGAAAGTGAGTAAAAAAAATGGTGGAATTTGATCATTGTAACGACATATAGTCAATGATAGTGTTAAATCATCAAATAATGAAAGCAATGAAAATAGTTTGTATTCAACAACATAAACGATGGCTACTGACGTGTATTAGCCCTAGACATGGGTGCATGAATTCAACACGAGATCTGACCAATTGTATGCAAGACAATCAAATTTTTGTCACAAACAACTGATTTAGTCAACCTTTCTTAGTGTAAATTATCCTTTACCCGATAGTTGTTGGTCAATGCTTGTTACTTCAAGTGATTTATGATACACAATCAAATTTATCAATTTTATTTGAAAATGGAATTCAAACATGACATGAATCATTGATCAGTGAATTTAATATCATGTTTTGGGTTTATACAAAGTAAACTTAACCATCATCGATCTCCCTTAAAACACGAATCACTGAAGTTCAACATTTTTTTACACATTCAAGCAACAAACTTATGAGTTATGACATATAATATATTATTGTTTGTATGTAATTTACACCGAAGATTTTTCGATTGCCAGAAAATACTAAAACTTAACAAGCACATGAAGCAGTACACTTTTTGATTGGCTAAACACCGAACTTGGTTGAATTAATATTCGAAAACTTGGTTACGGTGTATTATCTTTTTGAATTCAATCGAGCCGAAACTAAAACCAAATCGAATATATATATTTCTAATATACTAATTGACAACTATATTTATCACAACTTAAGTTGCAAGTGTTGCCCGATCGCCTTTGCTCCCCTCTGTTTCAAAATGACTACAAACTGGGAAGATAACCAGGAGCATGTTATAACCATATAACCTTAAAAGTCCATATAAAAAGGTTATGAGTTAATTAAGTCCAACGTGTTTAGTGTCATCACAATATATTGAAAAAGCATACATCATCATATATACATCTCGTTGTTCATTGAATATTACATCTATTCAATTAATTTGAAAAGGAAAAAAAAAATAGGCTCTCAAAGATACTGAAATATGACCAGGTAAAAAAGAGTGATCATCAAAATATATTTCAAAGGGAAAACAAACGAAGAAGTTTATTAGTCCCACATCGGATGCAAACAAAACTAATGGAACATATTTAAAAGGCATCTGGACGAAGTAAACTGCCGGGCCTATTAACGTGGGCCTGTGATCTAAGTGGAGGCATTAAAGTTATTGGAGGGTGAGGAGCTAGGGGCTGCTTTAGTTCGGGCGTTCGTGGGGGCTAGTTGATTAGCGGAGGTTTGTATCATGTTTCGGTGTTGGCACTAGAATGGTGCACACCTTGTCTACCCCAGGTGAGACTAGCAGGTCATGGTGGAGCCTGAACTAGTGAAAGGGGAATTTGTATGGCCAGAAATTGGCTAGGTGATATGGGCTAAGAATTAGCCGTTTGGACTCCCAGGATAGCTAGGCCTGCCCTTTCCCTCGGCTAAGGTGGATCCCTTCCAAACCCAACAATAACTTTTTCTTTTTTATACTTACGTATTTATTTTTCAGTATAACTTTTTCTTATTTGTTTATATATTTACTAAGTAAAATATTTAAACTAAATTATGCTTTTATAGTTCATCATTATATTTATTTTACTTTTACTAAGTAAAAATATCCGAACTGAAATTAATTTTATTTTATTTTTCTTAAGTAAAATATTCAAACTAAATTATTCTTTTAATATGCATAATTTATTATTTATGTGTTTTTTTAAAAAATGGAAGTCTAATTACAAACTTGTGAAATGGCCACAATTACCTTGTTTAAGTTTGGAAAAAGATGGAATGGTCAAGATTTTAGATTAGCAAGAGCATATAAAGTAAATTTTGTCTTTTATTTAAGGGTTAATAATGGTTTAATCTCTAAAGTTTTACTTTTTTTTCGTTTTAACCACTCAACTTTTTTTTGAATGTTTTAACCATTCAACTTAGGGTCAATAATGGTTTAATCCCCGAACTTTCAATTTGTTTTCGTTTTAACCACTCAACTTTGTTTTAAATGTTTTAACCACTCAACTTATGAGTTGACCATACTTTAACCACTAAAGTTCATTTAACCATTTAAAAAAACTATTTCGTTAACTTATAATGAAAGTTTAGATCGGGATATATAAACTTTGAACTGATTTTTTATCGACCAAGGTTGTCAAGAGAGAGATCTTACCTAGGATCGTTTTTGTATTCACAAGATCGAAATCGTAAGATCAAATCGGGATCTTAAGATCCTACTCATACAGTATGATCTCATAAATGTGTATTATAATGCATATAACAGATTAATTGCATGACAAATAATAAACCTATTAACCTTTTATTGGACAAAAATTAACTAATTTATATTTTCTTAACTTATATTCATGTTAAGTAAGATCGGATCGGATCGACATCGTAAGATTCTATGCTCAAATCGAAATCGTAAGATCTTACGATCCCGATTTGATCTTACGATTTTGATCTTGTGAATACAAAAACGATCCTAGGTAAGATCTCTCTCTTGACAACCTTAGTCGATAAAAAAATCAGTTCAAAGTTTATATATTCCGATCTAAACTTTCATTATAAGTTAACGAAAGGGTTTTTTAAATGGGTAAATGAACTTTAGTGGTTAAAGTATGGTCAACTCATAAGTTGAGTGGTTAAAACGTTTAAAACAAAGTTGAGTGGTTAAAACGAAAACAAATTGAAAGTTCATGGATTAAACCATTATTGACCCTAAGTTGAGTGGTTAAAACATTAAAAAAAAAGTTGAGTGATTAAAACGAAAAAAAAATGAAACTTTAGGTATTAAACCATTATTAGGATAACAAAACAAATTAAACTTGTTGATTCTAGGAATACCCAAGAATAATCTCTTCCAACAATCGTTGATTCAAACGAACGACGTTAGGAACAATTACAACTCAATTGCCAAGCAAAATTGAGAGCAAATTTTATTATCATCAAAAACAAAACTAAACCTCTATTACAACTTGGAAGCCTTATAATGGCTGAATATTAAAGAAGCAAATAACTCTTGAAAGACTAAAGGTGTAGGGTCAATCAAAAGTTACAAAGCTATTAAATAATAAATTAAAACACAATACTAATTATCATAAAGATTAAACTAAATGCATGTAATTGATCCAAATAATCCATAATCTTCAATTTATTGTTGGTAGCTTGGGGTTATTTCCGCATCATTTTCCCCCTCTAATTTGGGACTTGTCCTCAAGTCCTTTCACATAAACTTCGTTTCCCTTTCATCTTGCATATAATCTTCCAATCACTTCTATATTCAATTCTTGCTCGACGGTAGCTATTATGAACATCATTTTTGTAAAACAATGAGCAGCCATACAATTCAACAATCAAATCACCCTTTTGAACTTGACAACCATTTGTTAATAATTTAACAAATTCAATAACCATATCAAATTCAAAAGAATTGTGATCCAAATCAGACTCAAATGAAGCAACATCTAAGTTGGATTCATGAGATTTAGCATCCACATCAAATGCGAAAGATTCGATATATATATCAATTGATGCTACATTCACACAACTTCCTCCATCCATAATGACATCACAATTGTCATTTTTGTTGTTGCAAATCGGATGGAATATGTCTTCCATATCTTTATAACTTGAAAACCCATTTGCCATCGAGAATTTTGTTTATAAACAAAATCTCACGTTCATCGGGTTTCTCTAGCTCCTCATAAACATCGTAGATTACCATTTCGCTTTCGAATAGGATTTTCGTCTCTGATACCAACTGATGTAGCGTGAAATTAGGATAACAAATTAAACTTGTTGATTCTAAGAATACCCAAGAATAAACTCTTCCAACAATCGTTGATTCAAACGAATACCGACGTTAGGAACAATTACAACTCAATTGCCAAGCAAAATTGAGAGCAAATTTTATTATCATCAAAAACAAAACTAAACCTTCTATTACAACTTGGAAGCCTTGTAATGGCTGAATATTAAAGAAGCAAATAACTCTTGAAAGACTAAAGGTCTAGGGTCAATCAAAAGTTACAAAACTATTAATTAAATAAAATATTAAAACACAATACTAATTATCATAAAGATTAAATTAAATGCATGTAATTGATCCAAATAATCCATAATCTTCAATTTATTCTCCCTATTTATGGCTTCCAGTTAGTGGACTTTTTTATTTAACTTTGACTTCTACTTTCCACCCTTAGATCAAATTGACTATTCATCCTGACCGTCTAAACTAATAATTGTTAGTTATTGTCCTCTGCGGTTTTTTTCCTTACTCCTACGCACTGCAAACCGCTACCCACGTCTTCTCCTCCGTTATTAAAGAAAGCTCATCTTGATTAAATTCATTCGGTCAATTTGCTTCATCCTATTTCATCATTTTCTCTTTTATGTTTCTTCCCTATGAATTTATACCTATCAAAATAAACCCTAGATCGTTACAGACAAACTCACAACAGTTGTATATGTAATCAGTTTTATTAATGAGAACGGATTCACATGACAGTAATTAGTTGAATGATAGTTATGGGGGTGGTAAAGAGGTCTGATTCTACCAACAATATGGTGTTAACTGCAGGCTAGAAGGTCCAATTATTATCATCTGCAAGCCGTAGAGAGTAAATAATAAATGGGATCATCATCATCATCTCAATTCCAGTACATGATGGCACAACCCAGTTAAAGGAGAACAAGGAAACATTATTTACCCTATTTTTTTGGCTGCGGAACTAGGAGGATGCTCACTAAACAACACAACCTACCCCTTTGGATCCCATATATGATTCACCACGAGATGCTCGATGTTTCAGTGATATCAATGGTTCTGAAGATGATCATGATTGTCATGAGACTTTCACGGTAACTTTGTAATTTATTAGTTATAATTCAATTCTTAGTACATGATGGCTATAATTTTGATTTATCATGGCTATAATATTATTTCTAATTATTTACTGTTCCTGTTATCCATCACATATTCATATATTGTAACTTAATAGAAAACATTTGAGTCACTAATAAATAACTGTTAATGAAGTTGTGAGTGTTTCCAATATTGTATAATGCTTAGTCTAACCATATAGTAGTAATATGTAGTCTAGACACCAAGCAAACATACTTTGCTTGTATGTTAGCATATGAGTGCTCACCTGTACCATGCTTCAATAGTTGTTATATCACAGTTCAGTACAGATTTTCAGTGATTTTTTTATGTTAAATTTTATTTTACATGTATCTAACAATATCTCAACTGTAGGTGCTTGTGGAGAAAAAGATCATGAGAGAAAGGCAAATGACACGCCATGATGTGGGTCGAACCACTTTTATATCCGAGGTGAGTTTAACATTTGTGTATTTAATATTATTTTTTTAGAATGCTGTCTCAGAGTATTCATTGCAGTTTTCTTCTCCCAATGAAGTTTGGGTCATTTGTAGGGGAATTATTTGGTCGAATTTGGACTGAACACCTTTTGTTTAACATTAAAATGAACTTCATTGACTTCAAGGATCAATTACAGTGACATCAGACCACATATTCTCAATACATGATCAAATAAGACTAAATAATAGCTCTCACCCCTTTGTGACTAGCTCAACTCTTAGATACCCTCTGTAACTAAATTTCACTCCTAACTTACTTCTATTAAACTTGGATAACTCAACAACCTTGCTGACTTTCAACTTCTTACACACATAGTTCCAATTGAATATGAGGGATCTACCAAATTCTAAAAAATCAGCACTTTTGAACTCGAGCAAAGCATCAGAGGCAGCAATTGCCTCTCAATACCTGCACACTCTAAGAACACCTTATGCATATTCTGAATCTGGAGTAAACTGAAACAGGAAAATACAAAATAATAGAATTGTAAACAGTAATGTGTTATTTGACTGGTTGATATTTGATGAAAGGTGTGGAAGTGGAAGGAGGAGTATGGGGGCACAATACTAAATCAACTTCGACGGTTGGGTGCATCTCTAGATTGGTCACGCGAGGTAAAAACTGATATTGGCTCTTGAACTTGTTTGTCTTATGTTTTGATACTTCTGCAACCCAATAAGTTTAGTACTTTTGTCATGACAGTGCTTTGCAATGGATGAGAAACGGTCAAAAGCATCAATTATATGTTTTTGAGTCTTTTAAACTGCAACTTTTGCGTGTAATGTGGCCATGTTTTACATGACTTGCATGATGAAAGCTAAGGTAATTGGAAACATCATCAATGATAGTAAGTAACGCTATTCATCATTTTACCGGTGAATACTAAGTAAAGGTAGTAATTGGGCCACTCTTGACTTCATAATTCAGGAAAATCAGCGGTTGGTAGTAGCTGTTTCTAAATCTTGTATAGAGGCTTATGAAGGTATATATTTCATATGTATCCTAAAAATCAATCAACTTTCAGTCTGGACTTTAGTATAATTCTTTCAATATGAGGGTTGGACGCTTTCTAAAATGATATATTTGGTTTCAGACATATGCTGAGAAACCAGTAGTGCGAAACAACGGCAGGCATAGGATGGTAAGGATTAAATTGAATGTCAAATTTTGCTTGTGTTCCCAGGAATTACATGTAATTTGTGTCTTAATTCTTAATGCTAGATGACAGAGAAGGAGTATTGCTCTCGAAAACACAATCTATCCACACTTTGTGATATATAGTATGTTTATATTATATTTTTCTTTAAATGTTTTGTTTCCTTTTATGTTGTTAGACTTTTAAGTTTGTTGTAGGTTCGTTTAGCATACTATATGTTTTGTTTTTATGTTTTGGTGACTTCTGTTTTTTATTACTATTTTACTCCGTATGTCCTTATTATTTTTCCATATTTATTCTTAAATGATTAATGTAATGAAAAACAACCATACTTCTTATTTACAACCATACTTCTTTTTTCCCAGTCATTTCCCCCCTTTTATGTATAGTAATACTTGTGTACAGTTTTTACTTAAAAAAATTACTGAAAGTTACGTATCATTTGAGTAATTCTATATCTGGGTTGTTATTTTGGTCGTACTTTGTTTCATTGATTACATGTTTGGCTCATTATTGGGTAATAAACAATTCATTACATACATTATAAACCACATAACATACTTATAAAATTGTACGATTACGATAACATTTATATAGCACCAAGGTAGCTGGGCAACGCCCGGGTATAAAACTAGTTGTTGGTAGCTTGGGGTTATTTCCGCATCAACAACCATTCATAGTTATACAGTTACTAGCTAAGAAGTCAATTATCAAATTATTATAAGGAAATAATAAGATAGTAACCTAGTAAGATAGCTTACAATTATGTATAATCACCAATATTATTATGGAGATATGATATCTCTCATTATTATTTTCACACTTATATATCTCATGGTATGATGCGATTAAGTTAAGAAACAAAGTGTATACTAATATGATTTTATTTGTCTTTTCCATCGAATCGATTTATTATCGTTGTCGGCACTATTATTTAGGGATGTTCGAAATAATCTGAAATCGGAAAATCGAACCGTAAACCGGTTGAATTGAACCGAATTTAGATTAACAATCTTTTTAATTTTTCGGTTAACCGAATCGATATTTTTTCGATTTTTTGGTTTCGGTTTCCTGTTCATGCTTTTGGGATAGACATGATAAACAGTTAACCGAAAAAATCTAAAAGTTTATACATAGTTTTAAAAATATATGTATATGTATTGTATATATTATATTTATATATAGAAATTTACAGTTGTATTTTAATATAATTATTTATATTTATATTTCTTTTTGTTTCATTTTAATGCAGTTTACAAGCTTAATTTTGCCCGAATATGTTAAATATTACTACTTAGTTCTAATTATATCCGAACGATAAACATACGTATAACATAAATATACAATTATGTGTGTTATTAATTAGTTTTTATAATAGGTATTAATTAATAAACGGTTATTAATAACATTCAAGAGATAAACAAGCATCTTCATACTATCTATTATGAACGATAAACAATCATCTTCATAATAACATTCAAGAGAGCAGTTTGGAGATCTTCAATGCTATTGTCTCTATGGCGTTTAATTGGATTCATCATCGTGATAGGAAGGACAATCTTACGTGGGAAGAATGGAACGAGCGCCCCATACATCCAGGCTAGCCGCGTTGTTATGTGCTTGTTGCTCTTATGGTGTTTTGCCTCGAATCTTGTTTGGGATCGCATCAAAAAAATCTGGAAGTGAAAACCAGTGGCTCGGCCTTCGTAGATGAGGTTTTTTCTTGTGTCTCTTTTTGTAATTGGCACAAGGTTTTTCAACATTTTTTGCGATCTTAGCAGTTAAAGTTTCGAGCAGGATCTAGATGTGTATCTCGTGTATTCTAGATTGTTTTTTTGGTCTTTGGCCTCTAGTTTCTTGCTAGATGGTCTCGTTTTGTTTTAATAATATTTCTGCCGTTCAAAAAAAAAAAAAAAAAAACGGTTAAATTGTTAACCGATTAAGCGAACCGAAAAATCGCTTAATTGATTACCGGTTAACCGAAATTTTCGGTTTCGGTTTAGGTTCAAGAATTAGTGAACCTAATTTTCGGTTAACCGGTTCTCGGTTAACCGAACCTCCGATTAACCGTCCGTGAACACCCCCTACTATTATTGGTCACCATTAACTACCTTTTCATTTACTTACGCTCCATAGCGTTGGTAGCCGACTAGTTTTTACTAAATTGACATAGACAATTTTAATTACTAGTGAATTCTTGTCTACTATTTGGTTTTGGACACAATACCATTTTCTTGTGTTATCGTTGGACAGAAGGTTGGTTTACTTGTTGAACCTGGATATGGTTTTTACCTTTTTGTGAAAGCAAAAGTAGAAAACCTACATAAGTTGTAGATCGTAACCTTAACTTGATCGATCTTATGTCTCTTTATCGATCTATAGCACTTGTCTCGTTAGCTTGACCGGGTGTTTTTTTTACCACACGAAACCAGTTTGATTGTTTAAACAAAATTTTACATAAAACCATTTGTTTGATCATACATATTACAATGTAGGGTGTGTTTGACAACAAAGTGCTGGAGCTTGTGGATAGAGCTGGGGCTGGAGCTGGAGTTTGGGGCTGTAGCTTCTATTCAAAAACCACTTCACAAAGCTTCTTGTTTAAGGGCTTCTGGGGGCTTAGTTTTTCAAGAACTCCATTTTTCTTATGTTGCCAACAAGGCTTATAGCCGGGACTTATAAAAAATAGAAGCTCAAGCCCCCAAAAGCCCCTATAAGCCCTCATCCAAACATACCCCGTAAAGTTGGTCTCATTTTCTTTACTTTCAAAAAAGTTAAAACAAAACTGATCACAGTAAAGAACCGAAAACCATGACGGCAAAACAAATAAGTCGGTCCGATTATATTAGGTTATGCGTTTTTCTCTTCATCATTTAAGGTGAAGGTAAGTAACACGTAATGTTTAGAACTTGTTCAATCATCATAGCCTGTCAATGGAGCGGGGCGGGTCAGATCTTGACAAGATCCAATTAAATGGGTCTGGGTCTGGATCTGGCCCATTAGTTAATGGATCATGATCCAATCCAGGATCCAACTAATTCAATGGATCTGGATCTGGGTCGACCAATTTAGTGTAAAATAATTGTACTTTTCTTTTTTGAAAATTAAAAACTGATCACAGTACTTTTTTTTTTGGAAATTAAAAATTGATTTGATCCAATCCAAGATCTAGGTCTGGGTCTGTCATTTCATTTTTAGTGTCTTCTGATTTAGTTTTAGTGTCTTTCGATTTGGATTATAGCTTTCATATTATAAGTTCATGACACTGAAAGTTAAAGAAAATTAACGGTTCTTTGTTGCTTGGTTCCTACTGGATCATTTTTTGGTTCCAAAAATTAGAATCATTATTTAAATAATCGTGTTTTGGTTCCTAATAATCTAAACTCGCAAAAAAAAAATTAATTGGAATTTTGTCATGAAATTCTTAATTTGAGTAAGTTATCCTTTTGGTCGCTGCTATTATTTCTCCAAAATTTACCCTTTTCGTTAAACCACTTGAACCGATGAACCGTTAACTAACACTGAATTCACTTGAACACCAGTGAACTTTATAATTTCACAAAATCATCAAATTACCACCAAATTTTTTTTTTTCCTTCACAAAATCATTATCTAAATCATCGTTTTTTAGTTCCTAACAAAATTGTGGATGAACAACGAGTTGTGCATGAGATTATGTACATTCTCTGAACAATGTTTTTTGAAAATATTAAACCAAAAAAACTTAGTTTCTTACGTTGACACACTCAATTTCTTATCTCAAGGATTATTTCAGTTGCTATAGAGTGTTAATTTGATTTATAAATTTTAAAAGTTTGAAATTGTAGAGTTTTTAAAATTTTCATTTTTATTGGGTCGACCCGGACGGGTTATGGATCACCCCAAGTAGATATCCATTTAAATGAGTCGACCCATTGAATCACTTATTGGGTCCGTAGATCCAATTTTACAACCCATTGGATCAAATAAATAGTGC
Organism: Helichrysum umbraculigerum; assembly: GCA_949592205.1. Classification (NCBI taxonomy): domain Eukaryota; kingdom Viridiplantae; phylum Streptophyta; class Magnoliopsida; order Asterales; family Asteraceae; genus Helichrysum; species Helichrysum umbraculigerum. Next base: position 154,961,036 of record CATIUR010000005.1, on the reverse strand, counting down.
AGGGCGGGTCGGATCTAGATCAAGATCCCCTCCATTAACACCCCTTGTAGCCTTGTATTATGTGGTGGTTAATAAAAGATTAAAATAGGAATATAATCATATAAGACCAAATCAAGTATACTGTATACCCAGTGAAAGATCATAGCAAGAGAGCCCAATTATAAGTAGCTCAGCCCAAATATTATAATAGCCCAAAGGCCTAAGCAACAGTAGAACTACTTTCACTGTTTCAGATGATCTTCCATAAAGAAACCGTTTTCTTCTCTTTTATTTTATACTCCGTATCAAGATTATACCAACAGCGATACTAAAATAGTATTAAGAAGTTAAAAACCGTAACCAGTCCCACGTAAACCGAATTTTATGTCAATTTCTCAGGTTGGATGAAGGTTAATAATTTGAGCTCAATGAAGTGTTCTTATTATAAAAACAAACCAATGGGGCTTTGCCTCAGTGGTACCGCCGCCATAAATCCCCACGTCCCACCCGGGTTCAAGCCTCTGGGAGTACAAAAAATCCTATGCTCCGTGTGTGGGGTCACTGGGGCCAGGTGTTTAGCCGGACGGGTTGCCTCTTGCGGGTGGGGCTCCGTGGATCTACGGATCCGGGGTTAAAGGTTCCTTCCAAATAACATTTTTTTTATTATAAAAACAACAGTATATACAAACATAAATAAGATATGATGTAGAATGACTGACCGTACTCTCTTTATCTGTAACACACAAGATTGAGTTTACCGAGTTATGTGAGTAGCTTCGATGATTGTGGCACAGATGATTTGTTACTAAATTCCATGTCTAAAACTTTAGCTTCTCTGGCTAGTTCATTTACTATCAGAATAGTTGGAGCTGAAAATGACTAAATGAGAAATGTGTTCTTACAATACCTGTTGATACTTCTTTCACAATATTCAACGTGAAGATTGTTTGTTTACGTACAATAGTAAGATAGAAAACATGGACAATTGGACATTGTTCGATTACGACCAGCCAATTAGAGCTGTTTTGACAGTTATCTGAGATGATATTCTATGCATACTGTTATAAAGGAAAAAAGTTAAAATTAAATAAGTTATATATAGATGGAACGACAGTCAAGTTACTACTTTAATATCTCTGATTCTTAATTGCCCTCAAGTACCTAACATGTAACACCCCCGTTCCGATAACGAAACGGGAGGACACATTTAATGCTACATTTTAAACGTACTAATATATTCTTGTAATAATAAATGACAATGTATAGTAAATAATAACCTAAATAAAAGTCAACTAAAATTAATAGTGGTCTCTATGGCAAGTCCAAGTCTTGAAGCTCTCGCACTCATCCCATATAACCCTGAGTACCTGCCGCAGGAAAAGAAAATGCGGCTGAGCTAATTGCTCAGTGCGCGGATGTAGATAGTAATAAACAGTAACAATTTTAATATTTTAAAATAAGAATGAAACGGAATAAATAAGTAAAATTTATTTTTCATAAAGTCACCCTTCGAGTAACACCACCTTTACACCAGAGTAAACAAATGAAATAAAGGCTGAAGCAACGAGGGGTTGGGTTATTTTTATACCGAGTACCCTACAAACAAAATATCCACTGCACACATCGGTGCCAAATATCATATCTCACAATATATCATATCAAATCATATCTCACAAAAACACACTGGTCGCGACTCCAGGTGTACGTATCCCCTAATTGGAAGGTGTGTATGGCACTACACCACACGACCGCTCTACACAAATCATATCATATCATAACATAGCCTAGGATGCATCCATACGCCTCCCAAATAATCAAAAAGCTCTCCCACGAGCACAATTCAAAAGCTCTCCACGAGCATATCACACAATCACATAATATCAACAAAGGGAAGACACCGTGGACTAATCCCACCGCCACGGATAGTGCGACGTCATTGGTGCCGCAATGACGCCCCTGTGGTCCTCCACAGGAAGCTGACTCGGTATACCTATCTCCGGTCTATACAAATCTAGGGTTCTATGGACGCACAGTGAACATATAAACCAACCACACACCAGAGTATGTCCACTATGCATATGGAACCTAAATCAAATGAATCAAAGATAGTTCGCAATAATGAATTCCCCAAATTTTCCAAACTCATTTTTCACGCAATTTTTCTCAAAAATTCCCACAATTTATCAAGTCTCAAATAATTCTTTAGCTCACAACAATTTAACTCAAATGGGGGAATCAGATCACACAAGTATATCAAGATATCAACTGAACCACAAGGACATCAAAAGAACACAGGGATATCAACAAAACATGTCAAGATAACGCTGAAAGAAGAGTACGAACATCCGTACCTGAAAAAGTGCCTAAAGCTCTCAAGGGTTCACATGGTAGAAAAGGTACTCCCCAATCCTTCACAAAGTCTACATATTCCAATTTACTAATTTAGAATCTCAATCTAATATATAAACTCTCATTTCCTCCATATCTCAAATCTCATGTATTATTAAACTTTCGTTTTTGCCACAAGTTTTCTTGAGTCTAATCATATAAGTATTTATAAAAGAAAACTTATATGCAAATATATCAGCTACACGTAAAACGCAAAGTTAATTCTATTTGTTAAGGTTGAGAAATTATAAAATCATGTAGTCATTTTATAAACAAGTTTTGGGTCTGTTTTGAAAGAGTTTACATATTTCAGGGGTTTAAGTGTAATTTCAAAAATAATACTCCGTATTAACATTTCATGGTCTACTTCGTTTGTGAGTATGTACGAACCAAAACTATATTACAATTTCAAGATCATTTGGTTAGACTCAGTTTCAATAAAGTGATTACATAATTAGATACGGTAACACATTCTAGTGCATTATTATGATTTTCAGGTAACGATTCAATAATAACGACCTATTTCATAACTCAAAATGTTTCAATATCGTAGTCTAATACGTTGGATTTTAACGGTTTGTTTCGGTTCGTTTTAATCATCGACACAACTTGAGATAATCAATAGAAACAAGTATAGGATAAATAATCGAGTTTGGGTTCGTGTTTTACCTTCAAAGATTGACACGGAATTCGAATTGTGAAACGTTCTTTGTCACCTTCGCGTAGACTCTGTTTCTTCTATGGTGGCTTTCTTAGTTTTAGAGCTTATGTGTATTCACGGTGAATAAAGAATATGGAAAAGATTGTATATAATATAAACGATATTCTCTAATTTTGGATTTAAGGTTGCATATATGAGCTGTAGTTGGCCGAGTATGAAGGATGTGCTCGATAAAAACGGCATTTAAGTTGCGTGATATTGTTGACCTTTTTATCTAGTCCAACAGAATTCTAATCAATCTTAATTGAACATTATTATATTTCCTTTATAAGATTGCTTGATTGATATTATGAGTTCAATGCCACCGTTTTAAATAACAATATGGAGTATCACATCCTCTGTAAATTTCTATCTTAAATTTTAACTTAAATTAACAACTTATTTCTTATTGTTATATATTTGACTATATAAAATTAATTTCACTGATATATAAAGTGTAGTATTTCAATTTCATTTTTTTAGGCATCATTAACATTATTATTTGTATAATATACTCTAAGATAGTTACGGTTATTACAACATATCCCCCTAAAAATGATTTCGTCCCCAAAATCAATGCAGTAAAAATCTAATCGTATATTAGTTTTGTATCCGGTTATTATAAAATATCCCCCTAAAAATGATTTCGTCCTCAAAATCAACAAAATTATAAGTTGATCATATTTAATTCCTCGGGTTATTATAATATATCCCAATAAAAATGATTTCGTCCCCGAAATCTATGAATATAAAAGTATGACCATATTAGTTTTATTCCCGGTTGATATAACATATACCCCTAAAAAAAATGATTTCGTCTCCGAAATCAACGACAATGAATTTAACCTTTAGACAAATAGATGAGAATATCGTTCACGAATAGACTCTTCGATTTCCGATGTGACGTTTCGCTCTGAATGATTCCTCCACAAGACTTTGACATAACGGGTCTCTTTCTTTCAAAGTACTGGTTCCTCATAAATTAGAATTTTGTATGCTTCTTCCTCACACGGGAGATCTTCTCGAATATTATGGAGTGGATATTGAACTCTATTAAGCGTGTGATATTGTAGCGTCATTAAGTAGACACATGAAACGCATTATAGATGTTAGATATCGCCTGGAGTAATGCTACGCACTATGAAACTTCTCTAACTCGTTCCAACACCTCAAAAGAACCAATAAATTTCAAAAAAAATTAACGTCTCTTGTTATTATTATTATTATTATTATTATTATTATTATTATTTTATTTTTTTTACAACCAATTACCGGAGTACGTTCTAGGAATATCTAAGAAGTGAGTTACTTTTGTAAAACGATTTATCACGGCCCAGATTGCATAATTCTCCCCCAACATTTTTTTTACAGGCCAGTCACCAAATCCATAGGAATGTCATTCCACATATTACATTTCTTATTCACTTCACTATTTACACTCAAGAAATAGTTTCATAATGATCCAATCATGATCATGGCATGTCAACATGTCTAAACTATATTTATAATTACGGTGGCCAAGCGTAATTGTAAATATACCTCACGCATGCGTTCATGTCACTCCCATTATGAATCATAATCCATTAGCTCTAAAACATGTAAGGTCAATTGTAAATTGAGGAATATGATACTTTTTTTTTATTTTTAGACCTCAAGATGTTCCAGGTCAAATATAATTTTCGCTTGAGTAGAATCATGATTTTAAACTATAATGATTAAGCATATACATACTGTTTGATTGTTCAAATTCTCTACTAATCTAGCTATTGTAAGACCAAGAATCCTTTTCAGCCATTTAATATTAAATTTCGATTTTGACTTTTTTTATTATAATTATCTTAATAGACACACTCTATACTTATACGTAGCATAAGGTTACGGTTCTTGAATAACCTCTTAGCCAAATGAAGAGTGATTGAAATCAAAGACAAGTACGCACAGCCACTCGAACACGAATGCTAAGCTTCACTTGTGACCTGATTGGATCTCCAATTCAGTAAGTGGTTCCACGAATTTGCCGCGTAGTCTGTAGTAATATTGGGTCAGCATGTGATTTAAGGACGATCCTCTAAACTATTGTCTACTCTACCCATGAGTAGTAAACTCGAGTTGTATTGTTCACTATGATGGTTTTCGGGTCTCCTCTCTCTATTGTTTTTTTTTTTTTTTTTCAGATAGATATTAGGTTTTTTTTTTTTATTGTTTTTTTATTTTGGTATCTTGAGTAGTCTACTGAAAGGGTAGAGGGTATACAACATATTACGGGCTTGAGCTTCGGGATAGTTGTAGTCATAATTTTGTTCCATTGTGTAGTTCAAGGAAACTTGGTGTCGTACAAGTTTATCAAACACATAGGTCTAAAACCCCATCTTTAAATAAGGAAATATGTATTTTATATAATTCGATGCTATATGAGATGAAGCAATCCGTAGGCAACGATATTACCATTTTATCAAATCTACTTGGACAAGCCTCTAAGTTACTTATAAGATAATAGCTAGGGTAAAATCATTCAAGCCAATATTAATAGTTAGGCCCTATTTGCCTTAATAGTTCTCTAAACTCGCACAAGTCAATCGTCATTCACTAGGTCATAATACTAACATGAAACATCATTTACATGTTCGAAAGTCCCATGGTGCGACATATCAAATTCATAAAGAGGTGTGTCCCAAGCACATTCATACGTATTTAATAAGCATATGTTATAAAGATTAAAAAGAAAAATATTATGTTTGATGTTGACAGCTAGTGTATTATACGTTTATTATATAACATAGACAAATAATATTAATTAGTCCACTTTTACCATAATAAAATTTGCAGTATCTATTGTTCAATAATAACTTAATCTCTATTGTAGGAAGAGTACCCATTCCAATTTATCAATAAACACATTAATTACAAAAACAAACATGTCGTGATTTTGGATCAAATCAATTTCCTCGATGACACTTTATTAACTACACATTCAATCAGTTACCTTCTCATAAATTTCTTAAGTTGTTCCACACAAAATGCTTGGAAAGTTCATAATTAACAACATATGACAATCTTTACTACTTCAGCAATATTAGCATTAAATTTATCACAACGTCTGAAATAATTGCACATACTCTGTCAATAGAAAATTATACTATGTTATTTCGTGTAGTGTCCACTTATGTAAAGACTTCCTAGTTATATGCTTCTATAAGGACTCTTAATCTCATCGATGCCCACTTATAAACCACTAACGCATGGTGTTTACCTATCGGACTTATGCCTTATCTCTTCATCTCAAGTCTTTCTCATGTTGTATCAACTACATGCTATCATACATCTAATTTTGTGACTTGTTCAATTCCTTAATGGTACGACGAAGAGCTTACAAATATAGAACAACTCATAGAATAATCAAGTATAGAACCTTGGAATATTAATGACTCCAAAAAGTTAATTTATATTTCTATAGTCAAGAGATACAAGAATACACTCCATTCTTAGAAGATGGTCAACTTCTTGGTTGTTAGTTGTGTTTTCATTCGTTATCGTCTCTCTAAGATGTATTCCTTTTTAAGCCCTAATGGAAAGGATCATGTATATTTGTATTTCACCCCTGTTTATTTCGTTCACAACATTATGCTTAGAACTACTTAGTCCTCATTCCTTTATTCAAATTGTAAGCCCATGATATCCCATAGATATGATTAATTGATTGGTATTATACATGGTTTAATAGAACAACCATCGTAAATTATATATTTTTTAGGACACAAAATATTAATATTATAAATATTCTTTTAGCTCAATTGGAATTAGTTCCACAATTGGTGAAATTGTGTATGACTTAAATACTTCAATGTTATTTGAGATCATTATATCAAAATTACCATTAACTCAGTATATACTTATCTTCATTCACAATTACTCCCTGTTATAATAGTATATATCCCCCTAAGATAATGATTTCGTTCCCGCAATCAATAGTAATACAAATCTAGCCTTAAAGAAAATAGATAAGGATTTCATCCACGAATAAACATTTCGAGCTCCCGTGTTACTTCTCGTTTGGAATTATTTCTCCACAAAACTTTAATGTACATGATCGCCATAAGTAGTTAAACCGAAAGGACGTGATCTTTAAACGATATGTAACACTCACAATACACGTGCATGATATTCACGGATTCCCCATCGGTTAACGTTAGACATAGATAAACTCCTTATAGAACACGTATAGGATTTATTGGAATCAAATGAAATACGGTAGAGTACAAAATAAAGGATGCAGAATCCTACCCATGATCTAATCCTATTTGATGATCTACCCAAAACTCACAGGTCAAGCCTAAAGGCAAACTACAAGAAGGAACCTAGGCTCTGATACCATAAGTTGTAACACCCCCGTTCCGATAACGAAACGGGAGGTCACATTTAATGCTACATTTTAAACGTACTAATATATTCTTGTAATAATAAATGACAATGTATAGTAAATAATAACCTAAATAAAAGTCAACTAAAATTAATAGTGGTCTCTATGGCAAGTCCAGTCTTGAAGCTCTCGCACTCATCCCATATAACCCTGAGTACCTGCCGTAGGAAAAGAAAATGCGGCTGAGCTAATTGCTCAGTGCGCGGATGTAGATAGTAATAAACAGTAACAATTTTAATATTTTAAAATAAGAATGAAACGGAATAAATAAGTAAAATTTATTTTTCATAAAGTTACCCTTCGAGTAACACCACCCTTACACCAGAGTAAACAAATGAAATAAAGGCTGAAGCAACGAGGGGTTGAGTTATTTTTATACCGAGTACCCTACAAACAAAATATCCACTGCACACATCGGTGCCAAATATCATATCTCACAATATATCATATCAAATCATATCTCACAAAAACACACTGGTCGCGACTCCAGGTGTACGTATCCCCTAATTGGAAGGTGTGTATGGCACTACACCACACGACCGCTCTACACAAATCATATCATATCATAACATAGCCTAGGATGCATCCATACGCCTCCCAAATAATCAAAAAGCTCTCCCACGAGCACAATTCAAAAGCTCTCCACGAGCATATCACACAATCACATAATATCAACAAAGGGGAGACGCCGTGGACTAATCCCACCGCCACGGATAGTGCGACGTCATTGGTGCCGCAATGACGCCCCTGTGGTCCTCCACAGGAAGCTGACTCGGTATACCTATCTCCGGTCTATACAAATCTAGGGTTCTATGGACGCACAGTGAACATATAAACCAACCACACACCAGAGTATGTCCACTATGCATATGGAACCTAAATCAAATTAATCAAAGATAGTTCGCAATAATGAATTCCCCAAATTTTCCAGACTCATTTTTCACGCAATTTTTCTCAAAAATTCCCACAATTTATCAAGTCTCAAATAATTCTTTAGCTCACAACAATTTAACTCAAATGGGGGAATCAGATCACACAAGTATATCAAGATATCAACTGAACCACAAGGACATCAAAAGAACACAGGGATATCAACAAAACATGTCAAGATAACGCTGAAAGAAGAGTACGAACATCCGTACCTGAAAAAGTGCCTAAAGCTCTCAAGGGTTCACATGGTAGAAAAGGTACTCCCCAATCCTTCACAAAGTCTACATATTCCAATTTACTAATTTAGAATCTCAATCTAATATATAAACTCTCATTTCCTCCATATCTCAAATCTCATGTATTATTAAACTTTCGTTTTTGCCACAAGTTTTCTTGAGTCTAATCATATAAGTATTTATAAAAGAAAACTTATATGCAAATATATCAGCTACACGTAAAACGCAAAGTTAATTCTATTTGTTAAGGTTGAGAAATTATAAAATCATGTAGTCATTTTATAAACAAGTTTTGGGTCTGTTTTGAAAGAGTTTACATATTTCAGGGGTTTAAGTGTAATTTCAAAAATAATACTCCGTATTAACATTTCATGGTCTACTTCGTTTGTGAGTATGTACGAACCAAAACTATATTACAATTTCAAGATCATTTGGTTAGACTCAGTTTCAATAAAGTGATTACATAATTAGATACGGTAACACATTCTAGTGCATTATTATGATTTTCAGGTAACGATTCAATAATAACGACCTATTTCATAACTCAAAATGTTTCAATATCGTAGTCTAATACGTTGGATTTTAACGGTTTGTTTCGGTTCGTTTTAATCATCGACACAACTTGAGATAATCAATAGAAACAAGTATAGGATAAATAATCGAGTTTGGGTTCGTGTTTTACCTTCAAAGATTGACACGGAATTCGAATTGTGAAACGTTCTTTGTCACCTTCGCGTAGACTCTGTTTCTTCTATGGTGGCTTTCTTAGTTTTAGAGCTTATGTGTATTCACAGTGAATAAAGAATATGGAAAAGATTGTATATAATATAAACGATATTCTCTAATTTTGGATTTAAGGTTGCATATATGAGCTGTAGTTGGCCGAGTATGAAGGATGTGCTCGATAAAAACGGCATTTAAGTTGCGTGATATTGTTGACCTTTTTATCTAGTCCAACAGAATTCTAATCAATCTTAATTGAACATTATTATATTTCCTTTATAAGATTGCTTGATTGATATTATGAGTTCAATGCCACCGTTTTAAATAACAATATGGAGTATCACATCCTCTGTAAATTTCTATCTTAAATTTTAACTTAAATTAACAACTTATTTCTTATTGTTATATATTTGACTATATAAAATTAATTTCACTGATATATAAAGTGTAGTATTTCAATTTCATTTTTTTAGGCATCATTAACCTTATTATTTGTATAATATACTCTAAGATAGTTACGGTTATTACATAACAAGTCGTAACAAAATAAAGGTAGGAAGCCGATTTTGTTACTTATATATGGCATGGCTAGAACAAAATGCCAGCTGACTTATTACTTATTCAATTATTCATTATCGTTTTTGAAGTATGCCAGAGGTTAATAAAACGCTCTGTTAAAGGTTATAACACCATGGTACTAGAGCCATATAGCTCTCTCTTTAATGAGCAATGGGACCAGCTTTCCTTCAAGATGCAGGCTCATGATCTCATTGGCTCCACCGATTAACTCCTGTCCTATAAATACAGCTGGGACACAAGGCTTTCGTCCCAAGGCTTTGAGTTCCTTCTCGATTTGCTGACCATCTGGACGCTCATCAAGCTCGTAAACAGTAGGGTTGGCCCCAAAGCTGCATATTAGTGTCCTGATGCTGTGGCATATACAACATGAACTTTTGCTGAATATAACCAATGCCTTATCTGTCACCAATCTTGTTACAATTGACATTTGCTACAATAAGATAATAGTAGGATATAAAACTTTTATTGGTATGTAGTAAAAGGCTTGTAACTTAGGATTGAGGCTCTGATTTGATGAACATGAAGTTCCATGGAAGCTATATTTATAGCTGAACCAGGGAACAAAAAAGGAGGGAAAAGGTAGATACAAGTATCATTTGGTAATTTCCAAGATTACCCTTTGACATTGATCTTAAATGGAATGCCACTGAAGCAAGATCACAGATCAATATAATAATATTCTATAGGTGGTTATTGATATCCTTTAAGATTATCAATCCTGATATCTCTTATTTTATGAGTATTTGAAGGATTCTTAATTGACCTCTTTTGATTATATAAGACCCTAATCATCATATAATCATCGTATAATCATCATATAATCATCATATTATATATTGTGAGAAAAGGTCGATATAATTGGGACAACCCTCTATCACATACCAGTAGTGACAAATTATATTTTTGATATAATTAGACTACATGGCATCGTAGAAGTTGAAAGAGAAGTTTGGCGTCAGAAGATTTTCCTTCTGAAAATTTCTGTATCCTTGATAGACCTATCAAAATTTTAAGCCTATCGTCAAGTGATTTTTCTACAAAATGTGCTAATTTAATCGCTTCACATTCTTGGATTTGATTAGTGATCGATTAAACATGTTGTACAGCTTTTCAGCAGGCACTCTTGTTGTTCTAGAGAATTTGAGGTCTATCTTGTTCAGACTGATGATATTTTAAAATGCTCACTTTTCTTCTCTTTCCTATTCTTTTCCATTAAATTAGAATCATGGGTATCAATATATACATCTTTCTATCTTATGTTCCAAAACATATAAAACCGTACACACGTTTTACATTTGTTATTTCCTGGTACTAGATATTGCCTCATACATGCAGCACAGAAAATGTTAGAAAAAAAAGGAGAAAAAGATTAATTGAGTTCAGAAATTAGGAATCCTTATGTAGAACTGGCCATTAACAAAGCTAAGGGCCACTTGCTAAGGTCACCAACTTACATGATATCTACCTATCGATCTATCAAACATATATTCTTTGTTGTTTTATCTTTTTGCCTTGCATTCATGCTGCCACTTGCAGTTAACCTTTGCCTGTTGTGAAGTTAGTGAGCTTGCTACTACTCAAGAATATGTCTTTTGGAATTTGGATAACAAATTATCATAAGCACTGCTTGGTGTCATGGTTTATGTTAGCGTGTACGGTTTCACACCTTATCTTTGAGATTTTGACACATGACCACCAAATCTACAGTTATACTCTTTGGATTTTATCTAATATATTCGCATAAAGATAGAAATCCATAGTCAAGTCCTGGCATCACATCTCCTTTTCGATTGTGATGATTGGTGGGCTCGTTATTTCCTCACCTTTTCCATCACCATATAAGGACAAAGGATTGCCAACACTATGCTTTAAAATCTCTTTATGATGCTTTTCTACATGTGGGTGGAATAAAAAGAATTCCTTGAAATAAAAGTGACTTAAAGACAGGAAGCATAACATACATACCTAAAACAAGTTCACGAAATCACTAATATTAATTCCTCTGCCTCAAAAACTATTCCAGGATATCTTTTACATACTTCAAGATCTTATTTATTCTCAAAATCTCGGATCAGGATTAGTACTAAAACAGTGAAACCCCCAGAACTTGCAGCAACTGTTATCACTGCGTAATTATAATGAAAACACCTCCTAAATCTTTTCATTCAATAATTGAATTATTATTTAAAAATAATGATTTTTGTAATAATATTTGGCATGCTATATAGTCGGAGTACATAAAAAAATATTAGACAAAGACGTGTTTTGCGTCAACACAGTCATTATGAAGAATACTATAAACCACTAGTTTTGACACATAAACCAACGTCCCAACCCACCCAACCTGCCGATTTCCCAACTATGCATGGGAGAGTTCACCTCCAATACGCTGATAATTGTAATTGTAAAGATATACAATACAAGGACAGATCCAGATTAAATCCCTTAGTTAGAGAGAATTGTACGGTTTCAGGATATATACAGACAAACATAAAGAAGTATTGTGTACTTAAAGCTCATTCGTGTAACCGTTTAATCTGCATATTAACCAAATGAAGGAACTTAACACATTACTAGTGACAACGACACAAATCATTAAATAACATGCCTTAAGTCACCATAAGTTGATAAAACAGAACCAACGTTTCAGTTTTATGATCACAGTTGCTTCAAGTGGCAGTTCATTTATGCCTCTTCATCAATAGAACCTAATGACAGTAAAAACGCTCTTGAAATTGACACACTAATGTTGCATTCTCTGGATTTTGTTACTGAAATAATAAGCAAATCCTTGACTATCTGGAACTGATCATGTGGTAGCATGTACACCAATATAATTCTATGATTTTTGTACTTGCTCCTTTTTTATTTTTTGTTCCTATAGACTGCTTTAGAGATGACAATTTTTTTCCCTTTATTTACGAGCGGGTAATTTTGATGATCTGGAACTAATCATGTGGTAGCATGAATACCAATTCTCTGATATTTGTACTTGCTCCTTTTTTATTTTTTGTTCCTATAGACTGCTTTAGAGATGGCAATGTCTTCCCATTTACTTACGAGCGGGTAATTTTTAATTTTTCCCTAAAGCTTCATATCACAAAAAATCGCTAAAAGTGGAGCCTGTAAATGGGTAAATGAGTAAAAGTCACCAAAGTCTATTCTCTGCTGCAAATGATCATGTAAATTGTTTATTTAATAATTTAATTTATAAAGCATGATTTATTTGTTTAAAACCTAGAATTAATACACATTTTTTAGTGGTTGATTAACTCCAACCTAGCCTGGCTCTTTGACCCATACAAAAGATAACACAATTCAACCCAACCTGACCCGTCCATAGCAATATTTTAGATAATAGCTAGGAAAGAGGTGAAAAGTGCACAACCCCCAACTAGCATTAGAAAGAAATTCTAATATCAAACATTTTTGTATGCAAGATATTCTTACTGACTGTATCCTTGAGTTCTCAATTCAAATATTTATGCTTATCATTAAGTTATTTCCCTGCAAACTGTGCGACTTTAACTGCGTGAACTCCATTATATAATGTGTAAGAAGCCGTTTAATTGAATTAGGGATTATTCCTATCAACAGCCACTCCGGTTACTCTAGAGAATATGAGATCTATATTGTTCCAGGCCGATGCCATTTTCATATGCTCACTTTTCTTCAATTCCCTATTCTTTTTTTAGATCACATCATTACGTATACATCTTTCAATTTTATAATCCGAGGATAATGTATAGAACTGTACACATAAGGTTTTAGACATTGCCATATACATGCAGCCCAAAAAGTCAAAAGAAAAGCAGCAAAGGATTACTAAAGTTCCGAAATTTGGAATCAGCTTGTAGAACCGCCCGTTGACCAATCTAAGGGCCACTTATTTTGGGGTCAGCAAGGTACATCATCTATCTATCTATCTATTAACCTAGACATCATATGATATGTAAAACATATATTCTAACTTCGTATCTTATGGCTTTCATGTGTCAAACTATAATTATTCAAAGATGCATTTAACCTTTGCATGTTATTAAGTTAGTGATCAAGTTAGTATTTGTCTAGAGTATCTATCTCTTGCTAAGTATGTACAAACTCGTTTGGCCAAGGCCTACACCTTTTCCCTTTAGGACCACCACCTCTACATTTATAAGCGTTCATTTGGATCAGATCTAGCCTTAGAGGTGGCAAAATGGGCGGGTCAGCTAAGGGTTGACCATAAACATATTTCTATAAGAAATTATTGCTGTCAAGGCTAATCACAAAAATTTGGTTAACAACTTTATTATTTCAAAAGCAATCAATATTTATTAATAAAATGATTTAGAAGGCTTGATTCATTGATATTACACTTTCACCAACCTTTAGCCCATTTGACCGGTTCAATATTAAGTGACTATTTACTTTACCCGACTGACCTATTAGAATTTAAACTAAACAAGAATTGGCTCATTCATAAGGGTTGATGGTTTCCACATTTTTCTCTTCAAAGTTGCTGTATATATGTTCGCATATATATAGCCTAGGAGCACGTACATAGATGTCTACTCGATCGTCTGAGTCCTGCCATCACATATGCTTTTTGGTCTTGCTGATTGGATGAGTTGTTTTTGGTTATTAACCACCTTTTTCTCTACAAAGTTGCTTAAAATACAGCAACTAATAAGCACAAGCCAAGATTTTTAAGCTTTTGAAATAAGGTCATCATCCATTTCAGCCTCAAGAACTATTTCAAAATTTCTTATATTCACTGGAATCTTAATTCTTTGATATCTTCAAAATCTCGAATCAGGGTCAGGATCAGCAATAAAACATGTGAAACCGGTGAAAATTCTCGATGGATTGATTACTTCAATACAGTAATATTTAGACAAAGTATGGCTCAAAATTCACAATTAACTAGACTTCAACAACCAAAAATGAGTTCAATTAATGCCTTCTTATATTAAAAGAGTAAGAATTTCACAATTGTAGGATATTAGGGTTTCACCCTATATGGCAATTTCCTATCAGATGGAAAACTAAACGATGATTCAAAAATTTATCACGAAGACTCCCAAGAACAGACAGACTAGGGTTTTGATAGACAGAATCCCCCAAATTGGATATAATCGAACCATAAACAAGCCGATAAAGACAGTGAAAACTGATCATTATGTCGAAAGAACTCGAATCTAAGATAAAGAACCCTAAATGGATCAAAGAAATCCAATACCCTAATTTGAGAATTAGAATTTGATTCGAAGAGGGAAAGATCCGTTATTTTTAAAAGGATGAACAAGATTTCCTAAATTATGTGAATATGGTCCCTCAACTTCAGATATTCGTCACTTTTGCCCCTTCAATTTGTATCTTTAAAATAAATGATTGATAATGTACTTATATTACTTGAAGTCAATGTGAGTATGTGACCTTCTATATAACTTCATGTATTCATGTGTAGAACTCCATGAGCCTTTTTTAACTAGTTTTGTGTTGTGTAAAAGTTGCGATTCGTTGTAATTTATCATTTTATTTTAGTCTCTAGCACTCTAGCTGTTATATGCGATCTCTGATGCCGCTTATCAGCTGCAACTGGAAACGAGAAGTGTGTTCGTATGTCTATTGACGCTTTTACATTTATAAAGTCATGAACAAGTACGTAGGTTCTAAACAATATAATTTTTGTTATTTTAGTTCACTTTTGCATACTACAAATTTGTTATTCACTTGAAAAGCTCATGAACTAATTATAAAGTTAGGATAATGATATAGTCATATAGACAAACTCAGAGGAACAAAAGATGGATATCTTACAGTTGAGATCTGCCAATTATTGATCATTTTCTGAAACGTCAAACCAACGGCAACAGGGACTTTGGATGCACATTGTTATTAAGAAAGAAGGTTAAAATATGCATGGCTAGACAAAATGCCAGCTGATTTTATTAGTTAACCTCAGATTAACAACGGATACGATTATACGAACTACGAAGTATGTCATGGCTTAACAAAATGCCACTAAGTTACATATATCATAAATCACATGGCTAGACAAAATGCCAGTTGACTTTATTCTCTTACTCATTATTGTTCTCAAATATGGCAGACCTTGATAAAATGCTCTGTTTATGGTTAATCATGTATACTTGTATTAGAGCCATATAGCTCTCTCTTTAATGAGCATGGGGACCAGTTTTCCTTTGAGATGAAGAGTCATGACCTCATTGGCTCCACCAACCAGCTCCTGTCCTATAAATACAGCTGGGACACAAGGCTTACGTCCTAATGCTTTGAGTTCCTTCTCGATTTGTTGACCATCTGGACGTTCATCAAGCTCGTAAACAGTTGGATTAGCCCCAAAGCTGCATATTAGTGTCCTGATGCTGTGGCATATACAACAAGAACTTTTGCTGAATATAACCACCGCCTTATCTGTTACCAATCTTGCCACAATCGACATTGCTACAATAAGTTAAATAATATTAAGATATATATATGATACTTTTATGGGTATGGAGTAAAAACTTATCAAGGCTTTGATTTGATGAACTTGAAGTTCCATGGAAGCTATATTTATAGCTTGACTAGAGAATAAAAAAGGAGGGAAAAGGTAGATACAAGTAGTACTTAGTAATTTCCAAGATTACCCCTTTGACATCGATCTTAAATGGAATGCTACTGAAGCAAGATCCCAAATCTATATAGTAATATTATAGGTGGTTATCGATATCTTTTAAGATTATCAATCTTTATATCTCTTATTTTATTGGATACCTAAGGATTCTTAGTTAACCTCTGTTTAGTGTATAAGAACGTAATCATTTAGATTTATATTAATTATTGTGGAGAAGTACTGTTAGTAACCAATTGGGACAACCCTCTATCACATACCACTGGTGATAAAGTATAGTTTTGAAGGCATCCCAAGGAGTTGAAGGAAAAGTTTTGCAGGAGAAGATATCCTTATGGATTTCTGTATCCTTGATTAACTGATTTCTCTAGAAAGTGTGCCAGTTTAATCACTTTACACGCTTTAAGTTGAGATATGCACTCATTATATTATGTTTAGTTTCTTTGTGTGTTAGTATTTAAGATCCGTGTACTGTTTTTCTGCAGGCACTCTGATTGTTCTAGAGAATTTGAGGTCTATCTTGTTCTAAACTGATGATATTCTAATATGCTCACTTTTCTTCTCTTTCGTATTCTTTTCCATTAAGTTAGAATCATGGGTATGGATTATTCATCTTTCCACTCATGTTTCAAAATATATAAAACCGTACACACGTTCTGAATTTATTATTTCCTGGGACTAGATATTGACACATACATGCAGCCCAAAAAGTTATAAGAAAAGAAGAAAAAAAGAGATGAATGTGTTTAGAAATTTGGAACCCATTTGTAGAACTGGCCATAGAGAAAGCTAAGGGCCACTTGTTTAAGGTCACTAACTTACATGGTATCTATATATCAAACTTATATTCTTTGTTATTTTATCTTTTTGCCTTTCATTCATACTGCCACTTGCTCTTCTGTATGTCAAGCTATAGTTACTAGATGCTGAAGTTAACCTTTGCCATATCGGTGTCATGGTTTATGTTATCGTGTACAATTTCACACCTTATCTTTGAGATTTTGATACATGACCACCAAATCTACACTTTATACTCTTTTGGATTTTATCTAATGTGTTCGCATAAAAATAGGAATGCATAGTCGAGCCCTCGCATCACATCTCTTTTTCGATTGTGCTATTTGGTGGGCTTGTTATTCCCTCACCTTTCCCATTTCCAGAAAAGGACAAAGGATTGCCAAGACTATGTTTTATATTTTCCTATAGATGATTTTTCTACATGTGGGTGGGATATATAAAAGTGACTTAAAGACATGAAGCATAACATACACATACCAAAAACACATTCACATGATTACTATTAATTCCTCTGCCTCAAAAACTATTCCAGAATTTCTTTTACATACTTGAAGATCTTATATTAAAAAAAAATTCGGCTCAGGATCAGTACTAAATCAGTGAATAGCATTAGTTAATAAGGTGGTTTATTAAAAAAAAAATTGGTCAAATGGGTTGAACCAATCAACTGGGCCAAAATCTGACCTAATTAAGTGTAATTTTAATGCAAAAAAAAAACCCGCCTAAATATTTTATTCAAGAATCAAATCGTTTTTGAAATTGTATGATTTTCGTAAACATATTTAGACTCCCTTGCCTCTTAACAAGACGTCAGGGGTTCGAATCACATCCCCTGCAAAAGGCCGGAGGTCCTTTCTACCTTTAGGTAGAACTCTAAGCAGCCTCTCTACCTTAGGGTAGGGGTAAGACTGTCTACATCTATACCTCCCCCATACACCGTCCTAGACGGTATTGGGCCCTAACCCGCAGAAGGCGGTATGAGATGTTACTTACTATATTTAGACTCTAGTTATTCAGAACTTTGAAAGAATATTGTACTACAACGTGTTTCATGTCAACCCAGCCATTTCGAACCATACAATAAACTACGTACCCATGTTGCCTCATAACCCGACCCATGCGGCCCACCCATTTCCCAACTATAGATGGGAGAGTTCACCTTCAGTACGCTGAAAAGTGGACACGTAAAAAATTACGATACAAGGACAGATCCAGATTGAATTACTTGGGTAGTGAGAACTGTATGCTTTCAGGTGTAACGGAGACTAACACAAAGAAGTAATAATTGTACCTAAAGCTCATTGGTGTAATATTTTACCCCGTATATTAACTAATCATAGAAAGTTAAACAAATCGCGAGTGACTGCAACATAAATCATTGAATAACAAGTCTTAAGTCATCATAGTTGATAGAACAGTCACTTCTTAGTTAGCTTTATGATCAGCTAACTGACTGTATAACACAAATTCTCAGCATTTTATTAATGAAATGATAAGCAAGTCCTTCTTGATTTGGAACTAATTATGTGGTAGCATGTACACAAACTTTCTGATAGTGCATCCAGGGTTGTTCCATTTATTTGTAAAAGGGTACAATTCTTTTCTATTTGTTCCTTTTTCTAGTTCCTATAGACTGCTTTGGAGATGACAATGTCTACCCATTTACTTACGGGTTGGGTAAGTTTGTTTAATTTTTCCCCTAAAGAAGAGTAAGTTATGGGTCCAATTTGTAAAGTCAGCCAAAGTCTATTACTGCTGCATATGGCCTTATAAATTGTTCATTTAATGATTTAGATTCTTAACACATGATTCTTTGTAAAAAGAAATAGACAAAGTGTTGGTGGGCCAATCCAACCTGCCCCGGCTCTTTAACCCATACGAAAGATAACCCATTTCAACACAACCTGTTTTGACCCATTACCCAACCTGACCCTTCTTTTACTTAGATATAGATTCGTTCCTTACATTGACCTCCTTTACTTCAATGTAGGGATGTATAATATTGTACTTAGACCGGACTATCAACAGATATGCATGATATTATTACTTCAATGCCTATTGTAAAACATTGTATCTCTTGTTTCGTCTCATATCTTAAAAGTATCAAATGACATATGGAAGTTAGCATATGCATACAGTGTCATGATTCATAAAGGAAAAAAAAAAAAAAACTCTTTTCGCTCCAGCTCTAGCAACTGTGGAAGCATCAAACTGCTCCCATATTTATATTAACATAACTCTGACTCAATACTATTAAAAAACTTAAATACTGTTGAACTCATTTCGCTAGACCCATATAGCGTTAGCCCTGAGGAGCAATGGTACCAGCTGGCCCTTGAGATGAAGAGTCATTATCTCGTTAGCTCCCCCAATAAGCTCCTGCCCTATGAACACGGCTGGTAAGCTTGAATTACATCCTAATCCCTTGAGTTCCTTCTCTATCTGCTGTCCCTTTGGATGCTCATCTATCTCATAAACAGTAGGATTTGCTCCAAAACTGCTTATCAATGTCTTAATCGTGTGGCTCATACAGCAAGAGTTTTTGCTGAATATAACCACTGATCTTTCATTTACCAATGCTCTAACCATGGCCATCTCTTACAAATATATAAAGAGATAGTGATATAATATTGACACTAAATTTGGTATAAAACTGGATGTGCTTGAAAGTTCAAAGTTCTAATTTTGTTGTGAGTAAACTGAACTCTTGTTAATGCTATATATAGATAACAGGTCTTGAAGTTGCTGGGCTAATGTGTGTCAGGATCGACTTGATCATCAAGATAAACTACAACAAGCTTTGAATACTTAACAAGAAGTTTGCGGAATAACACTTGTCAAGTTTGGAAGATATATCTCTTGTAATAATTAACAAACAATATGAACAACAAGTAATATTTAATAACCAAAGCTTCAATATTATTGATGAAATAATACGGATACACTTGTGTTTGTATCAGGGTTTTTGAGAGAAAACCTTGAAACTATTACAACTTATAACTGATGTGTATTTCACACACCTATCTAAATAGACTCTTAACAAACATATCACGTGCAACTTACACATACACCATACCTCTAAAATAGATAACTCTAATATAAAATATAGAGATTATCTTTTACACTTGACTGTCATTAAAGGTTGGAAGCAAAACTATCTAAACTCATGCATGCTTTTGTAAAAGCATGGTCTGCAGACACTGTACATTTGACTTATTACAGAGTTGATAATGTGACAGACCCACTAAGCAGCATTAACAAAGGAAATGACACCAGTAGTACTAACCATGTAAATGATACTAGCAGTACTAACTCTTGAGCAGTGGAAACAGTCGAGCAGTGGAAACCATTGCAGCAGTATTAACTTTGTCATTTGGCTTGGCAGTAACTCTGAAATCCACTAGCAGTACTAATACTTGTACCAGTAGAAACTTTACACGAGCAGTAGAAATACTGACTAGCAGTAGAAACTTAATAGCCCAGCAGTAGTAAACACTTAGAGCAATTTTCAATCTGCATCAGTGGTCATTCTGACCCTACAATCTCCCCTAAACTTAAGCTTCTTTCAGCAGCCTTAAGTTTCATCTATTAAGCTCCAATCAATCTTTATCAACTAAGACAGAAGTCATTTCTTCTTCTGAGATCCTTTGTGAAGTCTGATGTATTCATTTAAATCTTTTCTCAGTTGAGACCCAAGCTCAAGACTTGAGCATTTTACCTTAGACGCTAACATGTCAAACATTGTCCCAAGGCTCCATGGATAGACCTTTCCAATTAGAAAATATCCAATGCTTCCATCCTTTTGATGATATACATGTATTCCACAGCTCTCGTAGAAATACCAAAATGTGATTGGAGAGTCTTCCTTCATAAAAATTCTCATTTCTCTTTCAGGCATGTACATCTGTCTCAAAGGCTCATATAGTTGATGACTGTCATCATATCCTCTAACTCCTTCATATTTTTTCAATCCAATCTCATACAGCTCGTCAACATCCTTTCTTCTAAACACTCTGAGCATGGCACCAAAATTATTGTATGTCTCAGATTTAGTCCCTTCACTAGCTCTCACAATCCTGTAACATCTTTTTCCTTATTCATCCAAATCATGATACCAGTCAATGATAGGATAGTCAACAGCTAATGGCTCACATATGATTGTATCTAGAATCACCATAGCATTCTCATCAACCTCTTTTTCATTCTCAACATCAGCAGTAGAAGGCACATCAGTATGCACTTCTGTATCATTCTTTTCAGTATCCTTCTCCTTCTCACTTTCCTTCAACCTCTTCCTTATGTCATCAAATGCATTACTTGAGGTCTTTCTTTTCCTTGAGAAAGATTTTAACTTTTTAGCTTCAGCAGGTCTGTCAAGAATTCCTTTTATCTCAGCCTCAGTTCTAATCACCTCTTCTTGTGTAGGCTTGGCAATCACACCACCCTCAATAACAAATTTCTGCTCAGCTTCATATCTGGCCTTTAATGAATCAAAATCCCATCTTTTAAGAGCAGTTAAAGACGGACCAGTTGATCCACTCAAGCATCTAGCATAATGATCCTTCATTTGAGCCTTTGTCTTTGGGTTTGCTTTGAGCTTTGCCTGCTTTTCTGCAGCTTCTTTTCTCCTTTTTATTGCTAACTTATCCTTCAAAAAATCTTGTCTTTGTAGTGGATTGTAGGAATTTCATTCTTTCTTTGTTGACTTTTGAGCTAATATTCCATCAAAGTGAATCTGCTCCTCTTTTGTCATTCTGATCACAACACCAGGCTCAATCTCCACATCAATCATATCACCCTGTTCAGCATTTATCTCTGCATCTAATCTGATTGCAGCATCTAAACCCATAACCTCTAAGTCCTTTTTCTTTTTTGGCTTCTCAGGCTCCACATATAAACCTTTGCCCTTGTCCAATGCCTTAGCCTTTTCCTTTTCTCTCAAGGCCTCCTTCACAGCCTCTGGCATCACTCTTTCTGATCCAGGTTCATTCAAAGTAATCCCCAAACCCCTTGGTTTGACAATTTGGTAGGGGTTGGAGTTTTAGCAACTTCTACTAATGCCTCCAGCTGTAAGCTCATCATTGGCAGTGATAATAAGCTCCTCTTGCCTAACAGTAGAAACAGCTGTAGCTTCCACAGCACTAGCAGTACTTACTGGCTCACTAAGCCCAACATTATTAACATTAGTAGTCTCAGCAGCACTGGCAGTAGAAACCATCTCAACTGAACTAGCAGTACTAACCGCAGAACTGGCAGTAGTAACTGCAGTAGTATCCAGATGCTCTTTCACCACATTTTCAATCACATGCACGATCTGCTCTGGTGGGACATCCTCAAACAGACCAGT
Organism: Helichrysum umbraculigerum; assembly: GCA_949592205.1. Lineage (NCBI taxonomy): Eukaryota > Viridiplantae > Streptophyta > Magnoliopsida > Asterales > Asteraceae > Helichrysum > Helichrysum umbraculigerum. The sequence goes on along the minus strand of CATIUR010000005.1, from coordinate 154,938,320 downwards.
GCCAAACATTATCCTCTCTTCCATCTCCTCATTCTCATATGCATTGGTTTCATATACAGATGCATTCTCAAACCCAGTCTGCTCAGGCTCATAAACAAACATGTTGACACCCTCAAACTGATCTATATCCTTGTCATATTGCTCCTTTTGAGCCTCCTCCGCCAATAGTCTATCTGCATCTTCTTGTGTAAAGCGAGCAGATGCTTGACCAGATCCACTAGCTCCAGTGAACTCATACTGATCATTCTTTCCTTGAGCAGCTTCACTATCTGAACTAGAGCTAGAAGATGACACAACTTGAGCTGTGCCCTACTTTACCAATCTTTTCAGTTTAGAAAACTTACTCTTAGCCTTGGTTTTTCTTTTCATTCTTTCCTTCAACAATTTCCACACTAACCTATTCAACCTTTTGATTTGAAATCTCTGATTCTCTATCTCCATACCCTGCTTCTTCACTACATCACACAAATTGGTACAAGTATTCGTTAATTCCTGTAGTAAAGAGCTATCCTCACCACTTCCAGGAGTGTTAACCCCTATTAGTGGATCATTGGAAACATCTACTGCATCATGCCTTGCATGAACAACAGAGGCCCCTTGGTTCTTGGTACTGGGACCACTAGGTACATTGGTAACCAATGGTACTTCTGCATTAGAGGTATCCATAGGTTCTTCTGCATCTAGTGTTGCTATGGATTGGGTCCTAAGTATGTCACTACTGTCCTGCACTCCCACTGGGGTAGATGCAGTAGTAGCAGCCCTTTCCACATGGTCTCTCTCCTCCTGATTGGCCACCTCATTTATATTTTGTGGCTGAGACATCTGAGAAAGAGGATCCTCAGATGCTTGTTTCTTTGCCCTTTGGGCTTTTCTTTTGATTGGTTGGGGGTCCCTTGTTTTCCTTGTTGTTGGCACAACAGGTGTGGGTTGGGCAGTGGTGGGTGTGACCACTGCTTCACCTGCTAGTGCAGAGGTAGATGATGGTTATGCTACCTCTGCAGTGGAGGGTGCACTTGTCATATGTGCAGTAAGGTCTGTGACCCTCCCAGAAAATGCCTTTTAAAGAACCTGTTCTCCTCATATTTGCAAATAATTTTTTTGTATGAGAGAGGAGAACAATATTTCCACCATCAATTGGCAAATCTTTTAATTCTTTATTAAAAATGTGCTGTAGAAACCTTGGATATGTCAAAAATTTGTCTTTAGGATGCTCCAGGTTATACAACATTCCATTAAAAATCATTTTTGAAAAATTAAACTTCAAATTGTTAGCTAGGCAGATCACTGCAGATGCAATGTTACTGCTAAACTGATCAAATGTAGTTTTCTTTTATGAAATACATTGTTGTAGGGTATGAATCAAGTATTTCCATTGAGGAGAGAACATAGATTTAAAAAATGTTAATTTATTATCCCTCTCCCCCTCATACCCTAACAACACAAGTTGATCAAAAATTTGGTTGATTGGGGAGCATTCCATACCATCTTGATCATGCAGAAGTAGATGAGCATGAATGGAAGCCTTAGAAACTTTGATTGTTTGTCCTGTTACCTTTTTCTCAATAGTAGTCACCCCATCGACCTTTGTTTTCTTTGCGGAGGTCCGAAAATCATTTAGATGAGAAATATAGATGATGGGATTGACTGTAAGGGCTTCGTGTAGATTGCTTCCCCTAAGAAAATTGATTATACCAAAGAAATCCTATGCTCCTTGTGGTTTGAGCAGATAAGCTAACAAATTGTCCCTGTCAGCAATTGGAAGCGTGACAGATGAAGAAAAAGAATCCATTTGGATTGATTGAACTTGAAATTGATTGATTGTGAGAGATGATTTTTGATCGCAATTCGAATTTGAGAGAGTAAAGGCAGTGGAAATGAAGAAGTGTAAGTGGTTGGCTATTTATACTATTCAAAACTAGCAGTAGAAACAAGCCCTAATTTCAAGCAGTGTAAATAACACTAGCAGTGAAAATTGTGAAATTTCAACTAGCAGTGGAAATGATACAAGCAGTGCTAAAGTTGTTCATGCAGTACTAGCAATGGTAATCATTCAATAGTGGAAACCAAACACTAACACAAGCAGTAGTAACACAGACTAATATAGCTAGCAGTATTAATTTTGCCAAGCAGTACTAATAATCACTAGCAGTGGTAACCAAGGTAGAAACGAATCTATCAGTATTAGTGACACTTAACAGCAAAAGGAGCATTTTTTTTATGATAACCATAAACAAAAACAGCAACACCAGCAGCAGAAATACTCCAACAGTATGAATGAGTCCAGCAGTATTAATAAGCTGCAAAGTGTTAGTAGGACAAATATATACAAGTATATAGCCAATACTAATTAATGCTGGCAGTGTTAATATAGACTAGCAGTATTAACACAAGCAGGATTAATTAGTGTATCAATATCAACCCAAATCCAAACACTTAACTGTATTTTATAGAAAACAGTTTTGATTATGAAGACTTATTTAGAATTTATCATTCCAATACTTGTAACCAAGAATGTAAATCTGCCTACATCAAATACCTTTGTAAACAGATTTGCAAATTGATTATCAGTGTGGACTTTAAAGATCCGAATTAGCTTTTTCTCATTACAGTCTCTAATAAAATGATATCTAATTTCAATGTGTTTGGTTTTAGAATGTTTTACAGGGTTATTAATGATACTGATAGCATAATTATAGTCAATAAACATGGGAGTATTTAAAAATTGCAAACCATAGTCCAGCATTTGATTCTGAATCTACAGAATCTGTGCATAGCAACTTGAAGCTGCAACATACTTTGCTTCAGCAGTTGATGTATAAACCGTGGTCTACTTTTTGCATTGACAAAATACCAATCTATCTCCCAGAAATTGACAACTACCTGATGTAGATATCCTATCCAAATTGTCACCTCCATAGTCACTGTTAGTGTATGCTATTAAGTCAAAAGAGGAATTCTTTGGATACCAAAGGCCCAATTTTGGTTGACCTTTAAGATACCTAAAAATCCTCTTGACAGCATGCAAATGTAACATCTTGGGATTAGCCTGAAATCTAGCACAAACACACACTGCAAACATGATGTCTGGTCTGCTTAAAGTTATATGAGGGAACCAATCATAGATCTGTACAAATGCTCATCAACACTCTCCCCCTCAAGATCTGCAACTAATGGTTTGTGTGTTTCCATTGGTGTGCTAGCGATCTTTGCATTTTTGTAGCCAAACCTTTCCAGTATGTCATTCACATACTTTCCCTGACTGATGAAGATCCCATCCTCTTTCTGTTTAACTTGTAAGCCCAAGAAGAAAGTTAACTCCCCCATTGAACTCATCTTGAATTTCTGATGCATAAGAGAATCAAATTCTTTGCACAGACTGTCCCTTGTAGAACAAAAAATAATATCATCTACATAGACTTGAGCTAGTAGAATATCATTCTTAATTCTTTTGATGAACAAAGTCTTGTCTATTGCACCTATTTTGAACCTATTATTCAACAGATAAATAGACAAAGTGTCATACCAAGCCCTTGGAGCTTGATGCAGCCCATATAGTGCCTTATTTAACCTATACACCTTCTCTGGATGCTTTTGATCCTCAAACCCTGGAGGTTGGCATACATAAACTTCTTCATCAATAGTGCCATACAGAAAAACACTTTTGACATCCATCTGGTATACCTTAAAGTTCTTAAAAGAAGCATAAGCCAAGAACAATCTAATAGCCTCAATCCTTGCCACATGAGCAAATACTTCATCATAATCAATGCCTTCTTCCTGAGTGTATCCCTGTGCAACTAACCCAGCCTTGTTCTTAATCACTATGCCCCTTTCATCCTTTTTATTCTTGTATACCCATCTAGTTCCAATAGCCCTTTTTCCTTTTGGGAGATCCATTAATGTCCACACATTTTGAATTTCAAATTGAAGCAGTTCCTCTTGCATTGCCTCAACCTAGCTTGGATCTTTTAAAGATTCAATAGCTTTCTTAGGCTCCACCTGAGATAAGAAACATGCAAACAAAGAAGTATTGATGTTCTCTTCCATGTTTCTAGCAGACCTTCTTGTTTGCAGAGGTGCTCCAACATCACCAATCACATTTTCCAAAGGAAGATAGCTTTTATGAGCTTAGTAATGTGATGAAGATGATTCTGGTATCTCAGTTTCCAAATTTGTCATGTTCTGATCCATCAAATCAGTTGATTCAGTCACTATATGACTGGATGGATCTTCATTCTCCTCTACAATCATATCGGATGCTTCTTCTTCTTGAGGCATCTATGGATCTGATGATGTATTTCCATCATCATGAGTTGATGTGATTAGCTTTGAACTCTGTTGTTCTGTTGAAGGTGATTCATAGACCTCTGGAGGATCAGGTGACCAAATAGGAAATAGAACATACTCAGGTAAGCTGTTCTTCTTCTTTTCTACTTCAACTTGCACACCTGTACTTGTACCTGCATTTGATGACTCACACATATATCTAAAAGATTGGGTTAGAGCATTAATATCAAACAAGTGTTCTGGACCTTTTCCTACAACATTTGGTGTGTGTTCATTAAAGGTCACATTCATTGTTTCCTCCACAATTCTAGTTCTATAATTAAATACTCTATATGCTTTACTTTGTGTAGAGTATCCAACAAAAACACCTTCATCAACTTTGCTCTAGAATTTGCCTAAATGATCTTTAGTAAATAAGATAGTAACAGGACATCCAAATGGTTTTAAGAAGCTAACCAGTGGTATTCTATCAAAGAATAATCCATAAGGAGTATTGTTATAAGGCTTAACAACTACTACCCTATTCTGGACATAACAAGCAGTGCTAATTGCTTCTGCCCAGAAAGTCATTGGTAACTTAGCATCTGCTAACATTGTTCTAGTAACCTCAATTAGTGTCATATTCTTTCGTTCAGCTACTCCATTTTGTTGTGGAGTTCTAGGAGCACTAAACTGTCTTTCAATACCCTTAGATTCACAGAAATTATCCATCAATTGATTTTTAAACTCTGTTCCATTATCACTTCTAATGATCTTAACTTTTTGATTCATTTGGTTCACTATCTTAGTAATGAATGATCTAAGTTGTTCACCTGTTTCATCCTTAGTCCTAAGAAAGAATACCCAACTAAATCTGCTATAATCATCAATGATCACAAGGCAATATGACTTCTTTCCTATACTACTTACATTTGTAGGTCCAAACAGATCCATGTGCAGTAAGTGTAGAAGAGAGCAATTAGAGTTCATCAGTTTGGTCTTATAAGAGGATTTATGTTGCTTGCTGATGTGGCATAAAAAGTCATGTTTTTATGAGCCTTATTCCTCACTTTTTGGGCCAATCTTTAGTGAAAACATTCCAAAAAATTGATTATTTACTAAAATTCACTAAAGTGGTACAAAAGTAGACGTTGTGACAAAAATCACTAAAAACACTCGGATAATGCACAAAACACGGAATTTTAATCCAAGCTGATTCCTCCGCCCTCATTTTCCTGTCAAGACACACCTCCTAACTTCTTCCATCTGTTGTATAGGTAAAATTGAGACGGAAAAATCAAGAATTAAGTGAAACGGCAAAAGAACGGAGAAGACACTGCACTTTCAAAGCAATTAAAAGTCATTCCGGCAACGCCTGAGCTCTACACATCCAATTTCCATGAAATTGGCATCATTAGAAGCGTAACAGGATTACGAAGCCATAGGCGAAAGAATCAGGTCAAACGGACGCGTAACGAAGGAGATACAGACGTTTTAAGCAACCAACGAAATAAGACGGAGCCCGTATACGGCCCTAGGCACCGTATACGGCCCTATACAGACCGTATATGGCCTTGTATAGACCTTATACGACCCTATACAAGCCGTATACGGCCCCCCTTCCCCATTTGGTGCTTCATTTGCTTATACGTGCTGCTTCGCGAGTTGTACGTGTGATTTTGAGCTTTGCCTATAAATAGGGGATACCCCCTCCTCATTTCAACACACCTTTCCTTCATTCTCATTTCTTCCTCCTCACTTTCTCTCTCACACACATCACTCTCTCTAGTTTCTCTCTCTAGAAGTTTCTCTTTCTAGAATTGAGCTAGTTAGAGAGATAGTTAGGAAGAGGTAGCTTTTAGCTTTTGTATGGAGTTACTCCAAGACTTTGTATTCGTGAAGATCTGTCTGTAATAAATTCGTATCAGGTGCTATTTATATATCTCTTACTTTCCATATTTAAACATGTGTTGCTTTGTTTATGCTTGTTTATGATTGTATGCTAGATATATAATGTTAGGCTAGACATTTCTTTGTGTTTACTATGATGTAGTTATGTTAGAATAGTCAATATGTTTATGCCATGCTGTTACTCTGCCCGTGTTGCTTTAAACTGTGTATGAATTTATAAACTGAGTCTTGAATGTTTATCTATCCAACTTACGCTGTGGTTAGAAGCTTCCTGCTAGAACTTGGCCAATTACTAGTGGTACGTTCTCTACCTATTCTATGCCTGATGATCAATGAACTCGGTATGGCTGTGTTCTCTAGATTGAAACATATCATGTTTATCTTTTAGGTATCTTTGAGAGAACTTTCGGGATATCTATGATCTGATTATTAGTTATCTGCTATGCTTAGGATTATGGTGTTCTGTTGTGTGTCACCCTATTGCATGTTCTTGCTTGATTGTTGCCTTAGGAATGATGCATGCTAGAGTTATCCCCTCTGTTCATATCAGTAACTGTATGATTAGGTTTTCAGACACGGAATATTGATTTACACAGTAGATTAACATGCATGGAATAGTTGTGATAATTTATATGTTTAATGCTGAACAATTTAACCGACCGTTAGCTCGACTATCCCAACTTGGTCCGCGGGATTATCCCCGTTCGTGTTTTTGTTCAATCAACAATTCACGCTATGATACAGACGTCTCTGATGACTATGACTGGGGACCAGGATTTGAGGATAGTTTTCGGTTGAATTGGTATGTACATTTGGGATAACTTCCGGTGTATCTGACTTCTATAACTGCTATCCACGTGACATGTTATTTATCTGATTGCGGATGTAACACCTGCCTAATAAGGATAAATAAATTTTGTCCAATTATTTGTAACTAGTTGTAATTAGTATGTAATAGGACTAATTACAGACTCTATTTGTATATATAAGGTGATTTATATATATGAGTGTACTTACGCGATTTGGATAAATCGTACTAATTAACCGGACGAAGTCCGATTCATTTTACTTGAACATTGGTGACAAGACCTACTTAAATAATGGGAACGTACTTTAATGTATAAATACATATTCGAGCGGACACTATTATCTTATTGCGACGACACCTTGAATATTTTAGTAAAAACGCACCAAAAGCGAACCAAATATTTTAAATAGCTCAACAAATGTTCTGATAATTGATTCCAAAGTATTTTAATGAAATACTCCGATAACATTTTTAAAACATAACCGTTTGGTCAAATATTAAAAACGGGCAATTAACTGACTAGGACGCGGAGTAAATGTTACACTTTGTGAGCATATTTCTCTTTACCCTCTCATTTGGTCAGCCCTAGTCAACCACCATGTAACACCCTCAATTTTCGGTTTGCGGAAGCGATCGGGTCAGGTGTTACCAAATTAAATATCACAGCATAAGATACATAATGAACGACTCTAAATGAGACGTTTGAAAATAATTATACATTTACCAAATAGAACGTTTACAACGTTATAAGTTTATTAGAAATTTCAAATACATAATTTGAAAATATAAAAGTAAATGCAGAGTTGTCCCAAATGTTTGAAATCATGCGACTCGAGCTAGCATAATCTTGTAGTAATCCCTAATCCTGCTGGGCACCTGAGAACACATGCTAAAACAGGTCAGCTATAAAGCTGGTGAGTTCATAGGTTTGTTAGTTGAAAACATAAAGTATAAATTTTGTATGTTTTGAGAAGTTGTTCAGAATCCACGATTCTGATTTGTAGCAAATTGTAGATGTAATTACCAATGTGTAATTCGAAAGTTTAGATATCTAATACCTAATCAATTGTAGTCCGTACCTAAGTACACAATAACTGAGGCATACCGAGCCTGAATACCTATCTGGTATGAGTAAGTGTATAACGGGAGGCAATACCTGCCTAAGTTGTAACCAAATAACTGTATGACCACGTCATATGATAGTAAGTAACTGTAGTCCCGCAGAACTATGATTTAATATATGAGGTGTTGCATCCAGCAACAAATGTTTGTAGATCCGCAGATCTATGTTTGAATGTTTAGCGTGTCCGTTTACCCCGATTAGCATAAGCTAACCCGGACATGAATTGAGCTAACGGCCTCGCGTGGCAGCACCACCGATCCGTTAACTTATTGTGAATCCCGAGTATAACTCGCTGATCCATTGATTGAAGTTTCGTCCACTGCAATACCGTGGTTTCGTTTTGTGCCCACTTTACCGTGGCATCGTTTGGTGCCCGCTGCAATACCGCGGCATCGTTTTTGGAATTGCTCGCAGCAATTTGTGATTGAGCCGGCAGTACAACGACATGCCCGACTAAGTTGTTTGAGAGCCAGCAGTACTCGACATGCCTGACTAAGTAGATCGTATAATAGTATGTAGATATTCATCAGGTGACACCCCCACGGTTGGATTACATCCTGGGCCGGGGGACCATCCCTGGTTGGATTACATCCTGAGCCAGAGTCGTCACCAGTTGAGTTGTATTGATATAAGAAGTCTGTACTAACTTGTAATAATATTGTATACTCCTAGCCTAAAGCCTAGCAAGTATATATATACGGAGTCTTGGGAAAATGTTCACTTAAGTTCAGTTCCCATTCTAATGATAATGGAGTGTGTCGACAGTTTTAGTTCTTAAAGAATAACTAAACTTGTAACAGTACAGATGTTATTCAGTGTAGGCAGAACTAACTAGTTCTAATGTATTCAATGATATTGTCCCGTGACAATATGGCCAAAAGATTGTGATAACTAAATCAAGTTATGTGTTGGTAATCGTTTTTCCAACGACCTAACCGGGTACGATTGTAACCTATCTAGGTTAAGTATTGATATTGTTCTAAAACAACGTTGCGGGTGTAATTCCTAAGTATTACACATTTCGTATTACATACAGTAATATAAATAGTTGTAAATTATAAACGATTGTTAATATGATTTGAATACAGCAATTGAGCATGTGTTTCACCCCGAAAATAGTAAAATAGTTGAAAGAGTGGGGCTATGAAACTCACCTGTGAGTTGTTAACGATACGATGATACGCGCGTCGTCCAAATGGTAACCTTCTAGTGTCCTAAACACGTGAGGTTGTATAAGTACGAGATCAAATAGTCTGACCAAGTAAGTCGTTCGAATGTTTGTTTGTCGCTTGGTTTTAAAGACCGTGTACGGGGGTTCGGGGGCAGCGCCCCTGATAGCGGGGTCCAAGGGGTGGCAACCCCTGGCGGGGTCCAAGGGGCAGAGCCCCTGGCTGGGGTCGAGCTGCCAGGTCAGCTTGGAAAATTTTTATTTCTACTACTTTGCTTTAAAGAAAACGCATTCGAAATCCAAATTCGGGTAAAATCGAGTGGTAAAATTTGGTTGTCAATACTTAGTGAAAAACATAGGTTTTTAAGGTTCTGCGACGTCAGATGCGACGTCAGATGCGACGTCAACTGCGACGTCAGATGCGACGTAGGGTCTTGCGTCGCTATGTGCGACGTCGCAATTTAATGCGACATTGCGTGTTACGTCGCAATGTGTGACGTTTAAGATTTACTGCGACGTAGGGTGTTACGTCGCATCATGCGACGTTGAGATGTTTTTGCGACGTTGGCTGCGACGTCGGCTGCAACGTCGCAGCACTGTTTTTGGTCCCTGCGACGTAGCGGACTGTTCGCCGGAGTTTGAGTCAGAAACGAGTTTTCCGGCCTCCGTTGAGTCCGATTCTTTTACCCAACCCATAATTAAGTATTTTAAGCTTATCTAAACCGCAAACAAGCAAAATAACAAAGTTTTGAGAGATTTCGAGAATTGTCGGAAACTTACAAATTCGCGCGAGGAGAATTCGAAAAGATAGGATTGTAGATCGTTGCGTGGTGATCGTTTTTCCCTAAAGGAGCTTTGAGATTGGAGGTCGTTTGACGGTGGTTTTTGGCGGATTATGGTGGCGGTGGTGTGGTGGTAGGTTGTAGAGAGAGAGATGAGAGAAAAGTTGAGAGGAGAGAGAGAGTGAAATGTGGTGAATGAGAAAGAATGAGGAGGGATTTGGGTTTTTATTTGAACTCAGATCCCTAACTCGTGTACTGTGGTCTCCAACCACATTACAAAATGTCCGTGATTTTATACCTGATTAAAATGTAGATTTATTACTTTAAATCTATAATTTGGTTATGTTATTTTGTAAGTATTTTTAATAAAAATATTTCACTTGAACTATAAAATGTAATTATTCAAAGTTTAAAATCGGCGCGAAATTTGACTTTTTGACCGGGTGTTACATTCTCCCCCTGTTAAGAAAATTTCGTCCCGAAATTTAAAGTGATGTCAGGGTTGCGCATGGTCTGGGGAGCAATGCACGTACGAGGTATTTGTCGAATAGATTGCAGACACATGATGTCTATAACGAGGTTGAATAGCAGTCACTCCATGACCGCATCATGTTTAATCGTTGTAGTCACATTCTGACTATATTGTTTGTTCAGAGTATGATTATTTTGTGGTTACTCGGTAACCGTTTACGTCGTAGTCCATTCGGGATTAGATGGTTGTCACATAGTGACTGTTTTGTAATTGGTTATATCAGGGCTGAGCGATTTATCGTTGAGACGATTAGTCTACTGAAAGTAAACATTGAGTTTGGTTGGTGAGTGTTCTATCGATTGGTCTGCTGAAAGCAAACTTTGGGTTTTATGTGGGCCTAGGTCAACTAGCCCTAAGATGTGATCGACATTAAGTCGTTAAAATGATGGTGGGGACAATAAGTACACATTTAGCGAATCTATAATTGAAGAGTTATGTTTTCGAGGAGAAATTGTACTTACATTTTCGTTGGAGATTTATTTGATTTACTCGGAGTCGATTAAGTGAATTTTGCGTCTTTTTGGGCAGTCCTTCTTGTAATGACCGGGTTCCTTACATTTGAAGCATATCCTTCGAGAGTCGGGATTGGCGGGAACTCTGCAGTCCCGGATTACATGACCGTATCGTTGGCATCTTTCGCAGGGTAATCCGCATAATCCGTCATGATGACGTTTACAGCCGTGACAAAATGGTTTGTTACCCGCATAGCCTTGTCTTTCGTTAGGTTCGACAGCATGGTACCTCAAGGGTTTAGGTTGATTGGTTGGATTGTGACTAGTGATGGAATTTCCATCCCAATTTGTTAGGTTGTTTTCAGTTGCAGTTGTTTCGCGTCGTTCCCTCTGTGCCATAAGTCTGTGGGCCATACGAATGGCCTCTTCAATAGTAGTGGGCTTAGAGGCGGTGACCATTCCCTCAATTAGTAGCGGGAGTCCACCGGTGTACCTTGCGATTTGTTGACTTTCAGGGTTTACTATGGTGGGGCACAAGTGTGCTAGTTGTTGGAAACGAGTGGTATATGTTTCGATATCGTTGTCTTTTACGGTGAGGTGCCAAAGTTCGTCCTCAAGTTTGTGAAGTACTTCGATGGGACAATACTTGTCCTTCATGATTCGTTTCAGGTCTTCCCACGGAAGTTCGTGAGCAGTGTCGATTCCTACAGTTCGGGCGTGAAAATTCCACCAGGTAGAAGCATTATCCTGGAGGGTGTATGTGGCGTACAAGACTTTGTAGTCGTCGGGGCAGTTGCACACGTGGAAAATAGATTCCATTTTCTCGAACCATCGAATTAATCCGATAGCTCCTTCAGTACCAACGAAGTTTGGTGGTTCGCACCTCAGGAAATCCCTAAAAGTGCAAGGCTTTACTTGGTTCTGAGCAGCTAAGGTCGCAGTCACTGCTTGATTAATGATTTGATCGTGCTTAGCTTGAGTGAAAGTTTGTCGTTTAGGAGGCATGATTCTTGAACAAGAATGAAACGACAAAGTGTGAGACCTTTATTCAAAGATTTTGATTATTACAGTGACATGAATAGTAAACTTGAGTTCTTAAATGAGTGATACGGGATCCCATGATCCTTGATGTTGAAGTTTTGATATCGCGTGTGGCAGTCATATTTCTGCCCTTTTTGTGGTGTTGTCACAACAGTTTAAGTATCTGTTGTCGAGTTAACCTTGGTTAAATTGTCCTGTTTCCATGTTTTTCGAGAGTTGTGACCAATTAGGTTGTAGTTTTGATGAATAGTCGTAATAATGACTAAATCGTGTTTTAATGTAGTCAACCAGACTATGTTGTTGTGAGTAGTCCCACGGACTATAGTGTAGTACTAAGATACTATACGGCCAATCACGCCGGTGAATGTGACACCTACAGTGCCCTATGTGGTGTTGAAGCGGGGTCTCCCAACACAACCTATGTGTGTGGTGACATCGTGTATTTATCGATTGAGGCATTACATGCCTTAGTAGTCGTGGTGTGGCACTTCGTGCCCAGTAAGGTAATCGCGTATGCGTATAAGTGTATAAGTGCGTATAGCGAGTGTTCATACGCACAGAAATCGAGTGGAACACCTCGTGTCCAGTAGAGTAGTCGTATATACATATATGGTGTACACGTAACTATTCAAGTATACGTGCGTAATAAAAGTCAGGTGTGACATCTCGTGCCCAGTTAAGTAAGTGTATATGTATATATGTAAGTCGTACATGCAACTATAACAAGTCTACATGCATAATTGAAGTAGCACCTAATGCTATAATGCAGTGCTATCAGCACAGTAATTGAAATACTAATGTTTTGTAATTGTAGTACCAAAGTACCATGAAACGCAGCACCACGTGCTGTAATGAAGTGCCCGCGGCATTGAAATTGTAGTACCCATGTACTATGAGTGTGGCATCAACATGCCATGATTGTAGTATCGACGTACTGTGAAGGTTGCACTAACGTGCTCAAGTTGTGGTATCAACATACCTTGAAATCGTAGCACTACGTGCCATGTGTTGTTCGATTGTAGCCCTAAGGCCGAATATGTGTTAAAGTTATGTGATTTCCCAAATGTAGCACAATGCTAGAATGTGAGTGCCAAGGCACTGAGGTATTTAATCAATTGATCCAAATGATCAAGTTGTGCTTGAGATAATTAATTTGTTGTGGACTTAGTCAACACTAATCCAATTGTGACCAGCACAGTCAAAGGTGGGAGATTCGTTTGTTTGTTTTAAATTTCGTGGACGTTTAGCATGTGTGGGTTTCCATTCCCATTGAATACGTTTGTACCTCCTTCCCGAGGCTCAGTGATAAATGTGATATTCTCCTATGCGTGCATATGGAGAAAGGTGTCGAGTCGCGATAGTTAGGAAGACGGCGATGTGCCTCTTCGCGAGTATGTATTAGTTCAGCGGAATTGATTGTATATATATACTCAATATATATATAAGTACGTAAAATTATTACACATGTAAGGCCTATTCATACATACCTACAGTACATATAATAGCCTAGGATGTCTAGCACATAACAAATTAGAGTCAACTATGCATTCCTGGTCCAGTATAACCCCTTTCAGATATCGCATCATCTTTATTTAATTGTACATAGTTAGCTACGCTATGTTAAATTAAACTCGTATGATGTAATCCCTGAACCAGTCATACCTAACGAGGAATACTGCCTAACGGTCATAGTCTAGGCCCACTAAATGCAACCTAGTTCACTATAACCTTAGGCTCTGATACCAATCTGTAACACCCTCAATTTTCGGTTTGCGGAAGCGATCGGGTCGGGTGTTACCAAATTAAATATCACAGCATAAGATACATAATGAACGACTCTAAATGAGACGTTTGAAAATAATTATACATTTACCAAATAGAACGTTTATAACGTTATAAGTTTATTAGAAATTTCAAATACATAATTTGAAAATATAAAAGTAAATGCAGAGTTGTCCCAAATGTTTGAAATCATGCGACTCGAGCTAGCATAATCTTGTAGTAATCCCTAATCCTGCTGGGCACCTGAGAACACATGCTAAAACAGGTCAGCTATAAAGCTGGTGAGTTCATAGGTTTGTTAGTTGAAAACATAAAGTATAAATTTTGTATGTTTTGAGAAGTTGTTCAGAATCCACGATTCTGATTTGTAGCAAATTGTAGATGTAATTACCAATGTGTAATTCGAAAGTTTAGGTATCTAATACCTAATCAATTATAGTCCGTACCTAAGTACACAATAACTGAGGCATACCGAGCCTGAATACCTATCTGGTATGAGTAAGTGTATAACGGGAGGCAATACCTGCCTAAGTTGTAACCAAATAACTGTATGACCACGTCATATGATAGTAAGTAACTGTAGTCCCGCAGAACTATGATTTAATATATGAGGTGTTGCATCCAGCAACAAATGTTTGTAGATCCGCAGATCTATGTTTGAATGTTTAGCGTGTCCGTTTACCCCGATTAGCATAAGCTAACCCGGACATGAATTGAGCTAACGGCCTCGCGTGGCAGCACCACCGATCCGTTAACTTATTGTGAATCCCGAGTATAACTCGCTGATCCATTGATTGAAGTTTCGTCCACTGCAATACCGTGGTTTCGTTTTGTGCCCACTTTACCGTGGCATCGTTTGGTGCCCGCTGCAATACCGCGGCATCGTTTTTGGAATTGCTCGCAGCAATTTGTGATTGAGCCGGCAGTACAACGACATGCCCGACTAAGTTGTTTGAGAGCCAGCAGTACTCGACATGCCTGACTAAGTAGATCGTATAATAGTATGTAGATATTCATCAGGTGACACCCCCACGGTTGGATTACATCCTGGGCCGGGGGACCATCCCTGGTTAGATTACATCCTGAGCCAGAGTCGTCACCAGTTGAGTTGTATTGATATAAGAAGTCTGTACTAACTTGTAATAATATTGTATACTCCTAGCCTAAAGCCTAGCAAGTATATATATACGGAGTCTTGGGAAAATGTTCACTTAAGTTCAGTTCCCATTCTAATGAAAATGGAGTGTGTCGACAGTTTTAGTTCTTAAAGAATAACTAAACTTGTAACAGTACAGATGTTATTCAGTGTAGGCAGAACTAACTAGTTCTAATGTATTCAATGATATTGTCCCGTGACAATATGGCCAAAAGATTGTGATAACTAAATCAAGTTATGTGTTGGTAATCGTTTTTCCAACGACCTAACCGGGTACGATTGTAACCTATCTAGGTTAAGTATTGATATTGTTCTAAAACAACGTTGCGGGTGTAATTCCTAAGTATTACACATTTCGTATTACATACAGTAATATAAATAGTTGTAAATTATAAACGATTGTTAATATGATTTGAATACAGCAATTGAGCATGTGTTTCACCCCGAAAATAGTAAAATAGTTGAAAGAGTGGGGCTATGAAACTCACCTGTGAGTTGTTAACGATACGATGATACGCGCGTCGTCCAAATGGTAACCTTCTAGTGTCATAAACACGTGAGGTTGTATAAGTACGAGATCAAATAGTCTGACCAAGTAAGTCGTTCGAATGTTTGTTTGTCGCTTGGTTTTAAAGACCGTGTACGGGGGTTCGGGGGCAGCGCCCCTGATAGCGGGGTCCAAGGGGTGGCAACCCCTGGCGGGGTCCAAGGGGCAGAGCCCCTGGCTGGGGTCGAGCTGCCAGGTCAGCTTGGAAAATTTTTATTTCTAATACTTTGCTTTAAAGAAAACGCATTCGAAATCCAAATTCGGGTAAAATCGAGTGGTAAAATTTGGTTGTCAATACTTAGTGAAAAACATAGGTTTTTAAGGTTCTGCTACGTCAGATGCGACGTCAACTGCGACGTCAGATGCGACGTAGGGTCTTGCGTCGCTATGTGCGACGTCGCAATTTAATGCGACATTGCGTGTTACGTCGCAATGTGTGACGTTTAAGATTTACTGCGACGTAGGGTGTTACGTCGCATCATGCGACGTTGAGATGTTTTTGCGACGTTGGCTGCGACGTCGGCTGCGACGTCGCAGCACTGTTTTTGGTCCCTGCGACGTAGCGGACTGTTCGCCGGAGTTTGAGTCGGAAACGAGTTTTCCGGCCTCCGTTGAGTCCGATTCTTTTACCCAACCCATAATTAAGTATTTTAAGCTTATCTAAACCGCAAACAAGCAAAATAACAAAGTTTTGAGAGATTTCGAGAATTGTCGGAAACTTACAAATTCGCGCGAGGAGAATCCGAAAAGATAGGATTGTAGATCGTTGCGTGGTGATCGTTTTTCCCTAAAGGAGCTTTGAGATTGGAGGTCGTTTGACGGTGGTTTTTGGCGGATTATGGTGGCGGTGGTGTGGTGGTAGGTTGTAGAGAGAGAGATGAGAGAAAAGTTGAGAGGAGAGAGAGAGTGAAATGTGGTGAATGAGAAAGAATGAGGAGGGATTTGGGTTTTTATTTGAACTCAGATCCCTAACTCGTGTACTGTGGTCTCCAACCACAGTACAAAATGTCCGTAATTTTATACCTGATTAAAATGTAGATTTATTACTTTAAATCTATAATTTGGTTATGTTATTTTGTAAGTATTTTTAATAAAAATATTTCGCTTGAACTATAAAATGTAATTATTCAAAGTTTAAAATCGGCGCGAAATTTGACTTTTTGACCGGGTGTTACACACCACACCTCCTCCTATCTTTCATTTTTCATTATTCAAAACACACACACACACCTAAACTCTCTCCCCCAAAATTCTCTTCAATTTTCGGAACTACAAATCCGACCACAAAACTTATATTTTCGGAATCACCATCAAGCAAGGAACAAGATTAACAAAAGCATCATCATCATTTTCGGCCTCCTCTAGCTTCGATTTGCATTTGTAAGAAAATTTCTAAAAAAATTAGATCTACTAATTTTGGTGTTATATTTTGATGTTAGATTGTGTACACAACTAGGTTATGCCTAAATAAAGGATTAGAACACGATTTTATAGCCTGAAAATGTGTTAGATTTGCGATTTTGGCTGGAAAAATGCGTCAGTCGCTGGGTTCTGGGCTGGTGTTCATCTTTGCGACGTAGTGGTCTACGTCGCACAAAACCTCAACGTCGCATATAGCGACGCAAGCCTTTACGTCGCATTAACCTGCGAAGTCGCACATAGCGACGCAGACCCTCACGTCGCAGACTAGAACAACGTCGCACATAGCGACCCAATATCTTACGTCGCATTGAATTGCGAATGTCGCATAATGCGACGCAGACACTCACGTCGCACTTTACGTCGCATGCCACGTCGCATGCTACGTCGCATAAAACAGAACCTTGAAAAACCAGAATTCTTAAGAGATTTTCACTAAAACAAGGTAGTAAATATGAAATTTTCCCCTCCGAGCTGACTCGGCAGCTCGACCCCGACCAGGGGCTCTGCCCCTTGGACCCCGCCAAGGGGTTGCCACCCCTTGGAACCCCGCAACCAGGGGTGCTGCCCCCGGACCCCCGTCGTTCCATTACAAAATGTTTCAAACACAATCATAATACTTTGAAATTACAAATACCAACCGTCACCAACGGACCAAACATGTTTTCTAAAGACAAACGATTACGAACACTCAAACAAACATCTGGCATACTAGTTGTGTACAACAATTCTAGGTGGTCTTGCGAGACATCTACTTACATGACCTTATGTGTTTAGGCATTTGAAGAATTACGGGTTCGGAGAACCTACGGATTGATATTACTTACTCGTTTATTGTATAAACGTAACTTGCAAAGGCTCAGGTGAGTCTTACAGCCCCACTTTTACTGTTTTACATACGGGGTGAGATACATTGCTTACGTTTCTTGATCACAAGTACGAACTATTCATTTTACTATACGGGATTGCATGAGTTACTTACTTTCTACTGAAGTCTCTCCATCATATATCGTTAGTTATGGACTTAAGCGCGAACACTAGTTAATGGATCCATTAGGGAAATGACCCTCCCCGCCCGGGGTAGTAGCGCTACCACGAACCGTTCTGTATAAACGGGCGACTATTATTCGTTACTTATGCTTGCTCAGTTACGAGCATGTCACGGGAGCAACTTATTACTTACGGGTTAAGCTTCGATTATGAGCCTCATGGCAACGGTATAACTTAATTATTTTACATTTGCAGGATTGCAAATACTTGATTTATGCCTACGGGCACTACTGATGAAATCTTGTGTTCAAAAACTATTATTACATACAAACCTGTGAGATTCACCAACATTCGTGTTGACCTTTTAGCATGTATTCTCAGGTACACTTACGGAGTAGGATTACTCCCGGACTTAGCTAGAGTTGCATGATTTCAACCCAACTGCATTAACGGAGATTCTTAGCATTATCTTTTGTATATTTGATTATGTAATAGAATCTCCCGCTATACGCGTGGACTCTAGGGAACTACATTTTGTATACAAAAACATTGAGTTTTCAAACATTTATTTCACGCTAATTTCCTAGAGTCCACGCGTATAGTAAACACATGCATTTTACGCTAATTTCCTGATTAAGTTTAAACAAAACTTTTGATGTAATTGTAAGCCTAGCAAAACCCAAATACTTTTAAACAAAAAGTATTACATAATATGTGATTTATTATAATCATGTACAAACGTATCGGAACGAATCCGACAAAATAAATACAACAGTTCGTGACACAAAAATAATTAATAATTTAATTATTAATTACGAGTATTAATGTATCTATAACATATAGATAAAATGATTTAAATATACGTTTTACATAAAACGTATTATTTAACGAACAGAAACAATTGTAAAACGTACCCAGAGATCACAAATCATAAAAGTTCTATTTTTCTCATACGTTTGAAAGTATTTGGAACATTTCCTCAAATTATGGAATCGAAATTCAACTGAAATTTGGTACCCAATTGGATACGCGCAGTAACTAAGATACAAAATATATAACAGTCAAAAATAATTCAAATATTATTTTTCTGACTTTCAATAACGTATCTGAAAAACATATACAAAATAAAAATATAAAATATCAAATTTTATATTGCATTAATTATAACCGTACTTGAAATTAACAGGTAAAATATCAATCAAAAACACCACACGACACACTGGAGACAGATTAGTACTGAAGCCTTACTTCCCTTTTTGAAATGTTACCCTCCGTATCATTTTATATACTCCTTTCAACTTGAGATCAATCATTTACCCAACCTCAATTATTTACTCCCCTGTTCTTCTTCTTCCTTCACCAAACTGCAACAATAATCATCATCATCTTGCCATAATCTAAGTAAGTTTCTATATAAACTTTTATTCTATTAAACTTTCTATATATGTAATGTATATGTACGTATAATCATTTATATGTATATAAGTTGAATGATTTTGATTATAATGATGAGGATGATCAAAGAAAAAGGAAACCTTCGAACCCAAAAACTTAATCAAAATGGGTTATAAAACTGTGTAAACATTTGATGATAATATTGTGAAAGTTAAAAACATATGAAAACTTATGATTAATTCGGAAATTAAAACTAGGAAATGAATAGGGATCGAACTGAAACAAACGCGAGCCGAACGGCTGGACTAGTGAGCCAAACGGCTCAATTGCTGAAGAGCTGAACGGCTCTTGATGGTGTCACTAGATTGCCGATCGGCTAGTTAATATACTAGCTAAAGGGTAAAAAGGAGTATAGCCGTAAGGCTATGTTAGAAGATAGCCGAATGGCTATTAAAAATAGGAGCTGAATGGCTATTAGTTCCATTACACATATTGTAATATGAATTAATAAACACTTGCTAACTGTAACTTTTGGTGGGATTATCAATCAATTATAGTACAATAGAATTACGTATGAAAGAGTTAGTACATCAAGTTATCACATGTATTTGGTTGGTTTAATTACGTATTAACAATTACACAACAAAGTTTATGAGAACGAAAATAATTATTTGGGTTACATATATATTGGGATATGAACTATAACAAGTATGATGACAATAAATATATACATAACAATACAAATGTATATAAATAACGAATGAATTGTAATTGGAAGATATACAATATTTCCAAAACATCGTCATCATCAAAGGATATGAATTAATCTGTACACATAATTGATTAATGATCAAACTAATTATGTACAGGTTAACTTACTTTTGGGCAAACTTTTCTCGCTGCTAGCATTCACATCGAACAAAAACAGTGAGTTCACAGCCCCACTTTCTACTGTTTTACTGTTTTCAACTTGGGGTGAAAAACATAGACAACTGTTTTGTTGATTGCAATAACTTACATTATTATATTAATGTTTGAATTATTTGGAACTATGAGAACATAAGAACTAAGGAACGGCCCTACTTCTTGGGCATAGGTACTATTTATCCCTACGTCTTGGGATATGATACTAGGGACTATTTATCCCTACGTCTTGGGATACCATTCTAGGAGCCATTAATTCCTACGACTTGGGATTCGATATTAAAACCCTACTACTTGGGTTAGGATACTTCTTTCCTACAACTATGCATAAATTATATTTTGAGTAATGTTTTGATTGAACATTTTGACCAAACAACTGTAAATGTAAACTTAAAACCTGTGAATTCACTCAACCATGTGTTGACGTTTTACTATGTTTTTCAGGTAACTAGCAGCGCATATAAGACTGCACGCATATGGAGTTAGGCGACCCGCAACTAATTAGGATGCCACATTTTGGGACACTAACGATTGCTTTGTATAAATGATTTACATTAATCATGTTCACGAAATCTTACTTTGGAAACTATCTATTTTATAACAGACTGTATTTTGTCATACTATTCTACAACATTAACATTAACAAGTTGTAGATCTTTTGTTGCAAACTAAATTCGTAAATGGCATCTTAATTTACTGTTCAGCAATAATCATACGCTCTGATCTGCATGATGTTCAATGTTGACGTCATCACCCCCGCTTACTCTAATGCTTCCGCTAATCGCGCGTTGACCGCGCTGACCGAATTTGGGGGTGTCACATAAACAAATTGTTGATTTTCAAAATCAAATTGATTATTTGCTTAGAATTTCAAACGATTTAATTAAGAACATGGAGGATAATGTTAAAAGGTTGTTTTTAAAAGTTGAGGAGAAGCAAAAAGAAGAAGCGATCTACAATTCTGTCTTCCATAATGACATCCTTGTGGTCACTAGAGGAGGAAAAGAGACTAAGAATGAGAGATCGGTAGATATTCCTTCAAACGAACCTTCTAGTTCTTCTCTACCCACTGATCCAGTACCTGTTGACACTCCTGTCACTTCTCCTGAACCAGAACCTTCTAAAGCCCCAGAAGCAACTAAACCAATACGTATACCTTTTCCTGGTATGCTTAAGAAAGAGAAACAAGAGGCCCAGTTTGGAAAATATCTAGAAATGTTCAAAAGCCTACACTTAAATGTTAGATTATTAGATGCTTTAGTTGAGATGCCTAGTTGTGCCAAATACTTTAAGGAACTCATATACAACAAAGAAAAACTTAGACAAATAGTTAACTTGCCCTTAGACGCAGAATGCTCTTTAATTATGCAACAAGGACTACCTCCAAAGCTAGGAGATACTGGCCATTTCACTATTCCTTGTTACTTTCAGGATGTTCAAATAAGTAACGCCTTAGCTGACTTAGGAGCTAGTGTAAACCTTATGCCATACTCGCTTTATAGGAAACTAGGATTAAGCGAACTTTTGCCAACCCGTATGACCATCCAATTAGCAGATAGATCAGTTAAACTCCCTCGTGGGATTGCTGAAGATATTATGGTCCGTGTTGATAAATCCGTCTTTCCTGTTGATTTTGTTGTTATGGATATTGAGGAAGATACCCAGGTACCACTCATCCTTGGCAGACCTTTCCTAAACACTGCCAAGGCTGTCATTGACGTAAAAAAACTTCCTATGGGAGAAGAACGACACCTTCAATGTCGATAAACTAATGAAACTTCCTATGGTAGAAGACCTTGGTCTTGTAGATTCTATACAGGAAATAATTGAAGAACATTTGGAAGAAATCCTCGCAATAAGCAGCATTAATCCCCTTCCGAATATAATCATCACTACAAGAAAAATCTGTGAAGAAGGTGCGGGTCTATGCTCGGCTATCTTGGATCCTTCCACTGCATCAAGAGAAGTGCTATTTCCTTTAAAGAATTCAAGCTTGCAGCCCAACAGATCTATCATTGCTGCACCGCTTGGGCATGGCACTCCAGTCACTCTCTTAAGAAGAAACCCTATTCCTGAAGTTCCTGATTCATCTCTCTCAAAAGAAGAAATTCTGAAGACTCTCAAAGAAATGGAGTCAATGCTTAAACCATCCGATTCACAACTATCTGAAAGTTGTGAAAACTTGAATCCAGATATTACTTTTAGCACGTCTTCATCGGCTCAATTCCAGAGATTCGCATTTACTGAAGACAACAATGAAATAATCACCGAAGATAATGCAATCTCTCAATCCTCCCCAGTAAAATACGAGCTGAGAAAAGATGAGCTTTCCAACAATACAGAATGGGTTGAAATAGCATCAACCGACATTCCAGAATCACCTGCAGTTGAGTCAGATTATCAAATGAAATACGACGAACTTAAAAGAGACGAGATTGCAAGGATGAAGCCTTCCACTGAAGAACCACCCGAATTGGAACTAAAGGAACATCCCCCTCACCTTGAATATGATTTTCTCGAAGGGACTTCACATTTACCAGTTATCATATCAAAAGATCTGAAGCCTGAGGAGAAAGCACTACTCATTGAAGTCCTGAAGTCACACAAGAAAGCGATTGCATGGAAAATCTCTGACATACAAGGGATCAGTCCAAATTACTGCACTCACAAGATCTTAATGGAAAATGACTTCAGACCTTCTATTCAAAGGCAAAGGAGAGTTAACCCGAAGATTCAAGACGTGGTTAAAAAGGAGGTTATCAAACTCCTGGATGCTGGTTTGATTTACCCTAATCCAGATTCCCGATGGGTTAGTCCAGTACAAGTCGTCCAGAAGAAAGGAGGCATGACGGTCATGGCTAACGAAGACAATGAGTTGATTCCAACACGAACCGTCACCGGTTGGAGGGTGTGTATCGACTATCAGAAACTTAATGAAGCTACACGCAAAGATCACTTCCCTCTACCGTTCATTGATCATATGCTTGAAAGATTATCAGGGAACGAATTCTACTGTTTCCTTGATGGTTTCTCCGGCTATTTTCAGATACCTCTCGATCCAAAGGACCAAGAAAAGACGACTTTCACTTGTCCATACGGAACCTTTGCCTACCGACGTATGCCTTTTGGTTTATGTAATGCACCAGTGACATTTCAAAGATGCATGGTGGCAATATTCCACGACATGATTGAACAATGCATGGAAGTGTTCATGGATGATTTTTCAGTTTTCGGAGATTCGTTCACCACTTGTCTTTCTAACTTGGATAGGATGCTTGCCCGATGTGAAGAATTAAACCTAGTTCTGAATTGGAAAAAATGCCATTTCATGGTAAAAGAAGTCTAGTTTTAGGACACCGTATATCTAAAGCTGGAATTGAAGTCGACAAAGCAAAAGTCGAGACTATCTCTAAACTTCCACCCCCTACTTCTGTCAAAGCCATTCGCAGTTTTCTAGGTCACGCCGGATTCTATCGTAGCTTTATCAAGGATTTCTCTAAGATATCTCGACCTATGACTCATCTTCTAGAAAAAGATACTCCGTTTGTCTTTACAGATGAATGTCTCAAAGCCTTTGATTATCTGAAAGATCTGCTTGTACATGCGCCGATCATGGTTGCTCCAAATTGGAGTCTCCCATTTGAGATCATGTGCGACTCCAGTGATTTCGCAGTTGGAGCAGTTCTGGGACAGCGGAAGGAGAAACAGTTTCAACCAATATACTACGCTAGCAAAACATTTACCGATGCTCAAGAGAATTACACGATGACAAAAAAGGAGCTGCTTGCGGTAGTATTTGCTTTTGATAAATTTCGTTCCTATCTAATCTTGTCCAAAACTATTGTCTATACAGATCACTCCACTTTGAAATACCTCTTCAAGAAGCAAGATGCTAAACCTCGCCTTCTACGATGGATCCTACTCCTACAAGAATTTGATATAGAGATTAAAGACAAAAAGGGAGCAGGAAAACGTCGCGGCGGACCATCTTAGCCGATTGGAAAATCCTTCATTGGATAAGTTGCATGAAGAGGAGATTCAAGACCAATTTCCAGAAGAACAACTCATGAACATTGGTAAGTACTATCAGGGATCAAGAACCACAAACGACCCCTGGTATGCTGACTATGCCAATTACTTGGTGGGAAAAATAGTACCAAAAGGGATGCCAACATCTTAGAGACGAAGATTCTTCCGTGACATAAAGTATTACTATTAGGACAACCCCTTCCTCTTCAAGATCTGTCCTGATCAAATCATTAGAAGATGCGTCGATGGGAAAGAGGCAGAACACATCTTACACCAAAGCCATCACAGACCAACTGGAGGACATCATTGAGCAAAAATGACCGCAAGAAAAGTGTATGACGTCGGCTTTTTCTGGCCAACCAAATTTCGAGATGCTTACGATCTGGTGAGACACTGCGATATCTGCCAAAGACAAGGCAATATAACAGCTCGGAACGAAATGCCACTTACAAACATCCAGGCCGTGGAGATCTTCGATATTTGGGGATTAGACTTTATGGGACCATTCCCTAAATCTAACTGTAAGGAGTACATCTTGGTTGCAGTCGACTACGTCTCCAGGTGGGCCGAGGCCCAAGCTCTTCCAACAAATGATGCCAAAGTAGTGACCAAATTCCTCAAAAAGCTATTCAGTCGATTTGGAACTCCAAAAGCTATAATCAGTGATCGTGGTACTCACTTTTGCAACGTTCAATTCATGAAAGTTCTGCAACAGTACGGTGTCACTCACAAAACGTCAACAGCTTACCACCCACAAACCAATGGGCAAGCTGAGGCCACAAATCGATCTTTGAAAATGATCTTGGAAAGAACTGTTGGTAATCAAGGGCACAAATGGGCTGAAAAATTAGATGATGCACTGTGGGCATTCAGGACTGCCTACAAGACACCATTGGGAACCACTCCGTATCGTCTAGTTTATGTCAAGGCATGTCACTTACCAATCGAGTTGGAATACAAGGCATATTGGGCTTTGACGAATTGCAACTGGGATATTTCAGCAGCTGGAGCCATCAGAAGAATGCAGCTGAATGAGTTAGCCGAATTAAGCGATCAGGCATATGATAGTTCTTTACACTTCAAGGAAAGAACTAAACAGGCTCACGATGCTAAACTGAGGCCTTCAAGATTCAAACCAGGTGACAAAGTGCTACTCTTCAACTCGCGCTTCAAGAAGTTCTCTGGCAAGTTTAAACTCAGATGGAGCGGACCATTAGTAATATCAAAGGTATTTCCCTACGGTGCAGTCGAACTCGAGGCACCAAAAGGTAATTTTAAGGTTAATGGTCACCGCTTAAAGCATTACTTCGAAGACTTCCCTATTAGGGAGGACGTCTTTATCTTTGAACCACCGTGAGTCGACAGAAAGGTATAAAGAGTCAAGCTAGAGACTCGTAAAACAAGCGCTCTTGGGAGGCACCCCAAGCCTATCTTTATATTCTGTCATTTTATTTCTTAGTTTATTTTTATTAAGTATGGTTATCTCTGAACTAATAAATTACAGGTTTGCTGCTTATCTGACTACAAATTGCAAAATCTGAGATAAGTTCAAATGTTTGACCTTAGCACTGTCAGCATTACCTGTTTATTTTATTATGTTTCAGGATGGACGCTGTTGGCACTGATCATGTAGCTGTGAGACCACGCAGACGACGCAGACCTTGTAGGCGCAGAGCACAGAGAGAGACTATGTTCACCATCACTAAGGAGGACCTGACTGATGTCCCGATCACTCACGAGGAGTTGCCCGATGAGAGGCCCTCATCACCTCAGCCAGCCCCAGTACCTACTTTCGAGTATGGTATCACTACGGCTGACCCAGCTGCTTTGTGGGCCCTCTTCCAGACACTCTCTATCCAGCATGACATCATGTCCTCCATCTGTGAGCGGCTCGAGATTCCGAGACCTGTTGATCATCCCTACAGGCTTGGACCAGATCCGGGACCATCTCGACCTCCCTGGTCCTTCTTTCCTCCTGCTGATGCACCTGTTGACCCTACTGCCGGGCCTTCAACTGGTCCTACTCCTGTTACTCCTGCTGCTGCGGTCACTGAGCCAGCCATGTCCCCAGGATCATCCGATCATAGCCTCCTTGAGCAGATATTGGCTATGGTAGATACTCACAGTTCAGTCACGCCTACCACCACTTACGAGATTGTGGCACAGGCTATGGCTGCTACTAACTTTTCCATCCCATCTCCGACATCTGTCTTTGACAGGAATGCTGAGGAGGAGTTTGATCCTGACACTGATGACCTGCTTGATGACTTTTAGACTTTATCTTTATTATTTACTTTCTGTATTATAACTCTGTATTTATGCTTTTGACCTGCTACCTAGACAAGATGCTGTGATATGTGTGTTGATGTTTATTGCAGAATTCAGCTTTGTGTGGAATGGATGATCTTAAACGAGCTTGGTCCTAAAAATCTAGCAATTCACTAGCACCACTCCTACACAAACCTGGTCTATTCCAGTAAACACAAATGGGGAGTCTCTCTATTCTTTTTCCCCGTTTCAATTATGTTTTATTATGCCTATGTTAGTGTGTCTAATTTCTATGTCTCATCCTAAACTTATCACTAAGTGTGGGATTCCAGCCCAAATTAAACACTTGAGAAACATCTACTTACATGTTCAAACTCTAAGTGTGGGATTTTACTAGTAAAATCTCTACTCAAGAGAACATTAGGGACAATGTTTCTCTAAGTGTGAGATGATAGGTATAGAATACTTGAGATAGTGATTTTTATGTCCAAAACAGCAAAACTTTCTCTCAAACTTTTTCAAAATTAATGAGTCTAACCACTCGGTTAACTCAGTTTTTGAGTCTTAGATACCACTGAGAGAAACCATTTTCAAAATATAAGTATGATATTTCTAAAGGCCTAAAGGAAATAAGGTAGAAATTGCTTAAGCAATAATTGATAATCCAAAGGAGCATGGCTAGGCACATACAACCTTTTGCAGTGAGGTATCTTGAGCCCAAAAGCATTCATTTTAAATGCTTCACTTTCATTTCTTGTGTGTGCCGATGCATGCATCTCTGAATTAGAACTTGCTCTTGACATGCGCTTAAGGACCATATTGGTGTGTACTGTACGCAGTATATGTGCAATTAGATGACCTTGTCATTCCTTAGGATTTAGCCCATTTTGTTACATATCTTTTCAAGCCCAAAACCCTTTCCGATGCCCATTTTTAGTATCGAAGATCCGCCTAGTACACCCTGTTGAGCCTAAACCTTTCGTTTTTTCAAAACCCTTTACCCACTTCCCAAAAATATCCCCAAACTTATCTTAGAATTTCTGAGGTTATGAAGAACATCTTTTAGAATATCCATTTCAAATATCCTACTCATTCGCATTCTCCAAAAATCAAGCTTCTCGAAAATGGTGCGGGGAAATTAGCACACAAGAGAGCCAAAGGACGATGGTGTGGGAAAATTAGCACATGGAAAAGAATCGAAATGATCAAGATAGAAGAAAGGATTTCTGAAGGATTCAAAATATAAAATCTTCCTTAGAAATTCTCTGACAAAGAAATTCTGAAGAAAACAGAAAGAAAAGATAAATCAAGAAAAGGAAAGAAAAATAGCTCCACAAATAAAGCTGAAAGTTTCAAAGTATAACCCTTCATGAAAAATATGACAGATTCTGAAACAGCTACCAACTCTCCATTCCACTCCGTTCTAAATAAAGTTTTTCATGATCTCAGTGATTTTAGGATAAGCTAAACACCCTCATAACCAAAAATACCACTATCCATACCCTTTACCCTCACCAAACATTACAACCCTCTGAATGTCTTGAGATAATTAGCACCGTCCTCACCTAAGTGGTGGAGATCCGATTCTCGATCAAGCCTATGACGATGAGTGTAGCATGACTGGCTATTTTGAGCGATTTTGTTTGATCTAGATTGATAGGAAACCCAATACACTTTGAGTGAATTGAGTGACCACCTTTAGTGAGATCGCCTAGTCATATGTACTCCAAGATCACGAGATTTGGAAGTATGCCTAAGAGAATCTCTTCTTGTTTATGGAAGGATCATCTTATCTTTATTCACACTTTTAGAATAACTCACTTATACGAGGAAATGCTAATCTTGGAAAATATTCTCTGACTCGTCCTAAAAACATGACTTAAAAATATTTTCAGAGAGTTATTGCTTGAGGACAAGCAACGTCTAAGTGTGGGATAGCTTGATGTGGCGCAAAAAGTCATGTTTTTATGAGCCTTATTCCTCACTTTTTGGGCCAATCTATAGTGAAAACATTCCAAACCATTGATTATTTACTAAAATTCACTAAAGTGGTTCAAAAGTAGACGTTGTGACAAAAATCAATAAAAACACTCGGATAATGCACAAAACACGGCATTTTAATCCAAGCCGATTCGTCCGCCCTCATTTTCCTATCAAGACACACCACCTAACTTCTACCATCTATTGTATAGGTAAAATTGAGACGGAATAATCAAGAATCAAGCGAAACGGCAAAAGAACGGAGAAGACACTGCACTTTCAAAGCAATTAAAAGTCATTCCAGCAACGCATGAGCTCTACAAATCCAATTTTCATGAAATTGGCATCATTAGAAGCGCAACAGAATTACGAAGCCACGGGCGAAATAATCAGGTCAAACGGACGCGTAACGAAGGAGATACGGACGTTTTAAGCAACGAACGAAATCAAACGGAGCCCGTATACGGCCCTAGGCACCGTATACGGCCCTATACAAGCTGTATACGGCCCCCCGTTCCCCATTTGGTGCTTTGTTTGCTTATACATGCTGCTTCGCGAGTTGTACGTGTGATTTTGAGCTTTGCCTATAAATAGGGGATACCCCCTCCTCATTTCAACACACCTTTCCTTCATTCTCATTTCTCCCTCCTCACTTTCTCTCTCACACACATCACTCTCTCTAGTTTCTCTCTCTAGAAGTTTCTCTCTCTAGAATTGAGCTAGTTAGAGAGATAGTTAGGTAGAGGTAGGTTTTAGCTTTTGTACGGAGTTGCTCCAAGACTTTGTATTCGCGAAGATCTGTCTGTAATAAATTCGTATCATGTTCTATTTATATATCTCTTACTTTCCATATTTAAACATGTGTTGCTTTGTTTATGCTTGTTTAGGATTGTATGCTAGATATATAATGTTAGGCTAGACATTTCTTTGTGTTTACTATGATGTAGTTATGTTAGAATAGTCAATATGTTTATGACATGCTGTTACTCTGCCCGTGTTGCTTTAAACTGTGTATGAACTTATTAACTGAGTCTCGAATGTTTATCTATCCAACTTACGATGTGGTTAGAAGCTTCCTGCTAGAACTTGGCCAATTACTAGTGGTACGTTCTCTACCTATTCTATGCCTGATGATCAATGAACTAGGTGTGGCTGTGTTCTCTAGATTGAAACATATCATAAGAGACACGGAGCGTAGGACTCGAGATAGGTTAGATTCATGTTTATCTGTTAGGTATCTTTGAGAGAACTTTTGGGATATCTATGATCTGATTATTAGTTATCTTCTATGCTTAGGATTATGGTGTTCTGTTGTGTGTCACCCTAGTGCATGTTCTTGTTCGATTGTTGCCTTAGGAATGATGCATGCTAGAGTTATCCCCTCGGTTCATATCAGTAACTGTATGATTAGGTTTTCAGACACGGAATATTGATTTACACAGTAGATTAACATGCATGGAATAGTTGTGATGATTTATATGTTTAATACTGAATAATTTAACCGACCGTTAGCTCGACTATCCCAACTTGGTCCGCAGGATTATCCCTGTTCGTGTTTTTGTTCAATCAACAATTCACGCTACGATACAGACGTCTCTGATGACTGTGACCGGGGACCATGATTTGAGGATAGTTGTCGGTTGAATTGGTCTGTACATTTGGGAGAACTTCCGGTGTATCTGACTTCTATAACTGCTATCCACGTGACATGTTATTTATCTGATTGCGGACAACTCTATGTTAGATATCTAATAGGCTCGTAGTTATAGCTCATTAAAATATAGAAAATCCTAGAAAGTAATGTGGAACCCTAATTAATGTAACAGAAAAATCGTAAAACGCCCTACTACTCGATATAGTGCTGGAAACACCAGTTGGTGGAGTACAAATGTATGGAAGCCGCGGAACGGTCGTAGGTACAATACTTTGCATTAATTATGTTTCTATCCTCTCCGGATTAATCATCACACCTAGTAGCCCTACCCTTGACTTTTCATTAATAACATATAACGAAATCATAGTAAACACTCGCGTATCCTCTGTCGTCCGAGTCTCCGTACAAACCTCATTTATTTTATTTGCTTTTTCTTAGATTAATATTAGTTATAAAAACCAAACCTATCCAAAGCTTTTAAAACCCTAGCTAGATTACCAAAGATATTTAAACCTCCTAGACTCCCATGCCCGTTGTAGTTTGAAGAACGACACCTGAGTCATACGTACCGCTTACTGCCCCTTTAGGTTCATTAAGTAGTATACAACTTAGGATTCCCCAGCTTTATAAATTTTAAAGCTTATTCTGCCGTGCGTCCCAGTTGGGCCGGATCAATGACCGGTGTAAAAACCGACCGACCGCTGGGATCGTGACACTTGCCTTTTAAACATGCAACACAATGATCTTCACATGAAAATGTTTTCTCAGGTAAGCCTCTGACAAGTTTGCCTTTTACCAGTTTATTAATTGTATTGAAATTCATGTGACACATCCTTCTATGCCAAAGATCAGATTCATCAACAGTTGCCTTTGAGATAAGACAATTTAATTCTTGTTGAGGTTTGAACTTTGCTAAGTCACAGCTGTATACATTATTCTTTCTAGGAATTTTCATCAAAATCATACTTGGATCAAGTTTAAATTTATCAGAAAGAATAAAGCATTCTGTGTCAGTGAAGTGAACTGGATTCTTTTTCTCAGTTATTTGACTCACACTTAGCAAATTAAACTTCAACTGTTCAACATAATATACATCATTAAAACTCATTTTATCACTGTTGACATTCCCTTTTCCAGTAATCCTTCCACCTCTAGGATTACTTCCAAAAGCTACAGGACCTCCATCAAATTCCTTGAAGTTCTACAACTTGCTTCTATCTCATGTCCTGGGTCTAGAGCAACCACTATCAACATGCCATAAGCTCATTGGCTTGCTCTGCACATAGAATTAAATAGGAGATCAGTTTCTTTTGGGAACCCAAACCAATTTGGTTCTGGGTATCCCTTGTGCATCCACATAATCAACTCTCTTGAAGATCATTGATTTTGATGCATTGTTAGAGTTGGAAACATTTGAGTTAACATCATTTATGTGTTTCCAATTCCAACTTATATTAGACTTAGCAGCAGAAACTGGTCTACAAGTATTAACAACTAAATCAGTATGAAAATGCCTAGCAGTATTAAAATTGGTAGCAGCATTAATACGCTTAGCAGTACTAACTGCTTTAGCAGTCTTAACTGAACAGCCAGTATTAACCGGTCGAGCATTCTTAACTTTGTAAGCAGTAGTAACATGCTTAGCATTATTAACACTGTTGAGTCACTAGTCGCTAACCATGATAAGTCACTTGTCGCTAACCAACTCAATAATGTACAACTCAATGAAGAAATGATCTATGTCAAAGCTACTGTTGCTGAAATTAACAATTGATGATCGCTATCCATTCTACCTATGGATTTAACATGCTGAGGAAGATTAAAACTCAACTTTGTGTGTCGCTGATTCAAGCAGCGAGAGTTCTTCTCTTCAAATGAATAAAGGCAAAAGTCACTGCCCGAATAACAGCTAGTCACTGAAGAACAATATTTCAAGTCATTCTACAAGAGCATGTTAGCTCGCAATGAGTGAGGAGAGTTACTGCATCTTCAGTGACTATTCAATAAAGTCTCTTTAAACTACAAGTACAATGGTTCTGTACTTATATACATCAGCAAGAGTTTCTCGTACTTAAAGAATGTCTGAAGGATTACGTGGCAGCAAGTGATTGGTTTTAAGGAAGAGAGATATTTGCGGTAACAGAATTGGGACCCGCAGAATGTCGGTTCATCAGAGATCAAGCCAATCAAACAGCGACATGTGTCATTCCAAGATACTATTTTATAGGAGATATTTTAGGAACTCTTGTAGTATATATAGTTCAGCATATTGTACTTTAGAGGCTAGTTGTCCATACGTATTATTCACTTGTGTGTCAGTGAATTTAGTTTGTCTAAGTACGTATAGTCACTCAGCGAGAAAAACAGTTAGCGTGTTTATCCACTACTGTTTATCTCGTTTGTAATAGTTAGCTAGAGAGTACTTGATATGAATTAGCTTTGGCTAATTCATTCTGCAATCAATACTCAGTGAGTTCTATGATCAATAAAATTCACAGTTTAGCTATTTATTGCGTATTCTACTTTGATACTGTCATATTTATTTGTTACATACTCTGTTAGTGTTCAATCAATTAAAAAACTAGCTAAATAACTCAATTAAACTTTACTTATTGAGATTCCAAATCACTTATCATTAGTGATTACGGGACTATCAATTGGTATAATAGCAGAGTTGGTTTAAATCAATTAACCAGATCTGCAATGGAATCAGTAAAGTATAGCTGTGTCGACTCCGAGTATCAGAAGGGAAATGGTTCTACTACCAAACCTCCAGCGTTTGATCCCTCTAGGATTGAAACATGGATGTCCCGGATGATGATGTTTCTTGATCTTATTGATGATCATCTTTGCAATATCATAACCAATGGTCCCCATATTCCAACCACTATTATTCCTGCTGTTGTAGCTACTGCTACCACTCCTGCCATACCAGAAATGGTTATGCCTAAGAGAGAGGAACAATGGACGGATGAGGATAGACAATTGGTTAGATTAGATAAACAAGCTAAAATCTACATTGGCATGTCACTTCCTGATGAAGTGTTTGAATCAATCAGGCTTTGCAAAACTGCAAAAGATATGTGGGATACCCTTAGGAATATATATATTGGAACTCCAGATATTATTCGCTGTAGGGAAGTAAATCTCACTCGCCAGTATGAGCTGTTCGCAATGGAACCCAACGAGTCACTATCTTCTACTTATACCAGATATCAATCGCTGATGAACTAAATGGAGAAGGCTGGTATAGGAAAGGGGCAGCAATTTGTTTTTGAAAAGTTCTTGGAATTATTGCCAAGAAAAGTTTGGGGAACCATTGCTACCTGTACGAGACAGAGGAATGATTATACAAATCTTAATCTTACTCAAGTCTATGGTATTTTGCTCAACTGGGAGCAGTCGGAAAAGCAAGCTGATCAAAGTAAGCACATTCGTGCGACACTTGGAAGTCAAAAAGTATCGAATGCCCTTGTAGCTGAGCTTGAAGAAATTGATCAGAGACAGAAATCAAAAGTTTCTAAGCAAAGCTCAAAGTCGCTGATAGCTGGTGAAGAAGGTGAAGGAGCTGAAGAACAATCGGAGTATGAATATGACGAGGGTCTAGAAAAGCTGGAAAGAGACATGGCAATGATGGTTGCAAATTTCTGAAGGAACACCATATCAAAAAGATTCGCTGGTGCTCCATCATCTGATAATTTCAAATCAAAAGGTGAATGCTACAAGTGTGGTAAACCTGGTCACTTTGCAGCTGATTGTAGATCAAAGTCAGTCAACCAAGTCCCTGAACTAGTGCCAGACTTCAGAAATGACAAGTACAACAAGTACAAGGCAAAGTACAAGAAGCTGAAGGCAATGTCTAAAACTGGGAAAAAGAAGGGTAGAGGTTTCGTCGCTGAAGAGAGTTCATTCAACGACTCTGACTCCTCATCATCAGATGAAGAAGAAGCAATGATTTGTATAGATAAGGATTACTGCCTGATGGCTGATGACGCTGAGTTTCATGATGATATCAAAGAAGTCGCTCATAAATGTTCAGCATCTGGATGGGATCCTGAAACTATCTACAAAGGCATTCTTAGAGAAACTATCTGGTATCTGGACAGTGGGTGTTCCAGACATATGACCGGATGTAAGTC
Organism: Helichrysum umbraculigerum; assembly: GCA_949592205.1. Taxonomy (NCBI): domain Eukaryota; kingdom Viridiplantae; phylum Streptophyta; class Magnoliopsida; order Asterales; family Asteraceae; genus Helichrysum; species Helichrysum umbraculigerum. Next base: position 154,903,954 of record CATIUR010000005.1, on the reverse strand, counting down.
TCTGCTCAGTGACTACCAGGAGGAAAGAGGTCCTGATGTAGTGTTTGGTGACAACAAGGTTGGCAAAACAAGGGGATATGGTGTTTTGACTAATGGGAATGTGATGTTCAAAAGAGTTGCATATGTGGAGGGACTGAAGCACAATTTGCTAAGTATCAGTCAATTTTGTGATTCAAAGAACAAGGTGCTGTTTGATCATGAAGCTGGCGTTGTTTACAACAAGAAAGGAAGTGTTGTGCTTGCTGCTAACAGAAAGGGCAATACTTATGTAGTCAATATGGACTCAGCTCAGTCAGGGATGTGCTTTTATTCAAGAACTGTTTCAGAAGAAAAATGGTTATGGCATAAGCGACTTTCTCATCTGAATCTAAAAGCTATCAACAAGTTAAGCAAACATGGTTTAGTCACTGGACTTCCAAAATTGTCTTACAACAAAGATAAGCTTTGTTCAGCATGTGAGAAAGGAAAGCATCACAGTTCTTCCTTCAAAAGTAAACAAACATCATCAGTAACTGAATGTTTCTATCTACTTCATATGGATCTATTTGGACCAGTGAGTACTCCAAGTCTTGGTGGAAAGAGATACTGCTTGGTAATCGTGGATGAATACTCCAGATACACTTGGGTATTCTTTCTTAAAGCAAAGAACGAAACAACAAGTGAAATTATATCCTTTATCAAGAAGATGGAGAACTTAAATGGTATTTCGGTAAAACATTTAAGAAGTGATAATGGCACTGAATTTTGAAATATTGACCTGGAAACTTTCTGTGATTCAAAAGGTATTTCTCAAAACTTTTCAGCTCCAAGAACACCCCAACAAAATGGGGTGGCAGAGAGGAGAAATAGGACTTTAATTGAATCTGCCAGGTCAATGCTCATTGATGCTGGTCTTAAGACCTATTTCTGGGCTGAAGCAGTGAGTACTGCCTGCTATACTCAGAAGAGGTCACTGATTGTCAAACGACATAATAAGACAACATATGAGATGTTAAGAGGGAGAAAACCCGACATAAGTTTTCTCCATGTTTTTGGTAGCACTTGCTACATTTTAAACAAAAGAGATCACTTAGGAAAGTTTGATCCAAAAGCTGATGAAGGAATATTTGTTGGTTACTCAATTATCTCTAAAACTTTCAGAGTTTACAATAAAAGAAGAGAATGTATTGAGGAATCAATGGATGTTACTTTTGATGAATCATATGATGAGTCACTCACTGATCCAAAAGAGTATGAAAATCTTGTTTTTAATAAAATGGATGGTGACTCATCAGATGAAAGAAAATCAAATGATAAGAAATATGAAAATTTCTCATCAGACTCTGAAGGGGAAGATAGTGTTCCTGAAATCAATTCTAGCTCTACTTTAGCTGAGAAGAATTCAGGGACATCATCTTTACCTACTGATGTCCCATCATCATCAACTCAAGGTCCAAACCAAAATTCTCATAACAACAATACTCATGTTTCTGATGCTGATCTGTCACATGAACCATCACCAGATAAGACAGTCACTACTGAACCTCAGCGAATGACTAAGTGGACAAAACATATTGATAATCAATTGATTATTGGTAATCCACAATCCAGGGTTCAGACAAGATCAGCAACTGCTAACTTTTGTTTGTTTGTAAGTTTTGTATCACTGATGGAACCAAAGAAGGTTGATGAAGCACTTACTGATCATCACTGGATAGCTGCTATGCAAGAAGAACTATCTCAGTTTGAAAGAAATAAAGTTTGGAAGCTTGTGTCTCAACCTGCTGATAAATCAGTGATTGGAACACGATGGGTGTTCAGAAACAAAATGGATGCTGATGGTGTGGTAACAAGAAACAAGGCTAGACTGGTTGCACAAGGTTACTGTCAGCAAGAAGGCATTGACTATGACGAAACCTTTGCACAAGTGGCTAGGCTTGAAGCAATCAGGCTGTTTCTAGCCTATGCAGCTCACAAGAAATTCAAAGTATATCAGATGGATGTGAAAAGTGCCTTTCTGAATGGCAAGCTGCAGGAAGAAGTATATGTCAAACAACCACCTGGATTCATTGATCCAAAACATCCTGGTTATGTTTACAAACTGGACAAAGCCCTGTATGGACTAAAACAGGCTCCCAGAGCCTGGTATGATACTCTCTCTGTTTATTTAATAAAATGTGGCTACGTCAGAGGTAAGATTGACAGCACATTGTTTACTAAAAGAGATAAGAGAGATGTCATAGTAGTCCAAATTTATGTTGATGATATCATTTTTGGGTCTACTAACAGTGACATGTGCAAGGAATTTTCCGATCTCATGACCAAAAGGTATGAAATGAGCATGATGGGTGAATTAACATTTTTCCTTGGTCTGCAAATAAAACAAACCAAGACTGGAATCTTTATAAATCAAGGAAAATATGTTAAAGATTTATTAAAGAAATTTGAATTCACTAACTGCTCATCCATTGCTACACCCATGTCACCTGCAGTAAAATTGCATGCTGACTCTGATGGTAAATCTGTAAACATCACTGCTTATAGAGGAATGATCGGGTCACAGCTGTACCTAACTGCAAGTAGACCGGACATTATGTTTGTTACATATCTTTGTGCTAGGTATCAAGCTGATCCAAAGGAATCATACTTGCTCGCTGTTAAAAGAATATTCAGATATCTGAAGGGTACATCAAATCTTGGTCTCTGGTACCCATCAGGTTCAGATTTCTCGCTGAAAGGATATTCTGATTCTGATCACGCTGGATGTAAGCTGGATAGAAAGAGCACTTCTGGTAGCTGTCAGTTTCTTGGAGAAAAGCTTGTAAGCTGGTCTAGCAAGAAACAAAATTCAGTTTCAACTTCAACCGCTGAAGCTGAATATGTGGCTGCTAGTGCTTATGGATAAGCATCAAATAGATAGTATATTTTTATAGTAATTTATCCCTATATTTATATACATTTTAGTGCATTTATATGATTTTAGATACTTATTTTGTTAATATTTGCAGAAATGTATTTTAATTAGAGAAAGAAGAAAAATGAGCGAAAACGAATCCGAAACTGAAATAAAATGAAGAAATGAAGAAAGAGGAGCTTAAACCTTGAAGAAATGAAGACCAAAAGTGTTAAAATAAAGAATTGGGCCAAGAAAACAAAGAAGTCCGGATATGAAGATTAATAGTCCAAAAATTAAGCCCAAGCCCGAAAATAGAATATTCATGAATTTACATTCAACCGGCGGTTGGATTAACCAACCGGCGGTTGGGCTTTAGGGTTTGAAGGCAGTGCAGACACGTGGAGTTGGACCCGGATACAAATAACTCCAACCGGCGGTTGAAGAACCCAACCGGCGGTTGGGAGGTCGGTTTTGAAAACTATAAATAGAGGCTCAAATCATCTTAAACCATATACGATTCAAGAATACTAAAACCGAAAGTTAGGGTTTTAGGTCGACTTTAGGTACGATTTTGGAGGCTAAAGAGCTAGGGTTTGAAGGTTTTTAACCCTAGGAAAAGCTAGTTCGTCAATTGGTTCGATTTTTTTATCCTTGTAACTTTAATAACCTTATTGAGTTATTTATGATATTGTTTATTTGATTTAATTGTGAATTAGGTTTTCATTATAATTGTTTGAATGAATGTTTATTGAGTTTATTATCTGAATTATATGTTTATGTTGGAACTATATTATTGAATGTTTATTATACAAGAATTGTCTTTATTATGATATTTTAGTGATTATTCTTGACATAATTAGACTGATTTATATTAAACTAGGATGACCATAAACTGTTTATATAAATTAAGTGATTGTGTTTATGTTTTGATATTAACCTTATGCGATAAACTAAGAATGAATCATTAATATAAAGTAATACTGCGATTCAAGCCTAACCATATAAATTGTATAATAAATTGATGATAGATCGTATTAATTAGTAACACTTTGTGTAACCTTATGATTGTGTTGCTATGATGAGGATTTGACTTAACCCTAAGTGATTTTCTACATTAGTAAATCACCAGTAATAATAGCCAACAAAGCAAATAGACATAAATACATATAATAAGTTTAATAAATAATAGTTTGAATAATTATAATCTTTTATCCAATTGAGTATACTTAAGTTGTTCCTTAAAACTTATCTATTAGAATCTGTATCAAAATATAAATATAAATATGTTCGTTCGGAACTAAAACGTCCCCCTTATCTTGTAGATTATTGTAAATTGGATCCTTTGTATTTATTTGTATTATAATTGTAAATATCTGTAATTAGAATAAATAGATAATTAGTTATAAATAAGAATCACGTTTCTTGTGTTCCTTGTGTTCGAATTTGGACTTACTTATTAAGTTATATTACATGAACGGGTCAATCTTGCCTGAATTGTGTGATAGTATTATTTAGTATTTCCTTAATTAAACTTGTTATTATAATTGCATATACTTTCCGCACATCAAGTTTTTGGCGCCGCTGCCGGGGAACACTTAACCGGTTAAACTTTTGTTTTACCGGGGGAGCGGTGTATTTTAATTAAACTAACTATTTTACTTATATAATTTTTATTTCTGATACTTTGCAAAATCGATAAGAAATATCGGCTCACCCATTGAGAATACTGACAAAAACAAAGGTATAAGGAGAGTAAAGCCCTACCTCATTGATTTATCATATAAGAGGTAAGGTGCTTCTCGAAAGAAATATGTTTTTAATAAGCTTCGCGCTGACCTGTTTCTTCACTTTTGTGTACTATCAATGGAGCTACCGAGATCTTTTTGACTAGCAATGTAAAGGAAATTAAATTAAAAATTGTATAATAAGTTACTTAGATAAAATAGGACTAGATAAGTAATCTGAACTATGTGCTATTCTTTGTGCACATAAAAATTTAGCTGTTATTAGAATGGAGTCGATGCAAATGAACTTTGGAAATGAAAATATGGATTTCAAAGATATAGAAGTAGATTACCATTTTTTTGAACCAAACAAGAAGATCAAGCTATCCAATGAAAAAGAAGACTATGAACAACCCCCTGTAGTTTCAGATAAGGAAGATATGTTTCACTACTTAGAATATCATGAAGATGAGCTCAGGTTTATTATGGAACTTATACACAAATCCACTTTAGAGTATACTGATTATCAGAAAGAGTTGATTAAGAAAATGGAAGAACAATTCACTGCTTGGGTTATATCTAATGAGACTAGAGATACAGATGATTTCATAAATTGTGTAAATGAGCTGAAGTATGATATCGTGAGTGAGCATGAGATGGTAGACCCAACGTTTTGTGAAGAGCAATTGTTGAAGTATACATATGTGCATGAAACATTTGAGAAGTCTTTGTTTCCTTATTCTGATAAACAAAGAGAAATGTTAAGAGAGCTTAAGGAGATAATAGAGTATGCCACTGGAACTTGAGTAATATGGTTGACATATGTTTACTTGAAAACTTTCAAGATTTCTTCAATTCGATAAAAGCTAGAGAGCATATTGGTTCTGGAAGATTCTTCATTGATTGTACGGTTGATTTTTATGTTCAAGAAATTGTTGATGAATTTTACTATGGAGAATGGGACGAAAGAAAGCGTATAATTCCTGAGTACTTTTTTGACGAACCAATGGCAAACTTGGTCACTTATGCTAAAATGGAGTTGCAGCTAGCTTACAATGGAGTTCATTATAATCAAAGAAATAACCTTTTTCATTTAGGGTTATCTGAAGTTTACTATCAGTTGGTAGATACTTTTAGGTATTCTGGGATAACAACGGAGCATCAAGAAGGATACTATAGGAGAATCTTAAAGGACATAGGAAAGGCAGTGAGAACTCATAACACATATGATTATCATGATATACATTTAGGTTTCTATGGGTTAATGGATTCATTAAGACATAATCATGTGGAACGAGAAACAAAGGTTGAAGATAATTACATGGTTACTGATGAAGAAGGATGAATAGCTAAGAAGGTTAAAAGGGTAGCTGACACACTAATAGAAGTAGAAGATGCTGAAAGAATTCATCATGAAAGTTTTTCTGAATATGCTTCGCCAATACCCGAGATAACTAATAAGATCTATTTGCACTTTCGAAGAATTTATCCTGAGAACTTTGGAAGACCTGTTAGTGGGAATTAGGCTTAAACATCAAACATCATTTCTGAAGATCATTTGCAACCTCTTCATTTTTAATAATTAGTTAAATTCTTTCTAATTTTTGTTTTAATTTTATAATGGTTTAGGATTTGAATGTTATTTGGATATTTAAAGTTTAATGTTTTTTGTTTTATATTTGATTAATATGAATTTTATTGTTTTCAGAATTATATGATTATCTCATCTTTATTTGTATTAGCTACACAAATGATAGAAATTTTAAGTATTTAGAATTGATTTTTACACGAGTTGCAATAGTGATGAAAATTAATTTCATAAAATACTTAGAAGAGATTATAATAATAAATTTTGAAATTATGCTTAACATTGTTTACAAGATTGCAGATATACTAAATATAATATTTTTGGTGACAAAAAGATTGAAACAATATTTGGAATTCAATTAAGTCGACAATTGAATTTCCAAACGGTGGATGAGTCGACGCAATCACCGATTGAAAAATCTATTTATACCAAGGTAAGATTTATTATATTTGTTATTTGTCACAACTAACAGCATTACATGAATTTATATTAAAAGTACAAATTGCCAAAAACAATATTTCTTTTTATCCATTTATTATTTAAAAATTTTAAAATAATTATTATCTAAAACATAAACACATTTTGAAATACACATAGATTATGATTTGTAGATATTTTGTAAATGTAATAAAAATTGTTGTATTACGCAAATTGAAATTTTATTCGAATTATATAGCTAAAAGTATTAATGGGCCTAAGCCCAATGAATTTTAAATGGGCCTAAAAAGGCCTGGCCCAAATTTTGAACTAACCGGCGGTTGGAAAGCCCAACCGGCAGTTGGATACTTTTGCGATCAAAACCAGAAAACCATCGGTTTTCGCCATTTTCACACACAAACACACATTCACACGCACACATACAAACGTCAAACTGATTTCGACCGGGAATCATCGCATTTTCATCCTTGCACTGCGTTTTTGTGATTTACATCATCAAAGGTATTATCTAAACTCGTTTTTATGTTTTCTACGAATTTTAATCCGAATGTAATTGTTTCAATTGCGGTTTATGGATTGATTATAAGTATTTTGCTAGTTTAGATGATTAGGATTGCTTAGAAACTAGTTTAGGTAGTTAGGTTATGATTTTTGCGGTTTGAGGTTTGTTTGCGGATTGTCTCGGATCGAATCAATAAGAAATTCGACTTTTAATTAATTAACCACACTTATATTAGGAAATAGTACATTTTTGATTCAATAAAATTTTGAAATAAAATTCTAGTTCATATTTGAATTTGAATTATATATAGTCCGAAATAAAAAAATAAATAAACATTATTACATTTTATAAATATTTTTTAGAATCGATATATTTTCGAAATAAACTATTTTTGATAAAAGAGTCAAAACAAAAATTTGGTATTATTGCATAACAGTAAAATATTGAAAACATTTAGTTATAATTAAAAATGATTTGAAATAACGTACCATTATAATAAAAAATTTTTTGACATACTTAAAATATGTCGTTATAAAATTTGACAGTTCGATTATATTTGAATATTTAATACATTTTACAAATATTGCTAAAATTAATATTGTTTCGATATAATAAACATAGTAATATTAATAATATATTTTGATTCAATATTTAGATTAAGTATTCAGTTTAGTTTTGATATAATATTAAGAAATTAAACAGGTGGCTATCAAAAATTAAGCAGAAATGCTGCCCAAATTTCTTTTGAAATGTTTATCTAACATAGTTATTTAAAGTTTGTTTTACAGTTATGTCTACCAAGAGACAGAGAGGAAGTGCATTATTAGACAGAGAGGATTTCCAGCTACATCCTTACCTACGTTTTGAGCATGAGTCGATTACACCAGAGAGGAGAGCAGAGTTTGCTGATGGATTACTGGAGCATATTGCTCAGCCGGTAGAGACACCGGATGTTTTAGATTGGTCAGTTATGGAGAGAGTTATAGATCCTCGCAGAGAGGGTGAGACTGGGGATGCTACTCTGAGGAGGCTGATGACTCAGAGTTATCTGTTACCGTCAGGTGATGTTGGTTTTGTTTCTCTGGCTTGGGTTAGATTATTTCAGATTCGGGAGATTATTTATAGGGAGCTTGTGATTGAGTTTTATACTACCCTTAGGTTTGATAGTGCTTCTAGATAGTTTGACCAGCCTTCGATTTCTTTTTATTTAGGAGGTCAACCTAGGACCATGAGTTTGATTGAGTTTGGGGTAGCTGTGGGGCTCTATACATTAGATGAGCTCCACAACCATTCTTTTGGAGATCATTTGATTGCAGGTATGATAGAGCAGTATTCATCTGTAGAGATAGCTGAGTATTGGAGACAGCTAGCGATTGTTGATAATGGAGAGAGAGCGCCTTCAGATATACATATGAGGAGCCCGGTTCATAGACTGTTACATAGGTTGTTATCATCTTCTATTTGTGGTAGGTACACTGGACCTGAGAAGGTCTATCAGCCCGATTTCTTTTATTTGCATACTATGATGCAGGGGACGCTGATCAATGTTCCCTGGAGATTAGTTCATTGGATGACCACTGGAGCGACAGGGCATAGGCTTAGCAGTAGTTCATGTGGAGGGCAGTATGTTACTAGGTTAGCTCATTATTATCAGATGGGAGCTGCTGATTTTTTGACTTGTACACAGGTTACACCTGGGATGTCCTTGCTAGGCGAGGACAAGTTGATTGAGTTAGGGATTATTCAGGAGGGTGTACAGGAGGGAGCTTTGTTATGGACACCAGAGGTTGCCCCTGGACAGCAGCCTGTACAGAGAGCTAGATTGAGAGGACCCCCTGTTCCACCAGCATCAGTTATACCACCAGTACCGGAGATACCAGTACCAGAGATTGATCTGCCAGTAGGTAGAGGCAGAGGATGTGGTAGAGGTCGTGGCCGGGGTGATTTGTATGATGATATTCAGCAGAGACTGGAGAGGATTGAGATAGGGCATGGTAGGAGATTGGATACGATTGATAGGAGATTTGCCAGGATGGAGCAGAGGTTTGATAGGTTTGCGAGAGAGAGTTTTCGTAGATCTGATTATCAGTTTGGATTGTTACAGCAGCTGTTGAGAGATAGGTCTATCGAGTTTCAGCCGTATATTCCGCTAGTTGATGATGGAGCTGGACCTTCGAGACAGCCATGGCAGGAGGATTCAGATGATGATTAGATTGTTTTGGATACATTTGATACATTTTTATTTGGGATGACTGTACTTATTATTATGTTTACTTTTCATTACATTTATTATTATTATGCTGATATGGTTGTTTATTTTTGATAGCATTAGACTGGCAGTAAGTTCAACACTTTATATATAAAGTTCTTACTTATTTATTAAATATGAACTTTGTGGGTGTGTTCACTGGAAACCCTCACGAGACTATAACTCGTCCACTCGGGATACCGAGGGGTTTAAAGGCTTATTGCATATTCTAAATGCAATCGTGATTAACTACGAAAGTGTGGATGTTGTATATTATTTTTAAGAGATGAAGGAATCAACCAAGCAGATTTTTCTTAGCCGATGATGAAATTTTTAATTTCAGTCAGGGGAGTTTTTTTGTTCTATTTTTCTTTCCCTTACTCACTTTTGTTTATCAATTTTTATACAATGAGGGCATTGTATAATTTAAGTGTGGGGATAGGGTTCGTAAGAAAAAGAATTTCTTTAATTAAACATTTAAGTTTCTATTGTTCTAAAATTTTTGAAAATTTAAAAATTTTAAGTGAATAACTAAGTATTTATTAGTTAGAATACTTTTGTTAAAAGTTTTGTTTTGTATTTAAAAGTTTAGACTTTAATGTGGATTAACTGTTTTGTATATATAATGTAAGCTACTTAAATAAAGGAACTGATATATAGTTATATGATTTGATGTACTAAAAGGCAATCTTTATGAAGATTTCTGAATTTTAATAAATTAATAATATAACTTGTTTATTATTTTATGATACATAATATGATGTATGACATAAAAGTCTTAATTTTTAACTTTATTATGCAATAATTTTATATCTTTTTATTTATGTGAGTACATTTGGGGGTATATATTGATGGTTTCCTCTGTTATACGAAATTATAGACCTGGTTTCTATTAATATATACTTAAAAATTGAGCAAACGCAAGTCAAAAGTACTTGAAAAGTCTTAAAAATAAAAGATACCTAATGAGGTCGCCAAAATGGTTTGACCAAGTCTGGTTTTGCTTAAACTTGAATCAAGTTATGTCGCTCTGTTGCATGAAAATGTAGACCTGTCACCAATGTCTTGATTCTTAAAAATGTATTTCATATATTTATTTGGAATATAAAAGAAAATTGTATAATTTAAATTTAAAGGTATATCATGTGACAACCGTCAAACCTCAGGTCATTATCACACTAGAATCGTAAATTACATTTACCGCATTCCTTAAATCCGAGTGAAATTCCTAGGTTACGACTTCGCAAGCTTATTAAGCCATAGAACGACTTAGAGATTGCTTAGTGAACCATAAGTTCTTTTAGAGATGTTATAATAGGTTACTAAGTGCCAAATTAATCAAAGAAAAGTTCATCCCTTGATGCTTTAATAAAACCCTTAACGGCTCACAAAACTGAAATTTTCGTAACTCAACAACGCAAACTTAATCGGATGAATAATACATGGACATTAAAAATAGACAAATTAAGTGTATCATAACTTAAGTCAAGAACTTAAAATTTCTCACTTTTCAAAACTCAAATTTTAATCACCAAAACATCACAAAATAAACCTCATAAAATACATATATTTATACCAAATTAATACAAATTAATTAGATAACTTTTATACACTTTATTTAACAAAAAAAAATATATATATATATATAATGACCAAAATAACCTCCAAAAACCGGCCCCCCCCCCCACCAACCCCACACCTCATTTCAATTTTTTTTATACTCCCCAAAATCCCTCATTACACACTTCACATTTTCACACACACACTCCACCTCTTCTCTCTACTTCTCTCTCTCTTTTTCTCTCAACCACACACACAAACACACACTAATTCTCAGCCACATTCAAGTATTTTTCCAGATTATCAAAGGTGTTCATCACCTTCATTCATCAAAACAAGGTAATATATGAAGCATATGTCTTCAAAATAACGTTTTTCTTCATTTTTTCTTTGTAAAAACATGGATTCTAGCCTCTCTATGGCTATGAATCCCATATGATAAGCTTGATGTTTGTAGATTATCATCCTCACATGTATATGTGTTAAAGATGGGTGGTAATCCATGATCAAACCAAAATCAAGAACGAAAAAGCTGATTTCTCTCAAAAACTCAAGTTTTTGTTCATCTTGTAAGTTGTTGTCGTAAAATAATCCATCCTACCATATCATGGATGTATATAATCACCATGCATGTGAGTAGATCTGGATAAAAAGGGTCAAAGACCAAAAAGTGTTTGCATGTTTGTTGTTGTTTTGTTTTGTGAGGAAAGAACCATGTAAATGCCTATGAATCTGCCCAGATTTTAAGTCTGGTGTAAAACGGCTATATCTCATGGAATAAGTACTCCAAAATTATGAATCTTTTTCTGGAATTTAGCTTTATGTCTTAGCTTTCAAATCCATGTGGTCTCACTCAATTCCATGGTGTGTTCGACCTCCAAATAGCTTATTCCTTGTGGGTGTGCCAGCAGAAAGTTTTCTGCCACCACCAAATCAAGGGGCTTGAAAAATGGATATGTGAAGCTTAAGAAAATGAAAAAAAAAAAAAATGTTTTTGGTCACTTAACATACTCAAGTCAGTATAATAAAAAGATGGTAATTTAATTTGTTGTGCATGTATTTTAGTTTGGCTCAAAATCATGTGTTATGTAAGAAGGGTGCTATGGTGTAATATTGTTGTGTTGATTGTATAACAAAAATGGAAATAGGACCAAGAACAATGATACAAATTTAGATGATAATTTTTCTAGTAACTAGATGTTGTTCATGAGCTCCAGAAATTAAATGATGATTTTTGGTGGAGAAAAGCTATTTTTCCAAAAATTATTGATAAATTGGGTGAAAAGAGTAGTAAATTACAAATAAAATACTAAATGTGGATAATAAAATCTGAAAATTTTACTGCAATGTTCTTGTGTCATGAAGGTTCAATAAACGAAAAATCTCTTGATTTTGGGCACTTTACAGAATATTTCTTGTTTGTTGTGGTTAATCATTATGGTAACTTAGAAACCATAGCTAGGGATCTCAAAAAGGTCTAAGATTTTTACAGTAACCTTACAATGATTAAAAAGTGGTTCAGTAAAAATTTCACAATTTTCTAGACACGTTACCTATTTTATTTAATATTTACTTCTAAAAAGGAGTTAAATTCAAAATATATAATATATGGTTATAAAAATTCTCAAATTATTTCTGGGCACTCATTATACCCATATTAGCATGTATAAAATGTTTGAGAATTTATTCATGTTTTTTTTTTTTTTTTTTTTTATTCTATAATTTATTCAAACGCGACAAATATTCGTAAATAACGTTAACTTAACAAACGTCGCATGGCACTTTGTAATCTAGCTACCAACTAGCAAACCATACAAATACATTAGAAATGAGACTAATTAGGACCATTTGATCTTAGGTCGGGAATAGGAGTCGAGCGTGCGAAACTCAAGACTTACCGGCAATTAGGTCAAACCGCAGCTAACCGTGAGTTCTCACAGCCCCTTTTTCACTTGTTTAATATTTTGGGGTGAAAAGCATGATTCTAAATTTTTACTAAATTGGTTGTACATTCATGAACTTGTTAAATCTTTGCCATGCTACTTATGCGAATTGGTGTGTATACTATTGTTATGCTTGAGTACTATCGTGCTAAAGTCCCCGGAAATACCTTTACACTACTTATTAACTCGTCCGAGAGCCAGACGAGCCTTTAATATTTATGGATAGCGCTATTTAGGGTAGACCATCCCTCACTCACACTGTAACGTGGGTGCATAGTATTACTTTTACTCATGTTACCGATAGAACATGGAGCTTGGGGCATGTGTCGGTCTAATCGGTTTAGTAGTGGCCTCATTGCATTAACATTCGTATATACTACTTTCCTATTCGCAATAATTACAACCAATCATTTATATTTATATACTTGATGAACAAAGCTTTTGATTCATTTATCTATAACATTAAACCTGTGAACTCACCAACTATGACCATAGTTGACCGTTTGTTTATCATGCTTTTCAGGAAATCGACAGTAAGACGCATTCTAGGAGTACTTTTGTGTGGATGCATTCTCGCATGCGTTTGCTTTAATTTGAATTATGACTAACTTTTGGAAACTTTTATGAACTTGTTGTAATCACCTTTGGAATTATGTTTTGAACTTGTGGTAACTTGTAATACTTTTGCTAAATTATGTATGGTATTACTTCTATATCTTGTGCGTTTGTTACCCGGTACTGTTACACCTCGTGTTTCCGCTTTAGCGGGGTGTGACAGATTTGGTATCAGAGCCTAAGGTTATAGAGAATGCCGGTTTTTCCAAACAAAAACCCCAACTATAACCAACATTTTTCTTTAAAATCTTTTCTTAAAACTCCAAAGGTATTACCAATTAAACTAAACCGAGCATAGTACTAGTATAGCTAAACCATGTGTTGCATTATTGGACCTCAATTAGGCATAGCCTGATCACCTATGTTTAATTTAGGTAAGATTATGCGAGACACGGAATATGTATACTACGATTATGTTGATTTTTCTTTCCTGTTTAAACATTTGGAAAGCAAACGTTGTGTGTGTGCATTGCATATCGTAGGCATCCATAGTAGCACTATTAGTAACTAAGTATATCTTTAGGAACTAAGTTCTCCTTTTTATACAGACTTACCATGTCACACTCATCACTTCACGCTCTTGGATCGGCTGACGATTCTGGCTACTACACTGGTCGCCCTCGCGACAACACCTTGAGTTCCGAGCCAGAGGAGGCCCCCTATGAGGATTCTGAGCCAGAGGAAGCCCCCTATGAGGACCATGAGTCAGAAAACGAAGTTAGTAGCCGAGAGGTCACCCGAGAGAATACGAGGGTGACTCCGACACCCATCTCACCTCAGCCACCTCAAAATGGTGTGCGCTTGAGGGCCACTGCTCGTATGAGCGTTGCCCCACCTGTCAGATTTGCAGTACGAGACTTCCCTCCAGGGACTGGACCTTCAGGAACTGTACCTCCTGAGACTGTTTCTGGGATCCCAATTTCACGAGATCCCAACATGACTTATTGGATTGCACGTAGGGTAGATGAAATAAGTCATGAACTTCATGCTCATAGGACTGGCCTCGCCCAACATGGACAGATGTTGGGTAACATAGCAGACCTAACAGACCGGTTAATTTATCGTGCAAATGATGCCAGGGACACAGCAAGTACAGCGATATTTTGGTGCAGAGTGTTGGCAGGGCTCACGTTTCTTTTGGCTGCGATGCTTATTTGGGTAGTTTGGTTTAGGATGTAGTGCTTGTAGTATGTGTCAACTTTTCAATCCTAGTGAATGTCTTTTGTTTCAGTGAATTATGAAAAATTGTAATGTAATGGTTGATCCAAATTTTCAAATCCTGGTTTATTAATGGAAAAACATTACCTTGTTCATTTTATATGACTATGGCAATTACTTACACACTTACTTGAACGTAAAACTTTTACTGCAGTTTAGTTTCAATTGATTTCTAACATATTAAAGTTTTAATGATACAAATATAAAATACAAGCACTAACCAATAGCTTTTACCTGACTTAGAATCATGCCTCCGAGGAGAAACACAGACAACGTAGCTGAACGAGTAGCACAAGAACTTAACGCGGCACTACCTAACCTCGTTGCTCAAATCACCGCGGGTATCAATGCAGCACAAGGGAACCTGGGAGGACAACCTACTAACAACAATCAAGGATGCAGCTACAAAACCTTCATGTCATGCCGTCCCAAGGAGTTCTTCGGGATAGAAGGTGCTGTTGGGCTGTTATCCTGGATTGAAAGCATGGAGTCAGTGCTCCACATCAGCAAATGCTCACCTGAAAGCCAAGTTGAATATGCATCATGCATGTTTCAGGGAAGAGCATTGACTTGGTGGAATAACCAAATTCAAACCAGAGGTCGCGAAGCTGCGTATAACCTTTCATGGGAGGAATTGAAGAGGATGTTGATCGAAGAGTACTGTCCAAAAGATGCACTTCAGAAATTGGAATCTGAATTCTGGAATCACGCCATGACTGGAACTGACATCGATAAGTACACTACCCGATTTCATGAGCTTGCAAGGCTAGTACCCTACATGGTTACCCCAGAGGAGAAAAGAGTGGACAGGTACATATGGGGTTTAGCTCCAGAAATACGAGGGATGGTTACCTCGGCAAACCCATCAACCATTCAGGCGGCTGTAGTCTTGGCTAACCGCCTGACAAATGATGTGATTAGATCAGGTGGATCATCGAAAGGGAAAGATAATGGAAAGAGGAAGCAGGAGAACCAACCAAGGAACAGGGGTGGTGGTAACCCAGATAAGAAACAGATGGTGGCGAAAAATTTTGGTGTGGTTGCCCAAGGACAGAAGCAATACACCGGGCCGCATCCAAAGTGTAACAAGTGCAACTATCACCATTCTGGAAATTGTCCGGTGTGCGACAAGTGTAAACGGACGGGCCACTATTCCAAGTACTGCAAGAGTGGTAATGGGAACAATGGGCAAAAAGCAGCATGCTTCGAGTGTGGAAGCCTGGACCATCTCAAGAACACTTGCCCTAGGCTGAATAGAGCCCCTAATAACAATGCTGGAAATCAAAGGGGCCCAGCACGAGGACGGGCATTTGTCATTGGAACTGAGGAAGCAAGGCAGGATCCGAACGCTGTGACAGGTACATTCCTCTTAAACAATCACTACGCGTCTGTACTGTTTGACTCTGGAGCAGAAAGAAGTTTTGTCTCACTAGAGTTTAGGCCACTGATTAATTTAAAGCCAGACAAACTAAAGGAGATCTATATTATCGAGTATGCTAATGGTCATGAATTTCAGGCTAGGGACATAATTCTAGGTTGTACCTTGAACCTAGCTGATAAGTCATTTAATATCGACCTAATTCCAATCGAACTGAAAAGTTTCGATGTAGTGGTGGGTATGGACTGGCTCACCAAGGTCCGAGCGGAGATTGTCTGTTTTGAAAAAGTTATCCGAATACCTCTCAAAGACGGAGAAACTCTTGCTGTGCAAGGAGATAAACCCGATCGAGAGCTCAAAATTGTGTCTACTATAAAGATGCATAAGTATCTGGAGAAAGAGTGCCGTGCATTTCTGGCTCACGTGGTGGAAAAGAAACCGAAGGAGAAGCGTATCCAAGATATACCTGTAGTTAGAGATCACCCCGAAGTTTTCCCGGAAGATTTACCTGGACTTCCCCCGCCAAGGCAAGTCGAATTTCGAATTGATCTAGTTCCCGGGGCAGCACCTGTAGCTAAAGCACCATATCGCTTGGCACCGGCTGAGATGCAGGAGCTATCAGAACAATTACAAGAACTTCTGAGCAAAGGTTTGATTCGGCCAAGCTCATCGCCCTGGGGAGCTCCCGTTCTCTTCGTCAAAAAGAAAGATGGGTCATTCCGGATGTGTATTGATTATAGAGAACTAAACAAGTTGACTATTAAGAATCGTTACCCTCTTCCCCGAATAGATGATCTATTTGATCAGCTACAAGGCGCATCCTACTTTTCAAAAATTGATCTACGATCTAGATACCATCAAGTGGGTGTGCGCGAGGAAGACGTTCCTAAGACAGCCTTTAGAACTCGATATGGACACTACGAGTTCTTGGTAATGCCCTTCGGACTAACAAACACACCTGCAGTTTTCATGGATTTGATGAATAGGGTATGCAGACCATACCTAGATAAGTTCGTGATAGTGTTCATCGACGACATATTGATTTACTCACGGAATAAGGAAGATCACGAACATCATTTGAAGTTGATACTAGAACTACTCAAGGACCAAAAATTGTATGCTAAGTTCTCAAAGTGCGAATTTTGGCTCCGAGAGGTACACTTCCTTGGTCACGTAGTCAACGAAAAAGGAATCCAAGTGGACCCAGCTAAGATTGAAGCAATTAAAAAGTGGGAGGCTCCGAGAACCCCTACAGAAATTCGTCAATTTCTGGGATTGGCTGGTTACTACCGGAGATTCATTGAGAACTTTTCAAAAATCGCTAAGCCTTTAACAGAATTGACCCAAAAGGCGAAGGAGTTTGTTTGGGGGAAAATGCATGAGGAAGCATTCCAAACACTGAAGCATAGGCTATGCGATGCACCAATCTTGGCGTTACCCGAGGGAACAGAGGATTTTGTCGTATACTGTGATGCGTCACACCAGGGATTGGGATGTGTGCTAATGCAAAAGAATAAGGTCATCGCTTATGCATCGAGGCAGCTCAAGGAGCATGAGAAGAACTACACAACACACGACTTGGAGCTAGGAGCTGTAGTCTTTGCCCTTAAGATCTGGAGACACTATCTGTATGGTACAAAGTGCACTGTGTTTACTGACCATAAGAGTCTTCAACATATCTTTGACCAGAAAATGCTCAACATGAGGCAAAGGAGATGGGTAGAATTGCTTAGTGACTACGATTGTGAGATCAAGTATCATCCAGGCAAAGCGAATGTGGTAGCAGATGCTTTAAGTAGGAAGGAAAGGTTAAGACCCTCACAAGTACGAGCATTGGGAATGATGGTTCAAACAAGTTTAAAAACTCGAATCCTTGACGCTCAAAGAGAAGCAATGAGACCTGAAAATATAAAGAACGAGACTCTACACAACCTAGACCAGAAATTTGAAATTAAGACTGATGGAGTTCGTTACTTCAAGGAGAGGGCATGGATTCCGAGAACCGACAATCTAAGGGATGTCATCATGGATGAAGCCCATAGATCCAGGTATTCAATCCACCCAGGAGCTGATAAGATGTACAGGGATTTAATGGAATACTATTGGTGGCCGGGGATGAAGAAAGATATTGCCCTGTATGTTGGGAAATGTTTAACATGTTCTAAGGTCAAAGCAGAGTACCAGAGACCTTCCGGTTTGTTACAACAGCCGGAAATTCCCCAATGGAAGTGGGAGCAAATATCAATGGATTTTATAACCAAGTTGCCCAGGACGACAAGGGGACATGACTCGATTTGGGTTATAGTGGATCGGTTGACGAAATCCGCACATTTTCTTCCGATCCGAGAAGACTACAAGATGGAAAAGCTCGCACAGGTCTATATTAATGAAATTGTTGCACGTCACGGAATACCTCTTTCCATAATTTCTGATAGGGATAGTCGATTCACGTCGCGCTTTTGGCAATTACTCCAGAAAACCCTAGGTACTCAACTGAACTTAAGTACTGCCTATCACCCCCAAACTGACGGGCAAAGTGAGCGAACCATACAAACTTTGGAAGACATGTTACGAGCCTGCGTGATTGACTTCGGAGGAAGCTGGGATACTCACTTACCTTTAGTGGAGTTTTCCTATAACAACAGTTATCACACTAGCATTGAGTGTGCTCCATTTGAAGCCTTGTATGGGCGTAAATGTCGTTCACCGCTTTGTTGGTTGGAGGCAGGTGACAGACAGTTGACGAGACTCGACATCATACAAGAAACAACTGACAAGATCACGACAATCAGGGAAAGACTGAAGACAGCCAGAAGTCGTCAGAAAAGCTACGCAGATAACCGTAGGAAACCTCTAGAATTTCAAATCGGTGATAAAGTACTCCTAAAGGTGTCACCGTGGAAAGGCGTTATCCGCTTTGGAAAGCGAGGAAAACTAAGCCCGAGATATATTGGACCTTTCGAGGTACTGCAAAGGATTGGTCCGGTAGCTTACCGACTCAAACTGCCGCAAGAGCTCAGTGGCATCCACGACACATTCCATGTTTCTAACCTAAAGAAATGCTTATCTGATGAAACACTCGTTGTCCCTCTCGAGGAAGTTCGAATTGACGATAAACTCCACTTCATAGAAGAACCACTCGAAATCATAGACCGCGAAGTCAAGAGATTGAAGCGAAGCCGAATTCCCATAGTTAAAGTCCGGTGGAATTCGCGACGGGGTCCTGAATTCACTTGGGAGCGCGAGGATCAATTCCGACGCAAGTATCCGCATCTATTCTCGAGTGCTTCGTAGCACAATGGGACGAGTTGAATTTCGGGACGAAATTCATTTCAACGGTGGGATATTGTGACAACCGTCAAACCTCAGGTCATTATCACACTAGAATCGTAAATTACATTTACCGCATTCCTTAAATCCGAGTGAAATTCCTAGGTTACGACTTCGCAAGCTTATTAAGCCATAGAACGACTTAGAGATTGCTTAGTGAACCATAAGTTCTTTTAGAGATGTTATAATAGGTTACTAAGTGCCAAATTAATCAAAGAAAAGTTCATCCCTTGATGCTTTAATAAAACCCTTAACGGTTCACAAAACTGAAATTTTCGTAACTCGACAACGCAAACTTAATCGGATGAATAATACATGGACATTAAAAATAGACAAATTAAGTGTATCATAACTTAAGTCAAGAACTTAAAATTTCTCACTTTTCAAAACTCAAATTTTAATCACCAAAACATCACAAAATAAACCTCATAAAATACATATATTTATACCAAATTAATACAAATTAATTAGATAACTTTTATACACTTTATTTAACAAAAAATATATATATATATATAATGACCAAAATACCCTCCAAAAACCGGCCCCCCCACCAACCCCACACCTCATTTCAATTTTTTTTATACTCCCCAAAATCCCTCATTACACACTTCACATTTTCACACACACACTCCACCTCTTCTCTCTACTTCTCTCTCTCTTTTTCTCTCAACCACACACACAAACACACACTAATTCTCAGCCACATTCAAGTATTTTTCCAGATTATCAAAGGTGTTCATCACCTTCATTCATCAAAACAAGGTAATATATGAAGCATATGTCTTCAAAATAACGTTTTTCTTCATTTTTTCTTTGTAAAAACATGGATTCTAGCCTCTCTATGGCTATGAATCCCATATGATAAGCTTGATGTTTGTAGATTATCATCCTCACATGTATATGTGTTAAAGATGGGTGGTAATCCATGATCAAACCAAAATCAAGAACGAAAAAGCTGATTTCTCTCAAAAACTCAAGTTTTTGTTCATCTTGTAAGTTGTTGTTGTAAAATAATCCATCCTACCATATCATGGATGTATATAATCACCATGCATGTGAGTAGATCTGGATAAAAAGGGTCAAAGACCAAAAAGTGTTTGCATGTTTGTTGTTGTTTTGTTTTGTGAGGAAAGAACCATGTAAATGCCTATGAATCTGCCCAGATTTTAAGTCTGGTGTAAAACGGCTATATCTCATGGAATATGGATGTATATAATCACCATGCATGTGAGTAGATCTGGATAAAAAGGGTCAAAGACCAAAAAGTGTTTGCATGTTTGTTGTTGTTTTGTTTTGTGAGGAAAGAACCATGTAAATGCCTATGAATCTGCCCAGATTTTAAGTCTGGTGTAAAACGGCTATATCTCATGGAATAAGTACTCCAAAATTATGAATCTTTTTCTGGAATTTAGCTTTATGTCTTAGCTTTCAAATCCATGTGGTCTCACTCAATTCCATGGTGTGTTCGACCTCCAAATAGCTTATTCCTTGTGGGTGTGCCAGCAGAAAGTTTTCTGCCACCACCAAATCAAGGGGCTTGAAAAATGGATATGTGAAGCTTAAGAAAATGAAAAAAAAAAAAAATGTTTTTGGTCACTTAACATACTCAAGTCAGTATAATAAAAAGATGGTAATTTAATTTGTTGTGCATGTATTTTAGTTTGGCTCAAAATCATGTGTTATGTAAGAAGGGTGCTATGGTGTAATATTGTTGTGTTGATTGTATAACAAAAATGGAAATAGGACCAAGAACAATGATACAAATTTAGATGATAATTTTTCTAGTAACTAGATGTTGTTCATGAGCTCCAGAAATTAAATGATGATTTTTGGTGGAGAAAAGCTATTTTTCCAAAAATTATTGATAAATTAGGTGAAAAGAGTAGTAAATTACAAATAAAATAATAAATGTGGATAATAAAATCTGAAAATTTTACTGCAATGTTCTTGTGTCATGAAGGTTCAATAAACGAAAAATCTCTTGATTTTGGGCACTTTACAGAATATTTCTTGTTTGTTGTGGTTAATCATTATGGTAACTTGGAAACCGTAGCTAGGGATCTCAAAAAGGTCTAAGATTTTTACAGTAACCTTACAATGATTAAAAAGTGGTTCAGTAAAAATTTCACAATTTTCTAGACACGTTACCTATTTTATTTAATATTTACTTCTAAAAAGGAGTTAAATTCAAAATATATAATATATGGTTATAAAAATTCTCAAATTATTTCTGGGCACTCATTATACCCATATTAGCATGTATAAAATGTTTGAGAATTTATTCATGTTTTTTTTTTTTTTTTTTTTTATTCTATAATTTATTCAAACGCGACAAATATTCGTAAATAACGTTAACTTAACAAACGTCGCATGGAACTTTGTAATCTAGCTACCAACTAGCAAACCATACAAATACATTAGAAATGAGACTAATTAGGACCATTTGATCTTAGGTCGGGAATAGGAGTCGAGCGTGCGAAACTCAAGACTTACCGGCAATTAGGTCAAACCGCAGCTAACCGTGAGTTCTCACAGCCCCTTTTTCACTTGTTTAATATTTTGGGGTGAAAAGCATGATTCTAAATTTTTACTAAATTGGTTGTACATTCATGAACTTGTTAAATCTTTGCCATGCTACTTATGCGAATTGGTGTGTATACTATTGTTATGCTTGAGTACTATCGTGCTAAAGTCCCCGGAAATACCTTTACACTACTTATTAACTCGTCCGAGAGCCAGACGAGCCGTTAATATTTATGGATAGCGCTATTTAGGGTAGACCATCCCTCACTCACACTGTAACGTGGGTGCATAGTATTACTTTTACTCATGTTACCGATAGAACATGGAGCTTGGGGCATGTGTCGGTCTAATCGGTTTAGTAGTGGCCTCATTGCATTAACATTCGTATATACTACTTTCCTATTCGCAATAATTACAACCAATCATTTATATTTATATACTTGATGAACAAAGCTTTTGATTCATTTATCTATAACATTAAACCTGTGAACTCACCAACTATGACCATAGTTGACCGTTTGTTTATCATGCTTTTCAGGAAATCGACAGTAAGACGCATTCTAGGAGTACTTTTGTGTGGATGCATTCTCGCATGCGTTTGCTTTAATTTGAATTATGACTAACTTTTGGAAACTTTTATGAACTTGTTGTAATCACCTTTGGAATTATGTTTTGAACTTGTGGTAACTTGTAATACTTTTGCTAAATTATGTATGGTATTACTTCTATATCTTGTGCGTTTGTTACCCGGTACTGTTACACCTCGTGTTTCCGCTTTAGCGGGGTGTGACATATCATATATGGAAATCATAAGTAATATACATACTAACAATAAAAGTGTATTCAGAAATATAAATATAGATTGTTTAAAGTGGACAAATATATTAGTAATCATTCATGAGCTATATATTACACAAATAATAATAATTTTATTTATACATTATAGTTATCCATGTTAATTAAATTGTTTAAATTTTTAAATTTATGAAACAGATTTTTAGTATTGGTATTCTGATTATTAAATATTAGTTTGATGCTTATTTTTAAATTTTATTCAGTTTTCTACTTGAGGACAAGCAGAACTTAAGTGTGGGGATATTTGATAAGCATCAAATAGATAGTATATTTTATAGAAATTTATCCCTATATTTATATACATTTTAGTGCATTTATATGATTTTAGATAGTTGTTTTGTTAATATTTGCAAAAATGTATTTTAATTAGAGAAAGAAGAAAAAGGAGCGAAAACGAATCCGAAACTGAAAGAAAATGAAGAAATGAAGAAAGAGGAGCTTAAACCTTGAAGAAATGAAGACCAAAAGTGTTAAAATAAAGAATTGGGCCAAGAAAACAAAGAAGTCCGGATATGAAGATTAATAGTCCAAAAATTAAGCCCAAGCCCAAAAATAGAATATTCTGGAATTCACATTCAACCGGCGGTTGGATTAACCAACCGGCGGTTGGGCTTTAGGGTTTGAAGGCGGTGCAGACACGTGGAGTTGGACCCGGATACAAATAACTCCAACCGGCGGTTGAAGAACCCAACTGGCGGTTGGGTGGTCGGTTTTGAAAACTATAAATAGATGCTCAAATCAGCTTAAACCATATACGATTCAAGAATACTAAAACCGAAAGTTAGGGTTTTAGGTCGACTTTAGGTACGATTTTGGAGGCTAAAGAGCTAGGGTTTGAAGGTTTTTAACCCTAGGAAAAGCTAGTTCGTCAATTGGTTCGATTTCTTTATCCTTGTAACTTTAATAACCTTATTGAGTTATTTATGATATTGTTTATTTGATTTAATTGTGAATTAGGTTTTCATTATAATTGTTTGAATGAATGTTTATTGAGTTTATTATCTGAATTATATGTTTATGTTGGAACTATATTATTGAATGTTTATTATACAAGAATTGTCTTTATTATGATATTTTAGTGATTATTCTTGACATAATTAGACTGATTTATATTAAACTAGGATGACCATAAACTGTTTATATAAATTAAGTGATTGTGTTTATTTTTGATCTTAACCTTATGCGATAAACTAAGAATGAATCATAAATATAAAGTAATACTGCGATTCAAGCTTAACCATATAAATTGTATAATAAATTGATGATAGATCGTATTAATTAGTAACACTTTGCGTAACCTTATGATTGTGTTGCTATGATGAGGATTTGACTTAACCCTAAGTGATCTTCTACATTAGTAAATCACCAGTAATAATAGCCAACAAAGCAAATAGACATAAATACATATAATAAGTTTAATAAATAATAGTTTGAATAATTATAATCTTTTATCCAATTGAGTATACCTAAGTTGTTCCTTAAAACTTATCTATTAGAATCTGTATCAAAATATAAATATAAATATGTTCGTTCGGAACTAAAACGTCCCCCTTATCTTGTAGATTATTGTAAATTGGATCCTTTGTATTTATTTGTATTATAATTGTAAATATCTGTAATTAGAATAAATAGATAATTAGTTATAAATAAGAATCACGTTTCTTGTGTTCCTTGTGTTCGAATTTGGACTTACTTATTAAGCTATATTACATGAACGGGTCAATCTTGCCTGAATTGTGTGATAGTATTATTTAGTATTTCCTTAATTAAACTTATTATTATAATTGCATATACTTTCCGCACATCACTTGTACATCTCAAATTCTCTGGATGAGAAATCAGCTGACTATGGGTTTGACTTCAAAGAAATTCCAATCTATTGTGATAGTGATCGCACCCCGAACGGTCGGTTCAGGAATCGCTTCCTGTCGTCGTCGGACCTTGCGCTCGAGGCGGGTGATCAGAGGGTTTTAAATTTATATTTTGCTGGGAAGCCTAAGTTTTATTACTACCTACTGCTCTAAGGGTATTAGGGTAGTAAGTGGTAAGTCTGACTCAGGTGTCGTTCTTAAAATCAGAGCGAATCGAAATGAATTAAATACCTCATAAAATAGTAGCTAATAGGATGAGTTTAATAGAGCAGGTAGGGTTTGTTTTTTTTTTTGTTGGTATTTTCTAATTTAACTAAAATGCAGGAAAGTGATCACTACACTACGGATAGGGTAAGCAGATAGATAGAGTTGTGATTGCTGAAGTTTCAATATTCAGGTTTCGGGATGGTGTTCATTATAAAAGATGATTGGAGACTTGCCTTAATTAAATCAACAGAGGTTTGGTGTAAACACTAGCACCCTACGATTTAAAGTGGAAACCCTAAGTCGTATGTCACTGAGTACTAGGCTATCATGATTCTGATCAGATCAGGCTGCTCAACCCCCAACACTGTCCGATGAGGACAAGTGACCCTTCTTGGGATTAACCCTGGGTGCATGAATAAGGTAACAGACCGATATTTAATTTCTGACCGTTCTTAACACCTAGTTCTAATTGATTTTATTAAGGTTTGTACTTATTGCTTACTATTGTATGTTAAACTGTCGGTTATGTTGGATAAGGGGGTTTAAGCATCTTACACTACAGCTGAATGTTTGCTTTCTTTTCCAGATCCCTTAAACTTAGTTGAGGAGCACAAATACTTCCGTCAAGGTGTAGACCCTCCTTTGCGATCAAACGTTCATCCCTAGGTTTGTTTCACGGTGTATACTACTTTTTTCAGCAGTTCCACAGCTTTGTATATACCTAGACCATGTTCAGGAAGGGTGACTTCCAGGTATCCACGGTGTCATATGCTTACGACCGGTCCGTAGCTTCCACGCATTTGTACTCCACCAGAGGTGTTTCCAGTGCTATACTAAGTACTGGGCCGTTTTACAGCATGTCCACAGCTTCAACAATAACACAGATAACTATCTACCGATACTAGGGTTGATCAAGTCCTAATACTAAAGTAATAGCCACGTGAAAGCTTGGAAAGGGTGTATATGGTGGTTTAGATCTACCGCTTGAAAAGTTTAACCCGATACATAACATAACAATTTCCAATCACATATTTAATTAAAGATTAATTTAACATCATCCCTACTCCTAAATATCTACATTCCAACAATCACAATATTACACTACTCAATAAACATGGTAACAAATAAAGCACATACCATATTATTACGCATGGATAATTCAGACATAATAACAGTATAAAGGAATAGATATCACCGGATAATAGAGCAGCGTAACAGAGAGAAAATAATTGCAATCCTTGAATTACAGCTTGAACAGCAATACTCCTTTATTACAACGATTATCTCTCCTCTAATCTACTAGCTACCCTCTAATTTCTCCTCTAACTCCTAAGAGTAGTGCTAGAGAGAGAAACTAGAGAGAGAAACTAACTAAGAAAGAAAAGTGTGTGTGAAAGAGTAAGAATGAATGTGTTGTGAATGGTGAATTGTATGAAAATGAGGAGGTTGATGCCACTATTTATAGGCATAAAAGAAACGATTTTACACTTAACACCCTCGCTCCAATTTAACACTGAAATACAACCCCTAGCTATGAAATTCGACACCGTAAAGGGGGTATACCACCCTAAATAGGGCGTATTCGGTAGCAAATAGGGCGTATTCGGTAGCAAATAGGGCGTATCCGTCATCGTAGAGGGGGTATACCACCCCTAGAAGGGGGTATACCACCCCTCAAAGGGGGTATACGGCCCTGTAGAGGGGGTATACGGCCCTGAGAGGGTGGTATACGGCCCCTAGAGGGTGGTATCCCCTTGGTCGTGGTCTTGTGTGCTGGATCGTAAGTCTTGTGTGCTGGATCGTACTCGTTTGGCTCTAACTTCTTCGTTCTTGATCCATTTTCAACGTTCTTTATATCCACGCGTTCGTATTCTCCAGACCTACATTTTAAGATATTTATTAAGTCCTAGATCGGAGTTTTATGATAAAATAGCGTGTCGAACGAATTATGCCTATTTAAGTGTGTTTTTCGTCCATTTACCGTTGTTTTTGAAATATTTATAAAGTTTAGACCTTTTTAACAAAATGTGGTAAATGTGAGCTTTATTAGCATGTTTTTGTTATTTAAGTGCCAAATATGAGATAAAAGATGCGCGTAAAACATGACTTTTTACGTCAAATAAAATATCCCACACTTAGACTTTGCTTGTCCTCAAGCAAACCGAATCTCATTTTGCTCCAATTTTTGAGAAGATAGACCATTTGATGAGAACAGATATTTCCTAAGGACATCAGCTCCTCAAAATAAGCAAATTATTTCAAAAAGTAAGCATCAATAGAATAAGAAATCTTAAAACCGAATTGGTTGTCCCTTTAGCATACTTTTGCAACTCTCGAGATGTAGAAGTACATGACTGGGCGATCCTCACTGGTGGTCACTCAATTCACTCAAGAAGTGTATCGGGTTTCCTAACATTCTAAACAAACGAAATCGCTCAAAGCCAGTCATGCAGCGCTTATCATCATAGGCTTGGTCGAGAATCGCATCTCCACCACTCCAAATGAGGACGGTGCTAATTATCCCAAGGCATTTTTGTTGGGTTGTAATGTTTGGGTGAGGGTTGAATGGGTATGGAAAAGGGTCATTTTTTAAAGTTTAAAAAGGGTTATGCTTATCTCAGGAATTTTCAAACTTTATGAAAAACTTTATTTAGATATGCTTTTTAATGAAAACGGAAACGGATAACGGAAAAGAGGAAGATAGCTATTATGACTTCTATCTTTTTGAAAACACTTGGAGGATTTATATCTTTCGAAGATCATAGTTTTCGGGAGATTTTGAAGCACTTAGCTTTATTTAGATATATATATTTTTGGCTTAGAATTTCTTTGCCAAGGAATTTCTAAGGAATTTTATTTTCTTACTACCTTTTTGAGATCCTTTCATATTTTTCATTTTTCACACTTTTTGACATTTCGAATTTTACTTGGTGCCAATTTTTCGCACCGCTAGATTCTCGATTTAATTTGATTTCTGAAACGCACACGAGAAGTTTTGAGTAAAACATGAATTTTGTGATTTTTGGAGTGAAAGCAAAAAGAATATCTAAATAGCATTTTTTCAAAAATTTAAAAATTCTAAGATAAGGTTTTGGTGGTTAGGGAACGGAATGGGTTTTAAAATATTTGGGTTTTTAAGAAATAAAAAGGTTAAGGCTCAACATGGTGTACTAAGCGGATCATCGATACTAAAATTGAGTATCGGAGGGTTAGGCTTGAAGAGATATGAGAAAAATGGGTTTAATCCTAATAAATGCCAAGATCCTCTAATTACACCTATACCGCGTACGGTACTCTTTGGTATGGTCTCGAAGCGTATACCAGGAACAAGTTCTAATTCTAAGACACATGCATCGGCACACACACAGATATGAATGGTGAAGCATTTAAAGATGAATGCTTATTGAAGGCTCAAGTTCCTCACACAACAATATAGGGTGTATGTGCCAAGTCATGCGATGCTTTGAAGATGACCATTTCATTTTTAAGGGATTCTTATTCTGCCTTATCGTACTTTCCAAAGTAACTTATTTATTCTGAAAAAGTGATTATCCTTAAAAAGTATTATTCTTACCAAAAGATCAAAGAATTTTCAAAAGTTGACTTAAATCAGTCGAGTTTTCGAAAAAATTTTGAAAAATTTGAGCAGAAAACGAGTTACAAGTTATCTTTAGAGGACAAAAGGTCAGAAAACTTTACGGTATAACATACCGTGTATCCCACACTTAAAGGAACATTGTCCCTAATGTTCACTACTAAGGCGCGGATCTTTTGGGGGATCCCACACTTAGAGTTTGATTATAGGAAATGCTTACTTTATTGTGTTTTTAAGATGGTGGAATTAAAAATCCCACACTTAGAGATTAGGCATAAAGGATATGGTATGAATATTTCGGGAAGACAACGGAAAAGAACGAAAAACTCCCCTCACGGATTCACGAGATGAAAATGATTTAGCTGAAGAGGATGTTTTGGCTCGCTAGAGATTCCAGCATGCTTCCGTCTAAGAACAGCCGTCCGTTTTAGTGCCCGTCATCTAGTCGTGAAATGTTCCCATCATTCTCAACAATCAATTCAACCACATTTTATTCTACTAAAATAAACAAAGAAAATGTAAGCATAATAAAGATAGATAGATAGATCATCCAGTTGAGTAGCAAGCTGGATGGATGGTTCCAAAAAGTAAAGAAGTCCACAAATCATCCCAAATAGTTAGTGTTAATACAGACCAATAGTAATAATAATGATAAAGTACTGGAGATGAAAAATAAGTCTAAGGACGAGGAGACCCTGATCAGTCACACGAGGATCAACAGCAGAAGTGGAGGGATGCATGCCCGCAGCTGAATGCTCCCCGCTAGCAGCTCTCCCAGATACAGACTCTGATACAATAACTCTGTGCTGTCTGAGGATGGCCTGCATAACATGGATAGGCAAGTCCTCTGTGCTGTCAAATCCCCACTCCTGCAAACACTGCTGTGTCATGTGTGTCTACTCAAGTAATATCTGGTATCCTCTCCTGATGTCGCTCTCATTTGGGATCTCAGAGTCAGGGATAGGCTCGAGGTTGGACATCCAAGAGAGTCCTGAGAGTGTGATGCCCTGTGCACTAGTGGTGGTCATAGCTGGGCGATAGACATGTGGGTCATCAGGTCTCGGGATCTCATAAGTCGGCGATAATACATGGGTAGCTGAGGGTGGCTGTCGTGAAGTGGATGGAGCAGCTGAGGTGTGTACAGAGTATACTGGCTCGTGGTGAGATGTGGTGGGCATGGTGTATGGTGGAACAGTGGTGGTGACTGGTGGAATGGGAAAGACTGCTGGTGGTGTCTCACATCTGTACATCAGTGGCTCTGGTATCGGCAATCCAAACTTACGTGCTACATTGATGTCATGAGCATGTCTAACCTGAAGTGCATGAAAAGTCCAATACTGAGAAAGTGGAGTCACTGGTGTAGTCCAGTCAACAACACTCTGAACCCTAGATGTAGAGCCAGATGCCCTAGTATCAACCTGTGGCGCTCTAACATCACTGTCATCATCCTGTATCTCGATCGGCTCATCATCCTCAACATCCCTGTCTCTCTTACTACCTTTCCTCTTCAGAACACAACCAGGAATGCCTCTTTGTTAGCTTTCCAGAATGCCTGCCCGCTCGAATCAGTAGTGATCAACCAGATAGTCCGAAAATAATCCAAGTCAAACGGCAGGGATCTAACATAAGGTGAGCTGGTATACTCACTCATGTGATCCTCCGTGAGCAAACCTATACACGGCTACAAATCCTAGTAATGAAAGCTCCTATGTAGATATACTTTGTCATCTCAAATTTCGTCTCTCTCTGAATCCTCTCAGCTACTAAGAAGGCCACATTCACATTCTTCTTCTTAATCATGGCATTCATCACAAAGAGATCATCAGCTCCTACAGCTCCTCCTGTTTCTTTCTTCCCATGTAGTGATATAGCTAGTAGCTTGTGCAGAAGTCAATGCTCAACTTTGAAGAACGCGGAGGCTTTCACATTTGAATGAAAACTAGTACCCGTTAGATTATCCCAAATCAGCCCATGATCTTCATTACTCGAAATACCCTGTGAACTATCGAAGAATAACTGAGAATGTGTCTGCTCCTCAGTGTAGAAACCAAGATATACCGCTAGCTCAGCCAAAGACACATGCTGCTTTACCCCTCTGTAATTGAAGCTAATCAACCGCTTGTCTGTAACATTGCTGATGCAGGGGTTGAACTCATAGGTCAACATGAACTCAATAACTAGCTCTCGATGAATGTCTTCATTGAGGGCGAACATTTGGTACCAAGCATTCATTTCTCATGATTGATCTTGAACTTCACTAAATTTCTCAACTCTCTTTTATAACCAATCGCCTTTACATCTCTCCAAACGATAAATCTGTTTTTACCAAGTGGTCGGCTCATCCAATCCCTAATCAATTTCTTCTTTTTGGCGGAAGTGGCCAAGTATTCCAAAGTAGGATGGATAGCTGTAGAATCAGACCTCATATGTTAAGATAAAAAGGTAATTAGTGTGCATCATGATCATAGGTATATGAATTCATTAAGTCATTTCAAATTTTTAACAAAAATTCGAAATGTAGGCTTTAAAAATCAAATAATCCATAACCTAGAAAGATACATATTCAACCAAACCGCAATCATCAAACCTCAAATTTCAAAACAATAAGTTTCTTAAGCTATGGTAAATGTCACAAGCATGTTTCTAGGGCAAAAGATCTTACTTTATAAATGATTCCTAGAAAAGGCTTAAAACATATGAAATGCATTAGTAAGTAACTAAGTAAGCATTAAGATTTTTAAAGAAACCTTGTAATTACCTTACTTTAATCAAAACTTTGCATTTTAACATAGACTTAGAAAACTAGTGATGAAACTTTGACCATATTATGTATTTAAAGATTTTAACATTAAGCGTTAGTCAAGTTTTTGCAAAATGATTTATAAAATCAACCAACAACTTAATGCTTAATCTACAAATAACATAATTTTGATATTGATTTATTTAGAAACATGACTAGTCATTTTTAAAAGATTTATGCGTTTTATTTATTAAAATGATGCTTCTTTTAAAAAAATAGTCATTTATTATCATTAAAGCAAGGTTTCGAAAATTCAAGCAACCATTTGAAGTTAATACTTGCATAAGTATCATTTAATTTGAAAGATTTTTATTAAAATAATGATACTCTACAAATATTCATAAAAATGCTTACTTTAATTTTCAAAAGTCATTAAACTAATCAATTAACTTATTCAAACTAGTTTACTTATGTTTAACACATCATTTTAAGCACATTTAATCAACAAAAGTCAAACATAGGTAATTCTAGCTAAAAAGTCAACAAAAAGTCCAAGTTCATCACTTTGAAAATCAAAGTTCAACAAATTTCACATGAAATCACTAGATTACTATCATAAATCATCATACAATCATCATAAGCAAGCAATAACACCAAAAGCCCTAATCTTTAGCCCTAAATTTCAAGTTTCAAATTGAAACCCTAACTTTTGGGGAAAATCATGAACTAGATATTTTAAGTTAGTGATTTACCTTAAAAATGATGCAATGATGATAAATGAAACATACAAGTAATGAAAATGGAGAATATAGAGCTTGAGATCTTCAAAAATGGTGGAAATTTGGTGGTGTCATGGTGGTGGTGGGGTTTTCGGCCGAAAAAAGAGAGGAGAGGAAGGAGATGAGTGAAAATGTTTTTGATTTTTGCTTTTTAACCTCCTCTCCATTTTTACTTTTTACCCTTTTACCCTTTTGAAATAAATTAGTGAAAGTAAATGGTAAAAAAATGGTAATTAGGTCAAAAAGGGTTTTATTAAAAACTTAAAATATTTCTGTGTTCTAAAAATTTAATCTCATTTAAAAGTTGCTAAATTTTGCCAATTGTTTAATTGAAGTTAAATAATTAAACAAAACTTAAGCATTTAGTGATAAATGATGAGACAAAATTTTAAAGAACGTTTTCAAAGATAATTTTAAAATATAAAAAAAAATTTGAAAATTAAAATTCTAACTTTTACGCAGAAAGTAAATAGACTGAAAATTTAAACTACTACGCGATTAACTACTTAATTTATTTATTAAAATTGGGTTGCCTCCCAATAAGCGCTTTGTTTTAAAGTCAACGGCTCGACTTTTCAAAAATTTAATTCGGGGCCCGAGGCTGAGGAAAAGTGTAACGAGGAATAAATGAAAATCGGAGCACTTTAGTGATGTGATAGATTAGGTCGGCGGAGTTTAAGAAAAATAATTCAAATTCGTTTAGAAAACTTCTCTCCTCGTATCCTAATATCATAAGTGCATCAACGAGTTTATTAAATTCCCGTTTAACTGTAACACCCGTCAAATTAGGACTAGTAATTAGTGCCTAATCATATGTTAATACATGTAATTAGTTCTGTATTAGGCTAATTAATGTATCGAATTATATATATATTGTTGAATATATACGAAAATGCGATTTGATTAAATCGTACGCAATTTAAATCGAATGTATTTCGGTTCCATAAATACGGACGTTGGTGACACAATTTATATTTAAGTATAAAACATTTTCTGAAAACATTACTGGGTCCAAACTACTGTTTAAATTTTATTCCCAAAGTTGTCCGCTTCGTACCATTAAAACTTACATAATTAACGACAAAATACGCAAATTATTTAAATTACATTTTTATATCTTTAAATTATTAGGAAATTGGTAAAACAATTTAATTAAATTATTAAACAAAATTCGTATTTTAAAATGGATAATTAACGCGCGAAATATTTATTAAAACGTTAAATGACGGAGAAAACGAACACCACGCGGAGCACAGAGACGGAGACTGAAAATGGGGGACTTAACCTCCCATTTTCTTTTCTTTCTTTTCATTTTACTTATCTCTCTCTCTCTCTCTTACTCTCTTTTCTCTTATTCTCCAAAAACACCCATATTCAAAAAAATCGCAAATTAACACCCTCATACGCACTCGGATCATCAACATTTTTAGAGATTCACGACCACCTCGCGACGATCTACAACGCTA
This sequence comes from Helichrysum umbraculigerum, assembly GCA_949592205.1. NCBI lineage: Eukaryota > Viridiplantae > Streptophyta > Magnoliopsida > Asterales > Asteraceae > Helichrysum > Helichrysum umbraculigerum. The sequence goes on along the minus strand of CATIUR010000005.1, from coordinate 154,870,496 downwards.
TCTTTTCGGATTTTCAATCCGGCAATTTGTAAGTTTCCGACAAAATCCCGAAACCTCTCGATTCTTTGTATATTCACTTGTTAGTTGTTTATATAACATATATGTGTCCATTACAAAGTGTAGAACACGATTTTATAGCTTAAAAACGGGTTTGAATCGGGTTTTTGGCCGGAAAAATCATGACAGTCGGACTTTCTGGGCTGATGTTCTTCAATGCGACACAAGCCTTGTGTCGCATGTTTGTGTCGTATTTTGCCTGTTATGTCGCACCTAGTGTCGTATAAACCCATTTGTATCGTACCGTTTACGACACAACGCTGTGTCGCATCTTATGTCGTATTTTTCATACGACACAATCACTATGTCGCTGTTGAATCAGCATCTCGCATCTATGCGACACAACCCTTGTGTCGTATAGATATTGTGTCGCATCTATATGCGACACAACCCTTGTGTCGCATGACAAACTTTTGTGTCGCATATTGTGTCGCAAAATACAGAAAACTCATATTTTTACTAAGTGTCGAGACTCGAAATTTATCATTCGATTTTACCCAATTTCGGATCCAGATGCGTTTTTCGTCAAAGCAATATAGTAGAAATAAAAATTTTCCAAGCTGACCTGGCAGCTCGACCCCAGCCAGGGGCTCTGCCCCTTGGACCTCGCCAGGGGCTGCCGCCCCTTGGACCCCGCTACCAGGGACGCTGCCCCCGGACCCCCGTACTTAGATTTCGTAGACATATTTCACACCAAACATCAAACTTGTATAACACTTTGAAACTAACAAAATAACGTCAAGATCATTATTACCAATAATCACCAACGGGCCGTACACGTTTTCAAACACTTAACGAATCAACCAAATCGTAGTTATTTGGACATATATATAGTTGTGTAACAACTACAAGGGTGATCTTTTGAGATACCCAATCATGTTTATAACCATCGCGTGTCGTGGACACCCTCAGGTTACAAGTCTTTGGACTTCATTACTCGGCTAATCAACTCAAGTTTATTAAGTTAAACTCACAAGACTCAGGTGAGTCTCATAGCCCCTCTTTTTACTGTTTTACTCAGGGGTGTGATATATTGCTCAATTTTAACATGTGAACGCAAGTACAAGCATTTTCATATACTACATGAGTTTTTCACAACTAATCATTTAAAGTCCTCCGTCAGCATAGTTGTTAATACGTTGTAGCGTGAATATTAGTATATGGTACCATATAGGATTGACCCACCTCGTCCGGGTTAGCAAGCACTAACCGGGTAAACGGGCGTACTAATATTTGGGAAGACGAATGTGGATTAGGCATTCGTGGAGGCACCTCGCCCGGAATTCTCTATAGGGGACCCGGCCCTCGAGTTAAGCTCAACTATGTGCTCATGGTTGTATACACGATTACTATCATTTAATTGCTGGATGCAATTCATTATTTAAATCTTGCGGTTCATACTATATTAACTGATTTCAAACATGTGAGCTCACCAGCTTTTAGCTGACCTTTTAGCATGTATCGCAGGTACCAAGCAGTAGGATGTTTCTGCTTCAGGACTTTAGCTCGAGTCAGCATACAGACGATTGAGATTTTCTTGCATTAGTATATTTTGTACAAGTACTTATGTACTGAAATCTCCTTTTCATTTAAACTCGAGCTATGTAAAGCTTTAAATGTTGTAAACATTTCAATTATCAATATATTTTGTTAAAACGACGCATATAGAGTCGTTTACTATATATCTTTGTGCTTTGTTATTGATTAGTAACACCCAAATCAAGCTTCCGCAAATCATTAAATTTGGGGGTGTTACATTAACTTTCTTGGGATTTGAAATGCCATTTCGTGGTCCGTCGTCTAAAAATTTAAGATCATGAAGTAATTTTTTCAATATTTTTAAAAATTCCTTTTCTTCTTTTGAATCAGGATTTCCGGTAGTAGCATGCAAGGAAATTTTGATGTTTGAAATAACTGAATCAGCTTAATGTGAATATCTTTCCGTTTAATACAGAAAGATCTCTCAATAGCTGCCTCAGTTGCATTTGGAAAAATTTCTATCAGTTTATTGATTAAATAGATGGCAGGATCAACAAAAAATGGTATTTTCCCTGGAAGTAAGGTTGGAATTATAGGGTCACGCTCTATCCAAAATTCGAGTTCACTAACTAGATCTGCAATATACCGATTAATCTGTGTTGATGAAACAGGATGATAATATGTATTAGCAAGTAAATTCATTAACATGTCTAGATCTGATTTTAGTAATAACTCATATTTTCTAGTATAATTAGCGCGAAGTCCTAAAATTCTGTGTTCGATAGTCACGAAGGTCTTTCTTTGGTCAACTGAAAAAGGGAAATCAGATATTTTAAGATATTTCATAAAATTGGCACATATATTTATTCTCCTATCTGGTTTAAAAGAATTTCCGACATGACGCTCGGTTTCAGTCTCGGGTGGAATATCTGTGATTTCAATGATGTCAGTGGGTGGTCCTTCCAATATAGTTTTAGCTATGGTGTACCTAGGTTGGACTGGACATCCTTGAAATGGTTCAACTATGTAGGTGGCTCCTGATTTGAGTGCATGATCATCCGAACATGAGGGATTCTTATCCTGTGTGGTAGGATAGGTTCTCAAAATGTCAGGAAGATCATATTCAAAGTATTCATCCAAGCACTGAAGACGTTCATTTCTATCTAATCCTAACATGGGTGGATAAAAGTAAACCTCAGTGCCGAATGATACTTCTTTGGGAAGGTCAGGTGGCCTAACATAGTGTGGGTATTTGGCCAGAAGTGAAGAAATCTCAGGGTCAATGGTAAATTGACTACTCAAAGTATCAGAATTTGGTATCTTCTGCTGAGATTCCTCTAATTCTAGGTCAAAGTGTTTTTGCCTGATCCCGATTTCTTGGACGTTTGAGATTTCTTTGACTTCGGGGAATGGAGAACAAGAAGAGTTATCTTCTAATTCTTTGTCCATAAAATCAAAAAATTCAGAATCATCCATTGCCATCATCTCATCTGTTGTCTTGTGAGATAACAGAGAAACTGAGCTAGAAACAGATTCAGATGGTTTTTGATTTTTCATATTTTTATGGGTTTTTCGTATTTTAATAACTAAACTAAACTATTCTAAGAAAGCAGTAACTTTCGAAAAAGATAGGCTTAAACGAAAGGTTCTCCTAAGGGCTTCTAATTCTAAGGTATATTTATCAAATCACAACGCTCTGCGATCCCTGGCAGCGGCGCCAAAAACCTGATCGCACCCCGAACGGTCGGTTCAGGAATCGCTTCCTGTCGTCGGACCTTGCGCTCGAGGCGGGTGATCAGAGGGTTTTAAATTTATATTTTGCTGGGAAGCCTAAGTTTTATTACTACCTACTGCTCTAAGGGTATTAGGGTAGTAAGTGGTAAGTCTGACTCAGGTGTCGTTCTTAAAATCGGAGCGAATCGAAATGAATTAAATACCTCAGAAAATAGTAGCTAATAGGATGAGTTTAATAGAGCAGGTAGGGTTTGTTTTTTTTTTTTGGTATTTTCTAATTTAACTAAAATGCAGGAAAGTGATCACTACACTACGGATAGGGTAAGCAGATAGATAGAGTTGTGATTGCTGAAGTTTTAATATTCATGTTTCGGGATGATGTTCATTATAAAAGATGATTGGAGACTTGCCTTAATTAAATCAACAGAGGTTTGGTGTAAACACTAGCACCCTACGATTTAAAGTGGAAACCCTAAGTCGTATGTCACTGAGTATTAGGCTATCATGATTCTGATCAGATTAGGCTGCTCAACCCCCAACACTGTCCGATGAGGACAAGTGACCCTTCTTGGGATTAACCCTGGATGCATGAATAAGGTAACAGGCCGATATTTAATTTCTGACCATTCTTAACACCTAGTTCTAATTGATTTTATTAAGGTTTGTACTTATTGCTTACTATTGTATGTTAAACTGTCGGTTATGTTGGATAAGGGGGTTTAAGCATCTTACACTACAGCTGAATGTTTGCTTTCTTTTCCAGATCCCTTAAACTTAGTTGAGGAGCACAAATACTTCCGTCAAGGTGTAGACCCTCCTTTGCGATCAAACGTTCAACCCTAGGTTTGTTTCACGGTGTATACTACGTTTTTCAGTAGTTCCACATCTTTGTATATACCTAGACCATGTTCAGGAAGGGTGACTTCCAGGTATCCACGGTGTCATATGCTTACGACCGGTCCGTAGCTTCCACGCATTTGTACTCCACCAGAGGTGTTTTCAACGCTATACTAAGTATTGGGCTGTTTTACAGCATGTCCACAGCTTCAACAATAACACAGATAACTATCTACCGATACTGGGGTTGATCAAGTCCTAATACTAAAGTAATAGCCACGTGAAAGCTTGGAAAGGGTGTATATGGTGGTTTAGATCTACCGCTTGAAAAGTTTAACCCGATACATAACATAACAATTTCCAATCACATATTTAATTAAAGATTAATTTAACATCATCCCTACTCCTAAATATCTACATTCCAACAATCACAATATTACACTACTCAATAAACATGGCAACAAATAAAGCACATACCATATTATTACGCATGGATAATTCAGACATAATAACAGTATAAAGGAATAGATATCACCGGATAATAGAACAGCGTAACAGAGAGAAAATAATTGCAATCCTTGAATTACAGCTTGAACAGCAATACTCCTTTATTACAACGATTATCTCTCCTCTAATCTACTAGCTACCCTCTAATTTCTCCTCTAACTCCTAAGAGTAGTGCTAGAGAGAGAAACTAGAGAGAGAAACTAACTAAGAAAGAAAAGTGTGTGTGAAAGAGTAAGAATGAATGTGTTGTGAAAGGTGAATTGTATGAAAATGAGGAGGTTGATGCCACTATTTATAGGCATAAAAGATACGATTTTACACTTAACACCCTCGCTCCAATTTAACACTGAAATACACCCCCTAGCTATGAAATTCGACACTGTAAAGGGGGTATACCACCCTAAATAGGGCGTATTCGGTAGCAAATAGGGCTTATTCGGTAGCAAATAGGGCGTATCCGGCACCGTAGAGGGGGTATACCACCCTTAGAAGGGGGTATACCACCCCTCAAAGGGGGTATACGGCCCTGTAGAGGGGGTATACGGCCCTGAGAGGGTGGTTACAGCCCCTAGAGGGTGGTATCCCCTTGGTCGTTTTCTTGTGTGCTGGATCGTAAGTCTTGTGTGCTGGATCGTACTCGTTTGGCTCTAACTTCTTCGTTCTTGATCCGTTTTCAACGTTCTTTATATCCACGCGTTCGTATTCTCCAGACCTACATTTTAAGATATTTATTAAGTCCCAGATCGGAGTTTTACAATAAAATAGCATGTCGAACGAATTATGCCTATTTAAGTGTGTTTTTCGTCCATTTACCGTTGTTTTTGAAATATTTATAAAGTTTAGACCTTTTTAACAAAATGTGGTAAATATGAGCTTTATTAGCATGTTTTTGTTATTTAAGTACCAAATATGAGATAAAAGATGCGCGTAAAACATGACTTTTTACGTCAAATCAGATAGTCAAAGTGCCATAGCTATTGCAAACAATCCAGTGATGCACTCAAGGACAAAACACATTGATGTACGATATCATTTCATCAGGGACCATTTGATGAAAGGTGATATTGAACTTCAGTTCATTCCAACTGATTACCAACTCGTTGATTTGTTTACAAAACCTTTGGATGAGAAAAGATTTAATTTTCTTATCGGCGAGCTTGGAATGTTAAACTTCAATGAATAAATAAACTCTTTGAGTTTATTTATTTATTGTTGTTTAAATTTATAAATGCTTTAAATAATATGTCTTTGTAAAATATAGTGTCAGTTGATCATACACACTGATGTTTTAATCTTTTCATCAGCAAGATTAATACCCAGCTTACTGTGAGCATCTAATGTTATATTCTTATAAAGACTCATGAATATTTTCTTATGTCTTAACGATAGGTTTGTAGCATTGCTCTATAGTATTTCTAACTGATCTAGTTAGTATTCTAAGTTGTAACTAGATCAGTGAGGTGTAATATAGAAATATTTTATACATTTAACATAAGACATAATCTATATACATATTCTTTTTAATCAAAAAAAAAAAAAACAAAGAGAGAGAAAAGAAAAACTTATAATGTAACAATAGTGAGTTGATAAGTTAAATTTATATCAAAACTGTAACTGTGTCACAATGACTCAATCAGTATTCTAAGTTGTGATTAAGTCAGCGAGATATAGTCTCAGCAAGATAAGCGATTAAATTTATTATCTTATAATTGTTATATTTCTTTTTGGTGGTAAATCAAGAAATTGATTATATATCTTCAGTAACTCTTTCTCTCACTGAAGATATCATTTAATGGTGCTATTAAATTTACAAATATCATTTGAAATAAACGGGTTATGGTATAACGGAAAAGTCGTATTGTCTGACACACTCTCTTACGTCAGTGTACTTTTCCGGCACACCTCTCCCATCACCATTAATACCACTAGGTTCCACAATCATCACCCCTATACCACTTACCACCATTAATCATCACCTCTATACCACCTCTACTCACCACCATCATCGACCATGATGATCTATTTCCACCACATGATTATCAAGAAGCACGCTATAAAATAGCGATTTAACTCATTTCACTTTATGCATTCTTGATTTTCATAACAAAAACACTCTGTTTAAGGGCGAAAATCTTGCAAAACATCTTTATCACTGGCAAGATCAAAATCCTATTTTACATACACTATCTCTGCAAAGTTTAAAGCTCTTTGAGCCTTTGCAGAAACCAAGATCTATTTGTTACAGTTTTCAAATCAGATAATTTGGAAAAGGTAACTTGTTCAAAAACAGAGCATACGGAGATACTGATAAACATTTTGAAAAATCCCTTTTTATCTCCCTGCTCTAACTACATCACCTGAAGAAATGAACTCTAAATGGCTCAGTGGGTTCTGGTTTACCTATACTCACTTAGTTCATCAATGGGTTTCATTTCTTCATGTTTTTATTAACAACACGACTCAAAAGAAAACTGTCACTGCACTCATCCTTCAATCTATTTTTAAAACTTTATGTATATGACCCTTACATTCCACTGCATAACAGCAATAAATCCAAAGGAGGCTTAGTCAATCTCACTAAGATTGACTGTAAATGCTCTATTGTTTGCAACGGTAAATGTAAGAACGTCACTGTACATAAAACAAAAATGGATAGTGTGTGGCATGCCCTGTTTTCAAATCTTATTAAATCATTGGGCACTAAAACAGGGAGCTATGATCAATACAGCTCCCTAGAAACTCAAATCACCAAATCGACCAAGTCACTGAAAACACCCCTAGTGATTATTTCTGGTCAACCACCACTACAAAACACATCAACTGCTCTCAAAAGAAAATCCAAATTAGGGTTCCTGACATAACGGATCAGGGACATAGCAAAAAGAAGACATCCAAGGATGCCAAGGGTGAAGCGGAGGCTAAACGTTCAGTCCCTACGGGCACCTTTGCTGACCCCAAGCCTTCAACTGCTTCACTGAACTCCCGAAAGTCCAGTGACTCTAAAAAGGGAAAACAGCAGACAGCTACAATAGCTCAAACTATTGTTAGCAGTGATTTGGGTGAATCTCACACCCTCATATCGAGTCTAACCATCAGCTACTTGTCATTCTCACAAAAGAATGACACTTCATCAAAAGGGCTAGTGGTATTAGTGGGTGATAACACACTCATTGCTGATATCACATCACTGGCTACAGACCCGGGCCAAATCTCATCTATCACTGCACCAACTGTCAATATCTCTCCACAGACACATGGAGAGATACAGGTTGACCCCTCTGTTTTCAATGATCCATCAGCTAGAACACAAGCTGGTGATGACGAGGAAGCCAAATCCGTAGCAAAATACATCACTCATACTCAAAACGTTCAAAATTCAGTCACAACATTTCATGCTAACATCAAGGGGGAGAAATCTAATGACTCTGATGATTATGATGAAAGTGATGATGCTAACATCAAGGGGAGAAAGTGATAATGGGGAAAGTGATGATGTTACCAGAAATGCTGATCAGAAAAACTTGGATAAAAAAACCTCTAGAAACATGTTCATTGTGGTTCTAGGTCACTCTTTAGGTCCCGGTTTGCATTCTCCAAGTCAAACAATGCCTGAGCAACAGACTCATCTAAACTCAGTAGTAATCTTCTCTGAATGTGTAGTAAGTTTCAAGATGACTTTTGTTATCAAAGGTAATCTGATCACTGAAGATAGTAGGTTTGATATGTCAAAAGTCACTACAATTCAAGATCACTTAAGCTAAAGATAATAGGTTTGTTATGTCAAGAGTCACTACATTTTAAAATCACTGAAGCTGCACCAGCTGTTGATCTGCAACTACTCAGACCAAAAGATATTGTCATACGTGGTGGAATTTTGTAAAAAAAATTGATTTATTGTAACAGAAATCACTTGTAATATTTATATTTTGCAGTTCAATAATATCTGATCTTTTGAGAAAACCAAAGTGCAAAGCTCAGATCATGTTAAAAGAATCCAAAAAGAAAATGAATGGATCAAGTACAAGTCACTGAATGTTTAAAATCTTAAACACTGACTATAAACTTTATCAGCAACGAGTTTGTCTAGGGAGCTTTGATCACAATCATTTAGGGGGAGATTGTTGAGTCACTGGTCGCTAACCATGATAAGTCACTGGTCGCTAACCAACTCAATAATGTACAACTCGATGAAGAAATGATCTATGTCAAAGCTGCTGTTGCTGAAATTAACAATTGATGATCGCTATCCATTCTACCTATGGATTTAACATGCTGAGGAAGATTAAAACTCAACTTTGTGTGTCACTGATTCAAGCAGCGAGAGTTCTTCTCTTCAAATGAATAAAGGCAAAAGTCACTGCCCGAATAACAGCTAGTCACTGAAGAACAATATTTCAAGTCATTCTACATAAGCATGTTAGCTCGCAGTGAGTGAGGAGAGTTACTGCATCTTCAGTGACTATTCAATAAAGTCTCTTTAAACTACAAGTACAATGGTTCTATACTTATATACATCAGCAAGAGTTTCTCGTACTTAAAGAATGTCTGAAGGATTACGTGGCAGCAAGTAATTGGTTTTAAGGAAGAGAGATATTTGAAGTAACAGAATTGGGACCTGCAGAATGTCGGTTCATCAGAGATCAAGCCAATCAAACAGCGACACGTGTCATTCCAAGATCCTATTTTATAGGAGATATTTTAGGAACTCTTGTAGTATATATAGTTCAACATATTGTACTTTAGAGGCTAGTTGTCCATACGTATTATTCACTTGTGTGTCAGTGAATTTAGTTTGTCTAAGTACGTATAGTCACTCAGCGAGAAAAACAGTTAGCGTGTTTGTCCACTACTGTTTATCTCGTTTGTAATAGTTAGCTAGAGAGTACTTGATTTGAATTAGCTTTCGCTAATTCATTCCGCAATCAATATTCAGTGAGTTATATGATCAATAAAATTCACAATTTAGCTATTTATTGCGTATTCTACTTTGATACTGTCATATCTATTTGTTACATACTCTGTTAGTGTTCAATCAATTAAAAAACTAGCTAAATAACTCAATTAAACTTTACTTATTGAGATTCTAAATCACTTATCAATAGTGATTACGGGACTATCAAACACTGTTAGCAGTATTAACATGCTTGACATCATTAATTTTTATTGCTGCTTTAGTCTTGTTACCACTATTGGCTTTGTTTTTCATTAATGTTGCTGTAGTGGCTTTTGGTGCAGCAGTATTAACAACATTAGCCTTCATCTTCCTAGCAGTATTAACAGAATTAACTTTTGTTTTAAAATTTTGATGGTTAATTCTGTCAGCTATTGTCCATGATGGTCTCATAACCTTTTAAAATCTTGGGTTATGATATCAGTCATGTTGAAGATGGTTTGTTTTACCACAGATATAGCAAGCCTTCAAATCCACCATTTGAAAATTTGATCCCAATTTTTGTGAGACCATTTGATACTAGTTTCTTTGGTCTCCCCTGGAACTTGTTTTTGATTTGGGTGAAGATGATGAGCTGCTTGCTTTGCAGCTACAATTAGCACAGTTCACAATAACAGGTTTATCATGCACAGGTTTGTTAACAGATTTACCAACTGATTTACTTTGATTCTTAACAAAACCTAGACCCCTTCTAGATTTGTTTTCTGTGGTGCTCAAGTTTTCTAAATTTAGCTTTGCTTTTTCCTGAAACAGTCTCTTACCCTCTACTAGCTTCTCATTCTTAAGTTCAGAAACTAGTCCAGTAAGTGCTTTCATTTTCTTCTCACATGATGTTCATTCTTATCACACTTAGGTTTACACTCATCTTCATCTTTAGATTCCCATTCAGTCACCTCAACCTTTTCCAGATCCACATCATCTTCTAAAACCTTAACTGGATCTACCTTTTTAACTTCTTCTACCATTGTCTCCTTAAGCTTATTTATGTCTAAATCAGTTTTAGGAGGAGAGTAGTTGTTGTTATAAGGTGGGGGTACACTATTGAGGTTGTTGTTGGGTTTTCTATTCCCTAACTAGATTATTATACACGCAGCAGAATAACAAAACTTTAAATAATCTAAGGCAATTAGAAAACTAAAACCCTAAGGGATCTTTAACTTTAACAACATAGTACAATAAACAGATTGGATAAAGAAAATAAGGAAAACACTAACCTTAGAGAAAACCTATTTCTCGCGCACAGACCAACGAGCAGAGCTTTGTTACTTGGAGGCAAGTACCCAAAGTAGAATACCTCTAATGCTTCACACCCAAAAACCCAAGAGAAAGTCGAATTCTTCGGAATACTTGAAAATTCGTAGCTGACTTTTATATTTAATGAAGGTATAGGATGCCCCTATTTATAGTTGTGGAAGAAACCCCAGATTTGATTCTCAACCGGCGGTTGGACCTTCCAACCGGCGGTTGGAGCTGTTAGTCTTGGACTCCAAGTCTGCGACTTCCACCGCCTTAGAAACCCTAATCCCAATCGGTGGTTGGACTTTCCAACCGGCGGTTGGATCCAGTTTCTGGAATCTTCCGCCAAATTTAATTACTTTTAATTTCTAATTAATAAACTATTTATTAATTAACCAAACAATTATAATATTAATACAATTAATATTATCCTTCATCTTTCTCTTGACTGTTTATTGAGGGCAACCCAAAAAGGACTTTACCATTAATGATAGTCTCACCAATTAGTTATGATATTGGACACTATTCCAACAGTCTCCCACTTGGACAAATCATCAACTATTATTGGTCTAAGTCTCTATCCTATTAACTTTGTAAAGTGTGTCATCCAAGCAACTGCCGAACTCTGAATCATATCTAAGAGTTAGTCCTTTAGATAAGTGATTAACCATTCCTTTGTTTCACGATATCTTATGAACCGAGACATGGATTTTAATCAATCTCAAGATTCATATATGTTTTCTGATTTCCGATTATATTGACTACATGAGACTACTGAACTATCAACTTAGTATCGGCCAGGCCTAGCACTTTAGAGTCAAACTTTAATCATCAAAGGGCCCATGATATCTCTTTTCCATTTTAGGCAAAAGGAACAAATAAATATCGACTACATAGCACTAGTCAACTCATCATGTCATACCTAGCATACCCTTTATAACTGGCATTTACGCGCAGCGTTTGAATAGACTAAAGTATAACAGACTTGAAGAACTAGATACTCATGTGTCTCCATTTCAAGAATAGAAGATATTATCATCTTAAAATCACTCGTGGTTTAATCCATGAAGTGATCTCTTTAAGTGCGGGTTTCTCCTATACTTAAATCCCCATTAAGTACCCATGAGTGTTGCAGCAATCTCCATGCCATGTCTAATCTCCATAGACATCTACTAACACTCCATGACAGTCTTAATTCACCACATACTTCCTATAGTGTGATCGACTGAGGAGGTTTGAGTAAGAACTTATTACTCTGGAAGTGGTGTCTAAACATGCAAAACTGAAACACAATGACAAACAATACTAAATGGTAGAACTCCTTCCAATTAAAAATCTCCATTATTAATCACCAAGTCTATTACAGTTTCCATCATTGTTTATAACGTTTCAAATTCAAATTAACAACTAAAACTTTACATTATCTCTTAAACCTATGCTCCTAGCATTTTCATCGTGTTTGGACTTTCCTAATGGCTTTGTGAACGGATCAGCTGGATTTTCTTCTGATCTTATGCTCTTCACAATCACATGTCCTTCTTCGACTTTCCTTCGAACAAAATGGTATTTCCTTTCAATGTGCTTTGACTTTCCGTGATCCTTGGGTTCTCTACTCAAGGAGACTGCACTTTCATTATCACAGAATATAGCAATAGGATCTTGTACTATTGGAACAACTTCAAGATCTCCAATGAAATTCCTCATCCAGATAGCTTCCTTTGCCGCTTCACTAGCCGCAATGTACTCAGACTCGCATGTGGAGTCTGCCACTGTATCTTGCTTAGAACTTTTCCATGTCACCGCTCCCCCATTTAGTAGAAATACCCAACCAGACTGTAAACGACAATCATCTCTGTCTGTTTGGAAACTTGCGTCACTATAACCCGTTACTCTGAGTTCTTCTTCTCCACCATAAACCAAGAACCTGTCTTTAGTATTTCTCAAATACTTGAGAATGTTCTTTACAGATGTCCAATGACCTTCACCAGGATTCTGCTGATGTCAACTCACTAAGCTCAAAGCAAATGAGACATCGGGCCTTGTACTCGTCATGGCATACATGATCGATCTTATAGCTGAAGCATATGGGATTCGACTCATTCTGTCCAATTCTTGCTCAGACTTTGGACACAGATCCTTACTGATCTTAATGCCATGATTCAAGGGTAAGTTCCCTTTCTTAGAATTTTCCATATTGAATCTTTTCAATATTTTATCTATGTACGTATCCTGGCTGAGTCCTATGAGACGTTTTGACCTATCTCTATAAATCTTTATACCAAGGATATATGCTGCATCTCCAAGATCTTTCATAGCGAAACACTTTCCCAACCATTCTTTTACACCTTGTAAAGTTGGGATATCATTTCCTATGAGCAGTATATCATCCACATATAATACTAAGAATACTACAATACTCCCACTGAACTTGACATATATACAGGACTCATCTTCACTTCTAAAAAATCCAAACTCTGTGACTTTCTCATGGAAGCAGAGATTCCAGCTACGAGAGGCTTGTTTAAGTCCATTAAAGGCCTTTTCAAGCTTACACACTCTATCAGGATACTTTGCATTCTCAAAACCTTCCGGTTGTGTCATGAACACATCCTCTGTCAGTTTCCCATTAAGGAAAGCGGTTTTGACATCCATCTGCTAAATTTCATAATCATGAAATGCAGCTATGGCTAGCATAATCCTAATTGACTTAATCTTAGCTACTGGTGAGAAGGTTTCCTCATAATCAATTCCATAGGTTTGAGTATACCCCTTTGCTACCAACCTAGCTTTATAAGTGTGTACTTTCCCATCCATGTCTATCTTCTTCTCGAAGATCCACTTACAACCCACCGTCTTAAGACCGGGTGTAGTGTCAACCAAATTCCAAACTTGATTGTCATACATGGACTGAATTTCACTTTTCATAGCTTCCTTCCACTTAGCAGCCTCAGGGCCTGCCATCGCTTCCTTGTAGTCAGCAGGCTCATCTAATTCACCCAGTGTACTATCACTTATCTTATCCTCTTCTTCTATTTGGTAACCATAATAGAACTCAGGAGGATTGCTAACTCTACTAGATCTGCAAACGGGTAAGGATATGTCTTTGGGTTCAACAGGTGTGTCCACCTCTCGTTGAACGTTAGTGTTTATTATAGGTTACTTCATTGGTCAATTCTTGAATTTCTTCAAGATCAATTTTACTCCCACTGTCCTCTTTAGATATCATTTCTCTCTCAAGGAACACTCCTCTTCGAGCTACAAAGACCACATTTTACTTAGGTCTGTAGAATAAATATCCAAACGACTCTTGTGGATAACCGACGAAAAGACACTTTTCAGATCTGGAGTCTAGTTTGTCCTGAGTTTCCCGTCTAACATAAACTTCACAACCCCAGATTTTGATGTGACCAAGAGAAGGTCTTTTTCCCTTCCACATTTCATACGGTGTCTTTGAAACTTTCTTAGTGGGTATTTGATTTAAGATATGGGCGGCTGTTTCTAATGCATAACCCCAAAAACTTATCGGAAGTGTTGCCCGACTCATCATAGATCGAACCATGTCTAACAAGGTTCTATTTCTCCTTTCAGCAACACCATTAAGCTGCGGTGTTCTAGGAGGAGTCAATTGTGAAACTATTCCACAGTCTCTAAGATGATCAAGAAATTTGATACTAAGGTACTCTCCTCCCCTATCGGATCGGAGAACCTTTATCTTTCTGCCCAGTTGATTCTTTACTTCGTTTTGATATCTCTTGAATACCTCAAAAGTGTCTGACTTATGTTTGATCAGATAAACATATCCAAATCTACTGAAGTCATCAGTAAATGTAACATAGTATCTATTTCCATCTTTTGCGGCACATCGGAATGGTCCACATACATCTGTATGTACCAAGTCCAATAGTCCTTCACCTCTTTCACACGTTCCTATGAATGGTGACTTAGTCATCTTGCCTAATAAACAAGATTCGCATACATCATCCGATTTGAGGTCGAATGATTCCAACACTCCATCCTTTTGGAGTTGGGCGATGCGTTTCTTGTTTATGTGCCCAAGACGATAATGCCACAACTTGGATTTATCAATCTCATTAGACGAATCAACATTTAAAATAACATTGCTAACACATTCAACATTTTCATATATGCCTTTGTACGGAGAAGCTTTAAATATAAAACAATCATTTAAATGAACCAAAATATCTCCATTTCCATTATCAAAAGAAAAATGATAACCATCTTTAAACAAAGCATAAAATGAAATAATGTTTCTAGCCATATTTGACGAATTATAGCAATTATTTAAATCTATCCTAACTCCAAAATTCAGCATGAGCTCAAATCTTCCAATCTTCGTCACATGTACAATTCCCTTGTTTCACATAACTAAGTTGAGTTCTCCATGCTTCACACGTCTACTTTCCTTTAGCCCCTGCAATACAGTGCAAATGTGATTACCACACCCTGTATCCAGAACCCACGAATTAGAAGTTGTAGTATTATTGAGTTCGATCATAAACATACCTGAGTGAATACTCTTTTCGACCTTTCCATCTTCAAGGTCCTTCAGGTACTTTGGGCAGTTACGCTTCCAATGCCCCTTTGTGTTGCAGTAGAAGCACACTGCTTCCTTTGGGTCACTAACAGGTGCAATTTCAGAATCGGTCCCTTTCTTAGACCTACGAATGGACTTTCCATCAGCAGTCTTTCTTTTCCAATTTGACCTTCTCATTTTCTTTGCACTTTGACCAACAGTCAACACAGAGCTGCTGAGCCAGAGGACACATCATCTTTCTAGATTCCTTGCTTAGCAGTTTGCAGTAAATTGTGGAGTTCCATTATTGAGCCTTCCCTCTCATTCATATTCATCTGATATGATATTACAAACTGATTGTAGACATCTGGAAAACTAGATAGAATTATGGCGATGGAAAACTCTGTGTCAAATACCATGTTCAATGATTCCAACCTATCAAAGTACCCTTTCATCTCTAGGACGAAAGCACATATAGAAACTCCAGGTTTGGGTTTGCAAGCCATGAGGGGCTTAACCACATCAAGGCGTTCTTTGCTTGCCTTAGCCTAAAACATTTATTTCAGTTGTTGGTTCATTTCATAAGCCCAAGTGTTTTCAAAAGTCTTTTGCAGTTCAGGGCTCATGAAAGACGCCATGATACAAGACACTTTATTCGCATCATCATAATGTTTCCGGTGTGCCTCAATCTCCTCTTGGATTGATTCTTCATCAATTATGGAAATCTGCTCATCGAGAACATACTCCTTGTTCTCGTACCTCAAGGTAAACCTTAGGTTACGCATCCAGTCCATATAGTTTGGACCGGTTAGTCTTTCCCTCCCAAGAACTGAGAGTAGTGAGAAGTTCAAGTTATTTGCGGGATTGGGGACGGGAGAATTTGCACCATTTAAATTAGCCATCTATGAGATAAAACAGTTTTAGTTAGTTTGAATATTCCTTAATTATTTACCCAATTTTCTAAATTAAGGCTAGGATCTACATTTTCAGTTTTATGAAATGGGTCGCCGTAATCATATAACTAAAATACTTTTATCTATTTCATTTCTATGAAACTCCTAGATCTTTGAGATTCATTGATTTTTATCAATGGCATGTTAATCTCGGTTATGCACATCTACTATTCATGACTGGTATGCCGAGGATCATGAACAAGATGGTGAATTAACCATGCAAACCCCATGTGATCCCCGACTCGAGTACGCTCGAGAATCGCGAGTCTCAATCACCTCTCATTATGTCCTCATATTAATGTGCCGGTAAACCACACACGCTCCATTAACAGTTCATACGAGAGATGTGCGGATTTCATGGGTTAGCATACTATTCATCATTTCCTATAGCTAAAACAGGATTTTGTTTTACTATTTTAAGTCTACTTTTAACCTTGACATCATCCTATCAAAAGTCCTCGGTAGCTCCATCGAACGCACAAAGAAGCGGAGAAACAGGTCAGCGCGAAGCCTATTAAAAACCTGACTTCTTTAGGGAAGCAAAGCGACCCGCCTTATACCTCTCTTATAGTTTGTTCCTCATGGGTGAGCCGATTTATCAATTGACTGACGATGTATTTAGACTTTAATTATACATATATATAAATCATATTATACATATAATATCTCTTGAAGTTTAGGGTCCTATTTTAAACCTTTTAAAATGAGTGGTCTATTTTAAACAATTTAAAATTACCAGTATCTAAACTGTAAATGCATATTACCTATTTAGATAATTCTATTTCCAATTTGTCTTTACCTACATACTATTGTAGATAATTAAATGCTACTATTTGTTAAGCTATGGCTCTGATACCACTGTTGGGTTTTCTATTCCCTAACTAGATTATTATACACGCAGCGGAATAACAAAACTTCAAATAATCTAAGGCAATTAGAAAACTAAAACCCTAAGAGATCTTTAACTTTAACAACATAGTACAATAAACAAATTAAATAAAGAAAATAAGGAAAACACTAACCTTAGAGAAAACTTATTTCTCGCGCACAGACCAAAGAGCGGAGCTTTGTTACTTGGAGGTAAGTACCCAAAGTAGAATACCTCTAATGCTTCACACCCAAAAACCCAAGAGAAAGTCAAATTTTTTGAATACTTGAAAATTCGTATCTGACTTTTATATTTAATGAAGGTATAGGATGCCTCTATTTATAGTTGTGGAAGAAACCCCAGATTCGACTCTCAACCGGCGGTTGGACCTTCCAACCGGCGGTTGGACCTTCCAACCGGCGGTTGGAGCTGTTAGTCTTGGACTCCAAGTCTGCGACTTCCACCGCCTTAGAAACCCAAATCCGAACCGGCGGTTGGACTTTCCAACCGGCGGTTGGATCCAGTTTCTGGAATCTTCCGCCAAATTTAATTACTTTTGATTTTCTAATTAATAAACTATTTATTAATTAACCAAACAATTATAATATTAATACAATTAATATTATCCTTCATCTTTTTCTTGACTGTTTATTGAGGGCAACCCAAAAAGGACTTTACCATTAATGATAGTCTCACCAATTAGTTATGATATTGGACACTATTCCAACAGTTGTAACTTAAACCAGTTTTAATATTATCATGAATCTGTGAATTAATTAGGTGTAACACTCTTTGAGGCATTCTCAAGATCACTCACTTTCAGTTTTTTACTTTTTTTCACTAGTGACCTGAGCTAACATTTTGGTTAGATCCTCAACTTTATCTTTTAGCACATCTCTTTCATATTGAGCATACTGAACATCATAGACACTTTGAGTCTCATTTGTTTGGTATGCTTTGATCTGTTTTTCCAGATCTTCAATTGCAATAGTGTAGTGTTTATATCTAAGATTTACGCAGGAAGTAAAATTTACAAATAAAGACCAAAGACAAGCGTGAAGATAAAGACGTTAGAGCTATTGTCAAGGGGGAGTCTGTTGAGACATAGTTTGTGACAACAGATCTAGCTTGTAATAGGACTGGTGTAATTATTATCTTATTTTTGTATTGGTTTAGATTTGTAAATAAATGATATTGGTTTTGATATTAATATTCGTTAAATATACTAGTTTGTTAAAGTGTTAGATGAATATCGAATACGAACTAAAGTCATAGGCTTGGCGATTCTTTGAGTTCTTCACAGATTTTAGCATTGTGATCTCTATAATGTTTAACAGTTTTCTTACATATAGCAGAACACAATTTAGCTTGTACCTCATATGGGACTTCATCTGAGTTGTCAGCTTCTCCAATGGCCATAAGGGCTTGATTTTGAACCTCTTCAACCTGATCACTCCAATGAAACCCAAAACCATCCTGTGACACTAGAGCATTTGAAGTAGTCTCTTGAACTGGGATATTTCTTCTCTGTACACCATTATACCTTCCAGTTCTCTGTCCAGATAACTTTGAATAGCTTCCAGATCTATTTCTATCTGCATAGCTTCCAGATCTCTGATCATTCCCTTCTTGCCTTGCAGATCTGCACTCTCTGGCAAAATGGCCCATTTTGTGGCAGTTGTAGCAGTCCACCTTACTCTTATCAAACCCTGCACTGTCTTCTCTCTGCAGTGCAAAGTTATTTCTTCCGGTTCTCTGCAAAGGTACCTCTTTACCCTGATGGTAATCATGGCCATCTGCCACTTAAGATCCATGTCTTCAAAGTCATCCGGATTAATCTGTTCCAACTCTTCATTAGTCAGTAATGAGTTCACATGACTAGCAAAGAAAGCTTCCATAACTTGATCATTAGATCTGTCTTGTGAGGATGATCTAGATCCAGATCCAGTTGCAGTTGAAATAGATCCATACGATTTTGGATCTACTTGCATTCTACCCATGGTTACAAATGCAGCATTCTGCACAATCTGAGAGTATATAGTAGACTGCTTCTTGCTTTCTACTTCAGACTCAAATGATATAAGATCATTATACAAGTCATCCAGCTCCTTGTCATCCATATCATTTCCCTACCTCAAACCCACTGTATACATGGTCCATTCATCTCCAAGTGACCTTAAAAATTTCCTGTTAAGATCATCTTTATCAATCTTAACATTGTGATTTTCAAGATCACCAACAAGTTTTGAAAATCTGTCAAAAGTTTGTGCCAAAGTTTCAGATTTGACAAAACTAAAGTTTTCAAACTGTTGTTTAAGTAAAGATCTCTTGTTTTTCTTAGTGTTTTCATTAACACCAAATCTTTTATCTATAGCCTCCATGAGAACCTTTGCATCTTCACATGTATCAAACTTCTTTTGATACTCATTTGGTATAGACACCAACAAAACACTAAGAGATTTAAGTTCTGTACCTCTTTCTTTTCTTTCTGCATCTATTGTTGGTGCTGTTCTTGGTAGCCTAACGCCATTTGCATCAGTTTTGTATTTTGGACCATTTTCCACAATGTCCCACATCCGATAATCAGTAAGCAACATGTATTGCTTGATTATGTTTTTCCACATATTATACTCATCTGGTCTGAGTATGGGGATCTTTGTAGCTTGGACGCCATCTGACATTTCAGAAGTCATTTTATATAATCAAACTTAAAATGAGCCTAAACCGCAATATAGCAAAGCTTTCCACCCAGTTCTTCCTATATTCAAAGCTATCACTAGCTCTGATACCACTTGTCAGGATCTACTTGATCACAGTCAAGATAAACTACAACAAGCTTTGAATACTTAACAAGAAATTTGTGGAATAACACTTGTCAAGTTTGAAAGATATATCACTTGTAATAATTAACAAACAATATGAACAACAAGTAATATTTAATAACCAAAGCTTCAATATTATTGATGAAATAATACGGATATGTGTTTGTATCAGGGTTTTTGAGAGAAAATCTTGAAGCTATTACAACTTATAACTGATGTGTATTTCACACACCTATCTAAACAGACTCTTAACAAAACATATCACGTGCAACTTACACATACACCATACCTCTAAAATAGATAACTCTAATATAAAATATAGAGATTATCTTTTACACTTGACTGTCATTAAAGCTTGGAAGCAAAACTATCTAAACTCATGCATGCTTTTGTAAAAGCATGGTCTGCAGACACTATACATTTGACTTATTACAGAGTTGGTAATCTGACAGACCTACTAAGCAGCATTAACAAAGGAAATGACACCAGCAATACTAACCATGTAAATGATACTAGCAGTACTAACTCTTGAGCAGTGGAAACAGTCGAGCAGTGGAAACCATTGCAGCAGTATTAACTTTGTCATTTGGCTTGGCAGTAGAAACTCTGAAATGCACTGGCAGTACTAATACTTGTAGCAGTGGAAACTTTACACGAGCAGTAGAAATACTGACCAGCAGTAGAAACTTAATAGCCCAACAGTAGTAAACACTTGGAGCAATTTTCAATCTGCATCAGTGGTCATTCTGACCCAACAATGTGCCTAATTGTCATTGAGAAGGACATATTCTTTTTTCTCTGAAAGTACCATAGTGTAAGATATCAAAAGTTTTTTTTGCGTATATTGATGTGCACGGCAGCATCTTACAATTAAAATGACATCTATAGCCTTGATAGTACCTTTAAGAAGTTCATTGCTGCAAATATTTTTGGAAGGGCAGTGATGCGCCCTCAGCCGTCGGTGTCGTTTGTGTTGTTGTAACGACCGAGGGTGCGATCGGGGTGTTTTAAAATTTATTTTGCTCGGGGCCTAAACCTCTGAACTACCTACTGGTACTAGGCACAAGTACCTGATACTAGTACGTGGTAAGGATGATCAGGGTCGTCTCCAGACGGTCGAATTTGAAACGGAGCTCGTTTGGATAATTCAGTCCTCAAGATTGGGTTCAGATAGTTGGTTTTATTTGGTTTTTATCTGATTAAAATAACTAAGGCAATAAAACTAAAATGAGCTAGCTAGCATATAAGGAACAACTAAGGATAAGGAAGACGTGGTTTACCATGACTTGGGATAGTATAATATCGGGATGGTGTTTATGATGGGGACACTTTCAGATTAATAGATTGACAGACTTTGGTGTAAACACTAGAACCCTACCAATTATATTCCCATTGGCATGTCACTAGGAACTAGGTTATCGTGATTCTGATCGGAGCAATACGCTAAACTTCCAATACTTACCTAGTTGAAAGATAAGCAACCTATTTTGGTGATTAACCGAGGTACATGAATAAAGCAGCATATCGTCTCATAGGTCCGACCGTTCTTAACACCTAAGCTTATCTCTCGTTCTTCTAATAGTGTAACTAATTATTACTTGTTATGTTTAAAGAGTCAAATATGTAAAGTCTAGGAGGTTGATATATCTAAATCACTTGGACTTTCCTCACTAGACCTTGTTAATACTTTTCTTAAGCTCCAATTACTTTTGATTTATGACCTAGACCTCTCCTTTTCAAACAGTTATACATCTCCAGATTATTCACAGGTTGTTTAAAACATGTTTCATATGAGGACCATGCCTTTCAGTAATAGACAGTGTACTTTACAGGGTAGTTCCACGGGTTCTTACGTCTAACATGCGGTCAAGAGTAATTGACAGTGAGGGTGACACTCTAAACTAACTAAATGTAAAGCAGTGCAGAAATGTAAATCTAATATATACAACGAGTGGTTTCACTGTGTCTTACTTATTGCATGTCATGGGCACAGATAACTACTTACCACAATTAAGGTTCCTAACTCCCTAATATCTAGGTTGCAGTCATGTGGATAACTGGAAAGGGTACTCCATAAATTAGGTCAGGTGTCATATATTTAAACAATAACAAAGTATAATAATTCCCATTCATATAAGTTTCTTTTTATAAATTTAAACTATGTTGGAATGAGTTGTTTTTACGATCCTATCAGCTAACTAACGTAGAGTTGTCTGCAATCAGATAGAAGATATGTCACATGGATAGTAAACACAAACAATTACAGTACACCGGAAGTTCTCCCAAATGTACTGAACACATCGGCTAACAACTACCCTCGAATCCTATTCCCCAATCTCGGTAGTCAGTGTAACACCCGGTTAAAAAGGCCAATTTTCGCGCCTATTTTAAACTTTTTATAAATGATTTAACTTTTATTTCCAATTAGCATTTTTATAAAATACTTCCATTAGAAAACATTTTAAAATAATATAAATAAGAATTTTATATTATCTTATGACTGGACAAATAAAACACGGGTATTTTGTACTGTGGTTGGAGACCACAGTCCGCGCACTGGGGATCTGTGTTGGACAAAACCCAACTTCCTTCCCCTTTTTCACCTCATTTTCAACTCCACTCTCTCTCTCTCTACTTCCATTTCTCTCTCAATCTTCTCTCTTAAATACTCACTAATCACATAAAAACTACCACAAAACGATCTCAAATCGCTTGGGCCATTTAGAGAAAAACGATCACGAGTTCACGATCTACACAACCACCTTTTCGGATTTCAAATTCGACCACTTGTAAGTTTCCGACAAATCCCGTAAATCTTTAGATTTTGAAGTTTTCTTTCATAATAGTGTTTAACATACTTAGTATTAACCAATACAACAAAGAAACACGATTTTATAGCTCAAAAACACGCTTGGATTGGGTTTTTGATCGGAAAAATGCGACAGTCGCTGCTGACTGTCTGGGTGTTCATCTTTGCGACACAACCATTGTGTCGCATATTGTGTCGCATAAACCATCCATGCGACACAACCCTTGTGTCGCACTATTGTGTCGTATAAACCGTATTATGTCGTATCTTGTGTCGCATCTTATATCGCAAAACCCATGCGACACAACGCTTATGTCGCTGTTGACTCAGCACCTCGAATCCATGCGACACAACCCTTGTGTCGCAGAATTGTGTCGTACCATGCGACACAACCATTGTGTCGCATGTTGTGTCGCAGAAAACAGAAATTTTCCAAATCTTTCTAAGTGTCGGAAAACGTTTTCAAATGAAAATTCAAATACGATACGGCTTGTAATCCAAAGCAAATATA
The DNA here is from genome assembly GCA_949592205.1 of Helichrysum umbraculigerum. Lineage (NCBI taxonomy): Eukaryota > Viridiplantae > Streptophyta > Magnoliopsida > Asterales > Asteraceae > Helichrysum > Helichrysum umbraculigerum. Next base: position 154,847,198 of record CATIUR010000005.1, on the reverse strand, counting down.
CTTTATAAAGTATACGAAAACTCGAACCTAATAATAATATAAATTATTATTACGAACCATCCATAACGAACCGCACTTACAAACGTACGAAATCTCTCGTGTTTAGGATATTAGGAGATTTTACTTGGCACGACTCGTTACGCTAAGACGCTAGCTCCTCAGGTGAGTTCATAGCCCCTCCTTTTTACTGTTTTCACTGATTTTGGGGGAGATACATACTCATGATTTACTTACTTTTCGTTGATAAACGAACTTACAACTGCTTTACAAACGTTTGCAAATGACATGTTAGACCCCAACGCCTTTGAGACAACCGTACATACGATGCAAACTAAGTGTGCCTTAGCAAGACAACAACTAGAATTATACAAGAAACAACAATTAAACACTTCGTCACATCGGCAATTCAGTATTACTAGATTTGGCTAGTTTACTCGTGAAACACGACCTAGAGACCACGCTTACTAATCAAGTCACGATTTATAGAACCGATTGATAGTATCCATCATTTAAGTGCTGTAGGTACTTTTCGACAACTAAGTGATATGATGACACACTTAGGCATTATGTACTACTCCGAATAGCTAGGTGACATTTATACGCATCTAGACATGACATGCTACGCCCATCATCTAGGTGGTGATTAGTCACACTTAGATACATTGTGAACACTAAACTTTACTCATAGGTGTAGATTGTTAGATTACACCTTCAACATTACCGTAGGGTAATAAACGCACATAAATTGAGTGTAGTGTTTATCTGTAGATATCTTACACTAATTTATGCATACATAAACTGTTTAGCACGTTGTGCTACTATCGAGCCCGTGGGGCCATCACTGGGCGCGTTGCGCTACTTTCGGGCACATTGTGCTACTTCCGGGTTCGTTGAACCACTATTTAGCACGTGGTGCTACTTCTGATTACATGTACATGATGATGTACACACGCTTACACTAACAAGCACGCGGTGCTTCGCGTATATATATATATATACAGATGTACACACCCTATTTACACCATTAAGCACGTAGTGCTTCATTAACGTTAAACAAGCATGTAATGCTTCATTAACGTTAAACAAGCATGTAATGCTTCATTTGATCACACAGTAGGCATGTTATGCTACTGCCGAGCCTGTAGGGCCATCACTGGGCGCGTTGCGCTACTTCCGGGCACGTTGTGCTACTTCCGGGTTCGCTGAACCACTACTTGGCACGTTGTGCTACTTCCGGGTTCGCTGAACCACTACTTGGCACGTGGTGCTACTACTGATTATCTATACATTACTACATTGCTAAGCACGTGGTGCTTCATACATATGCATACCTATTACATACATCAGGCACGGAGTGCCTCAATACATTTGACCTTAAGCACGTGGTGCTTCATTGTTTATCCAGTTTAAGCACGTGGTGCTCTTGAACATAAAGTATGCACGTAGTGCTACTTTCATTACTTATATACTGCAGGATAATCCGATGGATTATTGGGACTCGGGATACTTATTAACAATCAACATATATTATGGTTCCTACATGGGTAGATGACCTAATTCTAGGAACCCGTACCTCTATGTAAAGACTAATAGCCGATGCATACTAAACTCCACCATCTAGTAAATTATATGGTTAGGGTAACCTACATCCCGATATACAACTTTTGTAATGTCTTTGCAAACTCATTTAATCTAAATACACGGTGGATAACCGCTTTTTATAAAATACGGATGGTATTATCACACGATTCATATTAAATACTCTGTGAACTCACCAGCTTTATAGCTGACCTGTTTTAGTATGTATTCTCATGTGGGCCGCAGGATTAGGACCACTACAAGCTATGCTAGCTCGAGTCGCATGTTTTCAAACTTCGGGACAACTCTGCATTTACTTTGTATTTCAAATTATGTATTTGAAAACCACTATCAACTTTGTAAACGTTTTATTTAGTAAATGTATAACTATTTTCAACGTCTCATTTAGAGTCGTTCATTATATATCTTTATGCTTGTGATAATTGATTTAGTAACACCCGACCCGACTGCTTCCGCGACCCGAAATTTGAGGGTGTTACAGATTGGTATCAGAGCCTAAGGTTATAGTGAACTAGGTTGCATTTAGTGGGCCTAGACTATGACCGTTAGGCAGTATCCCTTGCTAGGTATGACCGGTTCAGGAATCACATCATACGAACTTAATTTAACATAGTCCGGCCAACTATGTACAATTAACTGAAGATGATGTGAAGTCTGAAAGGGGGGTCATATTGAAACGGGGATTACGATAGATGACTCTGATTGTTATTTGTTATTGCTAGACACCCTAGGCTATTATATGTACTGTAGGTATATATGAATAGTCCTTACGTGTATATTATTCCTACATATCTGTATACATGTAGGTACGATTACATCTGACATGATTCCGCTGTAGTACTGATATATACTTTCGAAGTGGCATATCGCCAGCTTCCCAACTTTTACGACTTGACCTCAAATTTTGACCAGGTTGGTCACGACTGATTAGTATTGCGAATGATGATCGTAATGACTAAATCCACGAATTACCTTCAAACTTACTGACGGCCCGAGGGCTATACTTGTGTAACACTACGGCACGTGATGCCACGATTTCACGGTATGTTGATACCACCATTTGAGCACGTTAGTGCAGCTTCCATTGTATGTCAATACTACAAATCAGAGCATGTTGATGCTACACTCATAGTACATGGGTACTGCAATTACGGTGCCGCGGGCACTACATTACGGCACATAGTGCTGCATTTCATAGTACTTCGGTACTACAATCACAATACATTAGTATTTCAATTACTGTGCTGATAGCACTGCATTATAGCACTAGGTGCTACTTCAATTATACATGTAGACTTGTTATAGTTGCATGTACGACTTACATATATACATATACACTTACTTAACTGGGCACGAGGTGCCATACCTGACTTTTATTATGTACGTATACTTGCTACGTATAGAAATCCCATGACTTATACACATACAGCCTTGGAGGCTACGTTCAAGAAATATACGATCCCTACCTACCTACAGTACTTTGAGTACTGCATTACAGTGCGTGGCACTACTTTTACGGCACAGGGTGCTGCATTTACAATACGTAGTTTTACAAGTACGGTGTTTCGGACACTGTACTCATGGTGTGTTGACTTCGCATTTCAGTACAAATAGTACTGCAGTTATGGTACAGTTAGTACTACACTTATAGCACATAGTGCTACACACACGGTAGGTTAGTACTGCATTATGATCTGTAGGATCATCACCATAGCATAGCCTTGAACGACTATTGGGAATAATACTACTTAGTCATGGTTATGACTGCCAATCAAAACTACTTAACTAAATCCCATCATTGGGAATGTGAACAAATAGACACAACGATTTGGATAACTAGATAGGAACAAAAATCGTCACTTCAAAAATCACGTAACGCGGGGCGATGTCCACCACACACAAAACTGGAAACCTCGACTTAGATACGGATATAGGATCCTATCTCACTCTTATAAAATAATTGGAGAAATCAACACTATCACGACAACTTACACACGTTTGCCTTTTCTTAAAGGAACATGTCTTCAAGGCAACTGACTTTCGACGAAGCTGAACTCGCCCGATACATTGCTCAAGGAGTGACCGATGCGTTACTCTCACGAAACCTACGAACTGACGGCGATGCCGCACTGAACAACCCACTCCAAACGAGACCCTGCACTTATAAAGAATTTATGAGGTGCAAACCACTACACTTCTCTGGAACCGAAGGAGCTATTGGCTTAACTAGGTGGATTGAGAAAATGGAATCCATATTCTGTCTCTGCGAATGCCCTGACGACCGCAAGGTCAGACTCTCTACCTGCACTTTTGAAGAAGGTGCACTTACCTGGTGGAACACCCAAGTTCAGTCTATGAGCACCGAAGTTGCCTACAGGATGCCCTGGGAGGAACTGAAAAAATGCTCAAGGAAGAGTACTGCCCTAACGAGGAAATACATCGACTCGAGGTTGAACTCTGGAACCTCACTGTGAAGGGGAATGACATCACCTCGTACACCACTCGATTCCAACAATTGGCACCCTTATGCCCAAACATAGTAAACTCAGAGTCCACGCGTATCAGAAAATACATTCTAGGTCTTCCTAAGCCCATCCGAGGGAACGTCATCTCATCCGCACCTACAACCATCCGAAAAGCCATACGTTTGGCTCATGAACTAATGGCGATGAAAGCCGACTCTGAGACACTCCCTCGATCTCCTAATCCCTATAGCAAGAGGAAATGGGATGGAAATCCCAGCAATAGCCACGAGCTAACCTTAAGACCTGAACCCGTACCACTCAATATAATCAAACCCGGAGAGAAGAAATACAAGGGAAACAAACCCTTCTGCCCCAGATGCGAAAGCCACCATACGGGGGCGTGTGGCACGCCATGCAATAGGTGCAAAAGCTATGGGCACCCAACTAAGAACTGCAGAGTCCCTACTACTATCTCAAACCCTAACGGCCCGAAGGTCTGTTTCGAATGCGGAGACCCTGGACACCTCAAAAGAGACTGCCCGAAACTCTACAATAACGCCTAGCGGGATCTCTAAGGTAGGAAGGTTACGTCCTTTCTCAACAACTTAATTCTTTAACTCTTTAAACATCTAGGTGTCATCCCTCACACCATTTTGAAAAAAAAAATTCAAACGCTTAAGGCATCGTCGGAAAGACACGACTAGGTCAAAGTTAAGCTTAGAGTTTGCTTTCAGCAGACTAGTTAAATTATTATCTGCTAGATATTTGGTCCTGATAGGACTACTCACAAAACGGTCACTAGGTGACAACCATCTAGTCCTTAACGGACTACGACGTAAACGGTTACCTAACAACCACAAATTAATCATACCTCGAACAAACAATATAGTCAGAATGTAACTACAACGATAAATTTCGACACAGTCATGGATTGACTGCTCCTCAACTCCGTCATAGACATGATATGTCTACTATCTACTCGATAAATCTCTCGTACGTGCATTGCTCACCAGACTCCACGCGACCACGACATCATTTTAAATTTCGGGACGAAATTTTCATAACAGGGGGAGAATGTAACACCCGGTTAAAAAGGCCAATTTTCGCGCCTATTTTAAACTTTTTATAAATGATTTAACTTTTATTTCCAATTAGCATTTTTATAAAATACTTCCATTAGAAAACATTTTAAAATAATATAAATAAGAATTTTATATTATCTTATGACTGGACAAATAAAACACGGGTATTTTGTACTGTGGTTGGAGACCACAGTCCGCGCACTGGGGATCTGTGTTGGACAAAACCCAACTTCCTTCCCCTTTTTCACCTCATTTTCAACTCCACTCTCTCTCTCTCTACTTCCATTTCTCTCTCAATCTTCTCTCTAAAATACTCACTAATCACATAAAAACTACCACAAAACGATCTCAAATCGCTTGGGCCATTTAGAAAAAAACGATCACGAGTTCACGATCTACACAACCACCTTTTCGGATTTCAAATCCGACCACTTGTAAGTTTCCGACAAATCCCGTAAATCTTTAGATTTTGAAGTTTTCTTTCATAATAGTGTTTAACATACTTAGTATTAACCAATACAACAAAGAAACACGATTTTATAGCTCAAAAACACGCTTGGATTGGGTTTTTGATCGGAAAAATGCGACAGTCGCTGCTGACTGTCTGGGTGTTCATCTTTGCGACACAACCATTGTGTCGCATATTGTGTCGCATAAACCATCCATGCGACACAACCCTTGTGTCGCACTATTGTGTCGTATAAACCGTATTATGTTGTATCTTGTGTTGCATCTTATATCGCAAAACCCATGCGACACAACGCTTATGTCGCTGTTGACTCAGCACCTCGAATCCATGCGACACAACCCTTGTGTCGCAGAATTGTGTCGTACCATGCGACACAACCATAGTGTCGCATGTTGTGTCGCAGAAAACAGAAATTTGCTAAATCTTTCTAAGTGTCGGAAAACGTTTTCAAATGAAAATTCAAATACGATACGGCTTGTAATCCAAAGCAAATATACTTTATAAAGTATACGAAAACTCGAACCTAATAATAATATAAATTATTATTACGAACCATCCATAACGAACCGCACTTACAAACGTACGAAATCTCTCGTGTTTAGGATATTAGGAGATTTTACTTGGCACGACTCGTTACGCAAAGACGCTAGCTCCTCAGGTGAGTTCATAGCCCCTCCTTTTTACTGTTTTCACTGATTTTGGGGGAGATACATACTCATGATTTACTTACTTTTCGTTGATAAACGAACTTACAACTGCTTTACAAACGTTTGCAAATGACATGTTAGACCCCAACGCCTTTGAGACAACCGTACATACGATGCAAACTAAGTGTGCCTTAGCAAGACAACAACTAGAATTATACAAGAAACAACAATTAAACACTTCGTCACATCGGCGATTCAGTATTACTAGATTTGGCTAGTTTACTCGTGAAACACGACCTATAGACCACGCTTACTAATCAAGTCACGATTTATAGAACCGACTGATAATATCCATCATTTAAGTGCTGTAGGTACTTTTCGACAACTAAGTGATATGATGACACACTTAGGCATTATGTACTACTCCGAATAGCTAGGTGACATTTATACGCATCTAGACATGACATGCTACGCCCATCATCTAGGTGGTGATTAGTCACACTTAGATACATTGTGAACACTAAACTTTACTCATAGGTGTAGATTGTTAGATTACACCTTCAACATTACCGTAGGGTAATAAACGCACATAAATTGAGTGTAGTGTTTATCTGTAGATATCTTACACTAATTTATGCATACATAAACTGTTTAGCACGTTGTGCTACTATCGAGCCCGTGGGGCCATCACTGGGCGCTTTGCGCTACTTCCGGGCACATTGTGCTACTTCCGGGTTCGTTGAACCACTATTTAGCACGTGGTGCTACTTCTGATTACATGTACATGATGATGTACACACGCTTACACTAACAAGCACGCGGTGCTTCGCGTATATATATATATATACAGATGTACACACCCTGTTTACACCATTAAGCACGTAGTGCTTCATTAACGTTAAACAAGCATGTAATGCTTCATTTGATCACACAGTAGGCATGTTATGCTACTGCCGAGCCTGTAGGGCCATCACTGGGCGCGTTGCGCTACTTCCGGGCACGTTATGCTACTTCCGGGTTCGCTGAACCACTACTTGGCACGTTGTGCTACTTCCGGGTTCGCTGAACCACTACTTGGCACGTGGTGCTACTACTGATTATCTATACATTACTACATTGCTAAGCACGTGGTGCTTCATACATATGCATACCTATTACATACATCAGGCACGGAGTGCCTCAATACATTTGACCTTAAGCACGTGGTGCTTCATTGTTTATCCAGTTTAAGCACGTGGTGCTCTTGAACATAAAGTATGCACGTAGTGCTACTTTCATTACTTATATACTGCAGGATAATTCGATGGATTATTGGGACTCGGGATACTTATTAACAATCAACATATATTATGGTTCCTACATGGGTAGATGACCTAATTCTAGGAACCCGTACCTCTATGTAAAGACTAATAGCCGATGCATACTAAACTCCACCATCTAGTAAATTATATGGTTAGGGTAACCTACATCCCGATATACAACTTTTGTAATGTCTTTGCAAACTCATTTAATCTAAATACACGGTGGATAACCGCTTTTTATAAAATACGGATGGTATTATCACACGATTCATATTAAATACTCTGTGAACTCACCAGCTTTATAGCTGACCTGTTTTAGTATGTATTCTCATGTGGGCCGCAGGATTAGGACCACTACAAGCTATGCTAGCTCGAGTCGCATGTTTTCAAACTTCGGGACAACTCTGCATTTACTTTGTATTTCAAATTATGTATTTGAAAACCACTATCAACTTTGTAAACGTTTTATTTAGTAAATGTATAACTATTTTCAACGTCTCATTTAGAGTCGTTCATTATATATCTTTATGCTTGTGATAATTGATTTAGTAACACCCGACCCGACTGCTTCCGCGACCCGAAATTTGAGGGTGTTACAGTCAGAGATGTCTGTATCATGGCATGGTCTATTGAATAAATAGTCACATAAACAGGTTTTACCCTACCGGAATAAGTTGGGGCAGTCTGGTCATAAGCGGTTGGCCAAACATGCCATCATTCGTTCATAATGTTATAATTAAACTATAAACAGAAATTTATTTAGCACTTTTATAGTATTAATCCATAATGCAACTACCTTCGGTCGTTCTCAGACTTACGTACATTTGTACTCTGCATAAAGCATTTCCAGCACTATATCCGAGAACAGTCGAATAGGGGTCATCACATTACTTCACAATATTTAATATCATCCCATTATAACTATCTAAATCATGGCAAATATATAAGCAACTACTCGCATATCATGGCAATAGACATTTCTAATATTAATAAATCATAAACATCAAACAAGAACATTACAATTAATCAATAAAAGAAAATGATAGATATTACCCGTAATTATTGCGAGCAAAACGATGCTTATATTACTTCCGAATATTCCAAAGCGTTACATTGCTAAGCTAGCTACTACTAACTACTACATAATTAATCCCCTACTTATCTCTCACTAAATTAATTAACTTAGAGAGAAAAAGTGGAAAGAAAAATAAAAGAAAGAATAAAACTAGAAACTAGAGAGAAGAAAGAAAGAAATATGCTTAATGTGTGTGCATATGGTGCAAGTTGAAATGAAGCCTCATGCCCTCTATTTATAGGTGAGTTTAGGCTCACATTAGCATCAAGGGGTGCACATTAGCGTAATGTGGGTAAAAAGGTGCACCAGGTACTGTACAACGCGGAAAGGTGGTGCACTAGGTACGCGAATTAGCCAAAAAAGGAAAGCAAGGTGGGGGACAGCAGTCCAGCGCCGCCCAGCTGGTGGCCGGCGGCGGCTGGCTGCCACCCGCCCCGTTTCGTCGTCTTTTGCTTCGTTTCTTGATTCGTGTGTGTTTTCTTCGTTATACGCCCGTTTGAGTTGATTCTTTTTTTGTTGGATTCGTAATTCAAAAACGGAGATTTTGACATAAGATAGCCCCTGAGATGACGCCCCTAACTCCAGATATTGCGTGCGAATTATTTGGATCTTCCGGCGGGCGTAGAATCTTCATTCTTTATCCGTTTTGGTTGATTCTTTTTCAGTCGGATTCGTATTTTGAAAACGAACATATTGGATAGAATGGATGTTGGTGAAGGGCACTTTAGTCTTGAAATCTCATTTTGGTGCCTTGAATCTTCAAACGTGTGTGGAATCTTCATTTTACATCCGTTTTGCTTGATTTTTCTCGTGCAACCTTGTTTTGACCAACTTGGCATAATGTTACCGATTTGTACCATATTTGAATTCAAAATGCCAAGAATCGTTCCAGAATGAGAGAGATATCGGTAGTAAAAACATGACTTTTTACGCGATATCAGGCAGTATGGTAATTATGTATTCAAGCATGAGTATTTCTTTGTTATATGATAATCATAGCATGATTATATGTAATAAGTAGGAAAAAGGTGAAAAGTGCGCCCAACTACCAACTGGCATTAGAAAGAAATTCTCATATCAAGTAGTTTTGTATGGGAAGATATTCTTACTGATTGTATCTTTGATCAAGTGCGCAATTAAATATTTATGCTTATCATTAAGTGTTTTACCTACAAACTGAGCTAGTTTAACCCCATGCACAAGGCCGTTTACTTGAATTGCTGATTATTCCTTTTTTACAGGCATTCTGATTGTTCTACAAAATATGAGAATTGTATTGTTCCAGACCGATGCCATTCTCATATGCTCACTTTTCTTCACTTTCCAATTCTTTTATGATCCAAGGATAATGTGTAGATCTGTACACACAAGGTAGTTTCCATTGCTATTTCTTGGTATTAGACATTGCCACATACATGCAGCCCAAAATGTCCAAAGAAAGGGGTGAATCAAGTTCCAAAGTTGGAATCTGTTTGTAGAACTGCATGTTGACAAAGCTAAGGGCCACCTTTTTTTGGGATCACCAACTTACATGATATCGATCTATCTATCTATCGATTAATCTATAAACTATATGAAATGTAAAACATTTTTTATTTTTATTTTTACTTTTAGCTCATTTCCTTTACCACTCGGTACAATCTAATGTGTATTCAAGTTAGTTTGTTTAAATTCTACACCTTTTCTTTAAGACCAACACCTTTATATTTCTAATCGATTAGTTTGTATTAGTGTCTTAGAGGTGGCAAAATGGGCGGGCTAGTTAGGGGTTGACTCAAATAAATTTCATATAAGCAATTAATTTGTCAGAGCTTTAAGCAACTTTAACTTTTTATAAAGCATTTGACCTATCATAATTTGAAGTAATATGACACCCCTTAATCTCACAACAATACCTCGGAAGCGCAAGTCCAAACAACATTAATAATTTACATATTATAAAATACACATCAAGACAACTATTTCAAATCATAGTTTATCAGTTTAGGTGTTATGTAATTCAAAAGACAACACTGATTTATACAAATCAGATATCAGAGTAATCGCCCGGTCAAACATTCCGTTCAAAAAAAAGCTTCTTGCCCAGCCCATTATATCAAAACCATAACCTGCAAGAAGTGGGGTGGTGGGGTTATCTCAAAGCTAAGTGAGTGAATAAATAATCAACAGCCCAACTTAGCATAACACTCTGTTTACAGCAAATAATCGTAAACAAGTAATATCTATGTTTACGGCATAAAGCATCGTAAACACATAATCTCAATGAGGATCGGTGGCTCTTGAGAAACCCTACTGCCGCAGTGGCTCTCAAAGAACACTTACCGACAATCTGTATGGCCAATACAGAATAGACTGGTAGCTTGGTACTAATTTCATACGACCTAATTTCCTGTTAACGACGTGTACTAGGAAATTCCTGTCGTCTAACAATAGTAACCAAGCCCAACATCTTGCTGACCTCAATAATCAATGCTCAAAGGCAATATATCAAGTGATCACATATTCATATACTCATCATGGCAATGTGTCAGACTCATTAGTCTATCAACAGTATTATTACAATTAAACCATAATCATCATGGTAAACTACAACCATAATAATACGTTTACCCGGTGTAACCAAAATTGTTACAACTAAATCACACTGAGCATTATAGATCCACTCACCGTTACCTCAGCTGCAAGCTCAGAATTCTAATATTACTAAGCCTTCTCCATATCTGAGAATACAATTAAATAATGAGTTAGTAACTCGTTTCATAACACATAACTCATTTCATAATCATATAACCTATTTCGATACATAGTATCAAATTAACAACAGTTACCTGTTACACAAATCAATCAAATTATTATTCTAGGTTTAATTCACTTCTTACTTTATCTCAAACTTGTGACTATTCAATTGCATTTAAATAAAATGTCTCAATATGTGTAGTTCACATAACAAACGATAATCAAATTGTAAGTCTCATCTATACTATGTTAATATTAACCATAATTGGTATAACTTAGTTCAACTATCTAACCAAGAACATAAGTACTTTAGTTAGAATACAAATCATTACAATACACTAGTTACTAAACATAAAACATATTCAGAAAACTGTACCACAGTTTAGAATTCAAAAATCTTGAAAATACCGGAGTACCCGCCGGGTACTCGTTCTACCCGCCGGGTAGAACATACAATCAGCCGGGTACACATGAAACCAGCCGGGTGAAATACATTTTGTGGTAACAGAATCATGTCTCGTTTTAAAGCCTGTAGTACCAGCCGGCTTGGATAATTACCAGCCGGGTACCCATCCAACACAATTACCCGCCAAGTAGTCTTTCAATCCGTCGGGTACACATCATACCCGACTACTCGCCGGGTAAAGGTGGTACCAGCCGGGTAGTACACCTCCACCAGCGATGTGCAGGTCTGCCTAAACCCATAATCCGAAAATCATAATCAAAACATCAAACTCGGATTCTACAAGTTACCAATATCTCAAAACTCATCATATAACATCTTATAACATCATTGAACTTCAATTTCATACTTGAATCCCTATCCCACTTGAATTCAATCAAATCAAGTTTATAGATTAAAAACACACTTACCATCAAGAAGGAAGCTAAGAATCAAGGTGAAGATGATGATGAGTTGATGAAATGAAACTGAGATTGAATCAAGGTCTTGAATCAAATTTGAATTTAATGGTTTCTTGGTTTGGATCTTTTTGGTTACTAGGTTTAGAAACAAAAGAACTAATGAGTCGGCTCAAACCATAAACAGACCTTATATTCTTTAAAATTTTATCCCCTTCTAAACCTATTGTCTGGAACCTAAAAACCTTTTGCGATTTCAACAATTTTATTTTACCTTCAACTATATAAAGTTAAAACAATCAATAGTTTACTAGTCACAATAAGTCATTTGACTTTTTGACTAATCATTTACAATAAACATATATATATAACAATTATTTCCTAACACATTAAATGATTATTTAAAGTCAGGAAAATTACCAAAATGCCACTAGGCCCTTAAAGTGGGTGTTACAAGTAAACCAGTATTTTGACTCATTCATAAGTGTGATGCTTTGGAAACATGTTGGGATGTAAACTATTATACAGAAAAACATTATAATAACTTTTACAGCGCGTCGTCAAGGATCGATCATTTTCTGATGGCAAATGATTATGGACTTTGGTTGCACATTAATGTTGTAAAGGAAAAGGTTAGAAACCAAAGTTATTTGTGTTTATCATGTATGTCATGTCTAGACAAAAATTTCAAATCGAGCTTAACAAAAAGGTTGAAACCAAATGAAGTTGCATACATCATAAAAATCTCATTGACTCCACCGACCAGCTCCTGTCCAGCTGTCCTATAAATACAGCTGGGACACACGACTTATGTCCTAAGGCTTTGAGCTCCTTCTCGATTTGCTGACCATCTGGATGTTCATCAAGCTTGTATACAGTTGTGTTAGCCCCTAAGCTGCATATTATTGTCTTAATGCTGTGACATATACAGCAAGAACTCTTTCAAAATATAACCACCGCCTTGTCTTTTACCAATCTTCTGACAACTGTCATTGCTACTATTTGTTAAAGGTACTAGACTTTTATGGGAAAGAAGTAAGAGGCTTTGGTTTCATGAGGAACTTAAAACTGGAACGGAAATTATGTATAGCTTGACTTAGAGGACAGAAAAGGAGAGAAAAAGGTAGGATATATTTAATAATTTACAAGATTACCCTTTCATACAAATCTTAACGGAATCTCACTGAAGCAAGACTGTTGCAGATCGATATATATTATTAAAAAGGTTGTCGTTAGTATCCTTTAAGATTATCAATCTTGATATATTTTTACTTTTTAGGATTACAACGCATTCGTAGTTAAGATCTTTTAACTGTATAGGAACCTAGGGAATAGTAATTGACTTCTATCATCTCGGTGCATATCTTTCCGTAGTGAGAAAGCATAAAAGCATATATTTGAGATGTTTAAATCACATGGCATCCATACAAAATGTGTTGCGTGCGCAATATGCACTTGTCGATTTTTGTATCTTTGAGTGCTCAGTTTGCTCATCCTTTTATCTATTAATCTAATAAACAGTGCCAGTTTAACCTCTAAACTAATCCAGTATGTTTAAGATTTCGCCAATTTGAATTAGTGATAATAAGATCCAGCGTATTCCTTTTCATCATGCACTCTAACTGTTCTAGAGAATTTTAGGTTTATCTTGTTCCGGACTCATAATATTATAATTTCTTAATTACTTTTGTTCTCTTTATGATACCTTTCCATAAAATTAAATCATGGGTATGGATGTAACTTTTATACCAGTACATTTTAATAAACTCTTACAGCCATTAGGGATTAATCATATTTCTGATGGCAAATGATTATGGACGTCTGATGCACATTGATGTTGTAAAGGAAAAAGTTTGAAACAAAATGTACGTGTGTTTATCATATGGCGGGTGATTTGTACACCACCTAAAATTAGTCATACACTACTAAATATGTTTTAAAGTGTTGTACAGTACAGTACAATAATGCATAAAAGTGATTTATGGCTAATTTTTGGTGGTGTACAAATAACCACCCTTATCATATATGTCGTGTCCAGAGAAAAATGTCAAATCGAGCTTAATATAAGGTTGAAACCAAATGAAGTTACATATATCATAAACGGCATGGGTACACAAAATGCCATCCTATTTACTAATTATTCTCTTATTCATGATTGTTCTCAAGTATGTCGGCCACCACAGCTTATAAAAATCTGTTATGGTTATGAAACATGGTATTAGAGCCATATAGCTCTCTCTTTGATGAGCATTGGCACCATCTTCCCTTTGAGATGCAGGCTCATGATCTCATTGGCTCCACCAATTAGCTCATGTCCTATGAATACAGCTGGGACACACGGATTACGTCCTATGGCTTTGAGTTCCTTCTCAATTTGCTGTCCGTCTGGATGTTCATCAAGCTCGTAAACAGTAGGGTTGGCCCCAAAGCTGCATATTAGTGTCCTGATGTTGTGGCATATACAGCAAGAGCTCTTGCTGAATATAACCACCGCCTTATCGGTTACCAATTTTGTCACAGTCGACATTGCTACAATAGGATAACAATAAGATATTTTTATGGAGATACAGATTGTAATGAGAATGTGTGACACCTGGTCAAAAAGGCCAAAATATGCCCCCAATTTAAACCTTAATTACTCGTACTCGGTACGTGTTAAAACAAAAGTATCCGAATATTATATATGTATATATATATATATATATATATATATATATATATATATATATATATATATATATATATAATACAATGAATAAGTGATAATCGCGTACAAACAAATCTAAAAGAACGCACAAACTGAAATACGGACGTAGTGAAAAACATTTTTTTAATAATGTATTATTAATGAGAATAATAATTATTTACTCGGTTGAAGTTTTAAATACATTTTGTACACTGAAAACTATCCGTACATCTAAAGTAAAACAATGTTATATGTTTATAACTCACTAAAAGTTTTTTTATAAAATACTTCAATGGAAAACATATACGATTTCAAGTTTAGAAAATTATCATTTTAAAACATTATACTACATAACGATCGGGTACGCAAACACGGGTCTAAATTGACCAACTACCTTCAATAATTGGAGCCACCTCCAATAATGTAATACACACACCCGCACAACTCTCAATCTCACTCTCGGTCTCTTCTCTCTCGGTCCAAAATCAAGAACAACAACATCACCTTCATAATCATAATCATCATCTTGGATCACAATCATCATCTTCTTCGTTAGCATCATCATCATCGCTCATCATCATCACCATCATCACGGCTCCAAACTTTAATTCGTAAGGAACCTTTCAATTTCTCTTTGAGTTTGAATATATATAACTTAGATTATCATGTAATAATGTTTATAGGTGCTAAAATTGATTATGATTAAGTTAGATATGATTTGGGGGGTAAAAACTTCGAAACAAAGCCTGAAACATGCCCTGATCCGGCGGATCAAGATATGATCCGGCGGATCATCTTAAAACCTGCAAAAACCTTGATCCGGCCATGATCCGGCGGATCAAGGCCATGATCCGGAGGATCACATAAAAATTAGCAAACCATCTTTTGTAGTTTTGTAGCCCTCTGAGTCACGGTCGTCTGGGCAGCTTGATCGCCTAAATCCGAGTTCGTATGAGGGAGATATGACCAAAACGGTGCAGCCCTGTCAAATCGGTTTAACAACAAAGTTTTATCATATATATATATATATATATATATATATAATACGAGATGGATATTTTTATAAAAACAAATCATATTAGATTTTGAAAAATGAATATACGAGTTATATTCATACAAACAAACATACCTTATGTTTTAGAACATTATATATATATATATATATATATATATATATATATATATATACACAATGAATATTTCTACGAAAACAAAGCAAGATATGTTTTTGAAACATAATCTCATGTCACCACCAACGGGCCGTACATTTTTATAAACTTCAAATGGGAAATACAAAGTTAAACATTTGGATATAATATGATCGAATACATTTTAATACAAATAAATATTAGACAATCAAAAGCTCATTAGAATCTCGCGTGTTTAGGACACTAGGAGACTTCGGGGATTGTCTATTCCACGTCGGACATATTCACTGCTCGGATTTACTCAGGTGAGTCTCACGGGCCCATTTTCAATGTTTACATGTTTTAGTAATTGGGGGAGATGCAACACAAATTGTTTTCGTGATCACTGTTATTCGGTTAGTTAATTTAGTATTAACTCAAGTTATCTACATTGTTATTTAATTCGGTTAATCACATTGGTTACATTGTTCGGTTATCATTGTCAGTCATGATTTTCATTGTACGGTATATGCACGAGTGTTTTAATTCGGTAAAAGTCCTCAACAGTGTATGATTCATTAACTTAATAAGGCGCGATTACTAAAGGATAGTACTATCATGGGAGTGACGTCCCCGTCCGGGTTGCTAGCTACAACCAAGTTAAAAACGGGCACTTTAGTAATTGTCAAGGGTGTATCACCAAGACGGGAGGCAAAGATCGGGTTAGGCCTTGAATCATAGCTCAGTGCAATATCAGTGTCGGCCAATCGTTGTTCGGTAACCTTAATGATTAACTCATTGTTCGGGAACCTAATTGGTTCATCATTGTTCAGTTACACTACTTCTCACTGTTCGGTTTACATTGTTTACTCATTGTTTGGTTATAAAATCGTCGGATAATCATGTTGATCACATCAATGTTTATTTGAAAACCTGTGAGATTCACCGGCTTTATAGCTGACCCTTTTAGTGTTGCATTCTCAAGTACACAGCAACAGTAGGGTTGCTCAGTAAGGATGGCCCGCAGGATATGCTAGTTAGTATGAGTCGCATGCTTGTAAACAGATGAAGATTTTCCTGCATGTATTAAAATCTTCGGAAATCATTTTGGCGAACTCACATTTATAACATAAACTTATGACTTAAACCTTGTACTACTTTTGAAATATTTATAAACGTCTCATGTAGAGTCGTTTGATTGTACCTTTGTGCTTTGATTATTGGTTAGTCACGCCCCAAATCATCGCTTCCGCAAGCCACGAAATAGGGGGTGTGACAGAATGAGACCAGGTAGAGGATTTAATATGAGAAATATGAACTGCCATAAAGGCTATATATAGCTCAACTAGAGAACATAAAAGGAGTAAAAAGGTAGATACAAGTTGTATATTGTTGATATCCAAGATTACCTATTGACATTGATCTTAAATGGAGTGTTAATGGAGCAAGATGTTAAGTTGATGCGATAATATTCCAAAATCATCAATCTTAATATTGTCTTATTTTATGGTATACCAACCTCGTGATTAATAGTCCTTAACTCCAATCATCTAAATTGCATATAAAGTTTATTTATGGGTTAATTGTCTAACAACACAACGAAATTTCAGTTTTGTCCCTTTTTAGACAACGTACATTTTTATGTCCCATGTCCCGATTGCTTATACTAGGAACCTCCACTTTGACTAGAAATTTTTGCACTCCGAAGTTCGACACCCACACGTGCTTATATCCTTCACATAACCTCCAAAACATGTTTTTTTTCCCTTAATCAACCTGGATGCCTAACAACTTTGAGTGGTGGATCATTTGGATCATTGTGCAACATATCTTATTATATATGTTCAGTAATCCAATAGTGGATTTGGTTTTAATGTTACATAACTGAAAAGGAGATAAAAGTTGAAAGTGTAATTGTGACGAGTGATAAAAAAGTATTTCGGCCAAAAGGGACAAAAATTATAGTTCATTGTGTTTTTAGACACTTAACATCTTTGTTGATTAACAAAGTCCTTCCATTAACCAATCGGGCAATCGGTGCAACCCCCCATCCCTTACATATATGCCTATGCAACTTAATTCAACACACTAAAGCATGAACATGATTGATGATAAACATATAATTTAGATGATTAAAACACATGTAATCCGTACAGTTAGTACGAAAAGTTTTCCATGCGAAGATATCGCCACATCTATGCCGCCTAAAAAGTCAAAACAAAAGAAGAAATAGATGATTGATTTCTGAATATGGAATCAATCTGTAGAACTGGCCATAGGCAAAGCTAAGGGGCCACCAAATTACATGATATCTACCTATAAATTACTCTAGACACCACATGATCGATAAACATATATACTTCTGTGTTCGATCTTTTACCTTAATTGCATTCATATTGCCACTTGTTCTTTTATGTCAAACTATAGTTACTCAACATGCTTTTAACCTTTGCTTGTTAAGAAGTTGATAAGCTAGCTACTATTCAAGAGTATGCTTTCAATTTTTCACCATTAAGTGAAAAACTATATACCTTGGTGTATATAATGTACAAGAATCTGGACTTTTGGAGACGAAGACTTTTCGCAATGACAAAATGTCGTCGCTAAAAGGCGCTACACGACAAAAAATCTGCTTTTTGCCCGGGACCACCTTACTTTTTGACTTTTTCATTCCCGACGACCCTTTGGCGACGACATGTCGTCGCGAAGGTTTTTTATTTTATTTTTGATTTTTTTTCATTTTGGCTCCAAAAAGATTTACTTTCCGCACACTTTTGGCGACGACATGTCGTAGCGAAGTTTTTTTATTTTATTTTTGTTTCTTTTCATTTTGGCTCAAAAAAGGATAACCTCCCGCGCACTTTTTGGCGACGACTTTTCGCGAGGACATGTCGTCACAAAGGTTTTTTATTTTGTTTTCGAATTTTCATTTTGGCTCCAAAAATAAAAACTTTTAATGCGCAGTTTTGGCGACAACCTTTCGCGATGACATGTCGTAGCCAAATTATTTGATTTTTCAATTTAGCTACAAAATGAAAAAAAAAAAACTTTCCCGGGCACTCTACAGTGACGCCATTTCTTCGTCAAAGTTTTTTTTTATCTTTTGAGCTTTTGGATTTTTTTTGCGTTTATGGTTTAGAGTTTATTATTTAATATGTTATGGTTTAGCGTTTATGGCCTAAACCGTAAAACCTAAACTTTTAAATGATAAATTAAATTAAATCATCCCATATGAACTTGCTAATGAGTAGTTAAGGTGTCAACCCTATTTGATCATTCGACGCATACCATCGCCTATAAAACACGTGAGTAGTTGATCACCTCAAAGACCATTTAAGTTCGTGAAATCCTAAGGCGTTTACATGATATCTGCCGTAATCTATATGTTGGCGAAAGTGTTTAGGAGTATATTGGCTAGCTTTACGGAGAGACGAAAGTTGTGAAACGAACGAGTAATATTTTAGGAAAATAAAAGAAGCGTTAACGATAATGCTCTGGATAAACCCTAAGGCGGGTTCTCTGCTTCATAAATAAAACTAGTACAGTGCCCGCGCAATGCGGCGGCGATACATGAAAAAGAATGATTGTTGTCGATTAAGATTTAACGATCTTAAGGTTTCCATGCGGTTTTCGATGTGATCCAATAGTTACCTCGAGTGCATTGTAAGAGGTAATGTCGACCAATCTTTAAATTCAACGAATAGATGAAATATCAAAATGTTTTATAGTGTAATAATAGCATTTATTCAACTTCCTAAAAAAAAAAAAAAATCTAACCATAGAAATGTTGAAATTTTAAAGTTACTAAAAATAAAAGGGTTGTTAAACAAGGGTAAATAAGTAATTTTCGATATTCCTTTTTCTAAACATTAAGCCAATGGGGGTAAACCCTTTATAAGGGGTTATAGATTATAGATAGTGTCCTCGTATTATTTATATGAATAGAACTAAATAACAAACGTATGATATATTATTCATAAATGATTAATTAATATCAATCATAATAATAATAATAATTAGTTACTTGTTTAGGGTTTAGGGCTTATGGTTTAGGGTTTACGTTATATCTTATAAAAGAAAAAATTAGTTATGTGATTTAGGGTTCGGGGTTTACAGTTTTGGGTTTAGGGTTTATTGTATGATAAACAATACAACATCATCATCACTATATATCATCATATTCTTCAACATTGTACTGTTATAAGCGATCATATTATTATTCGACAAAAATGAATCACGCAAATAGTAATTTAAATTTCTATAATACCATAAGTATGTATGATATATTTATTCATAAATGATGAATTTGTATAAATTATAAAAAAAAATAGTTATGTTGTTTGGGGTTCATGGTTTACGCTGTAGGGTTTAGCAAGTTGATATATATACATAATGAACGCCTACCGTAGTAAACTAATTTTAGCCCTTAATCATGTTAGCGAAGGTGTTTGGGAATATATTTGCTAGGTTCTGGAAGATACAAAAGTTGTGAAACGGTAGAATTTAAAAGAATTGTGAATGGTAATAAACTTGCTAATGTCATCATAGACGTAATGAACAAAATCAACCGAAACGAAATCAATACCGTAATGTGAGTTGGTATAAATTTTAATTAATAAACATAAGTGTGAAATTCAACTACTTATAAGTATTAAACACTAATTACAACAACTTTAATTTAAACACTAATTATAGATTAATTTATATTTTGTATTAAATATAATTTAATAATGATTAATTATAAAACACTAAGATTTTTCATGAATTAAATAAATATTAGTTTAATTAATAAGTTCCAAATATAGTTATATACTTTAAATTGTTTAGATTTTTAATCATTTAAGCAAACACTAATTAAGAATTAATTAAACATTAATCTTTAATTGCCCATATATATGGCTGCCGAGAAGTTGACCAAGCAGTTATAGGTTGACTTTGATTTTGTACCATTGGATCTTGGTAACTTTTGATCCCCACCGTCCTATGTAGGAATTGTTGGTTATACTTTTAGGCGGTTTCTTTAAGACCATTCGTAAATCGTTGATGTGGCAGGTGTTCATAGGCTCCAGAACGCCCCTAACGCGGCGTTCTGGGCGGGCGTTCTCGGGGCGTCGTGTCGTGGAGAACGAGATCAAAACGGGCGTTTTGGTGGGCCCCTCATCCGAATTTTTTTCTTTTCTCTTTTCTTCTTGTGTTTAATTCAAAAGTTTAAAAAACAAATTTTTTAAAAAAAAAACCAACGGTAACATGATTAAAAAAAATCCGTTAGGATTCCAACTAAATTTTTTTATTTTTTTTAATCCATATTCTATCTATATATATACACACGCCAAACACTCTCATTCTTATACTTTCATCTCAACAAACACACATCAAACACTCTCATTCACCATCACAATTTTACACCCATTTTCAATTTTACACTTCAAACAAAAAAACTCAAAAAATGGATTCGATAAATTTGATTTGCGAATCTTTTTCGGAAGATGAACTTGCTGTTGAACTTTCGCAACAATACAAGGCTCAACAAAATATCGACGTCGGTCAAAGTTCAAGACCACCACGCAATCGAGGCTTCATTCCTAGAGATCGTGAAGGTGCCCAACAACGTTTGTGGGACGACTACTTTTCCGAGCATCCAAAGTATCCTCCAAACTTGTTTAAACGACGCTTTCGTATGCGTCGACAATTATTTGTTCGAATCGTACAAGGTATATCCGACTACTCTATCGAACCTATTCCCGAGCACTTTCAATATTTTAAACAAAAACCAGATGCACTTGGTCGGCTTGGTTTTACCACGCTACAAAAGTGCACGTCCGCCATGCGCCAATTGGCGTATGGCATGTTCGCTGATATGTTCGATGAATACTTACAAATGGGTGAAAAAATGTCAACCGACCGTCTAAACAACTTTTGTAAGTGTGTCTTCGATTTATACTCGGCGGAATATTTGAGAAAGCCGATGGCTACAGATATTGCTCGGCTATACGCAGCACATGAGCAGAAACATGTGTTTAAAGGAATGCTAGGGAGCATTGACTGTATGGATTGGCAATGGAAGAATTGCCCGAATGCATGGAAAGGGCAGTACGCTAGAGGTGATCACGGACACTCGACCATTATGCTTGAAGCTGTTGCTTCATACGACATGTGGATATGGCATGCTTTTTTTTGGCATGGTAGGTTCGAACAACGACATCAACGTCTTGAACCACTATCCGTTGTTCGATTCTATCAAAAATGACACTGGTCTACCTGCAACTTTTGATGTCAATGGACATCCCTACACAAAAGGCTATTATCTTGTCGATGGTATTTATCCAGATTGGTGTACACTTGTCAAAGCCTTTCACTCCCCTACTGATGATAAACGAGCCAAGTTCAAGAGATTTTAAGAAAGTGCACGAAAAGATGTCGAAAGGGCTTTTGGTGTACTTCAAGGAAGGTTTGCAATTTTAAAGATTGCGGGGAGATCTATGAGTGTCAACAAGATGCGAAGACAGTTGTATACTTGTGTCATATTACATAACATGATCCAAGAGGATAATGGTTTCGCAATATCATCTATCGAGCAGGAAATGATCGACGACCCTGCTAACCGACCTCGTCGTGATTTTAGGACTCGTGTTCAAGATCGAGCATCTAGAATAAAGGAAATACGTGACAAACATGTGCACGACCAACTACGGGACGATCTCACCGAGCACATTTGGACGCTTCCACCAAACTTTCGTAGCTTAAATCGATCAGCGACTTAATTATTTTATTAGATATTATTGTATTGTATTTTATTTTAATTATTGTATTGTATTGTATTTTAATTATTGTATTGTATTTGTTTTAGTTATTGTATTGTATTGTATTTTAATTATTGTATTGTATTTTATTTTAATTATTGTATTATATTTTATTTTAATTAGTGTATTGTATTGTATTTTAATTAAACTGTATTTGTTTTGTTAAAAAAATGAAAATTAAATTTAGTTAGTGGGTGGGTGGGTCGCAGAGGGGGAAAAGGGGCGTTGTGGTGTTATGGGTTAGGAAGGTGAAAGGGACGTTCTGATATTATGCTGACGTGTCGCTTGGAAAATGGGCGTTCTGGTCTGAGCCTGTGCTTCTACAACCGCCACACGTTCTCCATTCTGCCAACCGTCATCCACCACCCACGATCATCATGCTAGAAGCCATCCCATAAGTTAATTAATCACATTCAACCCTTTTAACACATATATTTTTGTATATGTGAATATATCCCAACACCTCTTTATTCTAATTCAACAAAACCAATCGAATACCCAAGATGACAAGGTTAGATGCACAATTTTTGTTCTTATATTTCCTTAGTTCTACAATTTATTCAATTAATTATAATCCACAATTTTTTCTTCACGCAGACATGTTTTAATTTCTAATAAGTAAGCATTCCTTCCATCAGAACTTGACATTTCATGATTGGGGTTAGAGATGGTTCATGTTTTCATCTTAATCTCGTATGTTACTGCCCACCAGGTATTCGATGAAATGTCAAGTCCCAAGTAGCCGGTTTTTTGTGCATTGGTAAATTTTGATGTTTATGC
Organism: Helichrysum umbraculigerum; assembly: GCA_949592205.1. Classification (NCBI taxonomy): domain Eukaryota; kingdom Viridiplantae; phylum Streptophyta; class Magnoliopsida; order Asterales; family Asteraceae; genus Helichrysum; species Helichrysum umbraculigerum. The sequence continues at coordinate 154,823,570 of CATIUR010000005.1, read as the reverse complement.
TATGTGGTATTGCTGAGTTCTCTTACTATTTTGTTCCGTAGTTGTTTTCATTCCTCAATTCTCAGTTGCTCGATATGTATTTAGCTTTCATGGAACTGATTGTCTTCGTTATGTAACTTAAAAGACAACTAACTTATTCGTTTTCCTTGCAAAAGCAGGGGCGAAAGGAATTGTTTGAGTAAAAATTCTCAAAACCTTCCAACAAGGAATTTAATTTGGTCAGTTGCTGCCTTTTATGTTGATTTATGAAATTCAGTGTGTAGACATTAGTATTCACAGTCGTTTCGAATTTATGCTAATTAGATGCATGTTTATGTATTGGGTATATAGTAGTTGTATTAGCCTTTAAATTTAATTTATATGATGGTATATAATAATTAATCTTCGATATCTTCATAACATTGATATGGCAGCAGTCTGACAGAGTTAGTGGAGAATCCAACCATGAAATCGAATTGCATATATATGGAGTCGAAAAAGTGTATACCAGAAATAGCTTGAACTGAAATGACAGTAAAGAGTTTTTGTTCATGCCCCCAGCCCTCCATATTTGAAAGAATGAGGATTGTCTTTACAACACCATTAGACATTAACTGATTAGTCCATCAATATAATATTGGAGTTAACATGGTACCTTAATCAATGCCTTCAAATTTTTTTCTGTCATTTAATTAGAACATGATGTTAGCCAAGGATCAGACTATTGCCTTTTGTGTAACATTTAGCACCTATTTGCAGGTAAGTCACGCCGTCACGGCTATTACCAATGTCATTTGGAGAAGTGGATATGATGTAAAGATCTTTTTGAGGATTACTTACCAATCTTTTTGGTTAAGTTCTTCACAGCGCTGCAACATGAGTGCATTACTCAAGCCATTTGGGAGCCAAGGTCAATACATGGATGACATTTTCTGAAGCTTTTCAGGTTCTGTGCTATCTCATCGAACTTCATTGATTCACTTTATAACTCTTTGATCTAATTTGTCTTGTATACCCTTAATCTTGAGTTATTAAACGCATCATTAGTTTTTGTTGTTTGGAATTAAGTTTGAGGTTTGTGCTTCTTTCTTGGTTCTCCTCTAAGGTTGTCTTACTCCTTAAATCTCTTTGTTTATAGATATTCTTCATAAAATGTTTCATTAGTATATGGACAGCGCCAAGTGCGTTTGACTTTAAATCCGAGCCCTTATTCTAAGTTGACTTTTAATCTTGTCCATCGGATAGAGAATAGTTGGATATCCATATTATCTAAACACTATGCATTTACACAACGGTTATCACCGCCTTTTGCCTTTTTGCACCACGTTTACACTCCACCTGAAAACTACCATTAAAACCGCCTTCCCTTTCCTCAAACTGTTTGGTAACCCGGTCTTATTATTCCCATGAAGTTGATCACTCTCCCAAAACTAATTCATCACTCTCCCGTCTGGCGTTACTTTTTTCTCCACAATTACAAATCAATCGATTGATGATCATACAGAATGTCGTACATGAACTGAGATTTAAATTAATTCTCACTCTTGCGTACCCTCGCTCAATGTAGAAAGATCGGTAACTTTAAAAATTGTAGATTTTTATTCTGCTACAGAGCTTTATAATGTTTTCTATTAATTAATTCAACGCACCTTTTATGTATACATGCAATGATATTTTTTTTCCTATTGATGTATTATGCTTGAAATTTTCTATGCAACTTGGAAATCGAAACTTATGATATAGAAAGGTATCCGATCAAACACTAAGATAACCCCTAAATTCTGTTGCAACTTTTGAAATCAATCTAGACATGAGGATATATGTATATATATATTTTAAGTTTTTATCCTTTAATTATTGTTCTCTTTTAAATATATTGTTTAATTTAATTTTCCTTCACAACTGTTGGTTGTCTGACTTTGTAGCGGACGGAGGAGGGATGACAATTTGTTGATTATTAGAATGTAGGGTAAGGTTCAAATGAGACTAAAAATTTGTGTGAGAATAGAGGAACCAATGATATGGTGCCATGTGTACAAAGAGAATACAAAACCCATTTACCCCTTAAGTTAAATATCTCACAAACGACAATACGAAAAATTATGAAAATTGCACCATTCGATTCAGCGTTTGATCCTCCTCAATTTGCCGTCGAATAAGGCATACTTTCGACGAGTTTTTTTTTCCATTATTTTTAGTGGATTTCACATTACTAACACGTGTGTTACAGTGTTGCGTTTAGGGTTTAGGGTTTGGGGTTTAGGGGTTAAGGTTTAGGGTTGGGAGTTTGGGGTTTCGTCGTTAGGGTTTAGGGTTTGGGGTTTAGAGGTTAGGGTTTAGGGTTTAGGGTTGGGAGTTTGGGGTTTCGTCCCCGAAACCCCAAACTCCCAACCCTAAACCCTAAACCCTAACCCCTAAACCCCAAACCCGAAACCCCAAACTCCCAACCCTAAACCCTAAACCCTAACCTCTAAACCCCAAACCCTAAACGCTTTATAAAACTCTAAACCCTAAATCATACTAAACCCTAAACCCTGCTAAACCCTCACACTAAACCCTGCTAAACCCTAACTCTAAACCCTAACCCTAAACGCTAAATCAAATGTATAATCAATCACTAACACATGTGTTACTAATATGTAAAACCCACCAAAAAAATGAAAAAAAAAAAAGTTCGTCGGAAGTATGCCTTGATGGACGGCAAATCGAAGAGGATAAAACGCTGAAAAATATGGTGCAATTTTCATGATTTTTCGACTTGTCGTTTGTGAGATATTTAATTTTTAAAAACGCGGATGAGAGAGAAAAAAGTGACACATGGCATATTGTGGTTGGTTCCCTCGTTCTCACACAAAATAAATGGTCTCAATTGAACTCTTCTCTTAGAATGTATGCTCAATCTTTTCAGTTACCTATATTAATTTATGCACGTCTCATATTTGCTTACATGCCACGGTGTTTATGTGTGATGTTTGGTTGTGTGTCTGGTATTTGATATTACAATTCTATCGGCTACTGCTACACAGAGATTCATGATTTGTTTTATAATTGAAATGAGTTTTGGAAATATTCATTTCTATTTCTATATTAAAGTGTCTAAAATCGAAAATGGCAGCTTCTTAGAAGTAAACTTTTTTTTTTTTTTTTTTTTTTTTTAGAAGTAAATTTTGGTAATGTATTGTAAAGTTACTTGAGCATCTCAACTCTACAATTGATGGGGTCAATCAATTGACTAATTTATGATAAAAAGATTATACGTGTGACTTATAAAAATTAAATTTGCATTTGAATCTCATGGCCCAGAGAAGCTAATCACATGCTCTAAAGATGCGTTGAGCATTTTATCTGTGGTGGTTTCATATTTGATTTATTGTTACTGGTCTTATGCTATATGGCTTTGTTGTTGCTGTACTTTGTGATATACTGTCTATACTCTGATTCTTTTACGTCCATTTTTTACCGTAATGTTCATAAGGTCTTTTCTCTTTTGTTGACAGTTGGTTGACACGGAAAGTTTAGTTAAACATTGGTTCAGCCGAAGAATTTCCAGGTAAAAAAATCGTTATAGCAACTTAATTGGGTGATATTAAATGGGTATGCGACATATATAAAAACTACAATAGGTTATAACTGGATGCTGTTATATTTGTTACGCGTCAAGTATACAAAATTAGATAAACGAAATAGTATTAGGATAAGTCAACTAACATGTATAATGTATTCAATTGTTTTCGGTGTCCAAAACTTGGAGTGGGGATTCTGTAATACGCTATAAATTTGATTCGTTCTCTTGATTGTATAGTCATTTGATTTTATGAAAAATTTATTTGTGCTTATCGATGTTTTTTTTTTTTTTAATTAACAATAGGTATGAAACAAAATGCATCAGTTGAATATACTAACCTTGCTTAGTTGTTGAACGAGCAAGAGACTATATGGTGTTAAATGTGCTTCATACCTTATCTGATATTTTGTTGTTTTCGTAGGTGCTTTTGTTAGTTGTTTACTTGAAGGAAGCATAGTGACAAGACCATAGTCACACAATTCGCTGGATCAATGGCGAATTTCGAATTGGTTCGGACGAACCCATTCGGGTTCGAAAGCGTATCCATTCGCTCCCGATTCGCGAATTCAAAGAAAAAAACGGCGAACCACATGGTGCGAATCCAGCGAACCCAACAGGGGTTGGTTCAGCGAATTCTGACTTCGAAAACGCGTATCCAGAAGTTTGTATTCGATATTTAGATTGTATTTTAGTAGGATAAAAATTTGAGTTGCAGCGATAGTTTGCGAGTTGCAGGTGAGAAACAGTAGATCTGGAGGTGGGTTTATCAAGATGACTTTTTGTCTATTTTTTAATTAAGGCCCCTCAACTAATATTTATATTTCACTATTAGCCCCTTAATTTAATAGTTGCATTGTACTTTGTGAACTTTACAAAATTCATACATTCAACTGTCTCATATACCAACTTAACATATATAGAAATTGTTTGTAAAAGAATTCGTAAAATCAAAATCTTATTTTTTTCTTTTATATCAAGAAAATGTAGAAAACACATTCTAAGTTTAAATATTAATAAAATAAATGAGTTGTTATCGACATGTGCAAATTCATATAATAATTTTTATTTTTAAGTGCTCGCGATTGTAACTTAATGATGAGAAACATGTAGCATAAAGATGGAGGTTACGGGTTTAATCCACATCCGCGTGTTACTGTGGGTTACACGATTTACTTCCTCATGTTAGCTGTGAGACCGGTTGAACCTATTATTGTATCCTAACTTCGGGTACATCGTACCGGACCGTACCGAAGGGAACCGAAATGAATCTACCCCCTTCGAACCCAATTTTAGGGACCTAGTGGATTGCGAATCCGTACCGCAAATTCGTACCGGAGCGAACCGCGAATCATGTGACTATGGACAAGACGTGCACAAGAATACTTTGAATTTGAATTTTCTGAAAACTCGGAAATTGCTATTCTTAGAAGTACTCTCATATATACGAAAGCTGAGAGGTAGTGATACTCCATTGTTCCTAAATGTGACGTTTTTTATATGACCTGGTCTAAACCTAGAACACATAGGAGTTGAGCTACCCAAAGGTGACACTGCAGCTGTCTCTCCTTTAATGTGACCTGGATGATGATAGTCTCAAGTCTTGCATTCTTTTGTGTTCGCGGGTAAGGCATGTATGGTTTAAGATTTATATTTAGTGTGTGTGGGTGGGTGGTGGGGAAGAGGCCTCAGTCGGGTTCTGCACAATCCAATGAATACAATCTATTAATTTTTCAATAAAACACCTTCACTGGGTTAGTGGGTTGCAAAGTCTTTGATAAAATCCTGCATGGTGTTTTATGCAATTGAATTGGAGGATTCCTGCCCATGATTAGATTCGAGAAATTTAAAGTGCAGACATGTTCCCCTCGGTGCACTGTCTTTCTCGGAGACTAAGCTCTGTTCACTGAAAAGCTTGGCTTGGAGCACCTAGAGGTCACCTGAAATGTGTGTGCTGATATATATATATATATATATATATATATATATATATATATATAGGTGCTGACATGGGCTCGTGTTTCTTAAATGTATCCTATGAACCTCAGTTTCCTATTCCTTCGAAATCTATTTTCAGATTGTTTTGCTCCTGTTTGGAGCTCTCTGTACATTTGTATAGTTTGATAATAGTAATACACAATATGTTTCTAAAGCCAAAAAACTACAATAGGTTATAACTGGATGCTATTATATTTGTTACGCGTCAAGTATACAAAATTAGATAAACGAAATAGTATTAGGATAAGTCAACTAACATGTATAATGTATTCAATTGTTTTCGGTGTCCAAAACTTGGAGTGGGGATTCGGTAAGACGCTATAAATTTGATGTGTTCTCTTGATTGTATAGTCATTTGATTTTATGAAAAATTTATTTGTGCTTATCGATGTTTTTTTTTTTTTAATTAACAATAGGTATGAAACAAAATGCATCAGTTGAATATACTAACCTTGCTTAGTTGTTGAACGAGCAAGAGACTATATGGTGTTAAATGTGCTTCATACCTTATCTGATATTTTGGTGTTAAAAAACGGGCTATTAGTCTGAAAATGTATATATCAAACTTGTTACAAAATCCTATTGTATGCATTTTACTTTCAGAAATCATATTGTATGTACTGAACTTACTAATTACTCGTATTGTGTGTAGTCGTTAACTTATTGCAAGGGACCGGTCAAAAATATCTTACGTGGCATTATAAGGTGACGTGGCATTATCATGTCACTGCCATGTCAATGGCACTAAAAATGAATATATTTTTCCATTTCATTATCCACGTGGTAATTTATAAAACTTAAAAGAGTAATTCTACATTCACTAAATTTTTACAAAAAACAATTCACAAAATGATGTGGAATTAGATGTGGACCAATCAAAATCAATTATGTCTTCTCTCTCATCCTGCTCTCTCCTTACATGATTGGTACATGTCATTTTGTGGTTGATTTTTTGTAAAAATTATGTGAGTAAAGTATTTTCAACTTAAAATTATCAACAACAACCTTCTTCTTCTTCTCTTGGCCCATGTTACTTCCACCGTTAAAAAACAAAACCACCATATCCATAATACATCTTCTTCCGTTCCTTTTCTTACTTTCTCATATCTCTTTCAAACCCAAAAAAGCATTTCATCAAACCCTTATAAATATCAAATAAAACATAACAAAATCAAAAATTTATCAAATCAAAACAAAATCGATTCTTAGACACGACTTTCCGACCACAATATATTCATCTCCGGTGACCACTACAGATCGTAACCTCTACATATCGAAACATAAGTCTTATTCTTTTTCCCCAATTTTATAAAACCATAAACCTAACTTAAAAACGAAATCAATTCGTTGAGAGTTGGGAGTTGGAATTTCGGGTTTAGCAACGGTAATTAGTGGTGGTGGAGGTTCAGAGTTGATGATGTCTGTTCGAATGGTGGGTTTGACGACGATGGGTAGAGCTTTATCGGCGACGGGAACAACGGCTAAAATTGTCACTGCTCATATCTATACACCGCCACAACCGCCGTTCGCCGTCAAGATCCGTAGGCAGCCACCGCAGTCAAGATTTGTACGCCACCACAACCGCGTAGCCACAACAAGATCTCGATTTATGATAATATGGTGTGTTTTTTGTTAAAATATATATAGTACAACTTCCGTAATTTGCATGTGTGTTTGTTGACGAGAAAAACTCAGACTCTATCACTATGAGTGACTCATTACGCAATGTGATTCTTTATACATTTATAAACTTTTATGATTATTAAAGGGGAATTAATAAAAATGCCATTATTTTCGAAGTTATTTTTCGTTTTGCCCCTTACAAAAAAAAGTTGCGGATTTGCCCTACCCGTGCGCAGGTCGCACCATGCGACCTGCGACCAGGTCACCACGACCTGCGACTGACGAGTTACCGAGTAAAAGACATCAAAACAAAGCCGGCGACTAGAACGATGACCGAGTAAAAGACACTCAAACGGTCCGGGCATGCGACCTGTGGCCCGGTCACCACGACCTGCGACCACCTCACGTTTCCGAGTAAAAGACACGAAGCCGGCAAGATCTCTCGTTCACAGCGACCTGCGACTGAACCTATGCTACTTGCGACCGACCCTCCGCGTTTTAAATAACCCATTTACGTTCCATTTTTTTGTGCGACCCGTGATTTTTTATTTTGTGCGACCCGTGAGCGATTCACCCTCTCCACCCGACCACCCATTCTGCGACCACCCGATTCCGCGGCAACCACCACCAAACCCACCGTGAACTACCACCAATCTTGAACCGCCACCCACCGTGAACCACCAATACCCGGTAACCACCACCACATACTCCACCGCCGCCGCTGCCGTTTCCAAATTCGAAGCCCAAACAAAATGTGATGCGAATTTGAAGATTAATTGGCTCAAAACATGTCTTCTAAAACGGTATTAACTCGTTTATACTCGATTTATAAGCTTTATTCTTTAAATTTCTCTTAGTCATTTTATCGAACACTTGGTGTGCGCTCTTATTTTTGATATTTAGACAAATACATTGCTTTGTTTAATTGATATTACCGTGTTTTGATGTGTTTGGTAGGTTAGAATAATGGATAATCTAGTTTATACTCGATTTATATTTTTTTCCTTTGAAATTTCTTTGAGGCATTTCATCGAACACTTGGCGTGCGTGATAAAACAAAGCCTGCGACCTGCGTTTTGATCACTAGTCGCAAATTAATGTCTTGTTCACTAGTCGTAATTCTTGGACACTAGTCGCAATCTTGGGGATCACTAGTCACAATCCTTGGGCACTAGTCGCAAATGAAGTTCACTAGTCGCAATTGTTCTCGTATGTATATATATATATATATATATATATATATATATATATATATATATATATATATATATATATATATAGGTATATATATATGATTAGTATATATAAATATATGTATATGTATATGTATATATCATTAGTATATATATATATATGTATATAATGATATATATATATATATATGTATATGTATATATCATTAGTATATATATCATTAGTATATATATATACATATATGTGTATATGTATATACATATACATATACATATATATATATATATATATATATATATATATATATATATATATATATATATATATATATATATATATATGTATACTAATGATATATATATATATATATATATATATATATATATATGTGTGTGTGTGTATATATAATATACATATATACTAATGATATATACATATATATATATATATATATATATATATATATATATATATATATATATATATATGTGTATATATAATATACATATACATATATATATATATATATATATATATATACTAATGATATATACATATATATATATATTATATATACATATACATATATATATATATATACTAATGATATATACATATATATATATATATATACATATATATATATATATACATATATATGTATATATATACATATATATGTATATATATACATATATATGTATATATATACATATATATGTATATGATCATTATTAAAGATATTCTTAAGTATATGTATATGTGTGTATGTATTATATATTATTATTGGAAGGATATATATATTTATATGATTATTAGTATAATATATTAGTAAGTATATGTATAATATGTGTGTATGTGTATATATATGTGCCCTTTTATTTTCGACTAACAGTGATTGACTGATGATGTTTTTGCAGTTTACTCATGCGAAATTGACATTGAAGAGCCAACTTAGTGTCATTAGTGAATTTAGGCGTGTTTTGACAACCGAGCAAGTTAAGATATTTAGAGAACATTGTTTAGGTCATTGGTTGGATTTAAAGACAATAGACAATGGCCCAGGCTTTGTACATCATATGCTCCAATTACGCTGTAATCGACCTAATCTGGAGCATCCTCGGCAGGAGGTTGATGAGTTGTGGTTTAAGATCACCCCGGAACATCATATTCGATTTGGTCGGCGGGAGTTTTGTCTAGTGACTGGGCTTCGGTTCGGTCACAACGTTGATTTTGGGCATCACATTAGCTCGGATGTTCTTAAGACGACTCCTGCATTTAAAGAACATGTGTTTCCGAAGTTGGATAAGTTGAAAGTAAGAAATCTTCAGGAAAAGGTTTGGGATCCAAACACATTCGTCGGGTCGAATAAACTAAGCGATGAGGATTGCGTTAGATTGTGTATGCTACTTCTGATAAACATTGGTTTTATGGGAAAGCAACCGACGTATGTTGTTGAGGATTATTATATGCATCTAGTTGAGGATTTTGATGTGTTTGACAGGTACTTTAAACGATTGTTTCGTCCGATTTGAAAATTGTCAATGTTCCTAATTTTTAACATATACTAATATATGTCAGCTTATTTTTGTTTGCCAGGTACCCTTGGGGTAATCTTGTTTGGGATAGAACTTATGCGCAGTTGAATAATGGGTTGGAGAAAAGGGAGGCTAAGGAAGGGATGAAATACACATTGAGTGGTTTCGGGTGGGCGTTTAAGGTAGCTCCATGTTACTTATTAATGTTTAACGTACTTTTCTATATAATATACTATTATGCTAATTTGAAGTGTGCTTATATTTTATCAGAGTTGGATTTTGGATGCTTTTTCCCATCAATTAGAAGATGTTGTATTCAGGTTGCCAAAGGAAGTTCCTCGGGGTGTTTATTTGACGCGCAAAATTAGGATTGGCGAATCTCAAAAATTTGACAAATTCTTAGAAGTGCCGGTAAGTGACTTACTTTGATATATCTCCTTTGGTGTTATTTATAAACTTATGTTGATATATATATATATATATATATATATATATATATATATATATATATATATATATATATATATATATATATATATATATATTTATATATTTATTGTTGAAATTGTGTTGACTTGTAAGCTGAAACATTAGCTGGTTTATTAGTTTTATAAAAAGGACATTTCCAATTTTTTGTGTATTTCTTTTTAAATTGTAGGATTCTACTACGCCTGACATGCTTCCGAAGATGACGTTGAGGCCGACTAAAACGGAGAAGGAGTGCGATTGGTGGAAGGATAGTTACAAATTCTTTAATGAGCAGAAACATGTCGTTGATTTCAAGAGGCCTTATAAGAAGCCACGTATTAGTCCAAAAGCTGTTGATCTGGTGTCTCCTGCCCCCGTATCTCATGACGAGGCGCTTGATGATATTGTTTTGTCAGCGCCTCATGACGATCAGGATACTCGTCATACATCTAGTATAGGTCGTTTTGGCACCTACCAGTCGGCATCACGGATGGAGGAGCTTTCCTTACGCGGTCGGGTCGACGCGCAGGATCAGATCATTTCCACCTTACGTTAGCAGGTGGAGACCTTACTTAAGCGGGTGGATGCGCAGGATGTCATTATTGCTAAGTTACAGGGTCAGGTATGGTGTTTTTCTTAACTGTGTACCTTACAAATATATTAATGTATATGTTTATATGTATGTTTATATGTATATGTATATGTCTGTGTATATATATTATATATATGTATATGTATGTGTGTATATATATATATATATATGTATATATATACATATATATATATATATATATGTACATATACATATATATATATATATATGTACATATACATATATATATATATGTATATATACATATATATATATATATATATGTATATATATATATATATATATATATATATATATATATATATATATATATATATATATATATATGTATATATTAGTTGTTTACTGCCGCTTACAGGATTTTCAGGATGACGGGGTTTACGATGATGGTTATGTATCCGACACATATATTGCCACTGCGGTCAAGAGCTCGGTTCCACGTGATTTGCGTCGTAGTATGCGAGAGCGAGGACGTGCCCCGACTAGGCTATCCCCGTTTATTACCCCAACACAACTTAAGAAGCCATGTTTGAAGAAAACTTTGAAATTGCAAGAGGAGGAACGCGAAAAAGTATCGGCAAGTTTAGGAGCCGTTGATGAGCCGGTTGTGCCGCGTGTGGTAGATGAGCCGGTTGTGTCGCGGGTGGTTGATAAACTAGTCCCGTCGGTAAGTTTAGATTTTTTTGAATAATATTGATTGATTGATGATGTTTCTGACTAACGCCGATTAATTAGGTTGATGAGCCGGTTGTTGATCGGGTGTTAGATGAGCCAATTGTTGATCGGGTGGATGATGATCCAGTCCCGCCGGTACAGCCGCTTACTAAGGTATATGTTAGTATAAATATATGTACATTGTTAGTTAGTTAGTATACATACATATATATATATATATATATATATATATATATATACATACATATATATATAAATATACATACATATATATATACATATATATATATATACATATATATATACATACATATATATATATATATATTTTACTTATATAATAAGATTTTTTTGATGATGTTTCTTACTAACGCCGATTGGTAAGGTTGATGGGCCGATTGGTAAGGTTAAAAAACTAAAGCGTCGGGCAAGAAGGAAGTCGGATAAAGATGAGGACGAGATTGATGAGGATACGAGGATGGCCATGGTTGCGAGTTTAGTGGACCCGAAGACTGGTTTCCTCACTACTCCACCCCCTGAAACACCTGGGTTGATTGAGGGACCGTCCACTGTTCGGGACTTATATGTATCTGGCGGCCTTGTGCGCTGTATGTTTCTCCGACCGGCCTTTACTTATTTGTGCGTTGGTAAAGAATTTTGGGGCCGTTTGTATGGATTCATCGAGTCAGGATACTTAGAGAACACGGTAAGTCTCTACATACATTTATCTTTATCTTTCGTCCATTATTGAGTTATATATGGGATTTAGATTTACTTTAATTTTGTTTTGCAGCATATCGACGGGTGGGGATTCTTATTGCTGTGGTGGCGATACCGGGCTTTTACACGTCCCACACAGCTTCACATACCATTGAGATGGACGATCATGCCTGTTGGTTTTATAGATATGATTAAAGGATTCGTAAACTACAAAGATCGGAAGAAAAGACCACCAAGAGCGGCCGGTGAGAAAGAGGGCGATGGATGTATCGGAGATTCGGGAGTGAACTATAAGTATCTGATGGGCTTCGCAGACGGTACTCGTCCACCGTACCCTCCATGGTGGGAGTGTGACAAAGTAAGTAAACAATTTCTATAATGCCCTAACTATTTTAAAAATGCATTTACATTTTTAATTACATAAGATTATAATATATGTATATGCAGATACTTTTGCCGCTCCACATTCCAAGAGTAGATCACTGGATACTAGTGGTGCTTGATCTTCGTTTTTTTGATGTCATTGGATACGACAGCCTTCCAAAGCTTTGTGGAGATGAGCGAGAGGAACTTGTCAAAGAATTAGGTCGCTACATAGTACATTATCTGGACGCAATTAGGTTTTGGAGTCAATGGGCTGAGGGACGTAAAAAGCCTTTTAAAGATACTTGTCAGTTGCGTTTACAGTTGTTAGAGGATGCACCTGTGCAGAACAGTGGACTAGGCGACTGTGGAGTTTGGGTGTGCAGGAATATGGAGACTATTGCCTATAACCAAGATCATAGGATGAGTGGGGATACAGGGTCATTTGCGTTGGAGTATAGGCAGCGGATGATTCAGACTTTCTTTAGTTCTCGTTTTGATTGGCAGCCGCCATCTCCTCCACCACCGCCAGAGCCGCCAGTGCCGAAAGCACCACCACCTCCTTGATTATTATACTAGATTATTCCTTTTTGATGTATTAGACTTTTGTACTAGAGTAATCCTTTTTGATGTATTAGACTTGATTAATCCATTGTTATGTATTAAAATAGATTAATCCTTTACGTCTTGCAACTTGCGACTGGCGACTAGCGAGCTGCGACCTGAGACCTGCGACCTGCGAATTTATGATTGCACGACTTGGAGGATAAGATTTTCTGGATAAGATTTTCTGACATTTCTTAGATTCTCACTATTTTTCAAGATAAGACTTATCTAGATAAGATTTTTGAAGATAAGATTTTCTACGATTTTCTAAGATTTTTGGTACTTTTTGGATAACGATATGGATAGACTTATACTTATATAATAAGATTTTCTTCAGTATTTCATAACACTCTTTATCCTATTCTCATAAATCTCTCTCAACTGAAAGTCGTTCATCATCAGTAAAACATATGGGCAACATCTGAAATCAATCTTCAGGTACAATTTTACAACCACTTAATTAGTTTTGCGGTTTGTAATGGATAAGTTTAAACTTTTTATCTGTTATGGGGGTCGTTTTGAATATATTAACAACACGCCAATGTATTTGCCAATAGATTGTAGTAGAGTGCCGTTAAAACTTCCAGTGGCACCAGAAAAGCCCATGACATGCAAAGTTTTGTTGAAAAACGTTTTGAAAAAAATAGCTCTACCACTTGATTCACCAGTGTGTCTAAAATATAAGCTCGGTCAGTATGTTGTTGATATAAGTGATGATGTTGATGATTTTGGGGAATTTTTGTGCCATGCAATTAACAATGCTCCAATAGAAATTTACATTGTTGATATTGTACGAAATATCTCGGGCATGGGTAGCAATCAACCTAGTAGTAGTAGTTCTGGTTATCAACCACAATTTCACCAACAAAACACTAATGAATATTACCAACAACCTCGATATCAACCATTTCAACAACCCTTTCAACAACCTCAATATCAATCTTTTCAACAGCCCTTCCAACAACCCTTTCAACAACCTCAATATCAATCTTTTCAACAGCCCTTTCAACAAATTCCGTTTCCTTATCAACCACAATATCAATTTCATTACCATGCTCCTCCACAAAACACATCAAATCACGCATACACAACACAACAACCCTTAAACCATTCATTTAGGGTAGTTGAAGAGACCCAGTATGATTCCAACTTTAGTTCGGATGTTCACTATGATCATTCCCATTCAAAATACTATGTGGAGGAGCCAGAGCCAGATCCACATCCTCATGATTATGATCATTATGATGAGGAAAATGTCAATCCACCAAAGGATCATGACCATCCATTTTGTAATCACATTGTTGAAGATGATGAGGATGATGAGGAGGATGAGCCAGATCCAAGAGATATATACGACAAGCCAATACCAGTAAAAGCAATCGAACATGATATATTCTGGAATATACCAAAGCCGTTAGAAGAGGAAGAGGAAGAAGTTCCAAAACGACCAGTTACCATGTATGAGAAATCTTGTCGTATTCGAGAGGGCCAAACATTTAAAAGTAAAGATGAATTTCTCCTTCAATTGCAGACCAAGTGTCTTGAAGAAGGTTTTCAGATTAAACCAAAGAAGTCAGACAAAAAAAGGTACACAGCAAAATGTATTTTGCCTAATTGTGATTGGAAGATAAGTGCAGCGTGTATCCAATATTGTGACAACTTCCAAGTTAGGAAGTTACACGACGCTCACACATGTTCTCGTACTCAAATATTGTCAAATAGCCGTCATGCAACCAAGAAAGTGCTTGGTAACATATTGAAAGAGGCGATGACTTTGGAAGGACGTGTATACAGAGGAAAAGAGATCAAAGTTGATATGACTGAACGCTTTAAAATCAGCCTTACATACAACCAAGCATGGAAAGCAAAGTGTTATGCTATAGAGCTGTTGAGAGGTAGTCCCGCTGAATCGTTTAAAAAGCTTCCGATTTACCTGCACAACCTAAAGCTACATAACCCGGGGAGCACTACGAATCTCCGTACAGACGATGAGGATAAATTTGTAATGTGTTACATGTCCATCGGTGCAGCTGTAAGTAATTGTTATTAGTTCACATACGTACAATCTTATATGATTTATATATATTTTTATTTGACCTTTGCAGATAAGTTCATTTGTCAACCATACACGCCCAGTAATAATCGTAGATGGGGCACATTTGAAGGGTGGGTACTTGGGTACTAACTTAATTGCTGTGGCGATGGACGGTAACAATGGCATCTTGCCACTGGCTTATGGCATTGGTGCGGGAGAGACGACCGACGTGTGGACCTGGTTCTTGGGAAACTTACGTGACGCACTTGAATCTGCTGGTGGGATTGACAACCTCACATTCATCTCTGATAGGGCTCCAGCAATTGCAGCTGGTATTTCAGATGTATTTCCAGAGGCATTTCATGCCCTATGTAGCCGTCATTTGTTGATGAACCTGAAAAGCAAATCTGCAAAAGTCAAGCACTTTGAATGGCATTACTGGAAAATGTGTAAGGCTTACCGAAAGTCGGATTTCGATGAACATTTTGATGTCATTTCAAGACATTTACCAACTTCAGCTAATGTTCTTAGAGAGGTGGGGAAAGAATGATGGTCAAGGCATCATTCAACAAAGACACGATATGCATACCTCACAACTAATAGTGCAGAGTCCATTAACGCCATGACCAAGCATGCAAGAAAACTCCCGGTGACAATGTTATTGGAGTTTTTTAGATCTTCAATACAACAATGGTATTTCAAACATCGAAACACTGCAGCGGCCGTTATAACACCTGTCACGCCATATGCCGAACACAAAATTGGTAAGAGGGTTGGCAAATCACTCAGCTGGAAGGTCAAACCATCCACAAACATGATATGTGAGGTGGTGGATAGGCAAAAGAATGGAACAGTCAACTTGGAAGCAAGAACATGCACTTGTAAGCAATGGCAACTGTCTGGTTTACCTTGCGGACACGTAGCGGCAGTGACCCGTCACTTTAAAATGGACAATGTGAGCTGCTTTGCGGAGAGGTATTTCACCACGGAAACATATCGAGCAGCCTACAGTGAGGCTATAAATCCAACACCTCATCCTTCAGAATGGGAAGATCCAGGTAATCTGCAGATTTGCTTACCGCCGGTACTTGTGAAGAGGCAATCTGGCCGCCCACCTGGCCGTGCTCGTATTCCTTCGAAAGGAGAGGAGAAACGGAAATACAAAAATCAATGTAGTCGGTGCAAGGAACGCGGTCATAGTCGAGTTAATTGTACGGCTCCTTACGATAGAACCGATGAGCCAACCCGATCAAGAACCACCGCAAGATCAAACTCAAGGTCCAAATCAAGATCTAAATCAAGATCTAAGAAAGTAAGTTATTAAATTTATTCATATTAACATAGAAAATTTACATTGTATTATTAATACAATCGTCATTATTTGACTTGCAGCAGACGTCCACAAAATCAACGAAAAGCCACTTAGAGGAGGAGGAAGGAGAGCCATCCCAGGCGACTCAAACTTATCCGAGTGTACATTTGAGTCAACCTTGAGTCACATTTGGAATTGTTGTGATGAAAAAAACTATGTTATGTGCTTGTTTGCAATGTTATCTATGTTTGCATTATTGTGGTGTATTTGATTAACTTACTTTGTTTGAACATTACTAAACCTCGGATATTACATAAGGATTAAAAATCATAAAATTACATTATCAACTAAACTTACATAATTGGCAAACTATAGAATTTATTGAAATAAAGATACGAATTACAAGATTTAACCAATAACTAATCGAATAAACGCCTAGCGGCAGAAGAGCCGGTAATAACCTTAGATATTGCAAACGACATTGTTGGATCAGAATTCGAGAAATGTGACAGATCGTTGCGTGTAACATATACCTCAATTTCTCTATGTATTTTGGCATAGTCAGTAATCTGCTTGAGTTGCTGGACATCATCAGTTATCAATTGTAAACCATTATCTAGGTCTTTTTCATGCTCCTTAAAGTAAAAATACCACTTCGGTGGAGGCACGTAACCGAGCTCGTTCAAAGCCGTTTCCAAAAGTTTGGTTGAAAATTCATCGGCCTCAACGCAGTCAAGAAACGTCAATGAACCTTGAGTGTACATTCTGTAAGAGCCCTGAAAATGTCCGGCGTGACGGAAAGCAACACTAAACATCCAGGGTACTTCTGCGTATATTTTCTCAGTTGATGGTTCTTCATTTGGAGACCGAAAATACCAAAAATGTTCATTCAAAACCATTTTCAGAAAACTAATGAAGAAGATATATAAAAAAGTTGAGAATGTGGTGAGAATGTGAAGTGTTGATAATTCTATTTATAAATGAACTGATAAGAAAATCAAAAAAATAAAGAAAATCAAGGAAAATCTTATCCGGAAAGATAAGATAAGATAAGATATCTTATCTAAAAAGATAAAAAGTTATCCAGATCATCATCAAAAAAGTACAAAAAACGCAGAAAATCTTAAAAATATCAAAAAAGCTTATCTGAAAAATTTTAAAAATCTTAATTTGAAAAATACGAAAATGGTAATTTACGACTAGTGACCAAGACTTACGACCAGTGAACAAGAGTTACGACTAGTGAACATCAGTTGCGACTAGTAAACGGGTCGCAGGTCCCCATGATTTGGTCGCAGCGATCGGTGAACGGGGCTCAGACTTGTCTTTTACTCGGAAACGTCGTGTGGTCGCAGGTCGTGGTGAACGAGTCGCAGGTCGCATCATGCGACCTGCGCCCGGACCGTTTGGGTGTCTTTTACTCGGTCATCGTTCTAGTCGCCGGCTTTGTTTTGATGTCTTTTACTCGGTAACTCGTCAGTCGCAGGTCGTGGTGACCGGGTCGCAGGTCGCATCATGCGACCTGCGCCCGGACCGTTTGAGTGTCTTTTACTCGGTCATCGTTCTAGTCGCCGGCTTTGTTTTGATGTCTTTTACTCGGTAACTCGTCAGTCGCAGGTCGTGGTGACCTGTTCGCAGGTCGCATGGTGCGACCTGCGCACGGGTAGGGCAAATCCGCAACTTTTTTTTGTAAGGGGCAAAACGAAAAATAACTTCGAAAATAATGGCATTTTTATTAATTTCCCATTATTAAAAGGTATCTTCAAGTTTCTTAACTCTATATTAAAAGGTATTATATTTTAACTTTACGATATTAACGTTTGTTTTATGGCAGTCAGTTAACTGGGCAACGCTCGGATAAAATGTGTTATTATTAGTTAGTAGATTATTATTTACATAAAAAAATCAAAAAGCCTCCATTTTTTTTTCGGGTCCACTTTCAGCGACGACATGTCGTCGCCGTAGAGTCCTCGCTAAAAGATCCGGTATAAAAACAGAAAAATGGCTGCACATTTATTTCCTCTCCAAAATAAACCCTAGCAACTTCACCACCAAAATTATGTAACCACCAGGCCGGCCACCTCCTTCACCACCTCCGTACCCTCCACCTTCACTATCACCCACCTCCGCCACCCCTCCCTTGTTGCTGCCGTTACCGCCTCCGCAAGCCCCGCTACTGGTGCTGCTGTGCACGACAGTCCTCCCACCACCTACGGCCGACCACCAATTCTTACCACCACTACCACCATTCAAGGTTTAGTTATAAGTTATTAATTTTGTTCAATTTAGTTAATTTTGTTCAATTTTTTATTTTGTTAAAATTGTATGAGGTGTATGTATGTATAATATTGTATGAATTGTTAGAAAAAAATTGTATGAGGCACTGAACTAGTTTGATGTGGTATGTGGAGTAATCGTTCAAAAAAAATGAAGAAGACATGGGTTTTGGGTGAATTTCTTTGGATGGAAAGTGACAGTAGGATATAAAAGTCAAACATGGATTATAGATTATAATAGATTATAGATATAGATGTTTATCTAAAAGTGTATGTAGGTGGTCAAAACCTTATTTAAAAAGTGTGTGCAAATTATACATGGTCTTGTACTCTTGTTAATATGTGTGGTCAAAATGAAAAGTTGTAAATGCATAAGCATGAGAATCATATGAGGGTAGGTGTGAAGTTATTCGTTTGATTCATGTAATATTTTGGTCTATTTATACAAATTTGCTGTTTTTTAAAAAAGAATCTCTAGAATTGTATAAAATGTATGAGTTATATATATTTATGTATAAAATTGCATGAGTTTTATGTATGTATAAAATGTAAGTAATTTTTGAATTTTTTGTTTACTCAAATTTGTTTATTTGTATTTTGACTAATTTAGTCACTTGAATATGATTACTTATACTTTTAATTTGCAGGTTCAAAGAAGGTGCGAGGTCCCACCACTTTAGAAAAGCTACAGAACAAGTTTACAGCGAATGGTGAAAAACCATTGCCGATCATCTTTCATGTTGGGGTAGAGAGACCTACTGGACGACCCCTTGGACCTAACGGAAAAGACTTCATGACTTTACTCGGGTCACTTGTTGGTGATACAGTCCCCTTATGCTATGAATTGTGGAAAATGGTACCCGATCAAGACAGAACACTCATTTGACCTAACTTAAGAGTGAGTTTGTTTAATATATCGTTTTAAATTTGTACATAAAAAGTAACCGTCCCTAACTATTTCTTTTAACTTGTAGCATTTCTTTGACATGGAACCCCACTTGAAGGGGCCCAATGGCAAAGAAGTCTTTAATGGGATTGAGAGTCTCTGTGGCTATCAGATATTCAGACCGAAAATCCAAGTGTAAGAAAAAGTGGTTTGATGGGCGGGGTTTAAGAAATAGTTAGGGACGGTTACTTTTTATGTACAAATTTAAAACGATATATTAAACAAACTCACTCTTATGTTATGCCAAATGAGTGTTCTGTCTTGATCGGGTACTATTTCCCACGATTCATAGCATAAGGGGACTGTATCACCAACAAGTGACCCGAGTAAAGTCATGAAGTCTTTTCCGTTAGGTCCAAGGGGCCGTCCAATAGGTCTCTCTACCCCAACATGAAAGATGAATGACAATGGTTTTTCACCATTCGCTGTAAACTTGTTCCGTAGCTTTTCTAAAGTGGTGGGACCTGGCACCTTCTTTGAACCTGCAAATTAAAAGTACAAGTAATCATATATAAGTGACTAAATTAGTCAAAATACAAATAAACAAATTTGAGTAAACAAAAAATTCAAAAATTACTTACTTGCACAACGGGAAGGTGGTCGACAATGGCGGGGTGGGTATGAGAGTGTCGCGGCTATTAGACAAGCACCTCCACCCAACATGGAATCATCGGAGGGGAATAAGTATTGTGACTACTACATGTCAGAAAAAACCAGAAATCGCTCAGAAGTCAATGTTGCTAATCGGAGTAAGCAAGCGTATCAAAGTTACTATGGGTCAAAAGTGTTTGTTGCGCACAGACATGATAAGGTAAGTAGCTTTATAATTGTTATTTATATAATAATTCAAGTGATTAAATTAGTACAAGTAACTCAAATTAAAAGTACAAGTAATCATATTCAAATTAGAAGTTTTGTTTTGCTTGTCCAATTTTTGTTTTAATGATTCTGATACTCTCAATTTCGTAGCTACCATGGGAGTTTAATTAAGTTTGAAAGGTCCATAACATAAATGAATTATAAATCTTTCAATTTGCAATTTACTATTCAATATTTTTACTGAAGATGATTAGTGACTAGATTTGGTTGGCATATTATAACCCATGTGAGGATTTTGAGCCTATATGGCTGAAACATCTATATCAGTCACACTTTCTTTTCATGAGAGATATTCTTCCATTGACTTGTTTCTCTAGAACTTGCATTGATTCTCTTTGAGATTACATTGATTACATATGCATGACAAATGATGATGGCATTTAGGTTTAACCGATTACTTAAACATTCACACCCTGTTAAAATTTATCCCATTAGTGAACCACTTTGAGCCTATATTGACCCGTTCATTTGTTGCATACCTTACGAGCCTTGAACCTATTTCACTTTTATCCCATAATAATCCCTAACCTAAGTAGTTAGTAGAGCATATATATAAACATGGGTAAGATGAGGTCTAGGGAAATAAGTGTGGGGGCGTATGATGTTGTTAATGTATGAGTTGTATAAAGCTGTCGTGTGAAGCTCCTCTTATGAAGTAGTAAAAAAAAGAAAAAAGAAAAAAAAAAGAAAAAGAAAGAAAAAAAGAAGAAGCTATGACATAAGAGGTTGCTACTAGTAAAAGGGTTGTTAAGTTTCTAAGGCTAGAGTTTACGTAAGTCAGTTTGTTCGGTTTATTTGGTTATACATGAATGCACAATGCATTCATAGTTGGTACTGTAGCGCATCAGCAAGTTAATGATATTAGATGCACTAGTCACTTAATATAGGGTGGAATGAAATTTATTTGAAGTGATCGAGAAAGTTTGATGTTTGAATTTACAAGTTGATCATTATTGGAAGAAACTCAAGAAGTAGCCGTTTAAGGAACTACACGTTATTAATGGACTTCCCTGACTGGTTTTACTTTGAACATATTCTGTGATCAGAATGTTGCACCAGATGACATCTTTATGAGTAAATGATCAGGAAGTCTATGAAGTCTAATTATAAGTACTATTTGGAGTTACAAAAATGGAATGATGAAGATTGGCATAAAGGTTGGTTACTTGCATCTAGCAATAAGTAGACTGTCAAAAGAAGCAGTCCGAAGCAAAATGGGTTTAAAATGCTGCTGTACAGGGGATAAAATTGGGTTATTCGAGTTGCATTTTTCTGGGAAATTCGAGCCTGAAACTTGGGACAAAATTTTGAGCTGAAAGTTGAGGAGGTTTTAGAAGTAAAATTTGTTAGTCCTAATCTCTAATTACTTATGTTATATGTGTGCTCTACTACTTCTTAAACCCACATTAATATATATTAGCCTACCCAGACCACCTGATCACACCAAACCAGTAGCCATAATACCCAAAATACACCATTAAAACCCGAAAAGTCCATCTGATTCATGTCATTTGTATTTCTGAGTAGTGGAGAATGAGAAGATATGCAAGCTTATGGTAGATCATTTATTTGGAATGAATTTGAGTGAAACACATACCCTAAGTTGCACGGGGATGGGGACGGGAACGGGTACGGGGACAGGTACGTGTACCGGGAAACGGCAACATCCCAAAATTCTAGAGACGGGTACGGCGGGGAAACGTCTAATTGTTTTGTAATATTTTAGCATATGGCAAATTGTCTTCAAAAAAATATTACAAAACATCCAAAAATCCAAACGAATATAACTCACAATCATCAACTAAAAATTCTCAAACATCAAATTGTCTTCCAAGAAACATTTAAGTAAAGAAAAACATCAATTAGATAGTGGTATCCTAGAATAGATGATTGTCGACTAGAGAATCAGAAACCTAGAATATATGGTTTGGCAAGATGAAGAACCGAGATTTGAGTTCTGGAGGGCTTTGAAGAGCCGTGACTTTTGAGTTTATGGGTAGGTTAATTAAAATAAAAGATTATTAGTTAATGGGCCATAGGAAACGTGGGTTTTTGGGCCAGAAACGTTTCCCTAAACGTTTCCTAGATAGTGATCCACGTACCCCCTTTCTAGAAACGTTTCCCTCTATCTTGGGGACGTTTCCCCGATGTTTCCCCGCGTTTCAGAAACATCATACGGCATCCCGGCGGAGTTTCCGTGCATCCTAGCACATACCCACTAAATATATGAGAGATGAGTGACTATATATATCCTATGAGGGCCACCATATTTAGATCATTGCATCTTCATGTAAAAGTATTTTCAAGTGATTGTAAGTTGTTTAAGATTACTAGTTCATGACGTATTATGAGCTTCGAAAGCTTAATTGTTCTTCTGTAATTGCTTGATGATCTTGACGTATTCAGAAGAGTTAAACTTGTTTTACTCGAGGACGAGCAAAAGCTAAGTGTGGGGGAATTTGTTATGTTCTTAATATACTTGCTTTTTATGCATAATCCCTTACGATTTTATCTGTACATGGGCTTAATTTGCAAGTTACACTTCTATTTTCGTCTAAACACGATGGATTACTGGTTAATGAGAATACTTTGCCAATATTAATTATTAAGGGATTAAAATGCCTCACATACATTTGTTATTTTGTAGGATTGAAAGGTGAAGGCTAAAAACGACAAGAGCTTGGAACTTGAAGGTCTTTTGTGTGCATTATCTTAACAAATAGAAGAAAGTATCTCTGGACTATGGGAATTTTAAGTGCCGGGTTTTGAACAAGAGATTGACATCAGGACTCCCATGATAAGCACGAATTGAAGAGATAGAATTGTAATCACGGTGGGAGACTTGCTGGCTCCAGAATGTTCATACGAGGCCTATAAAAGCAGCCCTCTGCTGGCCGATTTACACCAAAAAAACACAGAAAACATCACACCTCGCCTCCAGCTTCTGCTGTAGCTGCTGCAATTTTGCTGGGCACGAGGGGCTGTTAATCATCACCATTGCAATCTACAATTCGTTAGTTGTATTCTTCTTTAAAGCCATGCCTGGCTAATTTTTTTTACTTTCTAGTTGAAGGTTAATTTAGGGTTGAATCCAATTGGGTTTTGAGACAATTGAATCTTGTTTTGAATGCTTTTGAGTATTTACATGTTCTCTGTTCAAGTACTGCTACTGTTTTGATTAATCGAGTCTCGTTCTTGTTATTTGATTATCAGAATAGTATATTGCTAATTAGAAATTGGAACCTGTATTTGTTTCATTGTTCTAATATTAGTAGCAATTAACAATAACGATTGTGGTCAAGCTTTTGATTATTGTTAAGGGAATATGTAATCTGAGTTAGATAAATCGAGCTTATGTGTTTATCATTCAGAGTTGGTGTTTCTTTAGTGTTTAATGCTATCGAAAATTAAGTCTTAAGAACTTGTTTACGACTGATTGGTAAGAGTAATATACAAAGAGCTTGTTTTGTTTATCGACAACATAAGAAGAAACAGGTTGTTAGAGCTCGTTAACAACTAGCCAATTTATTCTTAAGTAGTTGAGATGTTTTGATGTCGATGATTGACCTGGATTCATAACTAAATGACACCCTTTAACTAGATCGTATCGTTTAATCTATATATTTGTCTTACACTTGTTTATCGTTTATTGCTTTATTATTATCTGTTAATTTATTCACTAGTAGTTAATTACTAAAATCAAAACCCTCCTTTTTCATTTATTGAAGAAATAATTCTATACCAATCTATGTGGAATCGACCCTACTTGTGCTATCTACAAATATTTGAAGTAGGATTTATTTTTGTTGGTTTCGACACCCATCAAAAAATTTGGCGCCGCTGGCGGGGTGGGTAAGTAGCTTTATAATTGTTATTTGTTATTTATAATAATTCAAGTGACTAAATTAGTACAAGTAACTCAAATTAAAAGTACAAGTAATCATATTCAAATTTAAAGTGTTTGTTGCGCACAGACATGATAATGTAAGTAGCTTTATAATTGTTATTTATAATAATTCAAGTGACTAAATTAGTACAAGTAACTCAAATTAAAAGTACAAGTAATTTATAATAATTCAAATTAAAAGTAAAAGTAATCATATTCAAGTGACTAAATTAGTCAAAATACAATAAACAAATTTGAGTAAACAAAAAATTCAAAAATTACTTGCACAACGGGAAGGTGGTCGCCAATGGCGGGGTGGGTATGAGAGTGTCGCGGCTATTAGACAAGCACCTCCACCCAACATGGAATCATCGGAGTGGAATAAGTATTGTGACTACTACATGTCAGAAAAAACCAGAAATCGCTCGGAAGTCAATACTGCTAATCGGAGTAAGCAAGCGTATCAAAGTTACTATGGGTCAAAAGTGTTTGTTGCACACCGACATGATAAGGTAAGTAGCTTTATAATTGTTATTAATTGTTATTAATATGGTTGATTGTTATTATATATTTATTTAATGTGTTTATAGCTTATCGAGAAAGACGGTAAATATACACTTATCGATCAATACAAGGAGATGCATACTATAACACCCCTTAAATTCAGAATCATATATATATATTTTTTAAACAATTCGGAAGCGTTAGTCCAAAACATATATTATCAAATTTCATAACATAATATGTACATATACAAGGTGGTGTCATTACAAACTTAGTACATATAAATTATACGGCTGTAAAACCAAACATATCAATCTGGTGTTATATAATACATACAAGACTTTAAATTATGAAATACATCAGAGTATATTCGGTCAAACATTCCATTTCAGTCAACTTCTTGCCTAATCCACTAACCCAAAACAATAACCTACAAGAAGTGTTAAGGCGGTGGAATTAGCTCAACGCTAAGTGAGTGAATATATAACTAACAACTTAACTTAGCATAACAAACTTGTTTACATCAAATAATCGTAAACAACTAGCGTCAAAGAGGATCGGTGGTCCTTGAGGCGCCCTAATGCCATGGTGGCCCCCAAGCAACACTTAAAACCCAACTGCAGGCCAATACAGTGGTTAACCGATAGATTAATGCTATACCCCACACGACTAAGGTTCCTATTAACGATATGTACAAGGAACCTTCAATCGGCCAACAATAACAACCAAGCCCAACACACGTTGACCTCTGAATAAATCACATAACCATAATCATCATGGCATCATGTCAGACTAAACAGTCAATAAATAATAAAACTACGTTTACCCGTTGTAACCAAATATGTTACAACTAAATCAAACTAAGAGTCACAGATCCACTCACCTGAACGTCTCAGTCTCCAAACTCAGAAGTCTTATTTTACTGAGTCTTCGGTTGATCTGAGAACACAACATAATACAATTAGTACTCCTTTCATAAGTTGAATATAACTTAACTTAAGTACATAGTATTGAACAAGTAAGTATTATGAGTAAACAATACTACTTAAATATCATAAGTCCACAAATTATCATATGTATTCATTTTATTCATGTAAACGCGATCCGGATACCATGGTGGGATCGCGTTCCCATGTTGAAAACCATTCTGTAACCGAAAAACACTATGCAACGCGATCCGGGAAGTGGGGTGGGATCGCGTTCACAAGAAGGAAAATGTTCTGTTACCAAAATTCGCTTGTTAACGCGATCCGGAAAACGAGCTGGGATCGCGTTCACAAGAATAAACTCCGACTGAGAAAAATTATAACTATGGAACGCGATCCGGACCCTTAACTGGGATCGCGTTTCAACGTTTAAAATGAGCTGCAACTTCTGCTGTAAAACCTTAACTCGAATTTTCATCACCAAAACATTACCAACTTAGTTTTACAAGTTACTAATACCTTAAATAACATCATATATTAACACATAACATCTAATAACAACTTCAAGCTTCAATTACACATACATATTACTAACATACATGATTCAATCAAACCAATTTCATATGTAAATAAACAAAGTACTTACAACTAAATGGAGAAGTTGAGATGATGAACAAGATGATGATGATGAACAAGATGATGATGATGAACAAGCTGATGAAGTGAATCAATTACAAAGATTAATTTACCTTTAGTTTAGTTAGAGTGTTATGGTTTCTTGTGAATTCTCAGGGTTGAAAGGAAATGAGTTTGAGAAAGATAGAAAGTTACCAAACCTATTGTTTGGAACCTAGAAACCATTTACGAGACCAATCATTTTATTAATTTTAGAACTATAACAATTTAAAACAAACAATAGTTCACTATTCACAATAAGTAATTTGACCTATTTCCTAATTTCCCAATTAATCATAATATAAACAATTAAATTTCTAACATTTTAAATAATAATATAAAAGTAGGGAAAATTACCGTTTTACCGCTAGGTCCTAGATGTGGATGTTACACATACTCGGGATGGGGTGTGGACCAATGAGACCGCTAAAACGCGATATGTAAGTATAAATTTATTAATTTTGAGTATTTAAATTTATGTATATATTTTTTTTATTTGTGAAGTTGAAGTCTTAGAATGTATCTATAGAATTGTTATAGAATGATTTATCGATGATTTTGTGAAATCGAAGTATTAAATTTTGGGTGTCCGTATCATAATTAGAAAGTTTTGATCATGCTTATGGTTAGATACTTATGGTTAAATGAGTCAAATGGGTTCGTATGTCAAATGTGTCAAATAGGTAAAGTGGGTCAAATGGGCTTCCAAGTGGTAATATGGTAAATAGATCAAATGGTTAAAGTGGGTCAAATGGGTTCTTATGTGTTAAATGGGTTTCCAAGTGATAATATGCGTGAAATAGGTCAAATGGGTAAAGTGGGTGAAATGTCAAATGTGTCAAGTGGGTCAAATGTGCTTCCAAGTGGCAATATGGTTAAATGGATCAAATGGTTAAAGTGGGTCAAATGTGTTAGTATATTGAATGTGTCAATATATATAAATGGTTAAAGTGGGTTATATGGGTTTTTATGGGTCAAATGGGTTTTCAAGTGTTAATATGAATGAAATGGGTCAAATGGGTTAATTTTGATTATATACATGAGTGAAATGAGTCAAGAGTGTCATTTTACTAATTATTGTTGTTTTGTAACTTCTAGGATGACATGGTTACGAACACCACTTCTACTCCTTTAAGTGACGAGGACATCATAACAAAAAACTTAGGGGAACGACATGGGTTTTATCCTGGGATTGGTAATTAGTTACCGTGTGGTTCAAGAGTATGTGGCCAATGGGCAAGTGGTTCGAAAGGTAAGATGTATACAAAAGAGGAAGTTGGTAATGTGGTTAGTAAGGTGGTTGGTAAAATGTTTGGTAAATTGGCGAAGCATAGAAATGATAACTTTGCAACAGTTTGTGACGTCCTATAAACCGCTAATGTTAACCGTCCAAAGCTTAAAGATGTGGATCCCATGATGTTTCTAGTAGATGATGATGAGGACGAAGACGGGGAGGAGGATGAGGAGGAAGACGTTGAGTAAGTTGGTTAGTCTGGATTTCATGTGTTAGACAAGAACTTGTCTAAAAAACTTGTATGTTAGTTGGTTAATGGATTTGGATGTTTGAACGACTTTGAAACGTTGTATGTTTGTTTGGATGATAATGTTCAATTTGCGGATTTGGTTTGATTTGCGGATTTAGTAATAAATTTTGCTTGTAATCAGCAGGAAAAATACAGCTTATAATCAAGAAAAAACCTAGGAAAATGGAAAAACAGGAAGATCTGTGCGAAACTGTGTGTGCCTTTTAGCGACGACATGTCCTCGCTAAGCAATTTTATAGAAAAAAATAAAAATATCTTTCGCGACGCCATGTAATCGCGAAGAATTTTTATTTAAAAAAAAAGCTAAAAGAAAAACAAAAATAGAAGAATATATATTTCGCGACGACATGTAGCCGCGAAATATTTTTATTAAAGAAAATCAAAAATTAAATAAATTATCTTTCGCGATGACATGTCGTCGAGAAGCATTTTTAATACATAAAATCAAAGTCAACGTGGACCCCACTTGTCGTCGCGAATAGTTGTCGCGAAAAACTTTCAGCTACGCGAGTATAGCGACAACCTTTCCAAGATGACATGTCGTCGCGAAAGATCTACGGCGACGACATTTGGCGTAATTGCGACAACTTTTGTCGTCGCCAAAAGTCCCCGATTCTAGTAGCCGAGTCTTAGCAGCACATGTTTGTTTTTTGTTGTGCAGACCGATGGGCTTGTTATCCCCTCATCTTTTCCACTTCCAAAAAAGGACAAGGAATTGCCAACTCAAAGCATTATAATTATCGTTTGATACTTTTTCTAGATGTGTGTGAGATAAGAACAAATCCTTTAAGAAAAATGGCTTAACTAACACGTATCACATACCAAAACACTTGCATGAAGTTACTATTAATTTTTATGCCCCAAAATTATTTCAGAACTTATTCTATTTAGTTAAAGATCTAAGTTTATCTAAATAACTCGTGTACGGATCAGTAATAAAACCTGTAAAACACATGGAAATTCCTGCATTCGTTCGGCTCTGTTAATCAGCCTTTTTGATGATGTGATGCCAGCCTTCTGGTTAATCCAACTCGATCACATGTTCATCTAATCCTGATTAGTTGTATATTACCTTTTAAGCAAGTGACTTGTAGAGACTTGCTTTGGTTTTTTCCCTGCAACATGTGATTCTATGACAATTTGAGTTTAGAAAACACAAGACATCAATCCATTCTTTTATTTTTTGGTGATTTTCATCAGATAATTCTATTTCAGAATGAAGTAGTTTCCCTAAGACAATTCTATCTAGTCGATAAATTTCACTTGTCGAAGTTACATAAGTAGAATTACATACTGATTTGAAGCCAATAATTCCCCAAAAAAACAAAGTAGAGTGACTCTAACAGCTAGTGTTAATGGTAGCTGGGTTTTAAACTTTTATGTGTAATGCAGACTAACACACACAAGTAATATATGTACTTGAAGATCATCTTCCAATTGAGAGAAGTTGCCAATAACTCGCATTGCAGTTGCTTCACGTTGCGGTAGTTCTATTCTTTCATCAGTAACTTGTTAGCTGGCCTTATGATCATCTAAAAGACCATAAAACTCTTATATTCATGTTATTGTTGTCTATTACTGCACTGATAAGCAAGTTCAAGCTGCTTTGGTAACATTCGCACCGTATCATAAACAAAATCTAATGCATTGAAAAGATATATGCTCTGTTATTTTGTCTTGAACGGGTCAATTTACATGTTTTAACATCTCAAACGGTTCGATTTGTGTTTTCTCATATCTCAAACGGGTCAAATCACAAAATAGTTAGAATGGGTCAATGGGTCAAAAGACAATTGGAGTCTATTTTTAATGTTTACAACTTTCTAATCGTTTTAATCCAAGATA
This sequence comes from Helichrysum umbraculigerum, assembly GCA_949592205.1. Lineage (NCBI taxonomy): Eukaryota > Viridiplantae > Streptophyta > Magnoliopsida > Asterales > Asteraceae > Helichrysum > Helichrysum umbraculigerum. The sequence goes on along the minus strand of CATIUR010000005.1, from coordinate 154,793,403 downwards.
TGAGATTATTATTGTATTAATACTGTTTTTATATTCACCATTAGCGAAATGATAATCTATTATGAGATATTTAAATTTGAAAAACATATTATCATGTCAACTCAATCTAACCTGGTCTTTTTTGAGGCATGCTAAAAGTAACCCATTTCAGTTCACCCCGTTTTGACCAATTACCCAAGGCGCCTTCTTGCCACATATCAGCATTTAAATTAGGGCTTAGTGTCTGGGAATGTACCGAACTTGCACCAAATCTCTATTGTGTGTATCGAACTTTCAAAACGCAATAATAATGCACTCAACTTGTAAAAACCCAAAAAGTGATGTACTTTGAGGATGTGTCAATCTCTGGTTGCGCCACGTGGCACGCTATGTTCTCGACACGTCATCAAAGTACATCACTTTTTGGGTTTTTACAAGTTGAGTGCATTATTATTGCGTTTTGAAAGTTCGATACACACAATAGAGATTTGGTGCAAGTTCGGTACATTCCCAGACACTAAGGCCTTTAAATTACATAGCCCCTACAATATCAAGATTCCGGTTTTACTTGCGAGCTGGTTTTGTCACCTTCACAAATAACACAACGTAGCTTAAGTCGTAATGGGTCAATGGGTCAGAAGTCCCTCTAAGTCTAATTTTAATGCATACAACCGTCTAATCGTCTAAATCAAAGATATAGGTTACTTTTAGAAATAATTTCTATAATGTGTATTCATAATAAACACAATGATCATCTATCTATTATAAGATATTAAAAATGGACAGAACTAGCAAGCCAACCCAATCCAACCCCGTCTCTTATAACCATGCTAAAAAAAACCCATTTCAGTTCATCCCGTTTTGACCTGTTACCCAACCCACCCATCTTGCCACGTGTCTGCAATGAAATTACATAGCCACTACAATATCAAGATTCCTTTTTCACTAGTTACCTGGGTTCATCACCATCACTTTCTATACTACAATGTAGGGATAAATATACACTACAAAACACACAAACTAACTTTGTAAACATAGAAGCTCTTGTTGATTTTAGAAAGTAGGAAATTACATGTGAAAGTTGTCACATGCATACATTGTGAAGGACTCGTTAACAAAGAAAGAAAAAGAACGCCAAAAAACAACTCTTTTCTTTCCTGATCTAACAACTGTGGAAGCATCAAACTGCTCCTATAGTTGTATTAACAGAACTCTAACTCTATGACTAGTAAAATTATTAATTCTAGAACGCGTTTCACTAAACCCATATAGCATTAGCCCTGAGTAGCAACGGCACCAGCTGACCCTTGAGATGAAGGGTCATTATCTCATTGGCACCCCCAATCAGCTCCTGTCCTATGAACACGGCTGGTATACTTGGTTTACATCCTAATCCCTTGAGTTCCTTCTCTATTTGCTGTCCCTTTGGATGCTCATCTAGTTCATAAACAGTTGGATTTGCTCCAAAACTGCTTATCAATGTCTTAATCGTGTGGCACATGCAGCACGAGTTTTTGCTGAATATAACTACTGATCGTTCATTCACCAACGCTCTAACCATGGCCATCTTTTGAATGTATATGAATAGATACTGAAAACCGATACTAAATTTGGTGGAAAACTAGATGTTCTTGAAAGTGCTGATTTTGTTGTGAGTAAACCGAGCTCTAACTAATGCTATATATAGATAACAGAAATTAACAGATTCTTTTTTCACCTAAATATACTATAGTATCATTTATCAGGCTTCTACATTGCTTGATGATATTATCATAGTGTAGTATAACAAGTTGTTTCTTCGTATATTGATATGCACGGTAGCATCTTACATGTATAATGACATTTTTAACCTTTATAGAGCCTTTAAGTTCTTTGCTGCAATTATTCATGGAGGGTAATATGGTAATTTTGTATTTGAAAATGAATTACTTTCTTTCATCTTTCTATCCTAGGGCATATGCTAAGGTGGAAAAGATGTTTTCCAAATTGGGTAGACACCCTTCTTTTCTTATTGCAAGATTCTAAATAATAGGAAGAAGGTGAAAAGTGCTCAACCACCAAGTGAGCATTTACCAAAAATAAGTTGTGCCTGAAAAATATCGAAATTTATGAATAAAACTCAACAATTGAACAAATACCTAACATTATGTGCTTTATTCATTTGGGTATACAAGATGACCCCATAAAATATTTCGCATTACATGATTCGTAGTGAATTATGCCTGTTTTGGCATCAAATGTTTGGTTATAACTTTGAATATAACAATTGGTTGTGACGACATAAGCTAACCGAATCATGAACAATTCACTACATGTCCCTTTAACTTGGTTGCAAGTCATGAAGATGTAAAATACTTCTGTATGAGCAATGTGTAGGAACAGTTTATCTTATGAATCTGTAAGTGTATTTTTGCATCGAATAGGTGTATGATACTGCAGTTTTATGTTTAAGATTTTTAATAAAGAATACTATGTCGAAATTCCAATACAGTTCATATGAATACAGTATTAGATACTGACGTCTTTTTGTCAGCCGTAGATTAGGAAAGAATAATGATTTGGTGGAAGAATTGGCAGAACTGGCTCAAAACAAAGCCAAGAGTCATCTTATTTCGGTTGATGCACTACCCTTTTTATGTATACTAATGAAATTTTTTAATTTTATGTGGATATATATGTGTTGAGTTATAACCATCATCAAGTTGGCCTAGTTGTAACGGGTCCTGAAGTACAATATTTTTTTCGAAATGAATATTTGTTGAGTTTTATGAAAACATATTTTGAAGGCGCGTAAAACTTGAATAATAATTAATAATTATATTATATATGAAGTACAAACATTTGCTAGTTATATTTATTTCTTTGGGGGTATCCAGATGAAAATATGCAGGGGTTGAAGATATCATCAATGGTAATAGTAAGACCACGTCTCTGTATGTGTGTGCATATCTACATGTCTACGTGGCTTTACGATATGCAGTTAAGGTAAAATTATTGGTTCTTTTTCCTCGTCACATTTGTTATAAAATTATATAAAATTTGTTCTGAGGAGACAAACTGGAAAATGCCTGGGGTCATTTATACACTTGGTGTGATGCTGCATTTATGCTTAAGCACTAGAAGGAAATCGCCTAGGAAAAGACGTTTTTTAGGAATAAAAGGTACATCATATTATGCTTACACCAATAATACATGCCAAGATGGCCCCTTCTTTTATCAAATCTAATGTCCTTTCACTTGGAACATATATCTTGCTATCTTAATCTTGAGGTTTACAATTTATCATAATTTAGTAAGCTTATGTAATTATTCTTTATTATATCTGAACTGTTGACATGACCATATAGAATGAGGTCTTAGACAGTAATCCTTTTATTTTATTCCATTGATATCTACACATTACACATCAAATATTATTGGTGTAAAGTGTCACGGTATCACCTCATCGAATTCGTATTTTTGTGTTATCTGCAAGTTTCATGAACATACATATCATTTATCTGCATTTTAAGATCAGAATTATTGAAGCTTTAGAAAGGTCACTTATGGATCGGTACAACTGAGATATATCCAGATCATAACTTATCCTAGAAGAATCGTTTGCTCATTGTAATTGGCCATACATATCTTTCATAAAATGAATATTTTTTAATTTCTCGTTACTTTACTGTGATTCTTAAACAGTAATCGTCACCAAGAATAATGAATTCGAACCTTTTATGCATGATAGATTCTATTGGATAGTGACTTCATAGCTCAAGCTTTCAATGCCAGTTGTTGCTATTAACGTGGGGAAAATGATCCCATGTTTTACTCTAAACGATAACTTGTCGACAAATCACCTCTATTCTGTTAAAAAAAGCAGTAGGCTTAAGACTTTTTTTTAGCTTGATTGGCTGTTAAGATAGCTCAACTTTATCTGACTGATATTAATAGTTCAGATTGAGGGAAATGCAGAAAGTAGAAGGGAATAGGATAAATTCCTTTTTTTACACATCAGCAGCAAAGCAACATCCAATAAGAACTCCCAAAATGAAGAGGAAAACAGAAAGATCAAATAGAACCAAATTTGGCTGAAAAGGTTGATGGTGAAGCAGATTACTTATGAGACGTACGTAAATACTAGAAACGAGTTATTTCTATTAATATAGTTTTTGAACAGATGCTGTTCAATCATAGCTTCAAGAGTAGCTATTACTTAATTTATCTGAAAGTTGGCCTCAGGAAATGAAACTTTTGTATACTTAATTAAAGAATATATCCTTACGTACCCCTCATCACCCAAAACATGAAAATATTGTTATTTGATCCAAGGAACATGACCTCATATTAGTCTATAACTTTCTATGATTATATGACTATTCATTCATACATGGCATCATGAGGAGATTTGCACTGTGTGTAGAAAGCGATACCATGTGTCAACTTGTTTGAGCAAATCATAATAAGCATTATTCTTATCCAGACAAATATCCAAAAGGAACTTATCTTTACCATATTTTGTATGCTTTTCTTCTTCCTTTGAGGATTAAACAATGCAATCCGTGAGCCTCGGTATCCCCTATATAAGAACCCATGAAACCTCAAAGTCTAACAAGATAAGCCTTTCCACACAATCATATATTTTATCATTTTCACAATATTAGTTCCGATTAAATGGATAGAGTAAAAGACTTGGCTTCCAAGAAAGCTGCAGTGATCTTCACCAAGAGTTCTTGCTGCATGTGCCACAGTATCAAGGCACTATTCTATGAACTTGGTGCTAGTCCTGCAATTCATGAAGTTGATCATGATGCTGACATGGAGTGGGCCCTACAACGCTTAGGTTGTAATCCCGCGATCCCGGCAGTGTTCATTGGTGGTAAATATGTAGGATCGGCTAAAGATGTCATTTCCCTTCATGTCGATGGATCTTTGAAACAAAAGCTAATTGAAGCAAGAGCTATATGGTTTTAGCAACTAATACCATAACAAAATAAATCAAATACTATGTCAGTTTATGTTATAGTATGAATATTAAACTTCTACAGGATCATGTTAGAATAACATGACTGTAACTGTACTAAGAGCTGCTGTTTTTTGCCTGCTCTCTTGACTGTACATAAAGAAGTCACACTTTGTTAATTTTCGGTTTTTGGTCTACCAGATATATACTTTATTGTAGTTATGGTTTTCTTTATGTTAATTTCATTATCATAGTTTACTTTCCTAGGAGAGAAATGATAGATCATTAAGATGGATTATTCACACTTTGAATAAAGAACTTCAAATCCTGATGACAAGTTAACAAGTCTGTCCAAAACGCCAGCAAACATGAAAGAAAGGTGATGTTTCTATACTACATAATTAAAAACATGTCTTTAAATCGTTACTGATTCCGTCAGCTGCCAAGTCATCATTTTGACTGGTTGTCAGGCAGATTCTTTAAATCGGTATTCTTGAAAGTTGGTTACCTTAAGTCAAAGTCTTGAAACTTTGATGGCATTCTCCTGTTTTAGAAAGGGTTGGTTACCTAAAATGGAAATTTGACCAATATTGGTTACCTTTTTATGCAATTATCCCTTATACATATTCGTTGCTGCTGACCAATTTAAGTCTCACTTGAGTTGAAGTAGAAAAATCAAGACCATTGACTTTTCACACAAGTCTCCCTAGTGTTTTTTTTTTTTCAGTGATATTTTACATCATATTCTACACCCTTGACCATTAATTTGGGTTGGAATTTTAAGACCTGTGATATATGTTCATGTCTAATCAAGTCCGGAACAATATGAAATATCATGTTTAATCCTATGTTTTCACAAATACGGATGTGAAAGTGAGATTGAATAAACCAAGCAGAGCTTGAGTTTATCCTGGGTGATTAGAATCGTCATCAGGATTCAGCTTCAAGATACAAATAAATAAATCAAAAGTTAAACCTCAGGCTTCATGTATGAATAACTCAAATGCTTGAATCTTTCATGAAATTACTCATGTTGGCATGTTCCTTGAATTCCAGGTTCATTGAAGAATATAGAATTTTAGAATCAGATAAATGTAATTTGTATTGAAAAAAAAGAGTGTTAACTTGGTGATATTAAATACTTGATCATTAGGTATATCTATCTTGTCATGGATTCATGGGAAATGCTAAATATTATAAGGAGAGAAGATTAGCTTATGTGACATTCAAAAGTCAATTACGCCCATAGCTCTACTCTGGGAACTTCGCTTGCATGCTTAATAGTTCAAATCAAGAAAGATAATTTTGGTTTGTTGTGAATTAAACCACAAAATTAACAATCTGTGTTGGTACAAATATGCTTAGATGCGTGTCCAGCGGATAAGTTTTTGACTTGAGTCCGCATACTATTACTAAAGGCGGCAAAACGGACGGATCGGGCAGGTTGGGTATGAGTCAAAACAGTTTCGGGTCAAAATGAGTAAGCTTTAAGTGCTGGTTGGGTCGGGCAAACCGCCAAACACTTTGTTCTTTTCATTTTTAGTTTCATGAATCAATAATGTGCTACTATAATTTCAAAAGCTGTATTATTCCAAAGTTAAAGCTAATCCAACATGTATGATATACTAATTTAAGAGGTTTTCATGCGTCGAATTCACTTTTTTTGACCATTTCCTTTTTCTTTAAATCTTTAGCTCAACTCATTTGACCCGTTAGATATAAAATAACCCAAGTCGACCCATTGTAAGTGGATCATAATTGCCACCCCTACTACAATATCCCACATGGCCCATGTGTCTGACATTTCACAATTGTTGCTCTCTGAATTCAAATTGGAAAAGGTTCATGATCGTCAACTTGGACAAAATATTCAAATGTAAGGCCTCATAGTACATCCATAAAAGTTTTTTTCCTCAAATTCCCCTGCATCTTATCAAACATAGAAGGAAGTACACTGAACCTCTAGTGGTCAGACTGGATGAACCAGTATATGGGTTTGCTGATGAGAAATGCACAGCTAACTAGTAAAAGTTGTCAGAAGAAGTAAGTATCTACATAATGGAAATTAATAGATAATTGAGGTGGAAATTATCGACTGGTGTTGAGGGTTTGGATAACTGGTCAAAATGGGTCACTTTTTACTACAAGTAGGAAATAGGCCGGGTTGACCCAAAAACACTTTATTGTCAATTTTTGCATTTCTCTAATACATACCTAATGCAGTAAATTTGATTTTATAAAAGATATAATTAGAATAATAGTCTAAACGTTTAAATAAGGCAATATAGAACGTTGTATGCATTTATACGCTTTTTGTTGACTTTCAATCTGTTTGATCCATTCACTCCATTTTACCCATTCACTTTATTGATAAATTAAAAATAATTTGAGTTATATATAAGTAAATGGGCCAATTGTCACCTTTAATTTACATTTCAAATTTTATAAATTGGTAAATAGTCTCTCCATGTACGCTTAAATGAGTAAATGATAGCGATAGAGATGTACAAGTATTAACACATACAAGAAGCTTTTTTGAAACTGCTAAACTGTTTGTCTTTTACAATTTAACCCCTGAACCATGATAATATTTATGTTTACAAAATGCATTCTTAGGACATCCATAAACTTTTGACTTGTTAGCAATGGAGATTTGGAAGCACGGTGTATGAATAAACTCACACGTACAGGATTCATATCTGTTATAAAATCAAGTTGGTGGGCATGTTATCTAGAATCATTGCCAGCCGGGCAGCCGAAAGAAGGCTCATTCTAAATTTGATAGACGGAATCTCTACAAAACTGAACAACCTCAGAATCTTTCAGTTTTAGTGGACTTCTGCGGCTAGGCCTTGAGATTCATAGAATGTGCAGGAATCAAAGTCGTGGTACTTAGCTTGCACACGTCAAGTAAACATCTAAGTTTGGTTTCTTGATCATCATTTGAAGTGAACTACTAACTACATAAATCTCTAATTACGAAAGTCAAAAGACATTTCTACCCTTGAAAATTCGACTAAAGTCACATAACATGAATCGGCTCATTGGTATATAAGATGATCATAATGTGTTAAAGATAGAAGTTTAAGCAAATGCAATAAAGATTATGGATTCAACTTGTTCCTTAATGTGCGGAAAGGAAAAAAGTATCCATCTTTCAAAAGTACCTTTAGTAGTTTTCGAGCATCTAAGTAAAGCATCTCACTTGAATGTGCTTGTTTGGAGAAAACGAGCCCAACGTTACCTATTTTATATAAATAGAAGTAGGGAGAGAACCTCAAACTTCAAACAAATCCCATATCTTCCTCCTCAACTCTTCTCCTGGTTTCCTTGACCAGCGGATCAAAATTTGAATTTTGATCCGAGTGGTTAGTTTGTGACACGTGGCATTATCCATGGACAAGATACAAACATTGACATCAGAGAACGGAATAGTCATTTTTAGCAAAAGCACATGTTGCTTATGCTACGCTGTGACCATTCTGTTCCAAGAACTTGGAGTGGAGCCACTGGTTCACGAGATAGACCATGACCCAGATGGCTGGGAGATCGAGAAGGCTCTTGTGAACAAAGGATGCAACTCTCCCCCTGCGCCAGCTGTATTCATAGGGGGTAAACTCGTGGGGTCCACCAACGAGGTCATGTCGCTCCACCTCAGCGGCAACCTCATCCCGCTACTCAGGCCATACCAGACACTGGCTTAAATATTAGAGTGCCTATACACAATCTGAAGAAATAAGTTTGAGTCAAGACCATTACTAGGTTATGCAGCAGTTTGTTCTAGTATTGGATTAGGTTTTTACTGTAACTTAATTAGCATAAATGTAGGATACCATAATTAGTGCTTATAGTTTATGAATTAAACTGTTATAATCTGATCTTTTCACATGTGTTTGTTGAAAAGACATAGTATCCGTCATATGAATATGATTGTTAAGTATTATCAAGTGCAATCAACCATTCGATTTGAAGCAACAAAAATTAAATCTCAAAATATATCTAAGGTATATATGGATGTATCACTTGATTTTTGAATGAACATAAAGTAGCACAAGCTCGAGAACTTTCCCATTTTCTGACATAAAAATCCCTTACATATACTCGTGTGCACAAACACACATAATAGAACCTGAAACATATATGAAAGAGGTTATTAAAGAGGAACGAAAGGAGAAAAAGGGAAAACACCATAGTTGATTTGAAGATGTTTGGTTATCAGGATTAATTACTTCATTATTCGTTTTTCATTTGCGCAGTGAATCAAATAAGATGGATGGGAATATATCGTACCTCTGACATTCCTACCTGTGTTTGCAAAAAAGTTGTAAAAGATATATTCTCCACTTATACATAAAGAAAGGAATTCAATGCCTCAATCTTTCATTATCAATCACTAATTTCTAATAATTATCGTGTTGTTTGTCTTCAACATCCTTTTTGAAAAGTTACCACAATCTAGATTGCCAGGGAATATCGGCATGCTTGCTGGTACGGTGGCTTCCTCATCAAACTTGTTTCTTTTCTGATCTGAATATTCCCCTTGCATATAAAGCTTCATGCATCCAAAACAGATCCTGGTTCTCAGCTGCTTAAAGAACTTTTCCCAAACGTCGCCATCATCCCCTCTTAACAAAATATTATGCTCATTAAGCCCATTGTTGCATGGTGTAAGCATCTGCAGCATATATTAGACCTGACTTTAATCAGGAATTATTGGTATATTAGGCCAATCTTGGAATAAATGTTGTAGTTTAACGATACATAAGATTGGATAAAATAAGGTGACAAGATGGTTGGGTCAGGTGGGTTAAAATGGTTTCAGCTTGAAATTAGTCACAATTTGATACGGGTCGGTTAACCTGCAATGACCTTCTTTTGATATTTTGTACTTTATCGACATAAAAAATGTATTTATTATGATTATAAAAACTAATTATTACAAAAATAATTCATATCTTCAATAAAATAGAGGATGGTGGATGCATCAAAAAGACTTTGGCAACTTTCTGTCTATTTGACCCAATTGATATTTTAATACTCCGTAAGACAAAATCCAAATTGACCAATTCGTTAATAATTGAGTTGTACTTTTAAACATCTATATCTATATTAATTACAAAAACTTGAAGAGCGCAGGCGACCAGCTGTGGAAAGGGACATCATGCATGAAGTTATATTTTCCTTTTAATTTTGAATGGTTTTATGAGACTCAAGTGCCATTCTTATGCTCAATATTGAAAAGCAAGTAGCCAAGTTGATAGAAAGATGATACTCAAAGATTGCAGCTTGATCCTTTCATGACTAGTAGCGGAAAAAGAAAAAAAAAAGTGGTATCAAAGGTTAACTAGCCCGGGGAATCCTAGAATATATGGAGAATATAGATCTTTTCACGAATCAGTTCCCATTAATATCACTAGCAAAGCTCTTGTAGAATAGTAAAAGTGGTTGGTTGGGTGGCTACTCGCCTTCTGAATTTATGAAGTTTCTGCATGCCACGTCTTACCGTTGGTTTTGCACTGCGATAAACTGAAACTATAAGGAACTGGTATGTTTGTTTTGGCCATTTTGTAGGATCCTAACTTCCATTCTAGATATGACCATATATAACGAAAATGAAGGATGAAGGTTCCTTGTAAAAAAAATTGCAATAACGTGGTGTGTTCTTCCTATTTAGATTTTTTTTATTTGAGAATTTAATCCTTAGGAAATCTTGTTTGGGTTTCACAATAATATATGGTACCAGGTGCCTACAGATTATAGACCACTTCAGAAAATGAGGTCTCATCAGCACGTCGTTGAATATCACACCAAACTAAATTGTATGTAGTAGTCACACTCCATTTGAATTTTGACTTTTACTAAAAACACGTTACGTTAATTAAAGTAAAAAATCACGTTGAAATAAAAACACAATAGCATTTCGTTTATCCAAAAATATTACAAACGCATAAGTGTAATACATTTAGTTGTGTAAGTTGTACTTTTAAATCTTATTTTTGATAGAGAATATAGAATATTAGAACACGGTAAGTAGAATATATATTTAGATATTATTATTTTTATTTTTAGAGTATAGGTATTAATTTTTAAGACTTCAAAATTTTCGACTACGTGTAGTATTATTTACAACACGAGAAAAATTAATTATTATATGAATTTAGCTTGATTATAGTAATTCACATATTTCAAATTACTTACATCTCTATATATTTTAAAAGTATTTCAAGAAAGAAAAAGGAAACCGATATTAGTTCTAGTCTAACTCATATATATATTCGCGTTCGCTCCAACAATATTTCGAGTTTAAAATTTTAAATCAAGTTTTCATCCAAATTCCATAAAAGCTTAATTGATAGACTCTAAAGTCAAACCAAACTCCAATTTTACTAATGAAAAACAAGGTTTTTTTTTTTTTAACGGCAAATGATATTTTATATAGAGTAAAATCTTCTAGTAATAGAAGCTAGAAGAAAGAAATATTACATGGAAAATGATTACAAAATCCATTCTATCCATCTAAGATCATGATTTTTTCCACTACTAGAAATCCAAGTGAAAGAAAGAAGCTTGATATCGTCACAAAGCACATCACGTCTTGGTTTTTGAATAGAAAAGGTGGTCTCGTTACGATATCGCCATAAAACCCAAATGGTAGATTGAACCACCACATCAAAAATTGAACGGGCCCTAACGGGAAGAGAGATGCGATCCGAAATTGTAATCACATCATTAATGCTTGAGAAGGTAGGTTCCTCCAATGACCACCAAGAACTCAATGTTTTTAAAACCGAAAACCGGATCGAACCGGAGAAGCCTTCAGGTCCGGTCGGACCGGTTGAGCCGGCCGGTCAAACCGTTTTATACAAAAAGATTAAAAAACTGACAAAGTCACATGGGAGCTACAGGAACTTTGACTTCTTCACATTGGAACCGTGTTACCAGCCATCTTTCTACCTACCTACTCTAGCTAGTATTATTTTTTAATTTAATAAATTTTCGAAAAAACTAAATACATACGATTTTATGCATTCATGATAAATCATTTTTCAAACACAACACAAACCTTTCTCTCTCTCTCTCTCAAAAACCCCCCAAAATACTCTCTCTAAAACCACCATTATTGTTTTCTTCAAAAGCGCCATCATCTTACTTCCCAATTTTTAATGAGAGGTGGGTGGGGATAGCCGGCGATCGGCCGGAGGTGGCTGAGGATGGCCGACGATCGCCGGATAAGGGGGGTAGCGGGCGGTCGGCGGTGGTTGGCGTGACTGATTTGGCGACCGATCAATTTTAGAGTTTTATGGTTTTGGTTTGTGGCTCCTGGTTGATGCGTACGAAGAGAGAGAGAGAGAGATTTAATTTTGTGTGTTTTTTTCCAATAAAAACAAACTTATAATATTATTATTATTATCATTTTAATTTTAATTTTAATAAAATTGAAATATAAATAAATAATAGCAGATCCGGCTCAATCCGGTTCTCAAAACCAGTTCAACCGGGTTAGATCGGAAAATCGTCCGGGTCATTGACCAGTCAACACATGGCCAAAACCAGTTTTTGCCTACCCGGAAATCACAAAAATAGCGGTCCGACCGGTCCAACCGATTTTCAAAACATTGCCAAGAACAAACCTTTTTCCATACGTCTTTAGTCGCCCTACATTCCGCAAATAAATAATATTCCGTTTCTTGAGCCTCATCACAAATTGGACATGAAGTGGAGTGGATGTCAATGCCTCTTTTGTTTAAATTAACCCTAGTTGGAAGCCTTTCATTGCGTGATCTCCAATATGTAACGTTCACATTCCTTGGAAGTAATTTGTTCCATCTAACTTGTTGAGATTCGATGACCAAATAGTTAAGGTCAATAAGCTTTCTCAAAGAATTGACCGAATAAAGTCTAGCGGGCCCAATCACAAACTCCCAACAATCGGGCCCATCATTAAAAGAAAGATTAGATGAAAGACTTTCTAACTCCTGCAATTCTTCAAACTCTTGGCCCAACAATAAAGGCCTCATCCAAGCCCAACAACAAATACCAACGGGCCCATTGGAATTTACTTTCTCGTTTACCATGCAATGAGTGTTTATCTCCAAAGCAAATAACCTTGGATAGTCAAACTTCAATTAAGTATTTCCTACCCATACGTCTTCCCAAAAGTTAGTAGATGAACCATCTCCAATCTTCTTTTTAAAGAGAGAGAACAAGTTAACATTCAATTTCAAAAGCTCTCTCTTTAAGTTGATGATGTTACTACATGGACTCGAAGAATTACCAAAATTCGAGTTATTTGATAAGCCACCATCTTCTCCATAAATAGATTTTATTACTTTACTCCACAAGGCATTAGGCTCCACCCGAAATCTCCACCACCATTTAGCAATCATTGCAAAATAACTTGCTTGGAGACTTCCAATGCCCAAACATCCATTATTGAGAGGAGCTAAAGACTTTATTCCAAGCAATCCAAGGAATTTTTCGATCTTCTAATGTACCACCCCAAAAAAAAAAAATCTCAATCCTTCAAGTTTATGGAGAATTGTTGTTGGTGATTTCAATAACGAAAAATAATACACCCCTAAACTCCCAAGAACCGATTTTATGATTATAAGCCTTACCAAAAGAAAGAATCTTGGATTTTCAATTAGATAATCTCTTTTCGAATTTTGTAATGATTGGGAGCCAACTTGAGCATTTTCTCATATTGCACCTAATAGGAAGGCCAAGATAAGTGGTAGGGAATTGAGAAGGTTGACAACCAAGTAAAGAAGCCAAAAAAGATACCTCCGAAAATTGCACTCCAACACCAAAGAGCTTGCTTTTTGCCAAGTTGACTTTTAGACCGGATGCCATGAAGAAGCAAGAAAATATTCTAGAAAGATTTTTAGCATTTGAGATTGACCATTCTCCCACAATAAGGGCATCATCGGCGAATTGAGAGTGAGAAATTGACACTTTATTATTACCCACATCAAGCCCGCGAAAGATATTTTTTTGTTTTGCTTCAAGGAGAACAACATGTAATGCCTCCGCCGCCAAAATGAAAAGAAAAGGAGAAAGAGGATCCTCTTGTCTAAGGCCTTTATTTATCTGAAATTCCAAGGTGGGGGAACCATTGACAAGAACCGACCCATATGCACTTTGCAAGCAACCTTTAATCAAATTCCTCCAATTACTTGAAAATCCCATTTGCCTCATTATAGAATCCAAGAATGCCCAATTAAGAGTGTCAAAGGCTTTTTGGAAATCCACTTTAGTTCACTTTTCAAGAAGCTCTCCGATATTGAATCAAATTTCTTAGATCAACCGTTCTCCTTTCAAGAAATTAAAGACGCGGTTTGGAGTTGTGGTGGAGAAAAATCACCGGGTCCGGATGGTTTCACTTTCAAGTTTTTGAAAAAGAATTGGGTTACTCTAGGCCAAGACATTATTTCTTATATCTTGGAATTTCAATATCGATTAATATTTACATACTTTTAGTTACACTAAAATTGAAATTAAAAAATCTCTCTTTACAAACACGAAAAATTGATACAAACAACAAAGGAAAAATGTTTAAAAAGTGATGCTATGATTGAAATCAAAAACTAAAAATTTTAATGTTGATTTTAATATATATATATATATATATATATATATATATATATATATATATATATATATATATATATATATAGTAAGAGGATCTAAAAAGAAGAAAAATTTTAGGGAGAAGAGGGAGAAGCAATCCTGGCCATTCATCTCAATTTTAGGTCAAAGGGTATATTAGTCCTTTCTAATTTGGTTCTTTAATTTAATATCTTGTAATTTAAATGCATTAATTATGGGCGGTTTTCATATTGCACGTTTGAGTCTCCATCATTTTAGGAAACTATCAACAAAAATCCCTATCATTTTTGGAGTGAGAATCGAGTATCATCAAGATATTAATCGAAAAAGAAAGCTGATACGTGCAGCTTTTATAACTTGATCCGCGCATTTTCAAAATACTCAATTCTCAATCTTCGGTGCATATTTTCCTACAATCAACAATCTCTTAAACGATCCCTGGTGTAGAATTCGTGAGTTACTTTGATCAAGGACCTGTGACGAAACTTGGGAGCAATCCATAAGTGATTGTATTAGTAGGCGAGTTACGGTTAATCGAAATGGAAAAAGGCGATCAATTGATGGAAGTTGTAGATATGTATTCAACGGATGAGTCCGATGATTTTGATATTGCAAGCACATCTGAATCTAGTAAGTTATTTTCAACTAAATTTTCCGGTGTGGTGTTGGTGAAATGACGGTTTTTTAATTTATGTTTTTGCAAATTGCAAGTGCTTGTTGTGTATGGTTGCTATCGGTAATAATGTGCTGGTTAGTTACCCATGTTCGTTGAGCAAAAAATGACTTTGATTCAGTAACCAATATATGTGATTCGTGCAAATAAAATATATATATATAGTATCGTATCATATGTTTTGTCACTTTCGTTTGATTCGTTTACGTACTCTGATTGTTTTAAACTTTTGTGAAAAGGACGTGGAACGTTGACAAACACAATATCAGTGGGGGTTGTGCATGTCTCATCGGAAGGCCTACCATATTGGGTGCCTGATGTTCCTGATGATATCAAACTATTGATTGGAATGTCCTTTGATAGTATAGACGTGGCTCATGAGTTTTACACACAATATGCAAGACAGGCTGGGTTTCCATCCAAAAAATCGGGCAACAATAGAAACAAATCTAGCATAGTTTCCCGGAAGTACTTTCTTTGTTCCAAACATGGTTTCCCAAAGCCGAAAACGCCTTACGATAGCTTAGCATCTGATGGGAAGAAGCCGCGGAAAACGTCGTCCCAAAAGTGTGATTGCAACGCCAAGTTGATTCTTTCGTTGAATAAGGTTACCAAGAAATACCAAGTCGAAGACTTTGTAGAAGAGCATAATCATGATTTGGTACACAAGAAGGATAAACACTTTCTTACGTCCAACCGCAGGCTTTCATATCCACAAAAGCAGGCACTCCACAACCTCTCAAGCATTAACATCGGGCCTAACCGAGCTTTCAAAATCTTGAAGCAAACGTGTGGAGGTTTTGATCAAGTCGGGGCGACAAAGGTCGATTGTAAGAATTTTAAACGGGACGTCAACAAATATATAGGTGAGTATGACGCACAGATTTTGGTTGACAAGTTGGCAACCCGGAAACAAGTTTTTCCGGATTTCTCATTTGAGTACAGACAGGGGGGAGAAGCTGAACTAAATTGCCTATTTTGGGCTGATGGAGAATCCAAAAGGAACTACATTGCATTTGGAGATGTAGTCGGATTTGATGCCACATTTCGAACAAACGCGTAACAACTCACTACTCTTCCATCAATTGGTTTTAATTGCGGCAATCATTTGGTATCATTCATACGTTTTTAAAATGTTTATCATTCACTGTGCGGGTATTTTTTTTTTTTTTTGAAGGTACTACATGGTGTTTGTCCCTTTCACTGGAATTGACAATCATAATCGGTGCGTCACATTTGGGGCTGGCTTGCTCTCCCACGAGTCAATTGAAGCATTTACATGGCTTTTAGAAGCCTTCAAGAAAACTGTAGGAGCCGAACCAACTTTTTTTGTGACTGATCAATGCCCAGCTGTAAAACAAGCAATGCATAAAGTCTTTCCAGCGACCAAGCACTGTTTGTGTATGTGGCATATAACGGACAAGTTCACTGCCAAGGTAATGTCCAGCATATGTTTCTTCAAGTAATTTAGTTGTGATTCGGTAAACTTGCATTTACGAACCAATTACTGAGCATTTTGATTCATTTAATAATAACCTATGCTCCTGCAGGAAATTAATTACGTACGAATATGTTGTAACATAAAATGGTGACTGTTACCTCTTTTAACACAATCTTTGGGTTGAATACTTCTAGTGATAACGTATTTTACTCATTTAAGCTTGGTTCACAATTGTGCAAAAGCGGCCTGCTCGCAGAACTGAATGATATAATAAGGAGCAAGACCATCTTGCCTGAAGAATTTGAGGACCGGTGGGCTTCTATTATGGATGCGTACAACATGCAAGAACACAAATGGTTGTCCGAGATATATGCTATTCGACACCAATGGATACCTGCCTTTTTCCGAGATGATCCCCTTGCCGCACTCATGCAAACAACTTCCCGATGAGAGGGTGAAAACCAATTTTTCGGTCAGCTAACAAACGATGATTTGCATCTTGTTGAGTTACTCCAACACTTTGATATAGCAATTCAATGTCAAAGGAATGAGCAGTATAAAAACGATCATGATTCACGCTTCAAGGATCCCATACTGAAGACCGGCATACCAATCGAGGAGGAAGCGGGACAACTGTTCACACGGTATGGTTTTTTTGAAATTCAGAGGGAAATTCTGAAATCAATGGTTAATGTCGGCTCGGATAGTACTGTGGAAGAAAATGGTGGTAAAAAGTATCTAATACGAGATGTAGATGACGACATCAAGTTTCGCGGGCGGCAAGAGGTATTATGATTTGCAATTACCCAAGTTTCCACCCTTGATTCGATTATTTAAACATAGTGATTCACCTTTTCCCTACTACTTTCATCATTGACACGTTAGCTTTTGTATATAAATTCAGCTTCTACCAGTTTACTTTACCTTATAACGAAGATTTAGCTTAAATGTTTTCTATTATAATGCAGGTTATGTTTAACAAGAATGACTTGACTATTGCTTGCTCTTGCAAGTTGTTTGAGTTAGAAGGTTTCCTATGTCGCCACTGTTTTTTTGTGTTAAGGATGGCACGTGTCAAGGAGTTCCCCAAGAAATATATCATGCGGCGATGGATGAAGGATGTGGTTCCCCCACCACAAGACGGATCTAGTTTGAAAAGTCGCGAATTAGGAGATAATAAAGAAGAGATCCAAACAATTATTCGTGATTCATATTTTTTTATAGATTCCGCAATAGATCGCCTAGTCACTGACGTTGGAAAGTTGTCACTTTTCCGGGATCAGCAAAAAAAATTAATGGAACAGGTTTTTGCGGAGACTCCGCTTCGACCCCAAATAAAAAATAAGCAGGTAATTCAATCGTTGATGGGTGTCTCGCAGCCCGAAGACGTAAACGTTAAAAATCCTCATGTTAGCCATAACAAAAGATGCGGGTCAACCAAAAAAGGTAGGATTGAAAGTGCAAAAGAGAAAGCGATTGCAAATGCGAATAAGCAGGTCCATTCATGTCAATATTGTGGAGTTGTGGGTCATTACAGGAGCACTTGCAAACAAAAGGCTGAAGACGATGCCGCCAAGAAAAACAGTCTAGCGGTTGATGAACCTTCTTCGTCTTCCGAGTAGGCATTTTATTTTTTCCAAAATCTTTGTGTTCACTTTTAGTTGGACCTTTCTGTCAGATACCCTGGTAACATTTGATTGTGCTTTCTAAACTTTATATAAAGTACCTATGTATGACATATACAGGTTCTCCTTGTTATCTCGTGGTTTAAGCTACCTTACCCTTTGGGTCAATTACAACAACTCACTCGCTAGCTGTGACAATTATGTTTCCGGTGCACCACACATCACTTCATATAATATGGGCCAGACATGGTTAGAATGTTTTTCAGCATTTAAAAGATCATGATGCAACATAAGCTATAATCTACTTACTCATTTGCATACCATGCCAAATAGTCACAGCAAATTGATTCAGTTATGAAACATTCTGATTCAGTGCTTTTCAGAGTTTTTGAAAATAAATAACACATTGATTCAGTCGTTTCGCCACTTTGATTCGGCTACGTCATTCAACCACATAATAATCACCTTTTCGTCACAAATCGAATTACAAATATCTACGATGCATCTGACAAATTCTTTCCGTCCATCCATCCAAACCCGGAATCTGGAATAAACCACTTAAACATTTCGACACATTCGATTACATAATGCATCAACACAGTGATTCAATGATTCAACACAATGTCCCAGCATACGTGCATATTTGCTTAAAAAAGGCAAAACAGTGATTCTTTCGTATCACATCTTTGATTCAGCTAGTTCATTCGACCACATAATACACACATTCCCGCTATAACTCAAAAAACATTAGAAAGTAACTTGCATTTTTTTCAATTTTACACTTCCAAAAATTCTGCAACCATTAGTTTTAAAAAATCAAATAAAACATTCCATCAAGGTCCATTACAATTGGGGTTTCTACCAAGCAACATTATATCAAGCATAAATTTAATACTAAAGAGAATTAAAAAAAATGGCCCAACTTGCATAATTCTAACACAACCATCAATCGCCGAATAGGCTTTCCTAATGATTCATATGATTTACTCAGTGAATCGATTAGTGACAAGATTGATTCAGCTAATTGACCACTGATTCAGTCATTTACGAACCACAAAACCACAACCACAGTCAACGGTTTTAAGTAAAACCAATGGCATATAAAAGCTATGAAACAAATATTATTCACATCAAACACATAGCTATGTCTCAGATCCAAAAAGTCAAAATTCAAGGATAATGACTGCCAAATACCAAATTACAAACAAAATTCAAGGATAATGACGGCCAAATACCAAATTACAAACAAAATTCAAGGATAATGACTGCCTAATACCAAATTACAAAGTTCTAACACAGTTTCATTTTCCAAACATCGCAAGTCGCTCATCTCTTATTTCCCTAACCCGCTCATCTACAGCTACCAGGAAATCGGGGGTAAGCTTAGCATGATCCTTTGCCTCGAGCTTCACGTGTACAGCTTTAGAGTTCAACTCAGACGTCAATATCCTCGTCGAGTATTTTTTACGCAAATCATCTAACTGTGCCTGCTGCCTGTCATTTTCTTGTCGTAGGCCTGCATCAAACTTCTCCACTGTTTTGAACATTTCCATGTGCCGCATCACAAACACACCACAATCAATCCCGTTCATCCTTGTTTGCCACTCCAACGCCAGTCTACATGGAACAACATGCTCCAGATGTTTGCACCTGCTTTGATTCGTGGTTGATAAATACGCCCACAAACGATCTCGCTGAAAATGTGGAAAAATTCTCAAAAGGCAATCAACACATGCATGTTATATCATATAAAACTACTGATATTTACTACTAAGCTTGTAGCTAAACATACCAAATTTTCATTTATTTTTTCGTAATAGTTACTAGCTGCTACTCGATCCGCCAGGTTATCAAGCACAAATATGTGGCCACTTTCAAGGTTGAACACAACGCACCAGAAATGGCCACGATTCAAGAGTGGAAAGAAAAACTGAACAACCAAAAACTTGTTATAAAATTTAATATTTACTCAAACTTAACAGCATAAATTTCAAACTTTACAATGTATTACCAGCCCATAGTCCTTAAAATTCCCAATATTGTATCGTTCAACGCAACCATCCAGGTTTTCGGCAAAAACCTTATTCCGTTCGACCAACTCCCTTGAAGAATCCATACAAAATGGAGTCTGAAAAAATGCACAACAAAAGGCTAAGAACCATCACATTCTAACAATGATTCAGCAGGCATACAACTATGATTCGGTTTTTTGCAAATGTGATTCAGGCTTTCTTTAAGGGTGCAAATTTGTACCCTAAATTTTCCTTAAGATTGAAACCCTTCTCCCTATATCCCAATCATATATATATATATATATATATATTAGGTTTAAACGAGAACCACAAAAAGTATAGAACTGTGAGAACTTTTAAATTACATTGCTTTTATACATGTAAACGCAACAAATTACATATAAATGTTATTTAATATTAATATTATTGATAAACAAAAGTTAAAAACTATAAAATATATGAAGTGTTCACATGTGCACATATCAAATGTGCACATGTGAACGAAATTCATAAATTTGATTTTAAAGGTTAATTTGATATTTTCTCAAACTATTTTGCTTTTAACCTTAATCTATATAAATGTTCACATGCAATTGAATCATTAAACATTTTAAAATCTCTATAATTTAAAAGTTCCCGCAGTTTTGTACCTTTTTGTGATTCTCATTTGAACCTTTGGCTATATATATATATATAAACAGGTGAATACAATAAGGGTTTGACTAAATGTCCATTAACTTAGCAATATTGTGAAAACATTTCCAACTAAAAATACTAGTTCCGCCTCAACTTTATTGTCTAAGTTTTCTTTTTGAGATGTTACAAAGTAATTGTCCACTTTCAGTTTTAACCAATTAGAAATTGTATAAGTAGAGAATAATGAATTACTATTAGTTAACAATATAGTTATTGTACCAATACCGGCTGGTAACCCGCACGATGCGACGAGAACCTATTTGAAATAAGTAAAAAAGAAGTGTTTGCACAGAAAGAAAAAAAAGTGACCAAGCTTTTCATGTTTAATTGTTTCATGAAATTGTACGTCATGAAAATTGCAAAACCAACATAATCAACACACGTTGGAGCCATGTGTCCTCCTATAATATTTAAATATATGTATATATGTATGATTTTTACTTTTAACATTGTTATTATGAATTATTTAAATGGTGAATCTTACATTAAATTAGGAAGATTAACAATTGTATATGTTTGTTTGTGCATATTTTTGTGAGTTGTACATCAAGTAATATAAAAGATTTAAGTATTTAAGAAAAAGAAAGGGAAATGCGAGTAGATATAAAATAAAAGGGTTGGGTTCGGAGAAGAAGTGAAGGAGGGATATGAAGGGAAGAGAAGGAAGGTCCACAACCAATAACAACATGCCACTTCTCCAACACTCTAATCAATAATTTTTACAAGCTCCTGCCCAAACTGCCCGTTCAATAATTATAATTAAATAAAAATAAAACTACAAAAATACAGATATATCTCATTGGATACAGATTATCTGTTTTCCGATTGCTTTGCGATTGTATCGATCCGTAGTTTTTGCGATTTCTAATATATTTACATAATCATTCATCGCTGATATAGTATCACTCGAATATCTCTACATCGATCAGAAAACAGGAAATTGCTAGAAAGAACACGAAATCGAGCATAAGGATGTTGAATCAAACACATGCGTTAGCAACTTTAGTTGAACATAATCGAACTACATCCACAACTCAATTGATCGAACGAATACCTATCGATCAACCGCAGATCGGAGGTAACTATTTTCGAATTTCAAATTGATTCCAGATCTATATAGTTGTATATATGTATACAATACGTATACATATATGATTGAATGTGTACATACACTATGTGTGTGTGTGTACATGTGTTATGTGTCTAGGATAATTTATGAGATCTAATATTCAGATCTGGAAAGAGATATCATTCAGTGCAGATGGATATGATGCAGTTAGATATTTGTAATTGCAGTATATAATACGTGAATTATGGGGGTGTTTGGGGGAGCGTTAGTGGAGGGCTTTTTAGCTTTTGTGTTATCATAACGCAGAAAAGCTTTTTTTTAGTGTTTGGATTGAGGAGTTTTTCACTATTTTAAAGGGTTAAAAAACTAAAAGCTAAAAAGCCATGAAGTTGGAGCTGCAAGCTAACGCATAAGCTCAAATCCAAACGTCGCCCCAAACACCCTCTATGTATGTTATATGTGTCTGTAAAATGCGGTAGAATTGATATATAGTCCAGTTAAAATGCAGTGGTTAAGAATGCACTCATTTACACAAATTAACGGTTGTTGGATATGAGGAATTTGACTATTTGATGGAGTAGAGAGGATACTATAGAAAAGATACTGTGATGCTCACTATAAACAAATATAGGGCTCACTACAAATTAATATAGGGAATTATTTATGTGAATGAGTTTAACATGTAGTACACTTAAAATGTAGTAGTATATGAATGCACCTTTTTTTTGTTACTCTCTACGGTTGTTGCAAAATGAGGAATTTGTTCATGTCATGTAGTATAAAAAAGATACCATGATGCAATGTAAATTGATATACACATTATTTACAATGTGAATGAATTTAAATGCAGTAGAATTAAGATCAGTACAATCAAAATGCAGTAATATAAGAATGCACTTTTTCACTCTTGACAATTGTTGCATCTGAGTATGTCTGAACTTACGAGTAAAGATTGTTGATATGGAACGGGCGATGAAGCAAAATTATAATAAGGGGACTGGTGTTAAAGATTTCAAGACTCGGTTAGAGAACCAAAGTGAGTACTTCAAAAGAAGCGGATTGAGGATTTGAGAAGGTATTGAATCGGCAACGAAGCTAGTTGCATGATGGAGTTGATGATGTTTGCTCTATGTTGGTTTGTTAATTTTTTTTATGGTTAATATTTTTAACTAGTGAAAGTGATTGTTGGGTTGTGGTGTAAGAGTTGTACGTGTGTTAGTATTCTATATTCCTCGTGTAGCTCATTTAAGAATCCAGGTTGTTGATTTGGGGTGCAACATTAGCACTAGTGTTTATGTTTATGTTTTGAACCGTTTGTACATGTGTCATGGCACTATAAATTTGCTTTTTAATCATATTTTGGTTAGGTAATACTCCGTAATATACAGTGACAAGAAATGCAACGATTTCTATTTTATTTTTTTGTTGCATCATACTATTAGTTTTGATACATGGTTATTCTAGCAACTAAGTTCTCACGTAGTATTCAATACATCTTGTTGAAAAAAGATCATGCAATAAAGCAATGTTCTCTTGACTCCATATCACCTTTTAGAATTGGAAATCAACTTATGTCCAATCCGACCAATTTGTAGATTCTGTTGTTGTTGAATTTAATTTAACCGTGAAATAGACGTTCAAATTGTTACTCACAAAGTACCAATGTAAAGAAAGATGAAACACAACGTATTAAAGTGGAGGAACCGTGAGGAATGTCTCATTTGAGAATGAAGAAAATGGAAAATGTCTATTATTAATTTATTACTGCACTTTAGGACAAGATTTTTGTAATTTACAACAACCAGTTCATTTTAAATAACACCGCATTTTATACCTATAAAATTTACTACTGCATTATAAATAACACTGCATTTTATACCTATAAATTTCACTACTGCATTTTATACTTATAAATTTAACTGCATTTTAACATTGTTGCATTTTAACCCTTACAATTTTGTGAATTTGATTTAATCGTGAAATAGATTTTCAGGTTATTACGGTGGAGGATCCGAGTCGAGGGCCTCATTTGAGACAGAAGGAAGAGAATGCCTATTTTTACTGCATTTTAAGATATGTATTTTAATAATTACTGCATTTTAAACAATACTGCATTTTATACCTATAAAATACATTGTATTTTAACATCGCTGCATTTCAACCCTTACAAATTTGCAAATTTGATTTAATCGTGAAATAGATTTTCAGGTTGTTACCGGTAAAGCACCAATGTAAAGCAAGATAATACACCAATTGTAACATCCCCAAATTGGGCCTAGGAGAAACAGGTAATTCCTTATATTTAATTGTGATATTTAATTGTATTTTGTGTTTGATTGTGAAATTTATAGGTAAATAAGCTTCAGTAAATATTGTGACTAGTGAAATGTTAATTGTTTTAAATAATATTAGGTGACGGTAAAATAAAATAAATTTCTCGCGTTTGAAAACGAGGTTCCAGACAATAGGTCAAAAAGGGGTATAATATTACACTGTACATTAAAATGGGAGTCGGTTTAATAGTTGGAGGCCGACTTATGTTTTCCCCAAATCTTTGTTCTTCATTTTACCTCACAAATTACTTCCTAAACTAAAATCCATTCAATTGCTAGTGAAGTTTAAACAAGATTGAAGTTGGAATCCTTTAGCTCATCAACATCAAAAGCTTCTTCTTCTTACTCATCATCTTGTGAGTTTGTGTTAATAATTATCTAGTTATGTAATTGATGCTTTAAGTTGAATCTATGTGATTTTAGTGTGTATATGATAGGATTGATGATTAAATAATAGGTGTAAGTTTCACAAACTGATTTGGTGATGATTTATGAAGAAATTGATAGATTTCATGAGTTTTTGAGTTTGAATGTGAATAATTAGGTTATATATGATTTTGATTGAATTGTGATGATTTGAAGTTTGAATCCTTGCAATATGATGTTAGTAAGTGATATTGTGGCCAAATATGAGCAAAAGTTCGAGTTTAAGCTGACTTTGGTCGATTTTTATGATTTTGGTTCGAAGTAGAGTTGTGCAGGAAAAACCTGCAATTTTCGCACAGGTATGCAGTGGGAATCCGGACGGATTCATTTGAATCCGGACGTATTCCCGGGAATACGCCGTATTCCCCTCAGTATTCATGAACGTATTCCTTAGCAAGAGTTCTGGTTTGAAAATTGGTCGGGAATACGGGCGTATTCATATGAATCCGGCCGGATTCAAGTGAATACGGACGTATTCCCAGGAATCCGGGCGGATTCCCTGAGCTGAATGAAATGATCTTTTTAACTTGAACTTAATGTTGTGGTTTAGCTTGTATAATGTGTTTATATCTCTTTATAACTGTTTAATTTCTAGTATTAAGTTATGAGTAATGTGATATAAAGATTGACTTGAAATTATTTTATATTTCAGATCCGACTACTACTCAATAAAATTAGATCTTTGAGTGGAGCTTGAGAAGAGACAGGTGAGTGACTGGTTCTCACAGTTTAAATTGGTATTAACAATTTAGTTACATCAATTTTTAGTAGATTGATATAGTGAGTTATTGATAAGTTGATTGCGGTTAAATGATTGATTGCTAGTGGCTCATTCCATGATAGGTTGGAATGATAGAGGTCAATTTCGGTTGGGTTTAGTTGCTATAGGTTAATCTTTATGGTATTGATGAACATTCGTTGTGAATTCTTCCATATTGATTAAAGATAGCATTGAACTATCGGTAAAATCTCTGTATTGGCCTGCAGTGGATTATAAGTGTTCTTGGTGGGCCATCCGCGGGCTGAGGGTACCTCAAGAACCACCGATCCTCTATTTTGATTGTTACTTGTAGTTGGTTGTTGTGAGTTGATTGTTTATGCTAAGTTAGATTGTTGGAATCGTTATTCACTTAGCTTCGTGCTAATCCCCCACCTCACTTTTGCAGGTTAAGTTTGCTTATGCTCGGTTGAGAGGTTTTGTGTGAAATGTTTGACAAGCTGGGCACTCTTGATTACTTTGTTTTGGCGTAAACGTTTGTATAAATAACACCACTAGATTATGAGTTTGTAACAAAATAATTTAATGATAGTATGTGTAATAACTAACCTTTGATATTATGTATTATGTAAAGTTTGTTGAATGGGATAACACTTCCAGGTAAAAAAAAATGGCTTGAAAATATGGGGTGTTATAATTTGGTATCAGAGCATAAGTTTAGGGGAATGAACATTCTAGGTGTTCATACCTAAACTTATTTCCGTTGGTCAAACATTTCATGTTGTGGGGATTAGTTAGGAAGGGAAATTTAATTAGTTTGCTAGTACTAATGATTAACGAATTTTGAGATATGATGTGATTTCAGATATGGCGGATAATGAGCAACCTGTCCATACTCTTAACAATGCCTCTCAAATTTCTGCACCAACACCAGAAAATCAGGAGCATAATGGAATATCTAATCCAAGAGGCGTGGAAACAGAAACTGACCAAGAGTACATTATGAGATTAGAGAATCGGGTGTTGGAATTACAGAATGAACGGGCTGGGCCTTCTCGACAGCCTATTCATACTCAGCCGCCTGTTATAACTACTGCTCCTCCTGTTGTATCTTCTGAGCAGATTCCAGTATCTATACCTTTTGTTTCTCAGCAGCAGCAACAAGGTTATAGTTATCAAGCTACTGTACCTTTTCCTTCTTCCGGATTTCCTAGTTATCAGATACATGCGATTCCTCCATTTCAGCAGTTAAAAGTGGGTTGTTCACTTAAGACTTTTATGTCCACCAATCCTTCTTCATTCTCTGGAAGTACTAATCCTACTGACACTTTGGATTGGTTACGTGATGTGGAGCGAAAATTGGAAGTTTGCCATTGTGAAGAAAAAGATAAAGTACCATATGCGGTTCAGCTGTTAAAGGGTCAAGCAATGTCATGGTGGGATGCTGTAACTGCTCCATTGACATCGGAACAAATCAAAATGATTAGATGGTCAGACTTTCATGCCGAAGTTTGTAAGCAATTTTGTTCAGAGTACAACTTATCACGTATCAGACAAGAGTTTCTTGATTTACAAAAGACGGATCAAATGTCGATTGAAGAGCTTATTAAGCAATTTTTCTGACAAATTACGATTTGTGAGACAGTGGGTTCCAACAGATAGAACTCAGATTGAGCATTTTGTAAAGACTTTGCCTCCAGATTATCGTACTTCAGTGAGATTAGCTGGTTCTCTTTCACAAGCATACGATTATGCTCGTTTGGTAGATGGTGATATTCAAGCAAAAAGGGTCATGAATAAGGAAAGGTATTCACAGAAACAAAGGGGAGATTCATCTAGTAAACAAAAGGGGCAAGGTGGTCAGCGAAACCGAAGGTTTAATCCAATGGATAGTAACTATTGTAACAAATGTCGAGCTAGACATAATGGTCCTTGTACTCCCCAAACCTCAAGATGTGTTAAATGTGGAACTTTTGGACATGCTGCCAAGGATTGTACGTTTCCTAATAGCGTGTGTTGGAATTGTCAAAAAGAGGGGCATCGAGCTGGAGATTGTACAGAGGCTAAGAGACAGAGTATGGGTATGGCTAAGGGTTCCTCATCCTCCGGCCAAAAGAGGAAAGTACCACCAGTAGCTGCTAGTCGAGCTTTTCAAATGACAGTGGATGAAGCTGTCACTACTGAGGACGTTATAACGGGTACATTTCTCATAAATTCTGTACCGGCTCGTGTATTATTTGATTCTGGTGCCAATTGCTCGTTTATATTTGTGAAATTTTGTGATAGACTGAAATTGATTCCCTCTTTGATTGTGAAACCGTTAGAAGTTGAAATTGCTGATGGTAAGGTAGTTCCTGTTACCACATCGGTAACTGGAGCTAGTATACTAATAGAGGGTCATAATTTTCTGGTTTTATTTCTGTTAATGCCAATTCCAAGTTTCGATGCGGTTATCGGTATGGATTGGTTGAGCTTAAATAAAGCTAATATTGACTGTCATAGAAAGATTATAAAAATTCCCGTCTCTGATGAGTCTCACGTCGTGGCTCGAGGGGAACGGGAAAGAGGTAACATTCCGTTGATTTCTGTGATGAAGGCTAGAAAATCTCTAGCTAAGGGCTGTGATTCTTATTTGTGTTATGCGGTTGATACAAAATTAGAAAAGAAATCCATTTCTGATATCCGGGTGGTTTCTGAATACCCGGAGGTGTTCCCTAATGAATTGCCTGGTTTACCCCCTGTAAGAGAAGTAGAATATCAGATTGATTTGATTCCTGGTTCAACTCCGGTAGCTAAGTCTCCTTATAGATTAGCTCCAGCTGAAATTCGGGAAATGATGGGTCAGATTCAGGAATTGTTAGATAAAGGGTTTATAAGGCCGAGTTCTTCCCCGTGGGGTGCTCCGGTATTGTTTGTGAAAAAGAAAGATGGTACTTTACGTATGTGTATCGATTATAGGGAACTTAATAAGAGAACAGTGAAGAATAAATACCCTTTGCCCAGAATTGATGAACTCTTTGACCAATTGCAAGGATCATCTTATTTTTCTAAGATTGATTTGAGATCCGGTTATCACCAGGTGCGAGTACGTGAGGAAGATGTTCCTAAAACTGCTTTTCGCACCAGGTACGGACATTATGAGTTTTTAGTCATGCCTTTTGGATTGACTAATGCCCCTACTATTTTCATGGATTTAATGAATCGAATATGTCGACCTTTTCTAGATAAGTTTGTAATTGTGTTTATCGACGATATATTGATTTATTCTAAGTCTGAGTCTGAACATGAACGTCATTTGAGGTTGATTCTGGAAATTCTGAAAAGAGAACACCTTTATGCTAAATTTTCTAAATGCGAATTCTGGCTTAGAGAGGTACAATTTCTTGGTCATATCATTTGTAATGATGGGGTTAAAGTAGATCCTTCTAAAGTAGAAGCTGTTATGAATTGGAATGCTCCTAAATCCCCTTCTGAGATTAAAAGTTTCCTTGGTTTAGCTGGGTACTATAGGAAATTTATCCAAGATTTTTCTAAAATTGCTGGTCCGTTGACTCGATTGACTAGGAAAGATGTTAAGTTTCAGTGGGGTGATAACCAAGAATCTTCTTTTCAGACTCTTAAGCAGTTGTTGTGTCAAGCTCCAGTGTTAGCACTTCCTGATGGTTCCGATGGTTTTGTGGTTTATTGTGATGCTTCACATGCTGGGTTGGGTGCAGTTTTAATGCAACGTGATCGTGTTATTGCGTATGCTTCTCGTCAGCTCAAAACTCATGAAAGAAATTATCCTACGCACGATTTGGAACTTGCAGCTGTGGTATTTGCTTTAAAGATCTGGAGACATTATTTATACGGTACCAAATGCATTGTATGTACAGATCATAAAAGCCTCCAGTACATGTTTTCTCAGAAAGAGCTTAATATGAGACAGCGCCGTTGGTTAGAATTGATTAAGGATTATGATTGTGAAATCCGATATCATCCAGGTAAAGCTAATGTAGTAGCCGATGCTTTAAGTCGAAAGATATCTTCTAATCGAGTCTACTTTATGCGCTTGGAAATATCTTCTGATTTGATTTCTCAGTTGAAAGCTGCACAGTTGGAAGCGTTGTTAGATCAGAATTTAAAATCTGAGATTTTGTTGAAAAGAAAAGATTTATTGGTTGATGATTCTCGGGGGTTGAAAACTTTTCAGTCTCGAGTTTGGGTTCCATTGATTGGGGGACTTCGGAATTTGATTTTGTCTGAGGCACACAAATCGAGGTTGTCAGTACATCCAGGGAGTACGAAAATGTATAATGATTTGAAACCGTTATATTGGTGGCCAACGATGAAAACCGATGTTGCTAGAATGGTTGAAACTTGCCACATATGTTTCCAAGTAAAAGCAGAACATCAGAAACCTTATGGTACATTAAAACAGTTGGATATCCCTGAGTGGAAGTGGGAACATATTACTATGGATTTTGTTACTAAGTTGCCTCGTACACAGAAAGGGAATGATATGATTTGGGTCATTGTCGATCGTTTAACTAAAAGTGCTCATTTTCTTGCCACCAACAAGACTGCTTCTTTGACGCGGTTATCTCTTTTGTATATTAATGAGATTGTGGTAAGACATGGTATTCCTTTATCTATTGTGTCCGATCGAGATTCTCGGTTTGTTTCTGGTTTTTGGCAGAGTTTGCAGCGTGAGTTAGGTACTCGAATTAATCTCAGTACAGCTTATCATCCTCAAACGGATGGGCAGTCAGAACGTACTATTCAGACTCTAGAGGATATGTTAAGAGCTTGTGTACTTGAGTATGGCGGTTCTTGGGATTCACACTTACCTTTGATAGAGTTTGCGTATAACAACTCTTATCATTCTAGTATTGGTATGCCACCGTACGAAATGTTGTATGGTCGTCGTTGTCGAACTCCTACCTGTTGGTTAGAAGCGGGAGAAAAGCAATTTGCGGGTCCCGATATAGTCCAGATTACAGCTGATAAAGTTAAAGTTGCACGTGAGAAATTGAAAGCAGCTAGAGATAGGCAGAAACAGTACGCTGATCCACGTAGACGAACCGTTGTTTTTGTTGAAGGTGAACTTGTATATTTGAAAGTTTCTCCGTGGAAGGGTGTTATTAGATTTGGTAAGCGTGGAAAGTTAGCTCCTCGTTATATTGGTCCATTTAAAGTTCGACAAGTAATTAATGACCAATCAGTTTCTTTGGAACTTCCTCCTGAATTAGCTGGTATTCATGATACGTTTAATGTCTGTTATTTAAGAAAGTGCAATGTGGAGGATCAATCCCAAATCCTTCCTTTGCAAGATCTTAGAGTTGATCCAAGTAAGAAATTGGTGGAAGAACCTGTTGAGCTTTTAGATAGAAAAGTGACCAAGCTTCGTAGAAAGGAAATCCCGATGGTGTTAGTTAAATGGAAGCATAGCTTGGGTGCCGATTTAACATGGGAAACCGAAGAGAGTATGAGAACTAGATATCCTAGTTTATTTATGTCTAGTGAGATTTCGGGGACGAAATCTTCCTAAGGAGGGAAGATTTGTAACATCCCCAAATTGGACCTAGGAGAAACAGGTAATTCCTTATATTTAATTGTGATATTTAATTGTATTTTGTGTTTGATTGTGAAATTTATAGGTAAATAAGCTTCAAGAAATATTGTGACTAGTGAAATGTTAATTGTTTTAAATAATATTAGGTGACGGTAAAATAAAATAAATTTCTCGCGTTTGAAAACGAGGTTCCAGACAATAGGTCAAAAAGGGGTATAATATTACACTGTACATTAAAATGGGAGTCGGTTTAATAGTTGGAGGCCGACTTATGTTTTCCCCAAATCTTTGTTCTTCATTTTACCTCACAAATTACTTCCTAAACTAAAATCCATTCAATTGCTAGTGAAGTTTAAACAAGATTGAAGTTGGAATCCTTTAGCTCATCAACATCAAAAGCTTCTTCTTCTTACTCATCATCTTGTGAGTTTGTGTTAATAATTATCTAGTTATGTAATTGATGCTTTAAGTTGAATCTATGTGATTTTAGTGTGTATATGATAGGATTGATGATTAAATAATAGGTGTAAGTTTCACAAACTGATTTGGTGATGATTTATGAAGAAATTGATAGATTTCATGAGTTTTTGAGTTTGAATGTGAATAATTAGGTTATATATGATTTTGATTGAATTGTGATGATTTGAAGTTTGAATCCTTGCAATATGATGTTAGTAAGTGATATTGTGGCCAAATATGAGCAAAAGTTCGAGTTTAAGCTGACTTTGGTCGATTTTTATGATTTTGGTTCGAAGTAGAGTTGTGCAGGAAAAACCTGCAATTTTCGCACAGGTATGCAGTGGGAATCCGGACGGATTCATTTGAATCCGGACGTATTCCCGGGAATACGCCGTATTCCCCTCAGTATTCATGAACGTATTCCTTAGCAAGAGTTCTGGTTTGAAAATTGGTCGGGAATACGGGCGTATTCATATGAATCCGGCCGGATTCAAGTGAATACGGACGTATTCCCAGGAATCCGGGCGGATTCCCTGAGCTGAATGAAATGATCTTTTTAACTTGAACTTAATGTTGTGGTTTAGCTTGTATAATGTGTTTATATCTCTTTATAACTGTTTAATTTCTAGTATTAAGTTATGAGTAATGTGATATAAAGATTGACTTGAAATTATTTTATATTTCAGATCCGACTACTACTCAATAAAATTAGATCTTTGAGTGGAGCTTGAGAAGAGACAGGTGAGTGACTGGTTCTCACAGTTTAAATTGGTGTTAACAATTTAGTTACATCAATTTTTAGTAGATTGATATAGTGAGTTATTGATAAGTTGATTGCGGTTAAATGATTGATTGCTAGTGCCTCATTCCATGATAGGTTGGAATGATAGAGGTCAATTTCGGTTGGGTTTAGTTGCTATAGGTTAATCTTTATGGTATTGATGAACATTCGTTGTGAATTCTTCCATATTGATTAAAGATAGCATTGAACTATCGGTAAAATCTCTGTATTGGCCTGCAGTGGATTATAAGTGTTCTTGGTGGGCCATCCGCGGGCTGAGGGTACCTCAAGAACCACCGATCCTCTATTTTGATTGTTACTTGTAGTTGGTTGTTGTGAGTTGATTGTTTATGCTAAGTTAGATTGTTGGAATCGTTATTCACTTAGCTTCGTGCTAATCCCCCACCTCACTTTTGCAGGTTAAGTTTGCTTATGCTCGGTTGAGAGGTTTTGTGTGAAATGTTTGACAAGCTGGGCACTCTTGATTACTTTGTTTTGACGTAAACGTTTGTATAAATAACACCACTAGATTATGAGTTTGTAACAAAATAATTTAATGATAGTATGTGTAATAACTAACCTTTGATATTATGTATTATGTAAAGTTTGTTGAATGGGATAACGCTTCCAGGTAAAAAAAAAATGGCTTGAAAATATGGGGTGTTATACCAATGTATTAACGTGGAGGATCCGAGGCGAGGGCCACATTTGAGAATAAGGAGGAGAATGCCTGTTTTTACTACATTTTAGGATTAAATTTTTGTAATTTACGACAAATACTACATTTTAATAATTACTGCATTTTAATAATTACTGCATTTTAAATAATACTGCATTTTATACATATAAATTTAACTGCATTTTAACATTGCTGCATTTTAACCCTTACAGTTTTGTGAATTTGATTTAATCGTGAGATAGATTTTCAGGTTATTACTAATAAAGCACCAAATGCAAAACAAGATAAAACATCAATGTATTAAGGTGTAGGATCCGAGGTGAGGGCCTCATGTGAGAAGAAGGAAGAGAATGCTTGTTTTTAATGCATTTTAGGATAAATTTTTATGTAACTTATGACAAATACTGCATTTTAACAATTACTCCATTTTAAATAATACTTCATTTTATACCTATAAATTTCACTGCATTTTAATGTCACTGCATTTTAACCATTACAATTTTGTAAATTTGATTTAATCGTGAAATAAATTTCAGGTTGTTACTAGTAAAACACCAAATGTAAAGCAAGATAAAACATCAATGTATTAAGGTGGATGATCCAAAGTGAGGGTCTCATGTGAGAAGAAGAAAGAGAATGCTTGTTTTTACTGCATTTTATGATAAAATTTTTATAATTTATGATAAATACTGCATTTTAACAATTACTGCATTTTATATTTATAAATTTCACTGCATTTTTTCATTGCTGCATTTTTAGATGTTTATTTCGCTAACAATTTAAAGATGACATAGTGCGCATATGTACACAAACACACATCAGACACCATGTCCACATAATTAAGAGTTAAGAGTTCATACTAAAACAGGATAGGTGTTGACCGGATCTGAGCAAAATATAATTTCCTATATAAATCTTGAACTACATCTACCTTAACCATACACGTACACATTAACCTTATTATTTCTCAATACTCCAATCAAATGGAAGGCTCATCAAATGATCGTGATACATCAACACGAACAGAGTACTTGTATGCATAACCTAAAAATTTTAACTAAAAATAATTGAGCATTAACAAAACAAGCTATAAAAAAAAATTATTAAAGAATTGTATCCTCATTGCTACACTTTTAACATCTTGATTTTCTACTTGATCATCGAGAATGCTTATAGTTACTTTGTTTTCATTCCTTTTAGCTTACTTGATGACTTTTCTTTCTTTGTGCTCTACCAAACAGGTAGAGTAAGAGTTATGAAACGTCCTGATAACAATGATTACTCACCGAGAGTAATACCTAGAAGATCTGCAACGAGTGAATCATAACGAATATCGGCTTACGATCTAGTGGAACCAATGCAATATCTATTTGTACAGATCGAAAAAGCCCGCGGTCTCTCACAGAACGAAAGTCCTTATGTTAGAATCGGTAATTCGGTTAGATCAAAGCCAGGGATTCCTGAACCTAACGAACCGTCATCGAATCCGGAATGGCATTAGGTTTTTGCACTAACTTACAACAAACCAGAATATGAAAAATCATCGACGCTCGAGATCTCCGTTTAGGACGCACAATCGGAAAATTTCCTCGGCTGTGTGTGTTTCGACCTTTCGGAAAATTTCTATCGGCAATTAATACGAACAATTAAAGTGTGAGTTTGAGAGTGAAATTAGGGCTTGGATGAGACTGTTTGGTGAAAATTGAAAAAATGGTTTGGATGGAAGATGAGAATGATGTATGTGTGTTTGAAAGAAAGAGAAAAAATATCCAGTTTATTTTTCTGACCCAAAAGATAGATTTAAATTGACCGGAGCTCATTTAATAGAATTCATATTTTCAATCCCCGATTTTTTAAATACTTACCAAACACCCCCTACATTGACTTGGAATGATCACAGCCATTGAAAAAATGAAGGAAGGGTCTAGATTAAACTTCTCCTCCTTCCTCTCATATACACCCTTCCCCTTGGATCCTCAATAAATTATAAACATGAAAAACGAAAAACGATATAAAGTTTATAAACATTAGAGAAAAAATCGGTAATAACGCTTATAAAAAATTAAAATAAGGAAAAATAATCCCCAAATAAAAACAGAATTAGGTCTTCTACACAATTACTTCATAATCAAAATCAAGATCATCAGATCAATCAAATCCTTATAATTACACTTTCGTTTCGTTAATGGCATCTCCGTCAGGTTAATTCATCGATTCAATCTCTAATTTCACTATTCACTATTCACAATCTTAATTTTGCTTTCGATACTGATTTTGCATATAATAATTATATTGCAAATAATTAGGTTGAATTCAGACTGATTATCTTAACGTTTATCAACATAGATCTGTTACAATTCAGAATTTATATAAACTGTTATTGATATTAATAGTTTCATTATTGTATGTGTTGATAGGAATGAATTAGGGTTTCCGTTGGCTATTGGAATATATGAATTGCTCAGTCTGTTCTGGAATCCGTGATTCTGATGTATTATCCGCACATGTTCCTATTGTTTACGTACATTTCCAGGTTTGTAATTAACTACATTTCATCTATCCTCATTTTGTTTGATTTACTATATATGTTTGTGGCTCGTAAACAGTTTCGATACACACGTATAATACTACGATTGTATAAAAATAAAAAATGAAAGATTATAGTAGCTGCAAATGAAATTGATAATGAAGCCACCTCATACTAACAATCATATGATGAGGAGAGAGAAGAAAACGAAAACGACGTCCGACTTGATAACATGCTATGCATATGCTATATGTCAGTAACAGTTTGTTTTTCTTCATTGAACTATAGGTAGTTTTTATAAACATTTATATTTAATATGGGGATTGTATGTAGGTGAATTGGGAGAAACGCGTTCTTGTGTCTTGTTGTTTTGTTGAAGAGGTGCAGCCGATTTTGAAGCTTGGTTTTGAGGAAAAGGTATATAATGGCTGAAGGCAACGAGTATGTAGAACTTAAATTCAGAATATATGATGGAGCGGATATCTGTCATAGCAGCTATGCATCGACAACTACTATAGCTGCTCTTAAGCAAAAGCTTGTTTCTGAATGGCCTCAAGGTTGAGATCTTCTATTGCCCCCTACATTCACTTATCTTATTACTTTTATTCTATTTGGCGCTAAGTTCTTTCATTGCTGATATGTGTTCTTTTTCTTTTTTAATCACTTTCAAAAACTGCATTACATGTTGGAAAAGTAGAATTTGTGGCCTAGTTATGTATATTTCGTGGACGGTGGACTATTTGGAATGGTGCATAACAGTGAGTGCTAACATTTCCAAACTACCTTTATGCCTCCAATTTTTACTTGTAGTATAATGCAAATATGGTCGTCATTATGACTAAAAAGTTTGTAGAGTAATGAAATCGCATCTGGTTATTTGTTTTTTAGCCTTTTCCATGATAGTTTTTCGATAATGCACAAGATTTCTTACATTATATAAGTTAATTTGAATTTTTATCAATTGTCATTGTCTCATTGAAAGGAATGATGATGCATCTAGGATGTTTTTCCCTCGCGATGCTACCAGCTACTTTTTGTCCGTTTGCTACATTACATGCTTTACTCATAGTAGGGATCTCTGTGTAGAGTAGACCACAAGATTAGTAATTAGTTTTTGACAACAAAAGAGGTCTCAACAGATTGGAAGACCTGTGTGTGGTGCGTTACTACAAAACTTTCTACAAATTGACTAATGGTCAAAATATTTTGCTGCACATTTTGCAGGCATCATTTCCAATATGGAAAGGAAGGTAATTGATTTATGAAAAGAATGTTAAAGTTGAATTATCATGGTGTGTCAAATTACATTTACATGATTTTCTTAGCTTGAGCTAGTTAATTTCAACATGTGACGAACTGTTTCTTATGAAAACACTGTATCCTGCAATTTGGTGTATTTCCTTTTGGATCGTACTGTTACTTACTTTTATGTGCTCTCATCGATTTACTGGTCAGTCATATTGAAGTCTTTTACGTCATGAGAATTTGAAGGTGAACTTGCAAATCTTTAATACATGTGTGCACTATAAAAGTTACTTGTTTGCATGTGTGTCTAGGTTTGTTGTTTGGTTCCTTTTTATTTTACTTGTACCACTTAGCTCTATGTTGTTATCTGAAATGCAATTATGTGTGTTTGATAGGTAAGTCTGTAGTACCCAAGACAGTGAATGACGTAAAGCTTATACATTTGGGGAAAGTTTTGGAGAATGGTAAGACATTAGCAGAATCCGGAGTACGTGATGGTGCCTTTGCAGGAGGAGTAATTACAATGCATGTTGTTATTCAACCCGTTCTCGCCAAAAAGAAGCCAGGTCAGTTTTGTCACCCCTCTTTTATGTTAGTCTTTGTATGCTATTGAGCCCGTGAATCAGAATATATGACATGCACCTCATGTTGTTAAATCCAATATTCTCTGAGATTTTTCCATGATGCTTAAAAGCTGTCAGCACTTTCGACCCATTTCCCTATAAAACAGTGACAATGTATATAAGCTCAAATAATGACAAATTAGTGATGGTGGGTCAACCCAACCCATACCCATTTGAGCCATCACCAACTCACTGACCTACCCATTTTTCTACTGCTAAATTGTGGCTTAAGCTCTGTTTTCTATCCAAAGAATGATAACCCAAAACATGCTAACTTGCGTTGTGGTTGTAAAGAATGCACGGTTTGAATATGCATGCGTAGGACAGAAGCTTGCAGTAAACAGTCACATTGGCTTAAGTTTACGGTATGCCTAAATTCCATTTTTGATACAATGCAGCCAAAAAACAAGACGAGGCAGGAAAATTGAATTCTTGTGGATGCACAATCCTTTAGCTCTGTAACAGTGCTCGGATATGACTAGCTGATGTGGCAATTATTTGAGGTGATATCGACACTTGTGTTTGGATCTGAAACAGTGTCCTGACTAGTGAGGTTTCTTTGTATTCCATAGTGTTGCTCTTGTTATATTGGTTTTTTCTTTTTCATGTATATTGAAATCCTTCCGGGCATGTCATCTATGCTATGTGTGTAAGATTGGACCAATTTAGGCCAAGCTTACTAAACCTAAAGGTTGAGAACAAATCTGTGTTTGAGGAGTTTACATATTCATTGTGTTTTTAGATAAATTTTGAATTCGATTTGGATGAATGAAACTTGGTTTGTATATAGATCCTTTTATGGGTAAACGAGTTGATTTAGATTATAGTCTATACCATGGATCAACTTTTGACTATCGTAGCTAAAATGGAAATGAGTTTTACTTGTGGTGGGACAGTGGGTGATCGGTACAGATTAATAATGCCTAGTTTTGGTGGATTTATCATTTAACCCATTACTTATGTTGTTTAAGTATTCAACTTTTATAGGTTTGAGATAGTCGCAAATATTAGTCTCATACCATTACATGCTCCCTTCTCATTTACAACGCTACAATGGTTGTACATCTTATGTCACAATTACATTATGTTTTTCTTTTCAATGGTTAAACGAAACTAGAAAATAATATCTATAGTGAAATTCGAACTATTTTTAAGGAACTAGTAATATTGTTGGGCTAAAAGCATGTTGGTATGTATTATGTAGATTCTTCGTCGGCATTGTATGCATTATGATACATGTGTGATAATAGAGATAGAAAGATGTGAGACTGAGAGGAAAAAAAGATGATGTGAGAAGTAATGTAATTACGATAAATGTGAGATTACACGAAAATCAAAGCTTTATAATAAATATGAGATCATATACACGGCTAAAGATAAAAGATTATGTAATTAGAAAAAATGTGATGTTACACAAACGGAACATGAGTTATGACTTATGATAGATGTGAGATTGGATAAAAAGAGATATGATGCATAATGTGACAAAAGGGAGTATGAAAAGTGTGGGATTAGACAAACAAAACATATGATAAATGTGACATTTTGATAAAGAGAGATGATGTATGAGGAAAGAAATACAGTGTTTAATGTGACTTAAGATAAAGATTATGTAACTATGAATATGTGAGATTACATAAATAGACCAAGGGAATTATGAACATTGTGAGATTGCATAAAGAAAGAGAAGACTTGAGAGGAAAGCGAGATGATGCATAATGTGACTAAAGGGAATAAGATGACACAAATAAAACAGACACATTATGATAAAGTTAGAGTGCATAAAGAAACAGGGCAAGTGAGAGAAAAGAGATATGATGTTTAATGTGAGTAAAGACGGGGATTATGTAATTACGAAAAATGTGAGATTGTATAAAGAGGAAAAGACGTGAAAGGAAAGAGAGACGATGCATGAGTATAATAAATAGGATATGAAAAATGTGAGATTACACAAACAGGACTGACGCACTCTATAAAGAAAGAGAAAACATGAGAGGATAAATATATGATCTTTAATGCGACTAAAAATAGAGATATGTAGTTACGAAACATGTGAAATTAAGGGCATTATGAAGCATGTGAGATTGCATAAAGAGAGATACGGCGTGAAAGGAAAGAAATATGATTGATAAGGTTACTAAAGTGAGAAAGATCATGCAAGTATGAAAATGTGAGATTACACAAAGAGATAAAAGCATTGTTATATATGTGAGATTACATAAAGAGAGAGACGATGCAAGAGGACGTATATATAGATGATGTTTATTGTGACTAAAGAGATAAAGAGGTATGGTCAGCGAGTTACCTAATGTTTTAAATGCAACTCAAGGTTTTAAAAAGGAAAAAAAGAAAGCATATAATCAGTAAGTGAGATAATGATTTCATGTGATTAGAGATGGAGAAGAAGTGAGTATCTATCTATCTATCTTATATACAAAATGTCAATACATCATTTTCGCTGACTTGTCACACTCTCCATCAATCTTGCTGCTGATGTGTCATCTCCTAATGCTTCCGCTGATGTCATCCATTTTAGAATAAAAATAAAATAAAATTTGATATATAAAAGATTTTTGATGCTTATCTGTTATTTCCAATGCAATATAGTTCTACATCTAGGCACGCTTGCATAATTACTTTTTGCATTATCAATGCCACCGCCCTCCTATTCCAATTGAATTTGCAGCATTAGTTCAGCTTCTGATACAGAATCAATAAACTCATCATCTCCTTCTTCTTTCTTTATTTTCTCTCGGGTTTTAAAGAAGCACGGTAAATTTTTTCAAATTCAATTCCTAAATGAATTCTCTAATTCTTTTATGTTATGTTTTCATCTTCTATTTCAGTTTCAGTTCATCATCTCCATCATCATCTGCACTTCACTGCTTTCAGAATTTTCATTACAGTAGAAATAAGTTACCTTCGGTTTCTTCTCTGTAAGTAAAAAGGGAAGAAGATGAACAAAGAAATGCTTACGATAACATCTTGAAAGAGAGTAGAAGATGATTTTACAAATAAAGTAGCGGATGAAACATCAAGTTATGTTACTACTATGACCGTTCGATTTCAGGTGATTTAAGGTTTCTGTTACTCCTTAATTACTTTGGTTTAATGCTTTGGTTGTTCTAATCTCAGGTTTAGCTTTGGTTTGGGTATACATAATTGAATTTTAGATTTGATTTGTGTGTGTGTTTTGAAATAATTGTGTGGTACAAACTATATATGTCATTTATGCATGCCAAGTGTTTGATAGAATGTCTCCATGAAAAGTTGCATTGATCATATTGCAACTTAAATAATACACCACAAGGTATATTTAAGTTGGTTGTATATTTGTTTTTGACAATGACGGTGATGATAGATGTTCAAATAAAATAAAAAAAACCATAGTTAAAGTTTCTATTCCTATTGGATTCTAATAATTATATATGTTTTTGATTTCAGGAGTTTTGATCCGTTCGGTAAAATTTTATTGTTAGAATAATAATGACGGTGATGATAGATGTTCAAATTAAAAAAAAACACAGTTAAAGTTTGTATTCCTTATGGATTCTAATAATTATATATGTTTTTTATTTCAGGAGTTTTGATTTGTTCGGTAAAAATTTTGTTGTTAGAGTAACTTTCAAAAGGAGAGTACTAAAAATACCTAGCGATTCTGTTGGAGGTGATCTTGAGCCTGGTTAAAGTGGTATGCATGTTTTTAATTCTATTTTTCCGTTTAGATGATATTGTTGTGTTTTGAATGATGTCATGAAGTGCATCTGGAATCTAGAACCTCTATTGTGTAAAAAAGTTTTAATGAGCATCAATTTTTTACTTTGGAAGGCGTCATATAATGAAACATTACTTATCTGTATCATAAGTTGCTGCATATGGAAGTTAGTACCGCACCTAATGCTGCCAGAAAAATAAACATAAGAATAGTAACCCACGTAATGCTGTATCTGCATACATTTGTTACTGAAACAGGAAGGTGCAACCAAGGATGATATTAAATGGCTTCCTAAATACAAGTTCAAGAGAACAGATGATTTCGAGAAAGAAAATGGGGAGATCCAGAAAGGTTATGGTGGAATAATGGTAGAATGTGACACCGATGCACCCGTTGGACTTTTTTTGTCTGAGGAAGATGCTGTAAGTTTTTCATTCTTTGGATATAAAAAATTAAAAAGTAATCTGGTGCATTTTAGTTAATTGACAAATGTATTATCACCATTGGTCAGCTATGTGATACATTCATGATTAGTTTTGAAACTATGGGAATATCTTTAATCTGATTATATATTACAGAGTATCGAAGTGTTGTGTATCTCAATGTGATTAACATCCCCACTCCAAGACACACACCATCAGGAAAGAAATTTATTAAAGAATTTGGCAAAGTGTGATTAACAAAATTATGGCTAACAATTTGCACATTGGTATGGAGATGGTGCCCCATTTATATCTAACAAGAATTGTGGTGACTGAGATTGATTTCTAATTGAGCAATGAAAATAGTAGTTTTTAATGGTTGAGGCTAGATCTGTCCGTTTAGACCCTTTAGACTATTAGATGCCACTAAGTAGTAATTATAACAATCCTAAGAAACAATAACCTTCTATAATGTATTCATTTTTCAAGTCAATTCCTTGTGTAATAAGTTATTTTTTATAATTGATTACAAAAGACTGCAACTACAATCAAAATCTGGGGCTTGGAATAAAGCAATTTAGTGAAAGAGCTCCGTTCCATTCGACATGTTTTCTATTGCTAAAATTTCATTTTACTAATATGAGTCATTAGAGATAGGTTTAGTTGCGGGCTTTAATGACATTCTTTACATTTGAGGTTAAATGTTGGTGTGATTTCTTTGATCTTATGGATCTCTAAGTTCCTGACTTTCGGGGTGATGGTGTTAGTCCCTGTTTAACTTAATAAACAATCTTACTTAATAAGCCTTGAATATATTATTGAGAAGTTGCGGAATCACACTCAATAATATTAAGAAGATCAATGAATATTAATTAATTTAATGAACACAATAATATACCGAAAGCTTCAATCTTATTAATGATATAAGACGAATACACT
This sequence comes from Helichrysum umbraculigerum, assembly GCA_949592205.1. Classification (NCBI taxonomy): domain Eukaryota; kingdom Viridiplantae; phylum Streptophyta; class Magnoliopsida; order Asterales; family Asteraceae; genus Helichrysum; species Helichrysum umbraculigerum. The sequence goes on along the minus strand of CATIUR010000005.1, from coordinate 154,750,933 downwards.
TGATGTATTAGGGTTACAGAAAACCTTGAAGCTGCGCAAAAATCATTAACCTATCTAGGTCTAAAGGATCTCTATTTATAACATATAGAGTCCTATACAATCTCCTACAAATATGGAATAAACTAACTTCCATAACCGACTCATACTTATCACAAAATCATAAACAGTTTTAACTACCATTCTGATGTAAACAGTTGTAACTGTTACACATTCAGTTGTAACTGCTTCAATTGTAATATACGACTAAGTACAAATATATAATCAGTGTTAACTGTTTCATATATAACTAACAGTTACTAATACATAAGCAGTTTTAACTACTTACAGACACATAACTATCAGTTGTAATCTATCTTCAATCAGTTGTAACACTTGTCTTCTCATCAGTTTTCTTCTATCAGTTGTAATTTCATAAAGACAGTTTTAACCTTCAAAGCAAACAGTTTTAATCACTTGTACTCTGTCTTCTCATCAGAACTTCAACTCAGACCTGAAACAGTTTTGACCCAACAATCTCCCCCTAAACTTAATCTGTCCTTCACAGCATTAAGTTTCTTCTAATCCTCCATTATAAGCTTCACAAAATTCTTTCAAAACTGTTAGTCATTTCTTCTCTTCTTCCTATCAATCTCCTCCTTCTTATGAATCTGATTCAGCACCATATATACCAATTCCAGAGCTACATCATCTAAAATTGCAGCTTGTAGCCTTGCATTTCTCAAGCCCATCAAAAATCTCAGATTGATATCATAAAATCTATCTGTCAATAACCACATAAACACTGCATCCTCCATAACAATCTGATGTACTCCAGGTTTGGCATGATAAATCCAATTTCTGACTTTGCTAAAAGTAGCAAACTGAAATGGAAACTCTTCTGGCTCAAACATAGCTTTAATCCAATGCCATGTAACTTTTTCAACCAGATTATCAAACCTTTTCAAATCTAAATTCTTTTCCATCCCAATCTCATACATTCTCACCAAATCAGTCCTACTAATTCTCTTTATCAAATCCCTAAAAGATCTCCACCAAGATACATTTCCATCTGCTCTTTCAACTTTAATCTTGTGAATCTTAACAGGATTGACAAATTGCTCAATAGACCAATCAATGATACCAGGTAATTCAACATTAATTACCTCAGATTCCATAGGCTGTAACAGAATAAACTCCTTCAATTCATCAATATTCCTTTCTCTATCAGGAATTTCATCTAACTCTCTCTTCTTTTGCTCAAGTTCATCTTTCCTCCTCTTCTCAGCTTCTATCTTTTCTCTTTTTTCTTTTTCTTCCTTTTCTTTCAATTTTCTTTCTTTTTCAGCCTCTTTCTTTTCCTTTTCAACTTCCTGCTTTTTCTTCTCAGCTTCTTTCTTTTCTCTTTGTTTCTTTTCAATCACATCAGGATTCAACTCATCTTTATCCCATAACTCCTGCAATCTCTCTAAACTCATCTGTTTCAATGCATTCAAAGGAATATACCCACCTTTCAACTTTGCAATCAAGTTCTTCTTCATTTGAGCTTTTGTTGGTGGTTTTGCAGTTTTTTTCTTTCTTACTTCCTCTGCTTTTCTTTTCTTAACCTGCTCAACAAGATATTCAATATCATCCTGTCTCTGTTCTTTCAGTAAATATCCATCCCACTCTGCCACTTGCTCTTTTGTCATTTTCACAAACTTTCCTTCCTCAATCTCAACATCAATCAATCCCTCTGCATTTATCTCAGCCTGTAACCTTTGAGCATACTCAATATCATGAGCAGTTACTTCTGGTGGCACTGGTTTTTGCTTTTTCTTCTTTGGTTCTTCTACCAGTTTTCCCTTGCCTTTATCTTTTGGATCAATCTTTGGCAATTCTTTCTGTTGAACAGGAACAGCAGCAGGTTCTCTAATCTGAAATCCAGGTAAAGATGATTGTTGTGAAGATTTCTTCTTTGGAGTTTCAACCTTCTTTCCTGTACCAGTCATTTTAGCAGTTTTAACTGGAATGCTCTTCTTCCTGGTCTTTTCAACTTGTTGAGCATCAGTTTTAGCATCAGTCTTTACTTCTTTTTCAACTGCTATCTCAGGTTTACTCACCTCGTCACCATCATCCTCATCAATCTTTAACTCCTCAGTCTTATCATCCAAATTCACCTCTGCAGTTTGCTCCAATGACTCAATAACCTCAGTATGATCAGACTTATCCTCATCTGCCACTGATTCCTTCATTTCTGTTTCCACTGTCTCATATACTGATTCATTTATTTCTGGCTCTGGCTCTGTAGGTGGTGTTGGAGGTGTATGCACAAAATCATCATCCACTGGTTGTTCCATTTCAATCTCTTCATCAACTTTTTCATCATCAGACACAACCTTATCATTCTCATTCCTCTTATCACCCAAATTTGTCCAGACCTTCTCCCCCTTTTTGAAAGCATTTTGTTTAAAGTTATAAGTCTCCTCAGGTTCTGAAGTATCATGAACCACATATTTCTTCCCTTTCTTCAAACATTTAATAACAATCCTCTCTAACTGCTGCACTTTCCTCTGCAACTGAGTAATAACTTCATCCTTTGCCTTATTCTTCTTCCTCTCCTGTACAAACTCAGCCCATACATAATCAACCATTTTCGTCAATTCCAAGTTAGTTCTAGCCTCAACACCTTCAGGATGTGAATCCTTTGGTGAATCATTGACATCATCAAACTCTGACTCATGCCTAGCATGATCATCAAAGTCCCCTTGGTTCTTGGTACTGGGACCACTAGGATCATCTACAGGTGTAGAATCATGTACATGTGTTACCTCTGATTGGGTCTTATTAATGTTACTTCTGTCATGCTCTGCCAGTGGGCTAGAAGCAGTAGAAGCAGCCCTCTCAGAATGATCATCCTCCTCCTCATTGATCATCTGCTGTGATGAATCATTTGTCTGAGACACCTGAGCAGCAGCAGCCTCAGATGCCTGTTTTTTAGCCTTTTTGGCTTTAGTAGGTTTAGCTGTTGTGGTCCCTTGTTTTCTCTTAGTACCCCCAACTACTGTGGGTTGAGAAGTGGTGGGTGGAACCATTCTCTCAGTAGTTGGTTCAGCTTCAGTTGGTAGTACTGATGCTGTGGTGGAAGGTGCAGGAAGCATTGTAGAAAATAATGCTGTAACCTTCCCAGAAAATTTAGTATCTCTCTTCATATTTACAAAAACTTTTGGTTTAAAAGAGACAATACCAATAATCTTTTCAAGTGCAGTTATATTAGGAATTTGTTCATTTAAGAACAACTGCACAAAACGTGGATACATCAAAAACTTAATCTTTGGCTGCTCAATGTTTCTAAGCATACCAGAAAATATCAGATTTGAAAAATTAAACCTTTGACCAGTTGCAAGACAAGTAATTACCTAAGTGATCTTTGGTATTTAAGATTGTACAAGGACACCCAAAAGATTTTAAGAAACTAACCAAAGGCTTTCTCTTAAACAACAGTTCATATGGTGTCTTGTTATGAGGCTTAACAACTAATACTCTATTCTGAACATAACAAGCTGTGCTAACTGCCTCTGCCCAAAAAGACATAGGTAGCTTTGCATCAGATAGCATGGTTCTAGCAGCCTCAATCAGTGTCCTATTCCTCCTTTCAGCTACTCCATTTTGTTGAGGAGTTCTAGGTGCACTAAATTCTCTCTTAATACCTTTAATTTCACAGAATTTATCCATCTCATGATTTTTAAATTCTGTTCCATTATCACTTCTGATGATCTTTACTCTTTTATCCAATTGATTCTCCATCTTAGTTATAAATGATCTAAGTATTTCACCTGTCTCATCCTTTGTCCTAAGAAAGAAAACCCATGTAAATCTAGAATAATCATCAATAATCACAAGACAGTAAGACTTTTTCCCCATACTACTTATACTGGTTGGTCCAAATAAGTCCATATGCAATAAGTGTAAGGGTGTGCTATTTGTGTTCACAGATTTGGACTTAAATGAGGATTTGTGTTGCTTTCCCTTTTGACAAGAAACACAATGATCATCACATGAATAGACCTTTTCAGGCAAACCTCTAACAAGCTTGTTTTTGACAAGTTTATTAATGGTTTTGAAATTCATGTGACACATCCTCCTATGCCACAGTTCAGATTCATTCACACTTGCTTTAGAAATAAGACAGTTTAAATCAGGTTGAGGTGTCATATTTACTAAGTCACACTTATATACATTATCTTGTCTTGGAATTCTCATCAAAATTATGTTTTCCGGTATTTTGAATTCTTTGGACAAGATAAGGCATTCAGTGTCAGTAAAAAGAACTGGGTTCTTTTTATCTGTGATTTGACTCACACTTAGTAAATTATACCTCAGTTGTTCCACAAAATAAACATTATCAAAACTTAGCTTTTCACTCTGAACTGTTCCTTTCCCTGTGATCCTTCCTCCTTTTGGATTGCTTCCAAAAGCTACATATCCTCCATCAAAAGATTTAAAGTCCTGCAGCTTTTCTTTGTCTCCAGTCATGTGCCGTGAGCATCCACTATCAATATGCCATAAGCTCTTAGGCTTGCCCTGCACAAATAGTAAAAAAAAAAGAGAATTAATTTCTCTTGGGAACCCAAACCAATTTGGCTTTGGGTTTCCCATGTGCATTCACATAATCAACTTTCTTAAAGATTATTGATTGTGAAGCACTGTTGGTATTTGGATCTGTTAATTTATCAGACTTAATAGGTGTCCAAATCCAACTAATTTTAGACTTAACAGTGTTCTTTGGCTTAACAGTTTTAACTGTTTTATCAATTGAAGATTCAGTGTTAATTTTGTTAACACTGTTTTTGAAATCAGTTACCACTGTTTTAGTCTTTGAGCTTTTGGCTAATTTTGTTATTACTGCTGCAGTAGATTTACCTGTAACAGTGTTTAACATGGTAGCCTTTGAGTTTATCTTCTGAACTCTGGCAGTATGATCAACTTTTGATTGAAAATTTTGTTTGTTAATCATATTTGCTTTCATCCATGACTGTTTTCTAATCCTTTGAACATTCTCAGGATTATAATAACAGTCATATTTAAGATGACCCATTTTTCCACATATAAAGCAAGACATTTCTTTAATCACAGTAACATTATTACCCAGTTTTTGTGAAATCATTTGATTCCAATTTCTTTGATTACCTCTGGGTTTTTGATTTTGAAAACTCTGTGAAGAAGAAGCACTTGCTTTACATTTACAATTCACACAGTTATTCACAACAGATTCAACAACAGGTTTAGTAACTGAGTTAACTGTATTACTAACATATCCTAACCCATGTTTAGATTTGTTAGTATTCAAGCTCACCTTCTCTAAGTCCAGTTTAACCTTCTCCTTAAACATTTTCTTACCCTCTTCTAGTTTATCAGTTTTAAGATTAACAACTAGATCAGTAATTACTCTCTTCACATCCTCACATGTTGACTCAGACTTAGATGATTCAGATTTCACACTCTTCTCACTATCAGATGTCCTATCACTCTGATCATCTTCTTCAGTCCAGTCACTAACTTCACCTTCTACAAACAGATCATCATCAGATAAACTTTTAATTGGATCAGCCTTTTTAACCTCATCTACCATTTCTCTTTTAAGTGAATTGATATCAATTTCACTTTTGGGAGGAAAGTAGGTGTGATTATAAGGTGGAGGTACATTATTGTATCCTAATCCAGTCTTAAGTTTATCATGAATCTGTGAATTAATAAGTTTATTTACACTCTTTGAAGCATGTTCTAATTTACTTACATCAAGCCTTATACTATCTCTTTCACATGTGACCTCAGTAAGTTTCTTAGATAACAAATCAACTTTATCTTTAAAAGAGTCTCTCTCCCACCTAGCATATTCAATGTCATACTTAAACTGTGTTGCATTGACTTCATATGCCTTTATTTGATTTTCAAGATTTTCAATGACTGCTATGGTGTGTTTACTTTTGATTTCCCATTGTTTTAGTTCCTCACACACTTTTATATTATGATCTCTGTAGTGTTTAACAGTTTGTTTACAAACAGCAGAACATAATTTATTTTGTACCTCAGTAGGAACTTCTGACTTTTTGTCAGATTCTGCAATGGCCATGAGACATTGATTTTTCACAACATGCTCTTCTTGATCACTCCAATCCCATCCACAGCCATCCATAGACACCAAAGCATTTGCTGAAGCCCCCTGAATTGGAATGTTTCTTGTCTGTGTTCCAGTGCTTCCAGATCTCTGACCATTACCATTCTGCTCTTGTCTAGGGTTTCTGCATTCTCTAGCAAAGTGTCCCATCTTGTGACAGTTGAAACACTCAATCTTGCTCTTATCAAACCAATTTGCATCATTCCTCTTGTATGCAAAGTTATTTCTACCAGTCCTCTGCATGAACCTTTTTGCTCTCTGAGTAATCAATGCAATTTGCCACTTGATGTCCATCTCCTCTAGATCATCACCATCAAATTGTTCCAGATCTTTATTAGTAAGTGAAGAATTCACATTACTTGCAAAGAAAGATTCTAATATTTGATCATTAGAACTATTTGATGATGATCCTGCTCCTCCTGAAACATGAGTAGAACCCATTTGACTTGATTCTGCTTTTGTTCCAGCCATAGACATAAAAGCAGCATTATGACTGTATCCAGTAGCTTGCTTCTTACTTTCCACCTCAGACTCAAAGTTCCTCAGATCATTGTATATATCTTCTAGTTCCTTAACTTCAATGTCTGAACTCTGCCTCAATCCAACAGTATAGATTGTCCATTCATCACCTAATGATCTCAAGAACTTTCTGTTAAGATCTTCTTTGTCAATCTTAACCTTGTGATTTTCCAATTCTCCAACTAATTTAGTAAACCTATCAAAGGTTTGAGTTAGAGTTTCAGATTTCACATTGCTAAAATTTTCAAATTGTTGTTTTAACAGAGATCTTTTATTCTTTTTGGTGTTATCATTACCACCAAACCTCTTCTCAATTGCCTCCATCAGTACCTTGGGATCTTCACAATTATCAAATTTGCTCTGATGCTCATTCGGAATGGAAAGCAACAGAGTACTAAGTGCTTTGTACTCAGTAGATCTGATTTTCCTCTCTGCTTCAGATGTTGGTGGTGCTCTTGGTTGCTTTACTCCATCTCCATCAAGCGTTACTGGTATACCATTAACAACAACTTCCCACATCTGATAATCCGTGAGAAGCATATATTGCCTGATTCTGACCTTCCATAGGTCAAACTCATCAGGTTTAAGCATTGGTATCTTTGTTGCTTGAATTCCTTCAATGCCTTCAGACGCCATTGAAATCAAAACTTAATATCTGAACTAAACTCAAATACTGATACTAATAATCCCAGATCTTCCTGTCTTCAAAGCTTCACAAGCTCTGATACCACTTTGTTAGTCCCTGTTTAACTTAATAAACAATCTTACTTAATAAGCCTTGAATATATTATTGAGAAGTTGCGGAATCACACTCAATAATATTAAGAAGATCAATGAATATTAATTAATTTAATGAACACAATAATATACCGAAAGCTTCAATCTTATTAATGATATAAGACGAATACACTTGATGTATTAGGGTTACAGAAAACCTTGAAGCTGCGCAAAAATCATTAACCTATCTAGGTCTAAAGGATCTCTATTTATAACATATAGAGTCCTATACAATCTCCTACAAATATGGAATAAACTAACTTCCATAACCGACTCATACTTATCACAAAATCATAAACAGTTTTAACTACCATTCTGATGTAAACAGTTGTAACTGTTACACATTCAGTTGTAACTGCTTCAATTGTAATATACGACTAAGTACAAATATATAATCAGTGTTAACTGTTTCATATATAACTAACAGTTACTAATACATAAGCAGTTTTAACTACTTACAGACACATAACTATCAGTTGTAATCTATCTTCAATCAGTTGTAACACTTGTCTTCTCATCAGTTTTCTTCTATCAGTTGTAATTTCATAAAGACAGTTTTAACCTTCAAAGCAAACAGTTTTAATCACTTGTACTCTGTCGTCTCATCAGAACTTCAACTCAGACCTGAAACAGTTTTGACCCAACAGATGGGTCGAGAAAGTTGCAAAGTCTGGATTGGATGTTCAACCCATCCAAGTTTTCTGTTGCCCTTACGAAGGTGTTGCCTTTCGATTGTTTACGCCGGTTATGCTTCTGTAATCGTACTTCAATTCTTCTTGAAAAGGCTCGAACGCTATCAAGAAGGGGAAGAAAGGCTAGATATTCATAAAGCTACCAAAGGTTTCCTATTTCCTTTTTCGAGTAGTGCAATTGAAGAGCTGGTGCTACCAAAGAACTATGTGAGAGTGTGAGACACTTGAATGCAAGCAACTTAGAGATCACAAGCGTCGTTGTTGAAGCTGTATTTGGAAGTCTTGGTTTAAGAATTTTGATTTAATTTTCTTTTGGCCTTTGTTAAAGTGTCAAGTTTGTAAATGTCTATTTTATTGTTCTTAAATGTGTATTACAATTATAATATATTTACATACACATTAACAGTTTATTATGTATTCTAAATCAAACCTGTGTATTCACGGGTCAGTCAACTAGTAAATGTATAATTCGTGAGTGATATAAAGGGCTGGATATTGACATGTGCAACATGACTGAATGCACTAGGCCCAAAGTTTTTTGGAGGCCCATTTCTGTAGCGATATGTGGAGTTATAGTGTTATACTTTTGTGTGTAATTTGACTTTTCTAGACAAATTTGGACTGCTCAAACGGTTAACAACTAATGCGGGTGTTCGAATCTCAATGGAGGTTTTTCTTTACGGCTAATAAATATCCTTCATCTTTCATGTTATCATGTATAGTATTGTTTTTGGCTGTTTTATAAATATTACAAATGGGACCTTTCTAACTGATTTTAAATATAAATAAATAAAGTTGTACTTTATTATAGTAGCATTTTGCTATTTCCTTCTAATGATATTTCCTTTTGATTTATAACAAACTTATATTATTGTTTATAGTATTTGTATGTTACAAAACTTATGTATTTGTTTATCTAGTTATTGGTTTAGTTTCACAAAAATATTAGATGAATCCTTAAACATAATCACAAAAATAGAATTTTCATCATATATATACTTTGACAACAATGATGCTATTTCATGACAGATTATTAAAAGAATGACATTGTTCAAAATATAAATAATGTCAATTGCAACAATATCAAAACAACTGATTATTGGCATAGCGGTATTATAAGCGTTTCGTCAATAAAAAAATTGCATGCATTAGCGAATTTGAGACATAATTGTAATAAATGAGGTAGTATATATACTAGATGATGAGACTTTACCCGTTAATAATGAAATTGCATAATCATCGCAAGTTTGTCATTATTAACTAACTTTGCTATGTGTTTCTAAGCATTAAAGCCTGCTCCCGAGTTGTTTTTCCGAAAGAAAAGAAGAGAAGCGGAAAGAATAAAAATTACATTATGTTCCCGAGTTTTGTTTATGGAGAGAAGAGAAGAGAAGTGGGAGGAGGATTCAACCTTCTTTTCTCTCCAAAATTTCTCTGCAAAGTTGGGAAGATTTGGAAGGATGGAAGATTATACAAGCTATAAATGTTACTTCCTTCTATTTCTCTCCAACTCGGGAACACGAAACATATAAATTTCAGTTCTTTTCTTTCTAACTCGGGAACGCAAAAATGTTTTTCATCTTCTTTTCTTTTCTATCATTCTATATCCCCTTCTTTTCTTTTCTTTCGATCAAAATCTAGGAAGCAGGCCTTGAGGGGCCTGATTTTTAGTATTGGTACAGAGCCACAAAATATTATGAGACAGTGCTGATAATAACAAGTTTATTTATTCATTCAATTAAAATGAAAAGAAGTACAAAGTATATTTTTCATTGATTATAGATTAGTAAAGTAATAGATCATCTTGTGTTGCCTTGCATTTGCATTCTCATCTTGACTAAGTTTTTGCTTAATAATAACCTTATGGAGTAATTTACTTTAACAAAATAAAAATATTAAATTATAGTCTAGCAATTCACATCTATTGTTCTAATAAAATAATATCCATGAAGAAATACTTGCACAAAATTTTAAAATTTCTAAACGTAACCTTTACACCGTTGTTATTATGCGTAAAATTATTGTATATGACGGTTAATATTTAATTTTTTAGTGACGTTATTTTATGATTTTTATCATACTAACACCTAGTTAGTGTGTGAACAATAATCTCGAGGCCAACTATAAATAAAGGGTGATTTTAACTATCATTCTGATAAATCCACCGTAATTATACATTAATAAGTTGTATAATAATTTTTAAATGTATAATTATAGTGAATGAATTTATAAAAGATATAGTGGATTTATCGTTGATAAATTCCAACTATAAAAGTACACACTTTTCTTTTTTCTATAAATAACTGTTTGTTAACAATTCGATTGTAAATTAAGAAACCCCAAAAACCGCATGAACCTCTTCCTGAGATACCTCAATGGCGGAGAACAAACATGATGATAAAATCAGCAACACTAAATCATCACTTGAAGAAAACAAAAACGATATTAATCCATTGGATATCGGAAAGTTGCTCCACGGGTAATTCATTAATTCATCCTCTTACGCTTTGTATATTCTATAAAATCCCTAATTTATCATATATTGATTTGATTTGATAACCCTAGGTGCAATCATTATCGTAGAAGATGCAAAGTTCGTGCTCCTTGTTGTAATCAGATTTTTTCCTGCCGTCACTGTCACAACGAAGCCACGGTATATACACACATACATCTATATCTATATCTATATCTATATCTATATCTATATCTATATCTATATCTATACATGTATATATACACATATATCTAGAGGCAGGGCCGTCTCTGAACTTTTAGAGGCCCTGGACAAAGTTGTCGTGTTACGGAAATGAGACCCTATAACTAGATGTCAAGTAAGATAAATGTTCGATGAAAACTGATTTTTAACGATTCGATTTTCAAATAATTTATTTATTTCTCTGATACTTATTCTCTCAGATCCCAGTTGTTAGTTATTAACTCTTTTAGTCAAAGTCTAACACGTCAATATAAGTTTTCAATTTTGGACCATTCAGTCGACCTAAATATTTGTTCAAATATATATTTAGTTTAAATCTAGTTACCAATTAACAAAGATCTCTTAGTTCAAAATAAAAGAGGTGTCAATCTCTTATGTAATCATCATATATATTACATATCACATTACATGGAAAAAAAATTAGAGGCCCTCAAAATTTAGAGGCCCTGAGCGATCGACCACCTCGTCCACCCTCAAAGACGGCCCTGTCTAGAGGTCAGTATCTAAGTTAGAAGATATACTGTACGAATTTAGTGAATACAGATTCATATATGTTAATTTGAGTTGAAAACTGGATGTACATACATACAAAGTATATATATATATATCTGATACGGTGCACAATTTCGTTATACAAGTGGTTATTGGTATTTTCTCTACAAAATTGAGATATACGAATGTAAATTTACTGAATTTGTAGATGTTTATAACACACACACATATGTAGCGGTTGAGGTTTCGAGGATCTGGTTAGATATATGAATGTGAATTTAGTGACCTTGTTTGTGTATATGATGTATTTATACTGTACTTATTGTACTTGTGTTCGTACTTGGTTAACACTTCATTCGATTGGGGTGAAATCATTTACTAATTGGTTTTTTGTGTTTTGTGCTTTATATAGAGCGTGTTGATAAACCCTGAGGAGCACCATGAAATTGTTCGTCAAGACATTAAGCATGTAACGTTTTTTCCTTTAATGAAGATTTATGTTTCTTCGGATTATTGGTTGTTTTGTGAATTAATATGATGGATCGGTTGTTTAATTTTCAGGTTATTTGTGAACTCTGCAGTACTGAACAAGAGGTTTGTTAAATCCTTCTTTGTAATAATCATGGAATATGTAAATAGAATGAATGCAAATTTTATGAAGATTATAAATGGTTATTTTTGCTGATATGATAGGTTACGCAAATATGTACCAACTGCGGAGTGAAAATGGGGGAATATTTTTGTGGAATATGCAAGTTTTACGATGATGATGTAAACATTATATATTCTTTTGTAGCAATTAGCAAGTTTTACTCTATATAGAGATTTTGTTTGAAACAACATGCTAACTTGGTTATGTGATTCAGATCTCAAAGGAACAGTTCCATTGCAACGAATGTGGAATATGCAGGTTAGCAGTAACAAACTTATTTTTTTAGTGTCTTGTGAAATTATGCATGGTTATATGCTGAAATAATCTGATGATATCACTGCAGAGTCGGCGGTGCTACAAAATACTTCCATTGCCAAAAGTGTGGTATGTAGTCATTCACTTTCATTTATCATGTCGTAACATAAGCCTCTTTTTAAAATGCAAGAATAGGTTGTTCAGTAAGATTTCCGTTGATGTTTAGCCTTATATGACATTATGTGCATATGTTCGTAATCACATATATCTCATCAAATTATATAAACCTCGATATGGAATTCAACAATGAAATTATTCTGACAATGCGATTGAAATTAAAAGTTATTGTTAATTTGTCATTTCTTCAAACACACATATGTTGTCAAATTTGTCTGTTAATCTTTTGATGATTGTTACCTTTTAAAGCAATAATGAAAATCGAATCTTGACGATTTTATCTGCATGAACACAGGATCCTGCTACCATGTAAATACCCGTGGTAATCACGTGTGTGTAGAGAACTCTATGAAAAACCATTGCCCAGTATGTTACGAGGTATGCTATCCACGTTTCGTCATATGTTAATCCGTCTATAAAAATATCCCTCATCTGAGTTTGATATATACATTTTTGCTTCTATGGCAGTTTCTTTTTGACTCGACGAGGAACGTAAGTATCATGAATTGTGGACACACTATGCATATGGATTGCAGGGATGAGATGAACAAACAGCATCAGTTAGATCATTATCTTTTTATTACGTGTGAATTTTCATTAATTAAATGATTATAAACCGTAGTTTATGAATGAACTGGATTTGTCTTGCAGATACCGTTGTCCCATCTGCTCAAAGTCAATGAATGATATGTCTACAACATGGCAAAGATTAGACCAGGAGGTATATATTTTTTTATGGTTGTAATAATTTTTTTATGTGATATACCTTGTTATATGTGTGTGACTATTAAAAACATTTAAATGTAATTTGACAGATTGAAGATACTGCAATGCCTGAAGAATATCGATACGAGGTAAGTGCTTCTTAGTTTTTTTTACCTGGCTTGTACATGGTATATTGTTCACATAAACTATGACTTATACATGCTATATTGAGCACATAATCTATGACTTAAACATGCTATATTGATCACATAATGTAAAAATAAAAATGAGGAACAATAGTTGAAGGGTCTAAAAGAGTAAGTGATATCCATGAAATAGAATAGCAATAAAGGGATGATGCCATCATGGCAATTACCTCTAGGTTGGCTGAAGTCATTCTAATTTGTAACTCTCTGCTTGTGAAATGCATATGATAGTTTGAGATACTGTTTTGGGGAAGTGTCCATAACTGGGTGCCAGCTTTGGCCTCTAATTTCACTCAAGTTGTGAATCACTGCGAACTTCATATTTCGCCTATAATATATATATGTATATATATATATATATATATATATATATATATATATATATATATATATATATATATAGTCCCAGGTTCAAATGAGAAGGGTAATTTTCGTGAGAAGGTGAGAAACACTTTAAAATCACTTTTTAACTATGCAAAACATGTTATTTTACAAAAATTTCTTCGTAGCTTCTTTTTTAAATAACTTTTAGAAGTTGTTTTTCAAATAAAATTTTTTTTGACTTTTTATTATTATTTTTTATTATTTTTAATTAAATTTTGGGTAAATTACATTGCATGCCCCTGTGGTTTTCCATTTTATCATGGCGTATCCCTCCCAACTTTTAATTACATTGCCTATTCTCGTAGTTATTTTTTTTTCCCAGATCTGTCCCTCCCTCGTTAAATCTAACAGATGTACCGTTATCTCATAATAAATTACCAAAATACCCTTTCTTGTTTGTCTTCCCCTTCTTCCTCAAACCCTCTAAAAATAAACCAGTTACCACCATCTTCAGTGACCACAAACTTTTTAAATTTTGTAAATTTAACTAATAAAATGCAAAAATAGTAAAATTCTTTTAACAACCCTTCACCTTCAATCCCTGAATTTATTCAATTTAGCATTTTTTCAATTTAGCACCAACAATTATGTTAATCATCAAAATCAAAAGATCCAAATGTTAAAGAATAGAATACGTGCAAATATATACTCTGTCTGAATGAATATTTATATTTATATTACATACAACCAAATACATATACGTACATATAGTGAATTTGAGTCGTTTTAACACCAACCACCACAATTAGTTTCGGTGGTCACTTCCGGCACCACCATCAACGTTTCCACCTCCAGTTGCACTTCCGGCCACTAGATCGGAGACATAGATCTGGTCGGCCGCAACCGAGATTCACCATAGGGACGATAGCAAACCATAACCGAGAATCAAAGATCTGGTGATGATTTCGTCGAGTCTTGAAAATCGTCGAATTGCATATATGCGTGTTGGTTACGGTAGGATCTGGTGATGTTATGTTGGAAACCGTAGATTTTTGTGGCGATGGTGTTGACAACAGCCGGATCTCGGTTGTGGTAATAAAGAAATCAACCGCAGAATTTCCGGCCATCTACGGCGATGTTGGAATCAGAGATATTGAGTTGGTGTTTTGGATTTTTATTGAGTTGGGTTTGATGATGATGATAACTTGAATTTTGAGTGTAAAAACTTAGATTTGTGTGCTTATAATTTTTATTGTGGATCTTTAAGAAATTGGTATGTTTCAGTGAAAGATACTCCGTAATAAATTGAGTTGTGAAGAAGAGATGGTATGTCAGTTCCTTTTTATGAGATAACGGTACATCTGTTAGATTTAACGAGGGAGGGACAGATTTGGAAAAAAAAATAACTACGAGGATAGGCGGTGTAATTAAAAGTTGAGAGGGATACGCCATGATAAAATGAAAAACCACGGGGACACGCAATGTAATTTACCCTTAAAATTTTTATTCATAATAATCACATTTTATAACTTGATAATCACATGAATAATATGTGATTATCATGCCATATTTTGTGATTATCATGTTATATTTTGTGATTATCTTAAATAATCACAACAGTAACGACTGTAAAATAAGTTCGAAAAAAAAAGTTAATATTTTTTATTTATATTTATATCATAGCTTCCAAAAGTTATTTTAATAGTAATCATTGAAAAAGTTTTATAGGAAAATGTGTTTCTAATAGTTAAAAAGTGATTTTGAAGTTTTTCTCACGTTCTCACGAAAATTAGCCTTCTCATTTTAACCCACATATATATATATATATATATATATATATATATATATATATATATATATATATATATATATATATATATATATATCACATGTCTTGTAGTAGACTACATGTCTTTTGGCATTAATAATTTTAGGTTGCATTAAAATTTGCTTTAAAGGAAACCGACAATGTGTTCCTTTTCCGTTAATGTGCATTTTATATTGCGTATAACTGTTTTAATTATTGAACCGTGTTATGATTAAAATAGTTGTTTACATGTAGTTAAATGTTACACGCTAATTATTTAATGATAATTAAGAAGGTTTCGACTCAACCCAACCTGAACCTGTTGACCCACTACCGATTATCTGACCTGAGCGTTTTGCCACCTCTTGTTAAGGTATTCACATGCATTCATAGCAATGTTTTAAAAACCGGTTTTTTTATCGAATCGGAAACTCCACCGATTCCGGTCGAACCGGTTCAACCGGTCCGGTCCAACCATCCTCAAAACCGGCCACGTCACCATTATTTATTAAAAAAAAAAAACCCGGTTGAACCGGCCGGTTTCCGGTCGAACCGTCCGGTTTCCGGTCGAACCGCCGGTTCGTTGACCGGTCAACTTAAGGTCAAAACCGGTCCATTCTAACTCGGAAACTTCTCCGGATCCGGTCGAACCGGCCGGTTCGAACCGGTTTTTAAAACATTGATTCATAGTAGGCCCGTGTAGGCCCTCAATCATATCCATATAAGGCGATAAGTAATGCAGTTTAGACTTTTTGTTTGACTATCGAAGTAGATTCTGTTTCAGTATTATCTTGGTACTTATTCCGTAACAATTAACAATCTTGAGCTGATTAACTGATTTGTTATTGCATTACAGATTTCTATCTTGTGCAATGACTGCAACAATACTAGCAAAGCATTCTTTCATGTTATTGGTCATAAGTGCAGTCACTGTAAGTCTTACAATACTCGAAGGATTGGAACAGCAACAAATGGCTCCTGCTAAGATGGAATCGAACAAGTGCATTCGATCTCAAATATCAAATTCATGAATTCTGCTTTTTATGTGCCTTAAACTT
The DNA here is from genome assembly GCA_949592205.1 of Helichrysum umbraculigerum. NCBI lineage: Eukaryota > Viridiplantae > Streptophyta > Magnoliopsida > Asterales > Asteraceae > Helichrysum > Helichrysum umbraculigerum. The sequence goes on along the minus strand of CATIUR010000005.1, from coordinate 154,734,420 downwards.
GTGTAAATGTTGCATATATGCTATATTGAGGACTCTAATCTTTTCAAATTCAAAGATGCCTAAAACCCACATGGTTTACAACCAAAATATTTCTTCATATGTTGAATCAAACCGAGCCCCATGGCCCATGCTCCTAGATATTATAGAATCCGCAACCTTCCAAGTGTTTCAAAGTTTTGTACTGTGCCTTTGGGCAAAGAAAATAATACTCGTAGTAAAAAAAGGATTTAGTGTTTTGAAATGTATCAAATTTGGACGCGATTGTTAATGCGTGTACCTAACTATTTTTTTTCCTCTTGTGTGTACTCAACTTTCAAAAAGTGTATTTTTTTTTATGTATTTTCCTTATGTGTCGTTTGATTACGGTACCACTTGAGATTGACACATCATCAAAAGTACTATAAAATACATCAAAAATATATTTATAGGAAGTTGGTATGCACAATAGGAAGAAAAAAAATTAGTTGAGTACACACAATTAAGATTGCGTAAATTAAGATTGCGTTCAAGTTTGATGGATTTCCGGATACTAAACTCTAAAAAAATGCTAGGAATGCCAATTGATATATACAATTATACAACTGACCAATCAAATTGTAATTTTCTTTCGTCAAACTAATATTCTCAATAAAACTTTAGAAAGAAATGTATGACACGGTATAAAAGTTGAGGAATGAGGCAACTATTATATTTTTCTTTTTTCTTTCTAGCTAAGGCAACTTCTATCTTTTTTCCTTTTCTTTTTGTTCATACAGTAAAGTAATAGAGTCGATACACATTATTTTTGTGTACACTTTGTTAGAAAATATATATTAGTGTAGCATTTCTTTTTTCAAAAAACTCTTGCTGCTTAGATCTTAGATACTGATGCGACTAACGGGGTGTTTAGATGCACGTTTGAGGTGACTATGGAGATTTCAAGTCAAAATAAGTATTCTATCTATCGCAAAATAAATGTTCACATTTTACCTAATTTATTAATGTAAACCATTTATTTCTTGAACAAATTCAGTCAAACTTCTCTGAATATAAGGGCAAAACTGACATCTATATGATATAACAATTTTTGTGGGACGGATGGGGTAGTTTTTAGTGTTAAACCCTAGGCAAAGTTGTATCTTAATGTTATTGAGCACTTGTATTTTTTTTTTTTTAAAGGCAGCATTGGGCTCAGTGGCATTGCCTCTTCATATACCCATCACCAATTTCAGGGGAAACCCGAATATTTCGAGAGAAAACCCCTGTCTCCATCCTGGAGAGCATTTTGCTCACATCCGGGTTCGAACCTATGACCTTGAGGTCATGGTGAAACACCTTGTGCCACTTGAGCTGGAAGCTCTTGGCAATTGAGCTCTTGTATTGATGCTTGCATTATCGACACCACTTGCTGCGACACTTATGGACAGCTTATTTATAACTTAAATGTGCAAAAAATATTTCTATGAGTTGCTGTTTAAATCGCACCATCTCCACCGAACCTGTTTGTTTCAGTTTGGGTGATTGTGGGTTTTGATTTATTTAGATTCAGTTTGTTCGTTCATGGGTTTTGATTTATTTAGATTTAGAACTTGATGTATTAAATTTTATTAAAAAAATTAAGAAGTTTGTTGGACGTAATCAATTAAATTTAAAGAATAAAGCCAAATAATCAATGTTACCGGTTGTTCCGATAGCCCATCACTATATTGCTTAATCTATATGAGTTTTGTGATTTCATTACGTACCTTAGTAATAAAAAGGTAAGTTGTCTACCTCGCGACAAAGAAGTATGGTAGATAAACAACCCAAATGGCACTTGAAACATTTGTTTGGAACTTAAAGATACGTAGAATGTGTAACATCCTCTTCGGGGGCCTGGTATTTTCTATTTAAAAATTCCGTATTTAATTATTTTGGAAATTTATTTGATAAAGTTGTTCAATTGTGAAACTTGGTGAATTAAGTCTCAGGACTTATTGTGGATAATGAAATATTGCCTGTTTTAAATAGTTGTAGTTGGTGGTACAATAAAATAAATTTCACGCAGCTAGTAATTTAGTGCCAGGCAATAGATTTAGGACGGGTATAAAATACCCACAAATATTGAGTCGGTTAAAATGGACCGACCCTTTTCATTTGGGAGTTACTTTACCAATTCCCATTTCAATGTCTCATTTCTTTCTAACTAAAAACACACAAACCTTAAATCTATTCCAAATAATCAAAGATATCAAACAAGAATTGTGGATTGAAGTTGGAAATTCTAGCTAGCTTCATCTTCATCTCCTTCAAGAGACTTGTAAGTACTCTTTCTTGTTGCTCATGAACCCTAGTGGTAAAAAAAATTGGGTATTTGTGATATGTGATGAAATTAAAGATTTATTGATGCTTATATGATTAGTTAAAGTTATTTGGTGATTATGTAACTAGTTAACATGGATGATTGATTGAAATCATATATGGAATGGGTATGAACCAAGTTGGAGTATTTGATATATATATATATTAAAGAATTTAGATTGAAAGGTAGAGTTTGATTGTTTGATGTTATATGGTGACTAAGGATGGTAGAAATTCGTCTTGGTAATTGTTGGTATGAGTTAGTACTTGAATCTGCAGGAAAAATTGGGTTTACTTTGTATTTGGTTGAGTTCTTGAGCTGCTGTTCGAACTGGGCAAAAACAAGTAGAAGCCGGCGGCTCTAGGAGCCAAGCCGGCGGCTTGTGTATAAAAACCGAGAAGCCGGCGGCTTCTATACCAGAACCGGCGGCTTGTGTACCCTTTAGAACGAGATTTGCTCCTGGTTGCTTAGAAATTAAATCGCCCGGCGGCTAAGGCTCTGAAGCCGGCGGCTTTAGGGACAAAGCCGGCGTTTCCACCCTCCAAGCCGGCGGCTTGGTTGGCCTAGCCGAGCCGACTACTTTCCTTTGTCTCCATGTTTTAATACCTTTGATCGTTGTTTCATTTCAATGGCAATGTATCATTTATAAAGGGTATCATGACTAGTAGAGATTTATTAGTAATATGCTTATGAGATATAAATGATACTTGAATTGATATATATTGTTTATGAGTTAGAAGCATGATTGAATGTTGGTTACTAATATATTGATAGGAAGTACGTGTGAATGAGTACGATGATACGTGATCATATAAAATAAGACTAAATGATCTGAAATGGATGATATCCATGTAGTTGAATAATGGTACTTGTGATTGAATCAATAATGCTATAGCTTGAATAATGTAAATCATAATCCAAGTTGATAAGTTATAAATGAAATTATAACTTAGCTATTATGGGATTCGATTAATGTAATCATGTGAAGTATGATTAAGTGATTGAGATGAATAATACCAAAGTGATTACTATAAATGACATTGAGATTGATTATTGATATAATCACTTAATTCATGTTGTTGATTTCATAATTACTATCAGTTGAGATACGTAACTGACTTGAGTTACATTGTGTGTTTCCAGATAAACTGAGAAGACTCGGTGACATTAGACTACCGAGTGGGACGACTGAGGTAACGGTGAGTGGGTCAATAACCTTCAGTTTGATTTGGTTGTATTGTTACAACTGGTAATTGTATTATTACTGTTGTTTTATTGCCATGATGTTGCGGTTTATTAGTGATAATACTGTGAGTGAACTATTGACCTGAACCGTTGATATGATGATAGTGTGTTGTTATGTGATCACTTAAGTTGTTGCCTGTGTGTTGATAAAATTGCTATTGAGCATTGTTGAGACGGAGGCCAGCATGGGGCTGGGCTTGGGTTCGCTATTAGTTAGGTAACACAGGGTCTTAGTACAAGGTTATTTGTCGTAGCCTGTGTTGCTTGGGTTAATAGCACCAAGTAGTCGGTTAAACCTCTGTTTTGGCCAGCAGTTGGTTTCAAAGTGTTCTTTGAGTGGTTGTGATCTCAAGAACCACCGGTCCTCTATGTTGCCAGTTGTTTGTGTGAAAATAAGTTGATTGTTGACTTGTTGATTGAATATGATTATCTGTTGAAAGAAATTTGTTGTACCAAGTTGAGCTGTTGCTTATTGATCTTCTCACTTAGCGTTGTGCTAATCCCCCACATCTCCCTTCATTGCAGATTATAGTTGAAGATGTTGACCTGGAATGGAATGTTTGACGAACTAGCGTTCACTCTGATATCTGATTTGACTAAATCAGTAATGTATTGTTTTGTAATTATATAACACCTCACTCTGGTTTTATTAATTCTAAAATAAGAGTTGAACTGTTGGATACCAGGTTTTGATGGGAAAAAGTTTATGTTTTTATATATATTATATGATTGATTATAGTTTGGGACTTCCGCTTTCGAGTAAATTCAATATAATAATGTAATTAAAGGAGGGGTGTTATAGAATGAAAGGCTGAACGTTTGAGGTATGAAAGTTTAAAGTTGATAAAGTGCAAAGGCTGATACGGAATTAAAGAAATATTGAAAATATTTTTCTTGAGACATTAAAGGGTTTTGTTAACAAAAGTCAAAAGTGCTTTCATTAAAATGATTGGACATGCGTAAATAATTGTACTATAACTAATATTTAGGGAGACAACGAATTTGTTATTATCTGAGTACATATTTTTATTCATGTCTTGACATCTTAACGAAAGCTCTGAGGCTTGTCGTTGTCATTTTACATAAGATAACACAATAATTCCTCTTGTTTCTTATAAATAGTAACGTGGACGCCTATGGTGAGACGAAGGGAGTATTATTTATTATTGATTTTAATAATTTCAAGTAATATTTATTTACACCATCATTTATTATTGTAGTGGTTAATTGACCATTATTAAGCCAAAGACTCAAAGTAATTATATTTTCACCGTCACTTATTGTAGTGGTATTTTACCATTAACAAGTCAAGGACTCAAAATTTTATGTATTGTAAATAGTTATACTATTTTACATCATCGTTCTCATGAGAATGAGATAAAAGAGTCAACATTCTTATATGTTCTTGATTCATCATCATGATGGATTGAATAATAAAGTGTTACGGTACTCAATTAATTTCTTCTCTCATTTTTGTAGAAAAAAGGAGAAAAAAAAAAGTAAAAAAAAAAAAAGAAGAAAAAGCGGCTGTATCTCCATGGAATGTTTATATATTCTTTTAAATGTAGGGGTAACAAAATCATGACACTTAGCGTGAATATACACAAACGCATGTGTAACAAAATTTGATAGTAATGATGTACGGATCATCACCTTTGATCGCTAACGCTCCAGATAACCCGGCCCTGGATCCGTTCCAGCTCCCGACCATGGATGTCGTCCGTGGTCAAGACTTGTTGCCCGTGGTTCGAGAATCAACATCCGACTAAAGCAAGGGGCCGGATCCATTCCGCTCCCGGACCACGGACCTTATCGTGGGACGTTCCCATACACTTGTATAAATAATAGCCAGCTAACACCAGCACGGCGGCAAGGCAACGAAGTAGACCATCCTGCTCATACGAAGCCGACATTCTCTGACAAAGGTACAATCTGCGACCGTTATATTCAGGTACTATTAACGTGGCTTGACCACTAACCTGGTCGGCTCATCCGATTGGTCCACGTCAACTTGTGTACAGTGATTGTCATCTTCACCCACGACCGGGCATCCACGTCAACAATGGACACAGGGAATGTTGGCCTCGCCCACGACCAAACCTTCCACGTCAGCCTAGGGTTTGGGTATAAATACTAGTGTTTGGTTTCCATTTCAAACCAACACCTCATAAATCCACAGAGTAATCCATCTACCAGTGCTCTACCAGAATTAAGCTCTCACCACCCTCGATTGACTAAGTCTCGACTCTGGGTTTGCACGTTAATCGGAGTGTGACGAGCTTGATTCCTCATACATCATCATCGTTATTGTACTTGAGCGTTTTTACGCTCGAACAATTGACGCCATCCACGGTTGATTTACCAGAAAACGGTTACTCTACCACTGTTCGTACATCGGAAAACCATTCATAGCAATGGTTACTGGTTCATCAGGTGATGGTGGTAGCGATGGTATTAACGCTAATCTACCACCACTGACGCATACTGCCGATCAATCTCCTCAGACCACCGTCGACCAGCAAACTCCACCGGTGGTCCGTCGGATTGATCCACGGCAATTAACCTTCAACCAGAATGACTCCGGTTCGGTTACTGAAAACCCGACGAGGAACCTTCCTCCACCGGAGAACACTCCACCGCCCAAGTCCATCTTTAGTGTTGAGGCACAGCAGCTGCTGGCACAAATGGGTTATGTAGTGGCAACCGAGAAACACGCTCCACCGCCGCCTCCGCCACGGCAGGATGCACCTCCGCCACCCGCTAAAGAGACAATGGACAGGGCCGCGAGTCGCAAAATGCTGGCCGACTTGATTCTCAGCGCGGCGCCGTCGGGGTCAGTCCCAGCATATTCTGACGAGTCGGCTACGGATAACTTAATAGCAAACTTTTATTCCACTATACAAGGTGAAAAAGTGAAAAGGCCAGTGCCTGTTTCCACAACCACTGCTAGATTCAATGCTAAGATAGCGAATCACCCGTTGCCCGCAAAACTCGCCATTCCGTTAACTATCGGCACTTACTCTGGCGACTCAGACCCGGAAGACTTCTTACAACGGTTTGAGGGCGCCATCAAAACTGAACATTGGGAAGATTCTGTGGCCTGTCACATGTTCCCTCAGGTGCTGCAAGGCAACGCACGCGGATGGTTCGAAAAATTGCCGGCGGGTAGCCTTGTCAACTACGCCGACCTCAGGTTCAAATTCTTGCAACATTATCATAACCTGAAGCAGCACACTCTCACTCATCTCGACGTCTTCGAGATCAAACAAGGGAGTCGTGAGTCGCTTAACGAGTTCATTACTCGCTTCACAACGGAGTGCCAAAAAATCAGTGAGTTGCCTCCAAGTCAACAGATCGCCGGTTTCATCTACGGCATTGACAAGGATCGCTATCCTACACTTTACTATCGGCTGAAGAGGAAGTTGCCGACTGTATATTCTGAGGCCATCGCTATGGCTCGGGATTACTTGCGATCCGGGGAGGACACCGACTTGCATAAGGCAACGGCCCGAGAGTCACATCGGGTCGAGCATGACCGACCTCATGGACGTCAACACGAGGGCGGATCTGGCTCTGGCCGGCGCGACAATCAGCAACGCTACTTCCGTCGCTACACCCGGCATGACAATTGCCGTGGTGACCATCGCGAGGTAGCCCATCGACAGCCGTATGACAAGAACTCTCTGCTGACTTCGCTCACCAAGTCGCCAAAAGAAATACTGCTTACTGAAACAGCAGCGCGGAGTGCGTTTAACCCTCCGCCCCCAATGGTAAGTATTGTTACTTTCATGAGGAATACGGTCACGACACTGACGATTGTAGACAACTGAAGAAGGAAATCAAGGCAGCTATCCAGGCCGGCAAGCTCAATCATTTGCTGCGTGGAAAGAAGTATAAAAAGGCAGACGGCACGAAAACCTACGGCTGGTAGAAGAAAGACGACCCCAGGGACCCCCCGGACGCTGTCATCCATATGATACGTTCGGTCGGTGCGGGCTCGAAAAGAAAAGCCGAATCACTACAAGACTGGCAGTTAGTCCCGATATCGTTCCCACCCCTACGGAACCCCGCCCTACCGGAACCCGTTATCATCTCAGCACGTATCGGAAACTGTCAGGTCTCCAGGGTATACACCGACACGGGCAGTGCCGTTGAGGTCATGTATGAGCACTATTTCCTGCAGTTGCCATCACACATACGGGAGAAACTAAAGGAGCCCTTGTCACCTCTGTCCAGCTATGATAATGACACCAAATGGCCTATCGGCAGGATCATTGTGGATGTCACTTTGGGTGACCACCCGTACTACAGGATCGCCTGTGACACCCGTCAATTTAGGACTAGAATTTAGTGCCTAATCAAGTTTTAATACATGTAATTAGTTCTGTGTTAGGCTAATTAATGTATCAATTATTATATATATTGTTGAATATATATATATCTACACAATTATGCGGTTTGTTTAAATCGTACGAGTTCAAAATCGAATGCATTTCGATTCAATTAAATGCGGGCGTTGGTGAACAATTAAATTAAATAATGAAACATTATTTAATAATATCATTCAATTCGAAATATTATTTTGGATAATATTCCAATTCATTTTCGTATCGTGAATACAAGGTCTACGCAATAAAAGGTTAAACGCGCAAACTAACAAAATGAATTACATTTTTAACACAATTATTAGATATTGAGAAAAACATTTCAATAAAGCATTTGATAATTATTCGTATTTAAAAACGTATATTTAAACGTACAAAATAAATATTTAACGTTTAAACGAACGGGAAAACGGACACCGCACAGAGCAATATGCGTGGACTGAAAAGAGGGAGGCTCCTACACTCCACCCTTTTCCCCTCTTTTCATTTTCATCACATCCAAACACACACATCCACTCAAAAACTCTCTCAAACCCTCTCATCTATAATTTTCGGATTTCACGAATCGACACCCAAAAATCACATTTTCGGAATCACCACTACAAGGGGAACAAGATTTACAAAAACAACAACATCATTTTCGGACTCCATCTCCTTCGATTTGCAATTGTAAGAAAAATTCTAAAAACTTAGATTTACCCATTTTGATGTATTGTGTTGATGATTTAATGTTTACATAACTTATATATGTCCAAATATATGAAGAAAACACGATTTCATAGCCTAAAAATGAGTTTGATTTGGGTTTTGGGGTGGAAAATCACGAACAGCCGCTGTTTCTGGGCTGATGTTCTTCAATGCGACACAAGCTTTGTGTCGCATGTTGTGTCGCATTTTGCCTGTTATGTCGTACTTAGTGTCGTATAAATCCTTTTGTGTCGGTACTTTACGACACAACGTTGTGTCGCATCTTATGTCGTATTTTTCATACGACACAATCACTATGTCGCTGTTGAATCAGCATCTCGCATCTATGCGACACAACCCTTGTGTCGTATAGATATTGTGTCGCATTTCTATGCGACACAACCCTTGTGTCGCATGACAAATTTTTGTGTCGCATAATTGTGTCGCATAAAACAGAATATTTACAACTTTTTACTAAGTGTCGAGACCAAAATTTTATCACTTGATTTCACCCAAATTCAAGTCCAGATGCGTTTTTCCTTAAAGCAATATAGTAGAAATAAAAATTTTCCAAGCTGACCTGGCAGCTCGACCCCAGCCAGGGGCTCTGCCCCTTGGACCCCGCCAGGGGCTGCCGCCCCTTGGACCCCGCTACCAGGGGTGCTGCCCCCGGACCCCCGTACTTAGATTCCGTAAGCACATTTCTCACCAAGTGTTGAACTTGCACAATTTCAAATACTCGTGCGATACGACTTATAAAACACATTGAAACATACTATTCAAGTATAATGTTTCGAGACCAAAAATTTGATGATGAGATTATTATTTCAACTAAAACCACCAACGGGCCGTACGCGTTTTCAAAACATACTTCAAGATCAAACAAGTCGTTGTAACTTGTAACAGAACAATTAACCAACCAAATCGTAGTAATTTGGACATATATAGTTGTATAACAACTACAAGGGTAGTCTTTCGAGATACCGGTACAATTAATAACAATCAAGTGTCGTGAACCCATTCAGGTTTCAAGTCCTTGGACATCCATTCACAACTAATTACTTCAAGTTTATTAAATTAAACACTTCAAGACTCAGGTGAGTTTCATGGCCCCATTTTCAATACTTTTATCAGGGGTGTGATATTACTGCTCATTTTGTTTACAAGTAGAACGCAAGTACAAACTATCGAATACTACATGAGTTTCAATCTAATCAATTTAAAGTCCTCTATAGCATAGTCTCTAATATTTTAGCATGAATGTTAGTATATGATATCATATGGGATTGACAATCCTCATCCGGGTTAGCACGCACTAACCAGTCAAACGGATGTATTAGCATTTGGGAAGACGAGTGTGGATTAGAAACTCGTAGGAGGCACTTCAAGTTAGGTTTCCTTAATTGGGCCTGACAAATCAAGTTAAGCTCAGACTATGTGCTCATGGATTGTATAACTTTTATTTTGCTTAATTGCATTTTAAATTCAATATAAATCTTGCGGTTCTGACAACTATACATTGACATACAAACCTGTGAGCTCACCAGCGTTTTCGCTGACCCATTTTAGTATGTATCACAGGTACCCAGCAGTAGGTTGGCTGCACAGGCAGGGACAATTAGCTCGAGTCAGCATACATACAACTAGAGATTTGATTGCATTATTATATTTTGTAAAAGTAATTATGCTATGTAATCTCTCAATTTCAGGAACCGAGCTAATGTAACATTATTTTGATGTAAACGATTACTTTATCAATACAAGTTTAAAACGACGCATATAGTGGTCGTTCATTATATCTTATGTGCTTTGCTTATTGATTAGTGACACCCAAATCGAGCTTCCGCAAATCATTAAATTTTGGGGGTGTCACATCGCCGAACTGGAATTTGTCATCGTGCTTCCCCATCACGATTCAATGTGCTTTTGGGCCGTACCACTCTCCACAAGTTTGGGGCCATCACATCCACAGTACACGGGTTAATGAAATTCCCAACCCCTGTTGGCATTGCCACACTGCAGAGTACGGGCACGGCCATACCAATATGCGCCCAGGTCTTCAAGACTGCTCCGCGACCATTCACGATGACCGATGACGAGCTAGTAGCCGTCAACCCCAGGTTCCCAGAGCAGAAAGTCCGAGTCGGCCTGACCCTAGGCCCGTCAACCAGATTGAAATTATGCGAGATCCTTGCATGAAACACGAACGTCTTTGCTTGGCAGGACTCTGAAATGACCGGCGTGCCGCGGTCAATTGCCGAGCATAGGTTGAATGTTAATACCAATATCACACCGGTCAGACATAAAAAGCGAGGCATGGCCCCTGACCGGAGCCGATTCATTTGCGAAGAAGTCCACAAGCTGGTACACGCAGGCATCTTGCGGGAGGTCCAGTACCAGACATGGGTCGCCAACCCCGTTTTGGTAAAAAAATCCGACGGCTCATGGCGGATGTGCGTGGACTTTAAAGATATTAACAAGGCATATCCAAAGGACAACTATCCGCTCCCTAAGATCGACTGGAAAGTTGAGTCTCTATCCAGGTTCAGGTTCAAGTGTTTTCTGGACGCCTATAAGGGATACCATTAGATATTAATGGCAAAAGATGACGAGGAGAAAACCAAATTCCACACAGACCAGGGCATCTTCTGCTACACCAAAATGCCATTCGGTCTCAAGAACGCCGGTGCGACATATCAACGTGTCGTCGACAGCGCCTTCAAATCACAAATCGGCCGCAATCTCAAGGCATACGTTGACGACATCGTCATCAAAAGCAACGTTGAGTCTCAACTACTCACGGACGTTCTTGAAACTTTTGCCTCGCTGTGAAGAATCAATATGAAGCTCAATCCTGCCAAATGTTCGTTCGGCATGGAAGAAGGGAAATTCCTCGGTCACATGGTGACTCCGAGAGGCATAAAAGCCAACCCGAAGAAAATACAGGCAATTGCTGACAGGGTATCCCCGCAGAACAAAAAAGATGTGCAGAGTCTGAACGGTAAGCTAGCAGCCGTGGCACGTTTCTTGTCCAAGACCGCTGAGCGATCATTACCATTTTTTATCACTCTCAAAGGCTGCATAAATAAAAAAGATTTCTCCTGGACACCGGAGGCAGAGCAAGCGTTCTGATGTTGCTTATGAAAGCGCGTCTTGTTTTACAATTTATAAATAGAAATACCTAATAAATACTTTCAAGCAACCAGACAAGAATACCCGATCAATTGTAAATATAGATTTGGTAAGTCAGATTCGAACACAGGGAAAATGGTAGAATATTTAAAATAGAAATTAACAATTAACTATAAAGCAGTAAATATGGTGGGCGTTTTAGTTCTGTACGAACATTTGTTAAGAAAACATTTAATTAAAATAAACAAACTTAAATAAAACTTTAAATTAAAATAGTAAGTAAATAATAACAATAAATCCTAATTGGAAGGAATAAGTAATTGTATAGTTAATGTCACTTAGATTCATATTTCCCGATTTATTACGTATTGATTATCTAATTGTGATTCTTTTAGATCAACTTAATACCAAATTCTTCAATGAATACTAAGTCGAATATGAACTAGCCAACGTTTCGGGTCCAACTAATTCCTATAATCTAGGGTCCAACATGAAACACTGGTTCCAATGTCACAAGATGATCAGTCAATTGTGTGCCTTTCCCTAAATTATGCATTAAACATTCACAACTCGTTATAATTAACTCTATGGTATGACTCAACAATACCCAATAATTAACTTATTGTCTTGTTCATTTTAAAGTAGATAATTATTGTATGCTTGACCTATCAGACTCAACGTATTTAGTGATAGTCCAAAACCCTAAGGTAGTACTAGCAATAATCAATAATCTTAAAGGAACTCAATCTCGTTAAAATTATTAATCACGTGAAGCAACAATAATAACTAGTTACCAATAAACAAGTGTCCACGAGCAATATAACCGTTTTCAATTAAATAACTTATTCAATACGCAATTATAATCGTTCAATAATCATAATCTAAGTTAAATTAACTACACAATCACTTTAGATATTCAACTCATCATCAAAACAGAAATAATCAGATTATTCAATGACAAATTCTTCAATGAAATCGAATAAAAGAATTATACCGAATCGAAAACGATGAACTACAACGATCCGCGATGAATAAACTTCAATCCCGAGCCTTTGTACCTCCAAATTACTAAAGAAATTCGTAAAACTAACCTAGAAACTGAATATTGTCGTCTGGAAACGAAAACAAAACGAACACACCATTTTTAGGGTTTTTTCGCGACTTTTATATTTCTGGAATTTTGATCCATATGGCGTATGGATTGATTTCAAGCCCAGCCCATGTCCGCGTAACCTGGGCCTCCACTGCAGCAATCCATACGGCGTATGGATTTCCATACGGCGTATGGATGACTTTTTCAGCCGGATTCTTGATTTTTCTTCATTTCTTCTTTTCTTCAACTTCGGCTTTACTTTATTCTTCAAATACGCATCATTTAGCTCTTTTATTGACTGTTTTCCAATCCTTTCTTCATAAACGCTCCATTCCCACATCTATTTGCAAATATGAACGAAATCAATATCTATTCTTAACAAAATGCAATAAAAACATTCAAGAATAGGGGTAAAATACTACTGAAATATAGTACTTTTGAGCATTTATCAAACATCCCCCACTTGAATCCTACTTGTCCTCAAGTAGACTATCGATTCAAAAATCAAATTCTTAAGAAAACAGTCATCTCTATTAATCTAAATAACTAAAGTAGGAATTACACAACATCACCCATCTTCAACTCAAATGCTTAAATTTAAAAATCTGTTAGTTCTAAAAACAATTATTAAGAAACTACGAGATTTACAAAAACCGATCTACACATAGAGTTATTATTCTTAAACATCAAATAGTTCACAATGATTACTGATATTGTTATCCTCTTAAACAATCTATATTTGAATACTTGAGCTCAACTTATTATTATTCGTGTAAATATTCCCTTAGACTTTCAAAAACTATATACTTTCATACTCATAATATGCCAATATTACATATCTTGAAATTTAATCAAAACAATCATTTTTCAAATCAAGACAGAGGTGACAGGTCTGTGCCTCAACACAACAAAGCAACATAACTTGATTTTGGTTTAGCAATAATGTTTTTAGTCAAACCATTGGTGACAGGTCTGTACCTCAGTACAACAAAGCGACTTAATTTGACCACATTTTAAAATCATAAGTTATTAAACTCTTTTGCTCTTTTTCATTAGATAAACTGACGGAGACCAGTTCTGTACTTTCGTACAACAAAGGAAACAACACCCAGTATATCCCCAAATGATATTAATTAAATTCCCAAAAATATGGCATATCACACATTACTAATATGAAAATTAAGACATAAGTCATACATAGCTAAAGTTCATCTAAAAGTAACATTCACTCCTTAATTATCATTTCTTAACACCAAACATTCTCATATAAATAGCCTATCAATAAATCATATAATGAAGCTAAATAACATTTTTCACAATTTAATATTTAATTGAAAAATGTAGAAAATTTTAAAATCAACCTACGTTGTTACAAAATAATTATCTCTAGAAAACAAAAATTTTAATGCAAAAATTTGGTTGAAAAATGGGCAACTCATAACCTCCTAGTTACTTATCTTAATAAGATAACTATTAACCAAATTACAAAATCATCTACTTATTAACAGAACAATTATGTGGAAATTTCACTCTTTTCTCTCCCATCCCCCACTTAAAGATGTACAATGCCCTCATTGTACAAATAATGAAATACTTAAAACGGGAAAAAGAGAAAAGAACTTAGAACAGAAAAACTCCCCTGGAATAGTGTGCAGTTTAATGACAAGGATGATACGAATTTCCCACATCCTCTCGATTCAATTTTTCGTTGCGCTGAACTTACTGCCAACATGACACGTACTCATAACACAATTCTGAGGGATCAATCAACAAACATAATTAAATAATACCAGATTAAAACATCCTAATTAAAAATAACTACTACCAAATCCTAAAACTACCAATCCAACACAATTAATAAGTCCTACAAATAAAAACAGTCATAATGATAATAATAAAACAATAATAATAATAGTGTCTGGAATCATAAACCAAATAGGATGAACATCATCCTAGTCACTGTCATCATCCTGATGGTACTGGTACTGGTGAGAAGGCGCTCCATACTCTGACTGTGGTGGTGGTGGTCGTGGCATGAACTCTGGTGGCATCTAGTACTGGAATGGCTGATACGCGGGTCCAGAAGGAAACTGACCAAACAGTTGCTCAAACAAGCCATCCTGGTAGTCCAAGTGTGCACTGGTCTGATGGAAATGCTGTCTCTGCATAAGATCTATTTGATCAAACCTCTGAGTCTGATGTAACTGCATCTGGTGCATCTGCTGAGATAGCTGATCAAACTCCGTAGCATAACCTCTATTACGGCCTCGTGCCGTACCTCTACCTCTATCACTACCACTCGTATCTCCTCTAGCTCTAGCCTGCCTCGACTGCAAAGTCTGTCCTACCGGAGTAATCGGAACCCAGTAATACATCTCTGCAGGACCACCATAAGTAATGCATGGCTCAATAAGAGCGAACGCCTCCAACCGGCGTGCAGTCAACCATCCCATGCTAGGCTGAACAATCGTACATGATCCCATCTCATCCTGAGTAGCCAAACCAAAGTATCTAGCCAACCGTGTAACAAAGTGACCTCCACACAAACTACTACCATCTCTAGTACCAGTAGCTCTCTTCGACATCCACTTCGCCAACCTCCAAGGTACATTCACTAACATCTTCCTGATAATCGAGCTCAAATAAAACAAGTCAGGCCTCGAAACTTTCTCAGGCCCCTCCTTGCTACCAACAATGGTGTAAGTCAACAATCTGTGAATGAGTCGATGACGAGGATCTCGAATACGCGTGTAAGAAGGTGTCGAACTGCCATAATTACCCTGGGCAATAAACTGCCACTCCTGCTCAACTTCCAAGTCAGTGAGCTTCTTCACAGCACCTGCAGAAATGTGGTTTAAAAAATGAGGGTTATCCAGCTCATTGAGCTCATAAAGCCCCAATCCCAAAGCAAACTGAACCAAAGTCATCTGTCTGGGCTGTCCCCCTAGCTGGAAGAAAATGGAGTTCTCAGTCCATTGAGTCGACCTGGCATCAAACCTGAAAGTGCTATAAAACCCAACAACCAGCTCTCTGTAGATATCATCCCTGATACTGAATAATCGGGACCAAGCATAGGAAACAAATCCAATGTTTCCATCCTCTAGTACATATGGAACAGCAAGTAAATTCCTAATGGCCTCAGCACCATTAGTAAACCCTTCTCTAGCAATCACATGCTCCAAAACATTCCAGTTAACAGCATCAAACACCTCAATTGACTGGCCAATATTAGAAGCCAGACGATCTCTAAACTGCACCCTAGCAGTCTCAGAATACGACCCATGAAAAGTGAGGTATCTATGGGCTCTAATCAACGGGTTTCCCAAGGTTTCACCTCCTCGTGCTCTCCTGTTAGTGTAAGGCCCCTTTCCTTACGCAAACCAAAACATATGATATTATATACAATACCATATTACTTTATATTATACATTAAAAGCGCGGTCCCAAAACATATTTACCGGATTACATATGTCCGAAAGTACCGACTTTTCAAAACCTTTACACACATATATATAAGTTTAGTTACAAACATTTACTAAACAACCGGGCGTTAATAAAACTATTCAAAACCAAAAGTTAGATTTCCCAAAATGTCAGAGTAAGCGCTGTGACAGTCAGCCATCCCATTAAGCATTTACAACCCGGTCCACACCTAATAAAAGCCTGCAAAAAGATTAACAACGAGGGATTAGCCAATGCTAAGTGAATGGAACCGCATCCGACGATTCAATTCAGAAATAACAAGCCTACAACGAATAAACCAAACCAACAAATAATGTTTACCGCCTAAAGCATCTTAAACAACCAAGCACACAAATTATGATTACCGCCTAAAGCTTCGCAATCATAAACACGTATCGTCAAAGAGGACCGACGGCCCCTGGTTAGCCAACCAGCGAAAGCCTACAACCACTGCCGGCCCCAACAGTGGCTTACCGATAGTTTGAAGCTATCTTCACTGACAAGGATTCATCCCTCAACTACATGTATCGGGAAACCCAGGCAGCCCAACAATAGCCACAAACCCAACCAGCGTTGACCTCTGAAATCACATATGCCAAACGGCCCAAGCATCACATATAGCATAATAGTCATACCCATATGTAGCGTACCTAATCATACCGCATAATCATCATGCCAACCAATAATACCAATACTAACCAATAATCCAAATACCATAACCAAGTAATCCAAATCACAATATCAACAATCATGTCAATCTATTAACCAATAACCGATAACAAGTCAAACCAATAACCGAAAGTTCATCCGTTGCAACCAAACTCGTTACAACGGAATTGAACCGAGGAATACAATTCCACTCACCGATAATCCAAGATTCTTCAACTCAGTTGTCTTATATCACTGAGTTGCCGCCCGCTTATCTGAGAACACAAAGATAACAAGTTAGTGTCTCGTTCCATAACTTAATCCAAATCATAATCTCATGTCAATCATATCACTTAACCATTCATGTTATATAACAAATAACATTTACTATTTAACATATACCATATATCATTTACTATATAGCTTAGACCATATATTATGTAACATTAAAATCAACACACAGAAAACATAGGGAAGCCGCCGGCTTCCCTTTAAAGCCGCCGGATTCCACCCTCAAGCCGCCGGCTTCTTCCTCAAGCCGCCGGCTTCCAACCCATTTTCAGTACCCAACTTTTGACCCGAGCTCGATTATGGAAGCCGTTTGATGAAGCCGCCCGGCTTCCATGCCAAGCCGCCGGCTTCAACAGGAAGCCGCCGGCTTCCTCCCTGTACCTGCAACTTTTTCTTCAACAAACACCATATACGGACCAAAATCTCCATTTTCACCAAAATCAGTTTATAACTCGAATTTACCAAGGAAAATGACCACAACATCAACCACAATCATATGTAAACAACTAACCAACAATTTTACCATGTAATCCTATCATATATTATCACCAAATTCATAAATTCATTAAACCCTAACCTTCAACCTCAAATGAAGAACACAAACTAATTTCTATCATCTAATCATCATGAAATCAGTTAACTATAACACATTATCATCCCATAATCATATTACAACCAAATTCTAGCTTCAATTCATTCAAATCTTATATGTTCATCAAACACCCAATTTCTATGAAATAACTTCAAGAACACAAAACACTTACACAATTGAAGAACAAGAAGATGATGATCAACAAATGATTATAGGCTTCTTTCTAGCAATTTTTAATCCAAACCACACTTTAATCCTTTGATTTCTTTGATATTTCTTTGAATGTGAAATAGAGAGAGTTTCAAGAGATGGTAATTTAGGTGAAAAGAAAAATAAGTCGGTCACTCCACCGCCCCACTTAATAATATGGTATAAATTATACCCGCTTCCTAGCCTATTGTCTGGAACCCGAAAATACCCGAAAGTCAATATACTTTTATTTTACCGTCGACTTCGTTTATTTAAAACAAACAATATTTCATTAGTCACAATTAAATCGGTGACTTTTAAAACCATTTATTTTCAAATAAACCGAATAAACTTAATAAAATACAATTTATTTCCAGGCCCAGAAATAGGATGTTACAGTTAGACATGATAACTGCTAAACAAAACAATTGTTAATAATACTAAATAAGCAGTTAATTGCAAAAAGGTTACTAAAAATTTCGGCAGCATTTCGGCTTAAAATTGAATAATCCACCATAAAGGTTTAGCCTAAAACTACCGCAACAACCAATTTCATGAACCTAAATTGCAATTTTTAAACAAAAACTACTCAAATTGCATATATTTATATACTTAATTAAATATTCATGACAATTACCTAATCAAATGCATTATAATAACTTGGTACCATTATGAATATACGAAATTGCACAATCACTAAACTCGAGTATTAGCAACTAGCAAACATCCATACAATCTCAAAATGAATTATCATAACACAATCAATCAAAATAACAATTTATCACATAACCGTAATCACAAACACTTGTGTACCAAACAAATATTTGCATTAATCATCATGTGGTCAGAAAATTAATAAGTACTAAATTAAAACATAGCACAATTGAGTTTCTCATATTCAAATTTCATCATTACTAACGGATAATTCGAATAACACAAAATATGTAACATAATTGAAAAACGAGCATGACATTGCAATGTATATAACAACTAGAACATAATTCAATCAAAACATGCCAATCATCATACCTACATTCGAAATACCCAAAATTCTACCATAAACCCTAACTTCCAAACCAGTGATTTAACCAACGAAAATGAAAACGGGAAGTTATACCTTGTAGAGGAAAGTGCGTGTAACACGAAAACGCAAAAATGGCGATGAATGCGTGGCCGGAATTTCCGTTTGGGGGTTGTGGGTGTTAGAGCCGTAGGTGGTGATGAAGAAAAAGGTTTTGGTGTGAAAATGAGGAAGAAAGAGGCTGCTGGCAGTCTTCTGCCTTTTTGATCCATACGGCGTATGGATTCCATACGGCGTATGGATTAAACAGGCCCAGGTCAAATTCATTAAACCCAGTCAACGGCCTGGTCCAGCGGCCCAACCAATCCATACGGCGTATGGATTCCATACGGCGTATGGATTAAAAAATCAGAATTTTTTCAAAAACGATTTTCTAACCCATTTTTAACCCAAATTCATCACTAACTTTATATAATTAAATCTCAAACCTGGAGGATAATCACGACTTCAAAATCTTCACAATTCCACACTATAAAATAAATAACAATAATTAACAAACAATAATAAAGAATAATATTCAAAATAATACTTAATATTCAAATCACACAATCAAAAACAAAAATCCAAAACAACCAAAAGTCTAACATAATCCAAAACAAACCAAAATGTTAGAAACAATCCAATAGCATAAGAAGTAAAAGAAATGATTAGAATCACTGCTTAGGATAGATAGCAAGGAAACGCTCAGTGATTATGGGAATGACGTTAATGATCCCATGACCAAAACTTGGAAAATTTGCCAAGTGCTCGTTAACCACGTGCTGAAAATAAACCAAATCCCAACTGATTTTATTAATCTCCTTATTATTTACTCCCTCCGGTGCCAATACCAACTTATCATCTTCCAACTCGTACTCGCGTTCAAAAGGGTTCTCTTCTAACTCACTTATAAAGTCCAAACATGCCTCAATTATTCCATAATGATTTCTCATTAAGAAACTTTTCCTCAAGCACCTCACTTCTCTTTCTACCTTTTGAAGAACTATCTCTTGCCTATTGCTAAGTTCTAGCCCCGAATGTTTGAAAATATTAACCAGCTTAGTATAGATCTCTATCATTCCATGATTGAAATGTTCCCAAGGGGTTGAGACTTTACTCTTGTCAAAAAGAACATCCAAGTGAACTCCAAAGTAGCTAGCCAAATCAATCTCATTATTAGGGTGAATGAAATCTGGACGAGGCCTATCCAATTCTTCCTTAGCAAGACGATCTACTTTCGTCACCATTTCTTGAAGATAGTAATGAATAGTACTCGTAACAATGAACCGATGAGGTGTAATATCCGTCAAATGGTCATCTGAATGTAGCAATCGAACAAATTCTCTTAAACCAAACTTAAATTCCTTGTCTGCTTCTGCACCAGGATGACCAGTTACCTCATACAAAGCCCTAATCATGCGACCAAGACACGCGGTTTGATTTGCCGAGTATGGAAATGCAGAATGCCTCAGAATCTCATAAATCTCCGTGTATCTTTTCTTCTGAGCAGTGTAGAATTTCTCTTCCTCCTTAATCCTAGTTTCCAGAGATTCCCCAAAAGTAGTGAGGGCAATATAGAATTGCTTATCAATCCCATACTGATTCTCAATCAAAACTGCCTCTAACACATCATCAACCAATGCCTGTTGATTACCAGAGAAATCAATTGTGGAACTCCTAATAATCTCTGAACAGAAAGGGATATCTCCTCTAAACTCCTCAAGTGCAGATAGCAATTCCTGACAAGTTGAAACAATAGGAACGGGACTGCGCCCTAAGCGAGTACGGGGAGATACTATCATAGTGGAACTAGCATCAGACTTAGCAGACTGATCTCTCTTGACCAAATCATTGTCGTTTGCATCACTTTCAAAGCTCCTTGCCATTGGATAAACCTAAATAAAAAAATAAATCTGGAAATACAAAACACCACTAACGAAAAACAAGTTAGTTCACACTGAATAATAATTCTAAATAACATGTTCAAAAATAAATGGAATTCCAACCGGCGGACGGATTCCCATCCGCCGGTTGAAACTAAAACCCCAAAAGTTTAACCAATTAAAGGATAATTAGTTTCAACCAATGAATTAATGAAAACTTGTTACACAATTACTTAATTTACTTTAAACAACTTTACAAAATTATTTGTTTAATAAAATTATTTAAGAAATCAAAGTTTACAAATCACTAACTCCTATTTAAATAATCACAACCGCTTTTCCCCGGCAGCGGCGCCAAAAACTTGATGTCGCTTATGAAAGCGCGTCTTGTTTTACAATTTATAAATAGAAATACCTAATAAATACTTTCAAGCAACCAGGCAAGAATACCCAATCAATTGTAAGTATAGATTTGGTAAGTCAGATTCGAACACAGGGAAAATGGTGGAATATTTAAAATAGAAATTAACAATTAACTATAAAGCAGTAAATATGGGGGGCGTTTTAGTTCCGTACGAACATTTGTTTAGAAAACATTTATTTAAAATAAACAAACTTAAATAAAACTTTAAATTAAAATAGTAAGTAAATAATAACAATAAATCCTAATTGGAAGGAATAAGTAATTGTATAGTTAATGTCACTTAGATTCATATTTCCCGATTTATTCACTACAAGAAATATGTGTATTTGGCAAGGCCAAAAACGGTGCCGAATACTAGCAAAACCGTGCCAAATACTATTTGGCACGGCTTTGGCACAGTTTTGACTCCGTCCTAAATACAAGGGTGCCAAATAGTATTTGGGTCAGGCCGAACCGTGCCAAATAGTATTTGGCACGGTATTTGGGACGGTTTATAATTTTGTGCCATTTGACTAGTATTTGGCACAACTTTCATCTAACCGTGCCAAATATGCATTTGGCACAGTTTGTTCCACCTTGCTAAAAGGTATTTCGCACGGTTTGTGTCCCTTGCCTAAATGTATTTGGCACGGTCTTGAGCCTCCTACCAAAAAGTATTTGGCACCGTCTTGTGTCCCTGCCAAAACTATTTGGCACTGTTTTTTGGTTGATCCATTAAACATAAACATTCATTCTTTATTAGTAAGCAAACATAACAAAGACTTCAAAAAACTTTTCTTTCAAGGAAATTAGAATACCAAATTGCATAAAATATATATAATGTAAGCCATGTACATAAATCCAGTTAGTACAATTTTCAAAAGCCAAAAGGCAAATCCAGCTGACGTGAATTAAAAGTTGAAGCTAAAATACACAGCAAGCTAGCTTCATACACTTCAAAAACCAAAAGGCAATTCAACTGACATGAATCATTTGTTGAAGCTAGAGTACCCTAAGCAACCTTCATACACTTCCAAAAACAAAAAGTCTAATTCGGCTCACATCTTCATGTCTCCTACAAAATACAATTATAGATTATAAGTGTTGATGGAGCCTTACCAAGTTTAAACAAAGTTGATATGCATTAAAATGATTTGAAGCAAGACTGTAAAAAATCCTAACCACCTAAGACACCTACCTAACTAAGCTACAAATTAAGCCATTGACTTTCTAGCCATTTTACAAGGAGACCTGATAAACACCAAAGATCATAGAAATAAAAGTTATTTGGATTAAACCAAATGCCCAAGCCAGCCTGTTGCACCAACAGCCTGTGGCTGTTCACACCAGTAGCGGGTCACACCAGTACCATTACCAAAACAGCATCAATATTACAATAACTATCCTAGATATCTTTAAAATTAAGATCTAGTTTTACGCTTTAGGCTACACCTAAGGAACTTTTTCCTATTTGACCCGCATTCAAAGATACATTTCAAATCAAACTTGTCACTGAGAAGATGCAAAACGTAAACTAATCAAGCAAATGTCGCTTACATTGTCAAAATAGCAAATACTCCTTTGCATATATTATGTAGATGAACTTTCATTGGAAGTAGTTCGAACCTGCAAAATTACAATTAAAAGAGATTGTGATAGGTATACAAGAAAAGGCAAGACTAATAAAATATTCAAAATTAGTTAATACGGATCTACCTGACCAGCACTTGATCCAGATTTATGTGTCTTGTTACATTCTGAAGGTGGTAACATCCCTTCAAGTACAAACCAACTTTGCATGCGCTCATACTTTTCAAGCAACTCATGCTGAGTTTTTTCATAACAAGCTGTTTTCTCTGCTACTTGTTGTGCTACTAGCTCAGCTACTCGTTCAGCTACTTTAGCCTCTAACTGTGCCTCTACTTGAGATTTAACCATCAATTGTATTTCATCTTGTGGAATCGTTTTCACTGAAGATGGTTGAGCCCCAAACACATCACGAGGAGAGGGTCCTATACCAAAAGTCCTTACACGACCATGTCCTTCAGGTCCCATTAGCTCAGTAAAAACCTGTTCTTTATATGAATCTGTTTGCTCTGATTCTGGTACTTCAGTTAACTTCTTATTCATGCTATCCTGAAAATAAAACACATAAATTAAAATTTATTACCTTTAAAGAAATGATTCTTTAAGTGACGAATTAATTATGCTACTTACAATCACCATCCTCGTATCATTGTCCGGTATGGTACCATCATCCCTACTACGTGTTTTGATAAACACATTAGCACGAGACATATCTTCGTTATTAGCTTTCATCTAAAACACACATATTTATATATATGCAGTTAGTATATGAAACAGTGAATCGTAAAGAGCTCAAAAAACACATGAAATTGATTGATATGTAATTAACCTATACCTCCTCTCGGATGTTTGCGTGTGATGTCCTTCCCGTCCTAGGTGGGTACTCCAGTTGCGATCGATTTATAGCATTTCTCAAGGATTGAGCCTAAAACATAAATAAATAGAATTATAAAATGATGACTTAGATATAGACATTAGATTTGATTTTGCTTCATAAGTTACATTTTATGTTAATACCAATTACATAAAACAGGGTCAAATATCCTCAAAAAATAACTTAGGATATTGAGTTATTCACCTTATATAACCTGATTTGAGGTTTAGCATCAAGTATATATCTTTTTAACCCAATGATATACGTACCTGAACTTTCTCATCCTGCCAATAGTCAACTAAATTTGGCCACTGTTGAGGATATACTCGACCATCACTAGGAGCAGTCAACAGTTCTACCGGATCATCCTTGTTTGGAGTAAAGAAGTCAGCTTTTACTCGACTTTTCCACTTTTTCCAGTGAGCACCAATAGTCATCAAGCAAGTCGCTTTAAAAGCTTCTGGGGCGTCTGTCTTATGCTACATGCAACACATATAAAGTTAATACCAAAGTAATAAATTATGAAGAATAATGGGAAGTAACATACGATACCTGAACATCCCTCCACATTATATCAAGATTCGTGGAAGACATTAACGTCCATGAGACAACATCAAGAGGAGCACGAGCCCCACACCTTGCAATATCCCCAAGTATATTCGCGACATCAGTACTCGTATTTCCAATAGGTTGCATATGTTTATTGAAAATGATTTTGAGTTTTTCTTTTCCTTGGTAACCAATTGCTGGTCCTCGGCCCTTCTTGCGAGTAGCAACATTTGTGCTAGGACCTATAACAAATCCAATCATGGATAGAGATTTAGACAACAATACATGAAACACATAAATAAAATAGCTTAAGATATATTTTTGTTTATCATCTACTATTTACATGATTCACTCGATCTTAAAGTAGACTAAATAGAGGCATCAGTTGTGTTAGAGTTATTCAGTGTAGCATTATCTGTGTGGCTGCTATTCGGTGCAATGCTAGTTGTGTTTGAGTTATTCAGAGTAGCATCAGTTGTGTTGGTGTTATCCGGTGCATTTGTGTTGTCCTCTTGAGTAGACCTTGGCATCTGTGACATGAAGGTGTACTCGCATCGTCTCTTTCGAGCCACCATGGTAAACCTGCAAAAAAAAAAATCAAACAAATTGTAACAAATATAATATTTATATGATTAAAAAGTGTTATGCCATAACAGTTCGCATAAGGCACACAAGTTAAAGAATGCTACTTTGAGAAGTGTTATAATATTCACACTGTCCTAGTCTCGTCTATTTTCAAAATAATGCTAAAAATAATTGTTGAATCAAACTACCCATAACCATACATACATATATACATACATGAAAAAATCATCTGCAAAACAATATGTAAGAAAGTACACACAATAGTCATCTACTTCTTAAATCGTTCTTAACATTTTTTAGTCGATAATTATATCATAGATACAGTAAGCAAATCACAGAAGTTACAAAATAATAATAATAATAATAATCTCATATAGAAACAATTACACTTCTCGAAACTATTCTTAACATACTTTTTAAAGTCAAAATTAGATAAATAACAAATGAAGTAAACATATACAAATAGAGACAACTTCTTGAACAGAATTATCAAGATTAACTATGTTGCTTTTGCTTCAATAATGAAGTTCAAGTGACCATACATACATACAAGTACCCAGGGGCGATTCTTATGTATAACAAGGGGGGTCCATTGCACCCACATGATTTTCAAATTTTTTTACAAAGCTTTGTATTATTGTATATACAATCAACTAGACACCATTAGAAATGGAGGTTGGACCCCAGCTAGGAATCTGGGATAGGGAAAAAAAAAAGCCTTATATAATTATAATACTTCACATATTCAGCCTAGTGGGTTCCTTTGGTCCTTGTAGCTGTTTTGATCCTTAGCGGGTCCTTTGTTAGTTCAATCAACTAGACTAGTTGTTTACATCATACTTAGGGTTTTTTAATTACTAGAAAGTATATCAAAAAATTATAATAATATGTATTGTTGTAATTAATATATTAGTTGTTATTAGTGGGTTCCTTTGTTTGATTTCAGGTTACTGCTAATACAATATATCCTTTTCATATCATATGTGTTAGTGTGTTACCTATATTAGTTATTATTTTGATTTAGGTTAATTAATATATTGAAATTTTCAAATGTTTGATTGTCGCATTTTTCTTTACCTATACTCGTGTTTGTTGCAAAATATGGTTTTTCTTTTATATAATCACTAATCATTGTATTCATTGTTGCCCCTATATTATTCACATTGTACACATTGTTAATTTGTATTAGATTGTTAATTTAATTTAGGTTATTATATTCAAATTTTTAGATATTTGATTGTGAGATACTTTTGAAGTTATATTTTTGTGTGTAGTATCAAGTATTAATGACATGTGTTAAGTGGTGTATGTAACGATCCGATCCGACCCGACCCGACCCATATTATAATAGGATACCCTTTTCAAAAAAAAATTCATTCTGACGTGAACTTAGAAAATCGGACCCCAGTAAGTTTAAATCCTAGATTCGCCACTGCAAGTACCAAAGTCCGATGAAAAAAAATAGTTGTATACAAAAATCTCTGTATGTATATAATATATAGGCGTTACACATAAGCATACAAATATTATCACTATGATAATGCAAAAGAATTGTAAAGCCACCGAATAAATTGAGGATGAAATGCAAAAAACACTACATAATAATAATAACACAGAAGATAAAATTCAAAAATTGTTGCAAATAGCCAAATAAATACTTACAAAGTTTTGTCGATTGAACTCTGAATAAGGGTCGCTGTGATGAGGTTGTATGTGAATTTTATTTGGGGATCTAGGGATGAGTGTATATAAAGAGCCAAAATAAAGGGGAACTTGAATTTGGGGAAATTTTAGGAGGGAATTAAAGGAGCCAAAATAAAATTTACGGAGGGAATTAAAGGAACTAAAATGAAATTTTGGTCTCCTATTTATTTTCCTGTCCTAAACGTTTAATGACCAAATTTTTTTCAAAATTTTCTTTTATAAAAAATTATAAACTTTAAACCTGTGTATACACATGGCCGTTGATTTTTAATATGAAATTTCGTATTTAGTTCTTGTTTCTAATAATAAAATGTGTAAGTTAATATGTATATTAAGCATTTAGTTGAATTAATGGTAATATTAGTTTATGTAAATGGATTATATAAGTAGAGATTAAAAAACTAAAATATTTTGAAACCAAGTTAATGAAAAAAATTAATTATTTTAAGTCTATATTAAACTTTTCAAGTAATTTTAGTCTTAGTCAGTGAATTGAATATATAATATACTAGCCAATTAAGTTAATGTAATTAATAATTATATACTAGTGTGTATAATAATAATAATAATTATTATTATTATTATGTCCTTGTATACCAAATAGGGTATCTACTCCAACTGCTATTATCATATTAATGTTAAATATATTAATAATTAATAATTTTTATTTCAATTGACATTTTAATAACATACAAATGATTATTTTAAAATTAAAGTTATCAGTAAAAAGAAAATGAAGAGAATTGAACCATATCGTGATCCAATAGATCATTGAGTATCCTAGATAATTTTTGTTACAGTTTGTACAAAAAATTAACGATTAGGGCAACAAACAAGTCGAGTAGAACTCAAGCTCATATCGAAACACATTGATAAGCTCGACCTCGACAAGATATTTTAAAATAAAGATTGACCTCGACTCTAAGAGCCGAGAACTTTAATGCAGCTTGATCTTGCCTGAAAAACTCAATTTATACATGAACTTAAGTATTGAATGAATCGACTTCGATTAAATAAATAGTTCGTTTTAAAATATCTAGATTACTTAACATTAACATAATAACATTCAAATTCAACTATTTTACAAAGGCACTTAGCATATATACACTATATTGCACAAAGGGTTGTAAACGTCGAATCAGTGGCACCCCTAACAACAATAACTTACTCAACAAATCGATGTGTATGGCCAAAAGGAAAATTGAGAAATATGTAATTGGCACCATTTATTAAGTCCGTTACAAATATATTGGTATTTGGCACGGTATGTCTATATAGCGTGCCAAATACATTCGTATTTGGAACGACCAGAACAAAAGGTGCCAAATACATGTGTATTTGGAACGGCCTAAAAAAACAGTGCCAAATACGTACACATTTGGCACGGTAACTGAAGTTGTTCCAATTGCAGGCATTTGGCACTGTTTTTCAACCCTTCCAAAAAGGTTGGTCACAAAAACCCTGTTTTCTTGTAGTTACGTATTGATTATCTAATTGTGATTCTTTTAGATCAACTTAATACCAAATTCTTCAATGAATACTAAGTCGAATATGAACTAGCCAACGTTTCGGGTCCAACTAATTCCTATAATCTAGGGTCCAACATGAAACACTGGTTCCAATATCACAAGATGATCAGTCAATTGTGTGCCTTTCCCTAAATTATGCATTAAACATTCACAACTCGTTATAATTAACTCTATGGTATGACTCAACAATACCCAATAATTAACTTATTGTCTTGTTCATTTTAAAGTAGATAATTATTGTATACTCGACCTATCAGACTCAACGTATTTAGTGATAGTCCAAAACCCTAAGGTAGTACTAGCAATAATCAATAATCTTAAAGGAACTCAATCTCGTTAAAATTATTAATCACGTGAAGCAACAATAATAACTAGTTACCAATAAACAAGTGTCCACGAGCAATATAACCGTTTTCAATTAAATAACTTATTCAATACGCAATTATAATCGTTCAATAATCATAATCTAAGTTAAATTAACTACACAATCACTTTAGATATTCAACTCATCATCAAAACAGAAATAATCAGATTATTCAATGACAAATTCTTCAATGAAATCGAATAAAAGAATTATACCGAATCGAAAACGATGAACTACAACGATCCGCGATGAATAAACTTCAATCCCGAGCCTTTGTACCTCCAAATTACTAAAGAAATTCGTAAAACTAACCTAGAAACTGAATATTGTCGTCTGGAAACGAAAACAAAACGAACACACCGTTTTTAGGGTTTTTTCGCGACTTTTATATTTCTGGAATTTTGATCCATACGGCGTATGGATTTCCATACGGCGTATGGATTGATTTCAAGCCCAGCCCATGTCCGCGTAACCTGGGCCTCCACTGCAGCAATCCATACGGCGTATGGATTTCCATACGGCGTATGGATGACTTTTTCAGCCGGATTCTTGATTTTTCTTCATTTCTTCTTTTCTTCAACTTCGGCTTTACTTTATTCTTCAAATACGCATCATTTAGCTCTTTTATTGACTGTTTTCCATTCCTTTCTTCATAAACGCTCCATTTCCACATCTATTTGCAAATATGAACGAAATCAATATCTATTCTTAACAAAATGCAATAAAAACATTCAAGAATAGGGGTAAAATACTACTGAAATATAGTACTTTTGAGCGTTTATCACGTTCCAAGACATGAAAACATTCCTGACAGAACTGCCGACCCTCACAGCGCCCATCCCCGGTGAAACACTTACTCTGTATCTGGCGGCGTCGCAGAACGCCGTCAGCTCGGTACTTATCTGTAACACCCCCAAATTTGATGATTTGCGGAAGCTTGATTTGGGTGTTACTAATCAATAACAAAGCACAAAGATAAATAGCAAACGACTCTATATGCGTCGTTTTAACAAAATATATTGATAACTGAAATGTTTACAACGTTTAATGCTTTACACAGCTCGAGTTAAATAAAATGAGATTTCAGTACATAAGTACTTATACAAAATATACTAATGCAAGAAAATCTCAATCGTCTGTATGCTGACTCGAGCTAAATCCTGAAGCAGAAACATCCTACTGCTGGGTACCTGCGATATATGCTAAAAGGTCAGCTATAAAGCTGGTGAGCTCACAGGTTTGAAATCAGTTAATATAGTGTGAACCGCAAGATTTAAATAATGAATTGCATCCAGCAATTAAATAATGAATTGCATCCAGCAATTAAATGATAGTCATCGTGTATACAGCCATGAGCACATAGTTGAGCTTAACTCGAGGGCCGGGTCCCCTATAGAGAATTCCGGGCGAGGTGCCTCCACGAATGCCTAATCCACATTCGTCTTCCCAAATATTAGTGCGTCCGTTTACCCGGTTAGTGCTTGCTAACCCGGACGAGGAGGGTCAATCCTATATGGTACCATATACTAATATTCACGCTACAACGTATTAACAACTATGCTGACGGAGGACTTTAAAATGATTAGTTTCGAAAAACTCATGTAGTATATGAAAAGTTGGTACTTGCGTTCACATGTTAAAAGTTGAGCAATATATCACACCCCTGAGTAAAACAGTAAAAAGAGGGGCTATGAGACTCACCTGAGTCGTTGAGTTTATGAAAATAAACTGAGAATGATTAGCCGAGAATCGAAGTCCAAAGACTTGTAACCTGAGGGTGTCCACGACACGCGATGGTTATAAATATGATTGGGTATCTCAAAAGATCACCCCAGTAGTTGTTCATCCAACTATAATGTCCAAATCTCCACTATTTGGTTGATAAGTTTAAGTATTTTAAAAGTGTACAGCCCGTTGGTGACGGATTTGTAATAATAATCTCAACTATTATTATTTTGATTTCGTGGCGTCTTACTTGAAAAATGTGTTTTGATTGTGTTTTAGAAGCCGTTACGGAATCTAAGTACGGGGGTCCGGGGCAGCGCCCCTGGTAGCGGGGTCCAAGGGGCGGCAGCCCCTGGCGGGGTCCAAGGGGCAGAGCCCCTGGCTGGGGTCGAGCTGCCAGGTCAGCTTGGAAAATTTTTATTTCTACTATATTGCTTTGACGAAAAACGCATCTGGATCTGAATTTGGGTAAAATCGAGTGATAAATTTCGAGTCTCGACACTTAGTAAAAATCTGTGTTTTTGAGGTTCTGGTTTGTGCGACGTTGGGTGCGACGTCGCAGGTAGGACTGCGACGTTGAGTATGACGTCGCTAAAGGCGACGTTTCGCAATTTAATGCGACGTAGGGTGCTGCGTCGCTAATGCGACGTAGGTGATTTCTGCGACGTAGGGGCTTGCGTCGCTAAGTGCGACGTGGCGAGGTGTTGGCGACGTTAAGGCTGACGTCGCTATATGCGACGTCGCAATTTAATGCGACGTTGTGACTGACGTCGCACTATGCGACGTCACGAGGGGTTTTGCGACGTAGAAGCTGACGTCGCATAAATTCTGGGCCAAATGCGACGTAGCGGTCTGTTGGCCAGAAAATGTGTCGAAAATGAGTTTTTCGGTTTCCGTTCGGTCCAAAACTTTTACCCAACCCTTATAGGGACATTATAAGTTGTTACAAACTACTAACAAGTGAAAACATTTAAAAACGAGCGATTTCGGGAATTGTCGGAAACTTACAAAATGTCGGATGAGAAATCCGAAAAGGTAGGATGATAGATCGTGATGCGGTGGTCGTTTTCTTCCAAAGAGATGATGAGATCCAAGGTCGTTTGGTACGTTTATTTTGCGATTTAGTGAAGTTTTTGGGTTTTGGTTGGTTGGTAGATTAGAGAGAAAAGAGAGGAGAAAGAGAAAGAGAAATGAGAAAGTGAAAGAAGAGAGTGGGAAAAATGGAGGTTAAGCCCCCATTTTTCGCCCCGCATTCCCGCTCCGTGCGGTGTTCGTTTGCTCCGTCGTTTAATCGTAAATAATTATTTTAAATATTAAAGGTACGTTTTAAAATACAATTTATTACGCGATATTTTATTTAAATATTTTACTAATCACTTTGTATTTGAATTATAAAAAGGTAAGTTAATTTGTTTGCGCGTTTTACATTTTAAATTATGTAAGTCTTGGGTTGTACGATACGAATGAATACGAAATATTATTATAATAATATTTTTGACATAACAACGTTATTTAATAAAATTGGTCACCAACGTTCGTATATAATTGAATCGAAATGCATCCGATTTCTATTGCGTACGATTTAACCAAATCGCATATTCGTATATATTCAAATATATATAATTCGGTACATTAATTAGCCTAACAAGGAACTAATTACATGTATTAACATCTGATTAGGCACTAAATACTAGTCCTAATTTGGCGGGTGTTACATTATCGCAATACGGGACAAGACGCAGATGCCGGTATACTTTGTTAGCCGCCCTTTGCAGCCTGGAGAGCTGAATTATTCGCCAATTGAGAAGTTAGTCCTCGCGCTCGTACACTCGGCACGGCGTCTCCACCGATACTTTCAGGATCATCTTATCATGGTCCTCACAGATCAGCCAATCAAGCAAGTACTTTCGAAGCCTGAGATCTCGGACCGGTTAGCGAAATGGGCCCTCGAGCTCGGCGAGCACGAAATCACATTCTGTCCGCGGAGTGCGATCAAGGGTCAGATTCTGGCCGACTTCCTCGCCGAACTTCCGGGGGGAGTAGAGGGTAGGTGCACCTCGGATACTCCTACCCGTGAAAAGCCGGTCGTGTGAGAATTGTTCACTAATGTGACCTCTAGCTCTGAGGGTGCCGGTGCCGGACTCATACTCATAAGCCCCGAGGGCGAGGAGCACACTTACGCTCTCCGTTTTGGTTTCCCTGCTTCCAATAATGAGGCTGAGTATGAAGCACTGCTATCCGGTATTTGGATCGCGGCGGAAATGGGGATTAAGGACCTCCGGGCGTACGTTGACTCACAACTGGTTGCTAACCAGTTCAACGGTGCCTTTGAGGCGAAGGACCCAGCAATGAAGCAGTACTTAATGCTCACTCAGAATATGGCAAAGCAGTTTAAGTCATTTGAAATCAAGCAGGTCCCAAGGAACAAGAACAAGAAAGCTGATGCGCTGAGCAAGCTGACATCCCTCACATTTGCCCATCTCACCAAGAAAGTTTTGGTCGAGGTCCTAGGGCAAAAGTCTATTGACCCTGCCGATACTGTTGCTCAAGTTGAATAAGTGGGAGACAATTGGATAACCCCAATCATGTCTTACTTTCAATCTGGCATCCTTCCACAGGATCCAGTCGAGGCAAGGAAAATTCGAATGAAAGCCCCAATGTACTTCATTGAAAATGGCGAACTCATGAAAAAATCTTACCTGGGGCCGAATATGAGATGCTTGGGTCCTAAGCAATCTGAGAATGTCATCCGCGAAGTGCATGAAGGGTCATGTGCCCTGCACTCCGGTCACAAGACCGTGGTAGCAAAAATCATGCGCATGGGCTATTTCTGGCCATCCATGTACAGAGACGCTGCGGAAATAACCAGGCACTGCACCTCTTGTCAAATCCATGCTCCCATAGCCAGGTCTCCCATACACGACTTGATTCCGATCTCATCAGCATGGCCTTTCTTCAAATGGGGCATTGACATCGTGGGGCCCTTCCCACCGGGCCCCGGAAACGTCACATTCCTGATCGTTGCCATCGATTACTTCACGAAATGGGTTGAGGCCAAGCCATTGGTTACCATCAGCGGAAAGCAAGTCCGTAACTTCGTGTGGGATAACATTGTATGTCGGTTCGGCATCCCGCATGAAATCATTACTGACAACGGAAAGCAGTTCGCACACAACCCGTTTAAAGCTTGGTGTGAAGGACTCAACGTCAAGCAAACATTGACCTCGGTTTACCACCCACATGCTAACGGCCAGGTTGAGGTCACGAACAAGGACTTGGTAGCCGACATCAAAGCCAGGCTCGGTGACAGTCATACTGGCTGGGTGGATGAGCTCCCAAACGTGCTATGGGCCCACCGTATTGCACCAAAGGAAAGCACCGGCGAGACCCCTTTCAGCCCTGTCTACGGTTGCGAGGCGGTCATCCCGGCAGAGGTCAGTGTTCCCAGTGAAAGAATCATCAATTTCACTGAAGGCGAAAGTTTGAAAGCTTATCAACAAGATGCTCACATGTTACAAGAGCGCAGGGAAATGGTGGCCATCCGCCAGGCCGCAAACAATCAAAAAATGACCCGCTACTATAACAAGCGTGTGCGCCCACTGTCCTTTAAAGTCGGAGACTTGGTCTGGCGCAACAACGAAGCCAACAAGTCTGAAAACACAGAAAAACTTGGACAACACTGGGAGGGCCCGTACGGGGTGACGGAGGCAAGTACAAATGGCTCCTATGTTCTGTCCACCCTGGATGGTAAGTTCGTGCCTCGAACTTGGCACGTGACCAATTTAAAGAAATGTTATATGTAATCAAACTTTGTAATGGCTCAGGCCGGACTGATCCTCCGCCTTCGCAGCACCTATCCTTATGAAATAAAAGTCTTGATTGCGTATTATTCTTCTGTCTTGTAAATTTTTTGCTTCTATACATTATGTTATCGTTAAACATTGCAAAAAAAAAAAAAAAAAGCCACTAACAGGCGTCGTCGCCACACATCCGACCTATGACCATGGAAGTTAGTTAAGCCCGGAAGCGTCGCGAGCCTGCCCCCATAAGGGAATGCCTTCTAGCTTCCCGAAGGCAGAGGTCCCCCCGAGCCCCCCACCTATCGCCGGGGTACGACCGGAATAAAATTGGTCGAGCCGAGGTGAACCTCCGCCACACACCCACTCATAAAGTAGTCTAGAAATCTACCAAGTTATGACAACAAATATAAGACGTACGCAAATAACTAATCCACACACGTGCAATTACAAAACTAACGTTGCACTAATGATAAAAATTTACAAGGACAGGAGATGCCGGCCTCACAAATAAATCTATCAACCTATGGCCGCATTTCCAAAATCTCATCCACAGACAATTCCATCTCCCTACCTATCCTCTCTATGAATGGGAAGGTAATTGTCTTCATGGCTTCGCTAGCCCGCTACGCCCGCTCAAAACAGTCCGGGTTCACCTTGGATGCAATGGCATCCGGAAGTGGAGTTGGGAGGTCTGGGACATGCTCCACCATGAGGTTTATCGTCTGCAAAACCTCCACCTCCTTGATAGCGGTCACAAACTCCTTGAACGGAGCCATAACGCTGTCCGATGACAGTGCCAGCTTAACCACGCCGGGGATACCTCTCTGGAGCCGCTCCAACTCATCTGCTAGCTCAATATTTTTGCTCTCAGACTCGTCTCCAGCTCGGTAGCCTCCTTCCTGGCAGCCGTCAAATCCGTGGTAAGGTCATCGAACCTACACGAAAACACAAGTTTAATGGCTAAGTAAAAACAAATGTTAATTGACGGGAAGTCGTCATCATACCTGCTCCGGAGCTGCTTATCCTTATCCATGAGCACAACATTCTACGCCTCCACCGCCCTCACGCGCTCCTGTAGAGGAGCAAGGGCCGCAACAGCGTCTGCCCTTTGCAGCCTCTCACCTTGCAGGTCGACCTCAGCTTTCGCCTTTGCTTCATTGGCCAACCTAAGGGCCTCTTCCAACTCCTGCGCCCGGCTCTTGAGGGCGGTAACCTCCTCCTCCTGGCGTCTAACCACCCCGGCGCTTAACCGCAGCTGCTCCGTCAACGTCTCGGTTCACGTCTGCTCATCACATTGAAGTGTAAAATCCCAAAAAGACATGAGCAGACGCGCCCTTTTGGCATCAACGGCGGACAACCGTGCCAATTTTTCTGAAACGACCGGCGAGATCACGTGCCCAGTGAAATCACGCAGCGACTGTGCATCCACCGTCAAGTTGTCCACCTTGATGTCCCAGGCCGGGACAAACACATCAGCTCCGGAGCCGGATGGTACGGTGGTCGGCACCTTCAAAAATCGCTCCGGAAGGTACAGCTCCGGCAGCATCGACCTAAGAATAGCCATTCTGTCAGCCCTGGTTTAAACACCAAGTTAAAAAGTATGCACACCAACGTATACGCCAATAAGGTGGTAAAGGTTACCTCATGCCGTCTGAGTGCGGGGGCGTAGGTGCCTTGGGGGGACTTGGCGGCACCGTCCGAACCGGCGACGAAGGGCGAGGGCTATCCTCAAGCGTCAATGGCTCATCGACCCGTGAGCCCGCGCCCTCACTTGGTGCAACCGCCTCGGAGGAAGTGGCAGGACGCCCGTCTGCCCGCTTACGGCGGACCAACGCTTCCTCCGCCTCCACCTCCACGTCCCGAAGAACAAGTTCACTGCTGATCTGCTGCGCAACGACAACGTAATGGTCCGCCTCAGCTGAACACATAAAAAGTAAGTTAGCACAAATTCAACATTCTTCTGCACAATAAAGGCAGAGCCACGAACCATCCTCAGGTATAATGAAGCGCCCACCTGTGCTGGGCACGGACATGAAATTCTCCAGGTTAACCTCGGTGACTTCCTTCGCCGCCTTCTTCTTCTTCGGGGCCGGCCCTGATCCTTTCCTCACCGCGGCCGCACCCTTGCTCTGCAGGAGCGCCTGACCACCTGACGCCTCCGCAACGGCACCAGTCGCCAGAGGAACAACAACGGACATGCCGGGCTTGGCCACGGTAACCGTGGCCCCGGTAACCCCGACGTCGCTTGCCGGGTAGTCCTCAACTGCCCTCTTTATATACTTGAGGCCGGACAAGCTAGGCGCCTTCAAGCAGCAATTCAAATCCATGTCTGCAGCAATAGAAACATAAGGCGTTAGTTAATTGAGCATATCCATTAAAGTATTAATACAAGCACACCACCCCAGCCCGTACCATGGCCACTGTCCCTGATGACGGGAACCTGCCTCTCGTACGGCCAGAAAGAGCTTATGCAGCCGATGACGAGCACGTACGTATGGTACTCTCGCATCTCCAGCTGCGCATCTTTGCAAGCAGCCAACAACCCCTCCTCTGCTGCCATCAGCTTTGGTGTATGGCTGACGTTCTTGGGCCTCTCGTACTGCCACACTAACGTCTCCACGGAATCATTGGGGATGACATCTTGATCGATGTAAAAGAAGGAGTCACGCCAGTCGTGCAAGGACGACTCCTGACTTCCGACAAAATCATTTTTCTTGGCGAAGGTATACCACCCCGTGCCACTAGGAGTCAACTTGAAGCAGGCCTGGAATACCCTCACCGGCGGCGTTAGGCCCAGCGACCTGAACCACATCTCAAAAATTGTAACTTTCT
Source organism: Helichrysum umbraculigerum (assembly GCA_949592205.1). Classification (NCBI taxonomy): domain Eukaryota; kingdom Viridiplantae; phylum Streptophyta; class Magnoliopsida; order Asterales; family Asteraceae; genus Helichrysum; species Helichrysum umbraculigerum. The sequence continues at coordinate 154,697,481 of CATIUR010000005.1, read as the reverse complement.
GGACGGCGAAGGGTTGCAGCTGGCTAAATCCGACTTTGAAGTGTTTACACACATTCAAGAAAAAGGGGGTCGGCGGTATACGGAGATTGCCTTTCTCCATGCTCTTCCAGTATACGGCTACCTTACCCTCCGGCGGCGCGTCGGCACGCTGCTCAGCGGTAGGCGCCACATCGTTATACTTCTGCAGGCACTTAAAAAGCCTCAATATGTCCAGAATCACATCCGGTGTAACCAAACTGGCCTCATTCGCCACGTTCGGACCCCCTGTTCGGAACGGCACCCCCACCGCCGGCCACAACCTCCTGTACCTCCACCACATTCTCAACAGCAGCCATGGCATATATCGAAGAAGAAAGTAAAGGATGAAGGTGCAAATAACGGACCTGGGTTTGTTGAAGATTGATCGGAAATTGGGTTGAGAAGCCGGAATAGTGATCGGAATATATGAATGTAGCCGGATTGCTCTCAGGTTTTTTACTTCGCGTAAAAACAAATGAGGGTGAAAAGGCGCCTATTTATAGTAAAATCTGAATGGGCCGTGCCTCGTGAGCCTCATCCGCAGCCCTACACGTGTCAGCGAATCTCACGCTTTGAGAAGTTATCGCACGCTGGCCACGTTATTACCCTTACACGTGTCGTCAGATCTCACGATCTGGCGAGTGATCCGTTGCGTGACAGCCTGTACGGTGACATCACACCCCCACGCTGGTGTTTTCTGTCCCATCGCCGAACTTGAAACGAAGCGCAATTAATGCGAGTCAGTAGCATTTATTGCATGGCGCCGTTTGGAAAAACTTATCATCACACTGCCACGTCACTATTTACTTAAGTCCGCCATCATATCCCAGAACGGAGTATAATAACGGACTGGGGGGACTTAATGATGTACGGATCATCACCTCTGATCGCTAACGCTCTAAATAACCCGGCCCCGGATCCGTTCCAGCTCCCGACCACGGATGTCGTCCGTGGTCAAGGCTTGTTGCCCGTGGTCCAAGAATCAACATCCGACTAAAGCACGGGGCCGGATCCGTTCCGCTCCCGGACCACGGACCTTATCGTGGGACGTTCCCATACACTTGTATAAATAATAGCCAGCTAACGCCAGCACGGCGGCAAGGAAACGAAGTGGACCGTCCTGCTCATACGAAGCCGACATTCTCTGACAAAGGTACAATCTGCGACCGTTATATTCAGGTACTATTAACGTGGCTTGACCACTAACCTGGTCGGCTCATCCGATTGGTCCACGTCAGCTTGTGTACAGTGATTGTCATCTTCGCCCACGACCGGGCATCCACGTCAACAATGGACACAGGGAATGTTGACCTCGCCCACGACCAAACCTTCCACGTCAGCCTAGGGTTTGGGTATAAATACTAGTGTTTGGTTTCCATTTCAAACCAACACCTCATAAATCCACAGAGTAATCCATCCACCATTGCTCTACCAGAATTAAGCTCTCACCACCCTCGATTGACTAAGTCTCGACTCTGGGTTTGCACGTTAATCGGAGTGTGACGAGCTTGATTCCTCATACATCATCATCGTTATTGTACTTGAGCGTTTTTACGCTTGAACAGACAGTAAGAAATTTGTTATGGTATTCTTCTAAATAAGAAGTATTGCTAAATAGATATAAAAATAAAAGGGTTTAATCTTAAGATGTCGTATTGTTTCTGTGTGAAAAAAGTATAATCTTGTATGTGTTTTGTTCAAGATTAGTAGAATTCTAATCGTTCATTAATATCGAATGCAAAGCTAGACAAACATGGTACGTGTATCTAGTTATGAATAAAGATGTTACAAGGACAATATAAGGAAAAGGGTATTGATATATATACAACTATAAGTGGCAAAATGAATGGGTCGGGTTGGGTTGGGTCACGGGTCTAGATGAGTTTGGGTCTAAATGGGTCTGGGTCAAGATGGGTCATTTAGAAGAACGGGTCTAAACGGGTCCGGGTCAAATGGATCTCGGGTCGGGTCTGGTCATCGGATTTTTACCAAACTTTTTTTTAATTTAAGTGAAAAATGAAATGAGGTGGAAAAAAAAAATACCCGCTAGACCCGTCTAGACCCATTGGTTAATTATTACACAATTGGAAGTTGTATTGAGAAACCCATTTAGACTCATCAAAAAAATGGGGAGGAGACCCAACAAACCCAACCCTCCTAAATATTAACCAAATTGACCCATAATTAACCAATGGGTCTAAAATTGCCACCTCTATATACAACAAACTATTTGATTTCTATACCAAAGATATGTATTATACTCCATAGTGTTTTGTATTACTGTGTTAGAATGTGTAAAAGTTAATATTTGAATCAAAATGTCTGTTGTATTCATCATCACTCAATGAGAGCATACGGTACGCGCTTAGGTGGCGTCAGCGTTCAGAGACGAGAACGCCGAGCACCGGCGTTCTGCCAGACCGGGTCGGCGTTCTCGCCAAAAATTGCAGTCAACGTCCGTAGCCAGACGCCGGTTCCTCTCGACGTTCTACCTTTATTTTATTTGTTCTATTTATTTTTCATGCAAGCAATAATGATTGCAGCCAACGTTCTATTTATTTGTTTTTTTATATATTAATTAATACAATTATCTTAATTATAAAATCAAATAAAACAAATAATAAAAAAAACTCCAGAACACTGTCAAGAACACTGAGAATTTAGTTTTACCACACCACAAAATCCTCACCTTCAACATTCTCCAGAACACTGTACCAGAACACCGGTAACACACCTTGTGCTCTGAGTGTAACGAAAAGAAACTACTCTTAGATGAAATGTTAGTTTAAAATTAGTGAGTGACTGCAAATTATTTAATGATTGCTCCGGTCTAGGGAATATTCTAAGTCAAAATGTCAAGATGTTCGTGCAAGTTCTAGTTTGAAGTCGGCTGGGTTCATTTTATATGATAAAAGATACGGAGTATAAAATATAATAATCATTTCCGTACTTTTCATATTATTATACTCTTGTTACAATTACAATAAATAAAATAAATAAAAGCTATGTATATATTCACTTAAATTAAATATTTTATCGTAAATAGAATATGGTTTTGGTAGAAAGGATTTTGGATTCATAGCCAATAATAGTAACAGTAGTTAAAATGCGGGACCCACCTAACTTTAACCTAATTTGGCCGTCAAAGGAGTCTAAAAATGAGAACTAAATATCTTTTACGAGTCGAATTTTGTCGGTGACTTGGTGCTACCAATTTCTGTATTACTCCTTTCTCATCCTTTAAAAAAATGTATGGAAATCGGAAATGTAACATCTACCAAAAACTCTTTAACAACGTGAATGACTTAAAGTAATTATTTATTTTGATTTCAACCGATCAAGTGGATATTAAATTCTATTAGTTGACATAGTAATAATGTATTTTGTTAAAACTTGGTGCATTTCAGTAATGGACAATCAAATTAGAATTGATGAAATATATAGTATATGTATATGTAATATATGTAATATGTGTATTATTGTTTAAGATTTTATCTTTAAGAGAAGTAAAACATTGTTATAGTTGATAGTTAAGTCGTTGATTGACACTCAACATAAGGTTTAATTAAGGGAAATTTGCAATTTTTATTCCTGTGGTTATTGCGTTTTGCTGATTTTGTCATTTTGAGAATTTCTTCGCTTTTTTTGTCCCTGTGGTTCTGACTTTTGCCAAAATTATCCTTTTCACTAACTTTTGTTAAGTTTATCAGTTAACTCTTATAAAAGGACTAAAATACCCTTCATCTTCTTCTCAAACAAAACAAAATCAAACCAAATCCAGAAATCCAAAATCAAAATCATATATGTACACATACTTTTTCCCAAGAAAGGTTTAGGCCGGATCAGAATCATATATGTACACACATACTTTTTCCAAAAAGTAAGGTAAGATGAAGGGTATTTTAGTCATTTTACAAAAGTTAACTGATAAACTTAACAAAAGTTAGTGAAAAGGATAATTTTGGCAAAAGTTAGAACCACATGGACAAAAAAAGCGAAGAAATTCTCAAAAGGACAAAATCAGCAAAACGCAATAACCACAGGGATAAAAATTGCAAATTTCTCTTTAATTAAAGATAAATTAGTCATTTCGGTTTCTATTTTTGTCCTTTTATTTTTTTGTATTACATTACACTAAAAGTTAGTTTGAGTTTCTGAGTCGTAAGAGTTGCACACGACTCGAAAGAGTCAAAGACATTTAAAAGTCACTATTTGAGTCACATTATTTAAGTTTTTCACTCGATCCATAACTCCTAAAAATTTAACGATAATACTCTTAGGGTAAGGTTCAAATGAGACTAAAAATTTGTGTGAGAATAGAGGAACCAATGATATGGTACCATATGTACAAAGAGAATACAAAACCCATTTACCCCTTAAGTTAAATATCTCACAAACGACAAATCGAAAAATTATGAAAATTGCACCATTAGATTCAGCGTTTGATCCTCTTCGATTTGCCGTCCATTAAGGCATAATTTCGACGAGTTTTTTTTTTCCATTATTTTTAGTGGGTTTCACATTACTAACACGTGTGTTACAGTGTTGCGTTTAGGGTTTAGGGTTTGGGGTTTAGAGGTTAGGGTTTAGGGTTTAGGGTTGGGAGTTTGGGGTTTCGGGACCCTAAATCATACTAAACCCTAGACCCTAAACCCTGCTAAACCCTAACACTAAACCCTGCTAAACCCTAACATTAAACCCTACTGAACCCTAACTCTAAACCCTAACCCTAAACCCTAAATCAAATGTATAATCAATCACTAACACATGTGTTACTAATATGTAAAACCCACCAAAAAAATGAAGAAAAAAAAAGTTCGTCGGAAGTATGCCTTGATAGACGGCAAATCGAAGAGGATAGAACGCTGAAAAATATGGTGCAATTTTCATGATTTTTCGACTTGTCGTTTGTGAGATATTTAATTTTTAAAAACGTGGATGAGAGAGAAAAAAGTGACACATGACATATTGTGGTTGGTTCCCCCATTCTCACACAAAATAAATGGTCTCAATTGAACTCTTCTCAATACTCTTAGACTCCTCCCAACGGGCGTCGGTGTGGGCGTCGGTTTGGCACCGACGGAACCGACGCCATAGGCACGGTCCGTCGGTTGCCCGACGTCGGTTGGCAACTTCGGTTTGGCGACGGGAGGAGAGAGAGCGTCGGTGAGGAGAGAGTGGGGCACTTCCGTTGTTTCCTTCGATTTCCTTTTTTTTTTTTTTTTTTTGTTTTTTGCTTTTGTTTTTTTTTTTTTTTAATCTGTTGCAGGTAGAGGCTGTGGGAGGATGAAGATAGATCGCAGGGAAGATGTGTTTGACGATATGGATGCCCTGATAAATGGGCTTATGGTTTTTTAAAATGGGCTTGTGATTTTTTTAATAAAATAAATGGGCTTATGGTTTTTTTAAATGAAATAAATGGGCTTGTATTTTTTATTTTCTCTTTTTTAGGATTTGTAATATTTTATTTTGAATTAATGTAATGTTTTTAGTTTTAATTTAAATGTGTTATTTAAATTTTGTATTAAATAAATAGATTAAATAGTGTGTGGGGCCCTGAAAATAAGGGAAGTGATGTTGCTGTTGTCAGTTTGTGTCAGTTTGTGTCAGTTTGGGGAAAAGCTGACGTGGCGCTGAGCTGGCAGGCAACTGACGCGTCAGTTCGCGTCACCGTTGGGAGGAGTCTTATAGATTCAATGAATCACAATTTAATGTTTAATGCTAAAGAAACAAGTTGTTATTTTCTTGAATGTCGTTTTCATAAAATTAGAGAAGAACTAAAAGAAAATATCATTTAAAATACTTTGTGAGTCCAAGATATCTCCACGTCCTTCTAAGTTCTATCACACACCATTTGACCATATACCCAATATCTTGAATCTTCTCTCCTTTTTGGCTTTTTATTTATAAATCTTAACAACATTTCTAGAATTTAAAAAATATAAAAATAACAACACTTTAACTAGAATCCTCATCATCCTCATGATGAAATCATCAATGAGAACACCACCCTTTATCTACTAAACATCAATTCATTGCTTGGAGAACAAGCATTATTCCTACCACTCACTTCAATTCAATTAATCCATTTTTATTCACACCCCATTTCTTCAAATTCCCCAAATTCCCAATTTTTATCAAATTAAACCAAGATTTACCCTCTACCCATTTCTTCAATTCACTATTTTCCACCAACTTTTATCAAATTCAACCAAATTAGTTCACACCCATTTCATCAGTTCTCCCCAATTTCACATTTTCCCCCAACTTTAATCAAAATTAAGACACACCCACTTCTTAAATCCACCCACTTTCACCTCTTTCCCACACTAATTTTAATCAAATTAAACCAAACCATCCACACCCATTTCTCAAATTTAATCAATTTCATCACTATAACAGTATAACCCAATTTTAGCTCACACCCAGTTCTCAAATTCACTTAATTTCATTTCAATTCTTCCAATTTCATCAAGATAATCCAAAATTAGCTGACACCCATTCCTCAAAATCCACTCAATTTCACTTCAATTCCACCAATTTTGTACAAATCATGCCTGATTCACCGCCACCGTCGTCGTCACCGTCACGCCGCCTTTGCGATTTCTGCAGCCAATCGCCGGCAATTCTATATTGCAGAGCTGACACAGCTAAACTCTGTTTATCTTGCGATCGTGAAGTCCATTCAACAAATCAGCTATTCACTAAACACACTCGATCGTTACTTTGCGACGGTTGTGATTCGTCGCCGGCGGTGATATTCTGCTCCACCGACGCCGTCGTTCACTGTCAAAATTGTGATTGGGAATCACATAATAAGACTGGGTCAGGTTCTGGTACCGGGTCGGGTTCGGGTCATGACAGGAGACCACTTGAAGGGTTTACCGGGTGCCCAAATGTAAGTGACTTGTTGTCGATTCTAGGGTTTGAGGATTTGAGTAAAAAGGGGCTTTTAATTGGTGGTAGTTGTGATGGTGGATCCGAATCTTTCGGGTCGGGTCGAGCTGCTGGGTCGGGTGATGGGTTTCCGGATTATTTAGTTTGGGATACACCAAGTTTTGTGAGTCTTGATGATTTAATTGTTTCTAGTGGTTCTGAACATAATTATCAAGCTATGGGTGTACCTCCTTTACCAAAGGTAACTTTTTATTTTTTATTATTTTGTAAGTTTTGATAATTTGATGTTTCACTAATTAGGTTAAACTAATTGAGATTTGGGTTTGAATTCTTTTTTGTGTGGAATACTTAGTTATATCGTATCGTATATATCATATAATCACATCAATTGGAGAATTTGGATATTTTTGTAAGTTTTCTATGGTGATTTGAGTAAAAGCAAAAGTTAGATGAGGCTTCCGAAATTTTGTTAGAGCACAGGGTGTGGGTAATAGTGTTCTTGACAGTGTTCTGGAGAATGTTGAAAGTGAGGATTGTGTGGTGTGGTGAAATCGAAATCACAGTGTTCTGGACAGCGTTCTGAAGTTTTTTATTATTTGTTTTATTTGATTTATTAATGAAGATAATTGTATAAATTAATATATAAAAAGTAAATAAATTAAATAAATAACATTTTATTCATTAAAAATACTACAAGTCCTAAAAACTAAAATGCAATATAAGTCCTAAACACATATTAAATCAAACTTTTTAAGTCCTACCTCCAACCTTTCATACCAAATGCTACCATCCAAAAATTTTTTTTAAGCTTTCTCGTGACCAACCAAACACTTGAAGACAAACTTTTTTTTTTTGTATGCATGCTATACCCATCAAACAGAAAAGGAACAAAAACACAATAAAAAAATTGAGAACATTGAATGGTTTCAATGTCTTGATACGAACGCTGAAGCAAAAAATTCACGAGAACACCGAGAAAGAACATTGCAACGATGCGGTAGAACATTGTCTCACGGTGTTCTCCTTGAAGAATACTGATGCCACATCATAGCACACCTTGTGCTCTTAGTTTCTCATTATGGAAGCAAGTTAGATATGCCAAAAAGAAGATGATAAATAATACTTCATCGGTCCAAATATGAATGTCCACATTTAGTGTTCACTTCCAAAAATAGATTATCGACTTTACCTTTTTACTCTTAGTCCCTTACTTGCACTTTATCACAAAGGTCTATGCCTAAAGTATCACAAAAGTCTATGCCTAAAGTAAAGGGTAAAAGTGACATTTAACTTTTTAAAGGAGAGATCTTTGTACTTTACCTAAAAATGTGTTCCGGTCACCAAAGAAAAATAGAAAGCTTATGTTTAGCGTGTAATCTTGTTGATTTACGAGAATAGGGATATTTGGAGTATAAGGAGTTTAAGTGTTTAACCCCTATTTGAGTGAAATAGGAATCTAATCAATCATAAAAATTCATTGATAAGGATGGATCACATGGTTGGATGTTAGATGAGCTTGATTTACCTTCTACGTAGTGGCCTACTGTGCTCTTGGTTGTTGAAAAATTGACCTTTGGAAAATAATACTTATACTTAAAAGTTCTAGAGGATGTCTATTGTATTGATTTTATATGCCTAACATGTCATGTGCTTATAAGAAAATGGAGGCCTAAAAGATGGATGTTGGACCCAATAGTGAGCCAACTAGTGTTCGTTGTTGAGACCAAAGGTGTAAACGTGTGAGGTTTTCCCTATTTAGGTTATCCGGGAGGGCGAGTATTTTTTAGTAAATTTTGGTGGATAGTGTGAGGGTTTAATATGCTTCTTGCAATTGCTATGGTATTACTTCTTTTTGAAATCAACTAAAGATTGTTGATTGAATACCTATTCTTGTGTTTGTCTTTCAGTTATTAAGATTATATTTGCTGCAGTTTGGTGTTTGTTAACTTTGTTTAGGCCGTGTATGTTAAATCAGAACCGAAATGCTGCTTTTGGAACATATAAAGATGAATTGCTTCGCCAGCTTCGTGAATTAGCAAAGTCTGAACCAAATGTGGATAATGGTCAAGACATAATCAAACCCATGAAAGAATTTCAACCTATGGTAGCCACTAAAAACACCAGAGTTGAAGGTAGGAGTTCGATTTTCGAAAATAAGTTGGAGCCGAGCGTATATTCTTCATACGAGGTACGATCTATTCTTAATTGTTGTGCATCCATATGAAAATAAGTCATATTAGATGAAAAGGGTAAAATTAAGAGAAATGGCAAAAAAGGTAATTGGTCGAATCGATTAAAAGTCACCCAAAAGTATATAATAGGTGTGTTTGGCAATTGAGCTTATTGGAGCTTATGAGAAGCTTAAGCTTACTTTTATATAAGCTCAAGCTTGAAGCGTTGTTTGGTAAGCTCTAGCTACTGTGCCAATCATTTCCAAAAATAAGCTCCAACTTCAGGCTCCAAATATAAGCTTCAACGTCAAGCTTCTAGCTCCAAATATAAGCTTTTAACCTCTTCAATTGCTTTGTTGAAAATTTCTGTCTCTAGGTTTGTTTATTACTTGATGGATCATACGGTTATAATAAGTTTCTTCAGTTAAAACAATTTCTTAAAACAAGTATGAATGCTTTTATACATTAATAATGTATACTTATACTTCTACTTCTACTTCTAGTATATATAATAGCTTGTTGATTGGTCCAACCTAACCCGTACTATAAAATCGTCCATTTGACCAGGATCTGTTTGACTTGTTATCTAACCACCCGTGCCACCCATTATGCCACCTTTAGCCAATGCAGTAACCTCTTAGGGTCTCATATTTCAATGATGGTTCTGTGTATTGACAGGCAAATACATTTCAATGGTGCCCCGATAGTTGTGACACTGGGGGTCTGGAATTTAATTATGACCAGTTAGCAGGGCATAACACCGAGGCAAACTGTGTAGTTCCTGAACAAAAGTTCGATGATATTCATAATACAACCCGCACAAATGCTAATCATGAAGGCCAGTCACAACATACTGCTGCTGACAACCCACATGTCTTCCCTGCTGTCGTACGTGAAATTAACAGTCAGGAGAGGGAGACTGCGCTTTCACGATACAAAGAGAAGAAGAAATCTAGAAGGTAGTTTTATATATTCAGTTAAAACGGAAACTTGTGCCCAATAACCTGTAAATGGGTCATTATGGGTTATATTATAACGCGTGCCCATAAAGCTAAAGGATTTAACTAAATAGGGTATAGGTCAAACGTGTTGAATCTGACAAAGCTCTATATTCCTATATAAAAGATTAAAAACCTCCTAGATGATTTTTATTATTAAAACCTAAAAGAGTTGGATTATTTTTGTAACAATATAGTGTTTTTAGTCATATTCAGTACACTTTCAACTTACTCCGTGTATTATAAAACGATGCATAAAAAACTAGTCCCAACCTCTTTCAACCCACACTTAGAAAAGACTCGTTTTAAAGATTGCTGTTTGTGGCCTTTTGTTCCAACATTTTTAACATGGTTCAAGAGGTCGAATGCAAAACTTCCTAAGGCATACAAGAAGAATATAAGTGGACCTTTTGTTGTTATTGGTGTTATAACAGGTATGATAAGCATATTAGGTATGAGTCACGTAAGGTACGAGCAGAGAGCAGGACAAGAATCAGGGGACGTTTTGCCAAAATGGATCGGTGAAATATCATGCAGACGTTTGAAGTTAAATGCATGATAGATGATAGTGTTTAGTGTAGAGTTGTGCTATGGTAATTGGTAATCGGTGGTCAAAAATGCTCGTAAGCTCATCTTCGGTTTCTAGTTACTGTACTTTTTGTGTATAGTGTATGGTTTAATCTCGCCCCTAGAGAGTAATTAGATCAATGTTGTTCTTGTGCCATTAGTTTTCGAGTCTGTTTGTTGTGATTGTAGCTTGTAAACAAAATGAAGGTGAGGTTAGTAGGAGAACTTTTAACTTGTTGACATCATTTATTCATTTGATTCCAACGAGGAAATAATTTGCCCGCGCCTTGCGACGGGATTGAAAAGAACTTTTATTTGTTTATTCATTCTAATTTTTGTCGTATTCGATGTCATTGTCGTGTTTTTTCAATTACAAAAGCATGTTTTAATATATGTTTAGTCATAGCAAGGAGTTATTTCCCAACGAAGCATTTAACTGTAACAAAAAAAAATTGTTAAATTTATAACATTAGATCCAGTTAAATTTAAATATTCAATTTAACTATTCAATTAACAAACTAAAACCTAGTTAATGACAACAAACACATATTATATTATTGTTTATTATAACAGATAAAAAATAATATAAATAATAATAATAAAAATGTAATAGGAACAAAAGAACGAATAAGTAATAATAAGTAGGTGAAACTGAAAAGTAAAAAAAAAGTGTCAAGATTCGAACCCTGGTTCTACCGTAACAAAAATGGCACCTAAACCACCAAGCTACCAATCAATTTGCAGTTCTATTTCTTAAACATAGTATATAAAATAAGTTTGCGCCTAATAAGGAAAAAAATCACCGTTCATTCCGTTCGCCATTTGATGATTAGGGGGAGTATGAGTAGGTGGTCCACGGCCATCGGTTTAGCATGAGCGGAGCCATGTAGAAGGTATGAGTAGCTGTTCCTACGGATTCATCCCAATACTAAGTGTAATTTTCTTTTGAAAAATAACATTTTATTTGTATTCTTTGTTTCTGCTACGGGTTTCAAAAAATTGAGATAGCATTGTTATGGGTCTTTCTAAATCTTGACTCCGCCACTGATCGGCTCATTACTAGTGGGTTGGATTGATCCAATACACGTTTTGTCCATATATTTCGAGTCTTATATATAAAAATTATTAAAAAAAGATGATTATGAATATTTGTATCAAGCCAATGTTTTAAGAAATTTGTGCAAAGGTCTGGCCATCTCTACCGCCATAAGAACTAAGTTGGAGTAATTTTACATTACTGTACTTACTGCCATGTCAAAAGTATTCACATCAATTAGCCCTTTAGGCATGCAATATATTGTAGCATTCTTGGTGTACGGGTATGTGCCAAATATACAGTGGCGAATTCAATATTACATCGTCAGGGTACAAATATGTAACGTTAAAGCGAAACAATGTTACTGAAGAAAAAGACAGAATATTGAAGCAACTGCAACTAAAAATGAAAATTAAGTGCCGGAAATGTGAAACAGCCGCAAAACATCTTATAAATTGCATATGAAAATATGAATAGCGCCAAGAAAAGATAATTTGAAAGTTGGACTTGTAGGATATGATAAAGTGAGAACGTTTTTAATTACTGGATTTTTGTTGAGAAAGACTCAAGAGAGATACAACATTTGGGCTAGTGGGCCTGCTCAAAATTAGTACTATTGGACTGGGCTGAGCTGCTGGATACTCTGACCGAAATGAAGATAGTTCCACTTGTCATTTAGAATTATTGATGAGAGTGAGTAAAATTATCTGATATTTAACTGATCAAAATGTTATGTTTGTGTAAACAAAGTCAACTAACTTTGATATACTCCGTATGTTAAATAATAAATAGTCTTAAGATAATAAAAGAAACAAAAATTGAGACATTTATAAATGCTTTAAATTAACATACGCGTGTTGTCGACCACAAAAATTAGGTGCTCTTGACGAATAACTAACATTGTATTTTACAATATTTACTATTTAACTTTCTTAGATATACACATCACGTCCCTCTTTTAAGCCTAATCAGAGGCGGAGCCTCATAAAAGCTTGGGGTAGCCCTCGCTATGGGGTCGTTTGGCATGTGAAGTGTAATCTTTTTCAAATTGAGTTGATCATATCAAGAGTGTTATGGGTATAAACAGATTGTGCTACGAGTTCAATAAATAATTATCTCGTTTGAAATGTTATTTATTTAAGAACTACTAATTAGATTTCAAGTCCATTCATGTTCATAAAAGTTTATATTTATACAATACTACGTAAGTATCATGCTACGTGTCACTTTAATTTTCTGAATATTCCATTGAACATCTATATAGGTGTTATTAACTGCAACAAACATTTTTTTTAGTAAACAATAGTTCAAATACAGAGAGGGATGAAAATGTGAATTTTATATTGGAAAAAAGCTAGTAGTCTTGTGTTACTACTTTTCATCAAATATAACTAAACATAAAGGCACTCCCAACCATTTATTAACCACTTCCAAATCACTTTTGTCACCTCAGCGCTACATCAGCTTTCTACTAACTAATTCACAACTGATTATTTCATGCCATCAATGACTAACCACTTCTTAACCACTTCATTTTCATTAACTTATTTAATACAAAACAATTAAAATAAAATATATTTCATTAAATTAAAAACATTACAATAATTAAAATAATCGTTCGTCCATTGTATCACGATCTCTAGGAATAAATCGTCTTGGTGCTCTTGGTGGACGGAATGAACTTTTCTCGTCGTCGTCGGAATCGGACGATATCAAATCTAGCAAAAAGCGAGTGCGAGTTCCGGATTGAAGACATGATTAAGCGCTTCCCTTCAAAATCGGAATCGGAGTTGGAATCCATTTACGATTTGAGAATAAAAATAGGGTATTATATAGATAGTTTTTGTATGGAATAATAGGGTGAAATTGTAAGAAAGATGATAGAAAAAGTTTGTGGATGTGAGGTTTAGTTGTATGTGTATTTATAGTGTATTTGGGGTTGATAAAAAAGAGTTATATACACACACACACACACACACACACATATATTTAATTTTTTTTATACCAACGGTCGACTCATGATTAAAAAAAATTTCACACGAGCCCCGCTTTTTCCAACTGATTACAAATCGGTTTACCGATTGAAGTCCTAACCGATTGAGAAGTGATTGAACGGATGACACGGAAGAGCAAACCCGTTGGGAGTGCCCTAAGTAGATTATTTAGCAATGTCAACTATGTTAAAAACCAGTTGAAAAAAGACAATATACATCACATCAAAATTCTCACATTATCTATTTCTCGATGTTATGTTATGTTATTTATTATTATTATTATTATTATTATTATTATTATTATTATTTTCCGTATGTACCCCAAATCTATATTATTCATAAACTGGAATCCATTGATAAGTAAAAATCATTATATATTTATAGAACTCTCGTATTAGCGTATTAGTTACTAGGGTTGGCAATCTTGGTTCCTTATTTCATTCACTTAATTTATCAATGGGTTAAAGCTTGAGATCGGCAACGAACTTTCACTTTTATAGCGAGTTAGGTAACGAACCGATGTTATTACTAATGTAGGTAGTGAACTTTCAATTTTTTATCGAGTTAGGTAATATGCATTACGTGGCATATTACCGTAATGCCATATAAAGCAATTTAAGTAATGCCACGTAATGCATATTACCTAACTCGATAAAAAATTAAAAGTTCGCTACCTAGATTAGTAATAAAGTCGGTTCATTACCTAACTCGGTAAAAAGGTGAAAGTTTATTACCGATCTCTAGCTTTTACCCTTTATCATAACATCTATTTTTGTAATATAAACTTTAATAATACAAAATTCAATTACATTTGTTTCGCTAAATTTAAATAACACGTTACATACGTCACGATACGAAACCAAAGTTACACTTATTCATAGACGTACGAATTTTTCATTCTTCTTAATAGCAATGACGATATTAAAATTCGGGTAGTGTACCTTTCATGTCTTTTGAAAAAGAAAGTGTACTTTTCATATTCTAATTGATTAGGTACAACGATGATCGTAAAGCGTTGTGAAAAATGTGTTAGTGACACCACAAACGAATTTAAGACAGTAAGGTGTGGGCTGATATACACTTGATGTGGTTGGCGTGATCAGTTTACCACGCGGGGTCGGATAATGCTAACCACACTGGGTTTTTATAATTCTTTGTATATATAATATATGATTTAGTACAAATTTATTTTTGAAGCTGTTTCCAATTTTCAGAGTAGTGATGAATGGTAAAAGTACGTTTTACTGTTTTAGTGTGTTGCAAATGTGGCGTGTCTTCTCAATGTGGTAGTGATACTCGATAAAATATCGGGAGACATTCCAAATGATGGTACGACATATATGATGATAAAAGCGTACGAGCTACGCGTAAAATATGTGCATACTATACCTGGTTCGAAGTTGTGTCCTTATACATTATTTATGGCCAATATACCACATGTGTCCATCTTTTTGTCTTCACATGCCATGTTTCGATATAGACTATATTTGGGAAATGTAGGGTAAAACTGAAAACATATGTCGT